>WOAB01000064.1:2765000-3965000 GCA_027886185.1 Rheum nobile
TTTGATTTTGATTTCGAATGGAAGTCTCCATATCATTAACTCTTTCTCTCGTGTATGTCCAACTTGATCCATCCTCGGACCTGCTATGAGTTTCATCCCATTGCGATAGGTCGTAATAATTAGCATATGTATCACGTTCATCTTATACAATTATCTTATGCAATATGATGCATGCTTTCATTACTTTACCAATGAGATGAGTTCCCCATAGATTACACGATTCACGTACTATTGCAAACCGAGCTTGTAGAACGCCAAAAATGCTCGTTCCACATCTTTCCTGATGAACTCTTGATGTTAAGCAAATAATTGTGCTTCAAGGCCTTAAAGGAGACTAATCGATTGAATAAATATTGCCCATGATGACATATGTATGATAATATCCCTTATCATACTCATGATTGTTGACCGTGAATTGAACAACTGGAGCTCTACCCTCAAATATATCATCGAATACTGGAGACCGATCAAGAACATTAATTCCATTACACCCACCCGGAGCTCCAAAAAATGCATGCCAAAACCAAAGATCATTTGAGGCCACAACTTCAAGGATAATGGTAGGTTTCTTGTAACGTCCGCTAGCATATTGACCTTTCCAAGCTACTAGGCAATTTTTCCCCTCCTAGTGCATGCAATCGATGCTCCCTAGCATTCTAGGAAATCCTCTTTGCTCTCTTATATGAAGTAACCTTTGTATGTCTGCTTCATTCGGCCTCCTCAAGTATTCTTCACCAAAAAGGGATATCACTCCTTCCAAAAACGCCTCAAAGCATCAACTCGTGGTAGTTTCTCCGATTCGAATATACTCGTCAACTTGATTTGTTGCAACCCCATATGATAGCACAAGGAGAGCAAATGTACATTTTTGTAAGGGTGAGACTCCACCTCTTCCAGTTGCATCTACCTTGGGCTTGAAGTATGGTAATTTGTAGCCTCTCTAGTATTCGAATGAAAACATGCTTTGTCATTCTGAATCTTTGTTGAAATTGGTTGTCGGTGTACACTAGAGGGTCAACAAAATAATCTGTAAATAATTTTGCATGGCCAAGCTCTCGATTTCTTTCCACATACTTTCTTGGGCAAGGACCTTGAAAGCTTCACTAGTGGAAAAAACACTTTTTGAGGCTCCCTTTTAGAGGCGTACATAGTTCAATACGCCTCAACAACGACTTAGGCAATCACTTTTTTTGGTTTTTGAGGCGGATAATTAATTTATACGCCTCAAAAACATCTTTTGAGGCGGTCAAATTAATATACGCCTCAACAAGTATCCGAAAAAACATTTCCCGCTAAAGTATTAGAGGCGGGATAGGGCAAGGCCCGCCTCTAATGATAACTAATTGAGGCGGGCCAAGTAGCCCGCCTCAATTAAAGCTTGTTGAGGCGGGCCTATTAAAGCCCGCCTCAATAAGTATGTCCAATAGAGGCGGTCATGTAAGGCCCGCCTCTATTATACCAATACTTATAGAGGCGGGCGTGTTAGGCCCGCCTCTATAAGCTCAACCCTAATTAAAAAAAAAACAGCTGCGCGCGCCTTCATCTCCTCTTCGTATCCGTCTTCGCCGAGCTCCGTCTTCCCGAGCTCCGACTTCATCTCCCTTCATCGAGCTCCCTCTAATACTCCCTTCAACAAGTATCAACAATGCACTCGAGGTTTCACCAAAATGCCATCCTCAACCTCACCCGATTCCGCTGATAAGCTCATCTGACACCCTATTTTACTTCTCCAATTCCGCTAAACTCTACACTTTAATTTGCTCGTATTGTCGTCGACCTCAACTTCATCAATCTTAATTATATACTTCTTCTTCGTCTTTTTCTGCCTATTGAAAGCTCGTGCCTTTTGTTACATTAATCATGAATTTCGAATTTGTGTGTTTTGTGTAGATTTCTCGTGCCTAAATTTAGAGTCCCCGAGAGCAGAGTTTTTTCGAACCCTGATAATCTTTGAATGTAGATTTCTCATTATGAATTTTGGTGGATCTGAGTTCTAATTTATTACTGGGCTTGATTTTGTGATTCACATGCTTCTCTCAGTTTCGAGATGTGCTTGATAGAATTTTCTGTCTTGGCTTTGCTAGTAAGTTGCTGATAAATTCAGAAGTTGTTGAGCTTCTTATTGGTTTATAATTGCTTATTCGATTGCTTGCTTCTGTTTCCGTTGTGAACTTCACCTTTGTTTCAATGGCTTACATGATTTTTCTTAATTTTTTTACTGATAGAAACTATGTATGGTTCGATGGCTGCTAAACCAGGTTGACTATATATGTGATTACTAAGGTACAAGGAAATACAATCTACAGACGTAGATTGAATCTTTTATTGGTTGATATGGGTATGAGCCCAATAGTATTCAAATCCTTGTAAGTGTGCTACCTTTATGGCACTCCTATTATATTTAATAATTTTCTCAGGACTTATTTGGTATTGTACAAGTTGGACTTGATCCTGTATTATTATTCAATGCTTTTGATTTGATCCTACTGTTGTGTAACCATTTTGGTTTTGGATTTTTATTGCTGTATTAGATAAGAGTTCGTGATTAGTAGATCATTGCAGGTTCGGCCTGGCTTGACCTAACTTTCTTTTTTGAAAACAGGAAGGTTTGGCTCTGTTAGAAGCTTAATCGGTTTGTCGGAATACTCCTTAAGATCAGTCCTTACGATATAGTCCTTTCCCTTCCTAATTGATTCCTTGATTGGGCTTCCAGTTTGTGAAAATGAAGAGCAAAAGATTTGATTTATATTCATCATAAATTTAGTTAAGAATGTTAATTTTCTGATGCGGCACACTGAAGGTGTTTGATGCAGGAATTCTTTTTTTGTGTGCTTGTTGCAGGAATTCTAGCCACTATGTCTAACGAAAGTGGAAATGCTATTCTCCCTACCCAAGGTGATCATGAATCACAAGGTGTTAGCGCGATTACACAGATCGCTAAAGGGCGTGGTCCGTCAAAAGGAGTTCAAGTAAAAAAGCCTATGCACCTTGAGTTTAATGAGTTAAATGTCCCTGATGGCGAGTGGTCGAAAGAATACGGAAAGCAAGTTGGGAGTTATGCTCAAAGAATTAATATTAACGAGAAAGAATACCGAAAGATAGATGAGCAGACGAGGCAAGGGTTTTGGGAGGAGACCAAGGTATAATGACATTTTAAATTGTTTTAAATATATACTATATTAACAATTAATCTAACTTATTGTAAAAATCCACAGCTTATGTTCCACATCATTGAGGATGTAGATAAATCAAGGGAAAAATACTTTCATTCTTGTGTGGCAAAACGATTTAGAGATTTCAAGAGCAAGTTGGTGCGTCGATGGATAACTAAGAAGCAAAAGCCGTCGAAATATCCTACAAACAAGATGCCTTGGGAAATCTACCACCACATTACAGAGGCTGATTGGTCAGTTTTTCTTAAAGAATATTACAAGCCGGAGTCATTGGTAATAATGCTATTTCTTTTTACTATTAAAGATTTCTAGTCAGCGGAAATCGTTGGTTATAAATCTATGTGCCTTTTGACAGGCTCATAGTGAGAAAGCAAGGGCAAGTGCAGTATTAAACAATTGTCCTCATCTCACCGGCCAGGCGGGTTATATTAGAAAACGACACGAGTGGATAAAAGAAGGACGACTCCCATCGGAAGCAGCTTTATCTCTGTCAAGTAGCTCCTCAGTGAACTCATCGGTTCCTAGATCTAGAAAATATAGATCAAAGGAGTGGGTTTTGGCTCATCAAGTTCGAAGTAAGGATGGAAAGTGGGAAGTTAACCCGAACGATAAGGAAGCCGTAGAAATTGCAAGAAAAGTTGTAAGTAGTGCTTTTTTAATGAATATTTACTTAAATTGACTTGGAAATATGAACTAATTTATACTTTCCTAATTGGCATTATAGGAGGAGTATATCGAAGAAGAAGAAAAAGGAAACCTTACTTTCGAGGATGATGAGGATGCCCTCACCAAAGCTATTGGGAAAAAAGATCACCGTGGCCGTGTCAAGGCAATGGGTGGAAATGTTGGTTATAGAGTTGCTTTCGGTCCAAGAGAATGACGGAGAAGATGTTCTAGTGAAGCTTCATCAGATCTGATCGAATCGATCAAAGCTGAAATTAGAAAGGAGTTTGAAGGTGAATTAGATAAAAGGGTGGCTGAGGCCCTCCAAAAGCAACTACGCTCCATGTTACATATAAATCAACCAAACTCCACTTCTACTCCCGTTCTTGAACTTAATGTTAATGATTCCTATACTACTCGTCCTGATTCCACACCGCAACCACATGAGCTAAAGGTATGATTGAGTTTGAGTATTGTCATGAACTCTTCATGCTAAGACCTCTTATAACATGAATTAAAATTCCATGCCGCAACCTTAGTATTGCATTTTTCATTTTACTTTATATGCAGGAAAGGAATCCATGCCATCTTGCCCTTGAGGATAAAGATTCTAGTAACAAAGTGCTCGTAGCGGATGGTATGGTACAACCCTCAAACGGTGCATCGTCCCAACACTTTACACCGATGAAGCCCGATCACTACAAAGTCCAAGTTGATTTTGTTTATGATGGACATAGTGATGATATTCTTCCGGTACTTACGGGTGGTGGTTTCACTAACTTAGGCGGTGCTCAGGGTAGTTTCGTGCAATGGCCGATCCGCTTAGTGATTTTCGAAGACGACGAGGTAAGACCTTTGTGCTCAATAATAATGTACACCACATTACTCACTCTTGCTCATCTATAATTCTATATATAGGACTATACTCCACGCCCAACAAAGAAGTCCAAGTCATTTCTCTCTAAAAAGGTGGATGACAGCGCCAAAAATACAAAGGTAAGACCTTTGTGCTCAATAATACAAATGTTACTTCATTATTATTTTTTGGAAATTTCATGTCCAAATAACTCTTAAGTCTCAGTCCAACAAAGAGGCGGTTGGTAGCTGTGATCGTAAAACGGAAGAATCAGCCGCCAAAAGGAAGGAAGCAGAAAACGAAGAAATTCGAGGTCATGGCCAGTCATGCAAATACTTGCATTTTATTATGTCTTCGGCGCCGGGTGGTATATATGATAGTACTCCCATCCCATTGGATGCCTCGGTTTGGAATTATGTGAGAGATCAAGAAACATACGTCACTGTATCCGATGTAGAAGAGTTCCTTAAGGGGGCGTGCTTAAACATTTCTGTGATTCAAGTCTACATGATGTAAATGTTTTGATCAGTCTTTATCTTTTAATTGTCAACTATCATTCTTAATCATTTTTTCTTTAATCATTTTTACATTACCATTCATAATCGTTTAATCAAATACCTTTAAATGTGCAGGTATTTATTGGACAATCACACATATGCATTTGAAAATTCTCGAATTGGGTTCATTTGTCCTGAGATAGTGTCAAGCACTAGAATCAGGGCCGATGCAACTGTTCCAGCAGATTACTTACAACGTGTGTTCAGTGCTGAAACTGTTAAGAATACGATTACAGATTCTAACAGTGCCAAATTGTTTTTGCTCCCATATAATCAACAGTAAGTGTTTTCAATAAGTTTCATATATAATTAGTATTTTAAGCAATCATTAATATTTATCAATTTACTTTTAAATGATGCAGCAATCATTGGATTCTGTACGTGATAGACCTATTTAGAGCACATGTCTATCTTTTCGATTCTCTAAAAGGTCAAGGCTACAGAACGACTGATGCATCTGGAATCATGAATTTGTAAGTTATTTTGCTTACGAATTAGTTTTTTTTGGAATATTAACAATATCAGTTTCATGAGTGTATTATGTTGATTTTCTAGGGCATTTCAAGTGTATAAGTATCAAGGTGGGAAGTGCGAGAAATTAATAGGAAAACGTAAGACGTTGAGAGTCTGCAATATAGAGGTACATATAGCATTTTATACGCTTTAGGTTTGTTTATTTATAATCAAAGGCATTGTATCTAAGACAGCCCCCTTATGTTGTGTAATTAGTGCGCTCAACAAAGCGGCAGAACCGAGTGTGGCTATTATGTCATGAAGTTCATGTTAGATATAGTCACGGGACTCTATGACTCTAATGACCGACTAGATAAGGTATGTACCTTAACTAACTATATATTGATAGTATTTGTGTTTTTTGTCAATAATTTCTGTGTTTTTTATGAAGCTATATCCTAAGAGGAAGACATCGTATACTTATGAAGAAATGGATGTTGTTCGTGAGCAATGGGCACAGTATTTTACATCGAAGTATTTATTATCGGATTGAACTTATTTTTACTTGTCATGTAAACTGTTGTTGAGAACCTGACTGTACTCTGATGAAATCTGTTGTTTGTTGTATATTATTCTGTGAATAAAATCAGGAACCTATTCTGAAATGGATGTTGTTCTTGATCTTCAGCGTCTACTTGTTGAGGCGGGCTTGTATACGCCCGCCTCTGTAAGTATATACTCCCGCCAAAATGAGGGACTTATTGAGGCGGGCCTCCTAAGCCCGCCTCAACAAGTCCCTCATTTTGGCGCCAAAGTGAGGGACTTGTTGAGGCGGGCTTAGAAGGCCCGCCTCAATAAGGTCCTTTTAGAGGCGTAAAATGTCCGCCTCAAAAAGTGCATCTACTTGTTGTAGCCCCCTTAGTTGAAGCGAACGGTGTTCGCCTCAATAAGTGTCCAAAGGCCTGCCTCTATAAGGATTTTTTCCACTAGTGCTTTGAGCACAATTAGAGGCATATTCCTTCATTAATTAAAGTATAGCCTTATCATACCTCTCCTCAACTTCCATCAATGAATGCATGTAGATTAGGGTTTGATTTTCATTATCAGACCCATAATCACTTGATAAAGGAGACATTTCACTCTCACATGAAGAACTACTCGTATTGTTCTCTCTCTCAATTTTGAACTTGTGAAAATTGTGTTTTGATGAGTATAATGGTTGAACATGAATGTGTATATATAGGGTTTAGGACTCTTGAAATAAATTGTTTTTGAAATCTCCGGATGCATGAAGAGTACATATTGGAAAAGAACTCCCACTGCATGTAGGTCTCATATTTGGAAAAGAACTCCGGATGCATGTAGAGTGCATACTTGGAAAAAATGCCCAATGCATTTAGAGTGTATATTTCGAAATGATTCAATGCATACAAGAATTCAATAGTAGATTATTACAATTATTTAATTGATAAACATTATAAAAGCATAACTAACTAGTACACCAATATATAAAATATAAAAGCATAACTAACTAGTACACTGATATATAAAATATAAAAGCATAACTAACTAGTACAACAATATAGAAAATACATAATTAAGAAACATTACATGATTCGAAAAACATAACAAAATAATCAAACACCACACTTGATCATAAGAACGGCGACAAAATTCTATGATATTTTGAGATCTCTAATTTCATCGTGCATTAGAAGCTTATAATGTTTTCTTCTTCTTCAGTCCTATGAGTCTTGTTCATGAGCATCCGAAGCATAAATGATTTGTTTTTCTTCACCTTCTTGTTCTGGAGATCTATTTGTAACTTCATCATCTCTCTATCACGAATTGTTGCATCTTCAATTTTCTTCATTGTTACATCTTTCTCTTGTTGCATTTCTGAAATGCTTTGAAGTATTTCACTCTCAATCTCATTTTCCTTGACCTTAGACTTACCCTATTTCTTCGCAACACTTTTTCTTATTGGGTGTGTAATGGATTGACTTTCATATTCAATACTTATCGGTGTGTTTGGGTTAGATCTAGAACTAGAGGAGTATTGTCCAGCTTCATTCACCCTTATCCCTTTCACAAAATTGTTTGTTTCATCACCATCAAATACATTGGCTTGCCTTTCAGTTGAGTGACAAATTCTGAATTTTGGCTCATCACGTAGTAAACGCCATGCATACTCCATAGTGAATTCTCTGCGTTGTGGATAAAATTTTTGATACAATCGATGGGCTTATTTTATGACAGTATCCTCATTATGACCACTCTTTTTCCTATTACAAGCATCTTCATAATAACCTACAAATTTTGACACGGGGGTGAACATTTTTGACCACTTATGTTTACATGAAATAACCTCTCTATGTATCCACCCAGGGTGAAACTTATCTACTTTTCATTGTAGTAGTCACTAATACGCTCCCAAAATATGGAGGATTTTTGCATGTTTCCGGTCCTAAGGTCTTTACTAATGTTTAACCACCCACTAATGAGAAACTTATCCTCCTCTCCAACATGTTCTTGTTTCATCCTTAGAGGTAGGAGTTGTGTTGAGATTTGTTTCAAGTGTCTCAAAATCAATTTGAGTGCTAAATTGTGGATATTCCATGGGATTTATGTTTCCAGAATTTGATGGTCTAGAGGGGGTTTGTATTGGTGAGTGTTGGGAAGAAGAAGTCAAATTCTGAATAGGTGGTGGGATCGATTGATCGGAATTTGTAAGTACGGATTATCATAGAAAAATGATTTATAGGCATACCTTGAACTGGAGGTTGATATCCTTGAAACATAGCTCAGTATCCTTGAAATGGAGGTAAGTCACCTTGAGTGGGAGGTTGGTTATCTTGTAATGGAGGACGATTGTTAATTTCATTCCTTATTAAAAACTCCGTCCATGTGATATTACCAAATGAAGGTTGATTATTTGAAGAAGATAACTTGTTTGGATTAGTGATAGAGGAGAAAGATCAAGAAGAATTGGAAATGAGAGGTAATGAATGAGGAAGAAAGAATGTGATGGATGTTGTGAATTTACATGGATACTTTCATATTTATAGAAGAATTAAACATACCAAACAATAAACAAATATAAAAAAAGTTAATAATATTATTATAGTAGTGGTAATAGTAGTAGATCATTTTACTATTAATTACTAAATCAATGATATTAATATTAAAAATATAATATAAACTATAGAAGTATCATTAAATAATAATTACTTTTCTTAATTATCAAAATAAAATAAAATTTAATAATAATAAAATATAGTTAATATAAGTTTATAAATTTACTATTAATTACTCTCTTAATTATCAAAATAAATAATATAAAAACAAAAACTAGTACAACTTTTAATATTGATTATAAAAAAAATCCCTAAAACTCCATAAATATAGCAGCAAAGTACAACAACAAAAAACTAGTACATACACCTAAATTATTTTTTAATCCCATTTATTTTATAATTGCTTTTAGATGTAAAAGCTAATTTTGGTTACTTTACTTGTCAGAGAAATAAGTTTCCTAAAGAAGAAATGACTCAAGGACTAAGGATGGTTTCTCCTACCATATTCTACATTTTAATTAGTTTTTTTTAAGTTTAAGAAATCATGAGTACCACCTTTGTGGATAGCCTAAGAACGTGCATATATAAGCACATTTTTTGATGCTCACATATAGTGTAACTTTAATATGCTAAAGTGCACATAATAATATGTAAATATGCATGTTTAACATGTATATTAAAAGTAAACATTTTAGCTAGTATATGTTTATTATGTTACATTGTATATGTTAGTATGTTAAAGTGCATATATTTAGCATGTTAAAATACATGTTCAATATGCTAAAAAGTGCATATGTAATTATGTTAAAATGGATGTTCAATATTTTAAAATTAAGTACATGTGTAAATATATTAAAGTGCATGTTTAGTTTTCTAAAATTAAGTGCATTTGTAAGTATGTTAATGTGCATGTTTAGTATTCTAAAATTAAGTGCATGTATAAGTATGTTAAAATGTGTAACACTCCCTATTGTAATCTTTTATAAAGATTATAGTACTATTCATGTCAATAAGAGCTCATCATTTTCATGGTTTAAGTGAGGACAAAGAACTCTGAAATTAAGCGTGATATGGCGGGAGTAGTACCAAGATGGGTGACCTTGTAACACCCCAGATTTGTAATCCGTTATAAGGATTATTGTACTACTCATGTTAAGCGTGTTAGGGCGTGGGTAATATTAGGATGAGTGACCTCCTGAAAAGTTTTCGGGTTTACATGAGATGACGATTCTAAGGCCCGGGTCTTACAAAATGCATGTTTAGTATTCTAATAAAAAAGTGGATATGTAAGTATGGGTTTGTTTGGTAGAAGGTGTTTATTGTTTATAATGTGTTTTTGTAGAAAAGTAGTTTTTGAAATTTGAAATTTGTGAGATATGTGGGTTTGTGCAAGGTTGAAAAAAACACATTTTTATTTATAAAGTGTTTATAAACTACATGCCAAACAGAACCAATGTTAAAGTGCATGTGTTATAATATTATAGTGCATGATACTAATTTCCTTTAAGGACATGAAGATATCTTTAGGAGATTTATTTATTTATTTATAGAACTGCATTTCAAAACTAAGAAATGTTAGGATTCACGCAGGAACCAAAAAGCTCCCTTCTGAGAGCCGACCCTAGAAAGCAATCCATGGCCACCGCCCATCGGAGATGAGCCGTTGCCGCTACCGTGGCACCCGCCTCACCGGCACTCCAACCAAGCCCCCGCTCCGACCGAGCCCCGCTCCGACTGCGCCCCCCGCCGCCTCCGACCGCGCTCCATTCGTTTTGCCCCGCTCCGCTCCGTCCTCGCCGGATCTGTGTAGCCCCGTTCCGACCGCGCCGAGTCACCCAGACTCGGAACCACTCCACTGTTGTGCACCCCGCTCCACACCTCCGTTCCACCGTCACCGCGCTCCGCCTCCAGTCACCGCTCCATCGCCACCGTGCACAGCCTCCAGACACCGCTCCCGCCACCGCGCTCCGCCCACACCACCGCTCCACCGCCCTCCGCTCTGTCCGCGCCCCCGTCGCTGCTTCTCTGTTGTTTATTTTTATTTTTATTTTTTGCTTTTTGTTCCTTTTGTTCTTTGGTCCTCTTTTATTTCCGGATCTGGTTTTTGTGCTTGTGTCAACCAGATCCTGTGTGGTTTCTGTTGGTCTTGACTTCTTGAGTTGCATTCTTTGGTGGATGGGAGCTTCCTAGACGGTGAATCGAGTTGTTGTTCCGGGCTTGACCAATGATGTTCATCCTTCCGGCGGCGCAGACTTGTCTGTGGTTTACTCACATCTCCTATGTGTTCTTTAGCTTTCTTCTTCTAGTGTGTTTCTCATGTTGTTGATTTGTCCTTTGTCTGTTTGTTGGTTTTTTTTATGTTTGTTTGTTGTTTGTCGGCCTTCTGACAGCCGTTTTTCGGCCTCTCAAAGTTTGTAACTTTGAAATTTTACTTAATAATTTTTTTTTTTTGAAAATAGTAATAATTTTTTGGGAAAAATTATATAAAAAAATATTTTTTATAATTTTTTTTCATAATTAAAAAAATAAAAATTATTATATTAATAAATTTATCACTTCATATATATATTAGCTATCAGTTTCTTACATTTAGTGGTCAACATTACTTTAACTTTTTTGTATTATATCACCGCCTGATACAAATTAATCAAAATCCGCCAACCAGCAAGCTCGAATTTCAGTTAACGTGGCTGATCTTCCCCGCGGTAGATTAATTTCAATATTCTTGTGAAATTTTATTTTTAATAATCGAGCAATTAGAAGTCGTGGATTGAAATTTATAGTGCTATCTTTGTAAAGAAGCATTATAAACTGATTCGATTTGTTGGTTGATGTGATAACTGATAGGTTTAGGGGTTTTACATCTAGGTCTTCGTCGTTGAACATCGGAGCTCTGAAGCTCCGCAACTTCTCCTCTTCCCCTCCTACAACGTTTGCCATTGTTATCAAATTAGGAATTAGCAATCCCGTACATGTGAATTGGGATCGAATTTGGTGGTTGGAGGAGAATTTGATAATGTCGGGATCGGACGAGGATCATCTGCTGAGATCGCATCACGGGCCGTTATCGGATGCCGAATCGAACTTTGTGGAGGAGAAGCAGTCGGTGGAGGACGACGATCTGGAGATTCAGGGCGGCGATGGTGCCGGCAGCGGTGGCGGAGTCAGAAGCAAGGGATTACGGGATATGATCTCCAAAATTAGACACCTTGATACGGGATTCTCCGGCAGTGGCAGCGGCCACCGGCCAAGCCTCAACCTCCGGCGCTCCTCTCCTGACAGAGGTAGGGAGAGGATCCAGGACAAGGAGGATGGAGATATTGTGGTTTCCCATTCTCCCTCTCGTTTCCATTATCGTTCGCATTCGTTTCCGCATTCCCCTTCGTCACTTGAACATCATCAGCAAAATCCTCTTCGTTATCCACGTAGAGGCGACGAGGAAACCCTAGGAGAAAGTGCTCCGCCGGAGTGGGCTTTGCTCCTTATTGGCTGCCTTCTGGGCCTTGCCACCGGATTGTGTGTTGCCGCTTTCAATCGGGGGGTAAATACAAGCTCTTCCCCTTCTTATTTTGAGTGTGCTGAATCGTATTTGTGTTGGATTGTTTTGCATATCATGTCCTCATGATTGCTTACAGCTTTGTTGTTGAATTGATCAGTAGTTTTTCTATTGACCCCCTTCATTAGTTTTTATTTTATGGGATGAGATTACAGGGTTCAGTTATTTTGTCATTTGGCAGATTTTATTTTTCTGAGTTCATTCAAGTGATTTTCTTCTCTTGAGATTCCTCTGGAAATACCCTTTTCTTGTCTACATTTAATGAACATATAGCTATTTTGTCCCTTCATATTGACCCAATTCTGCCAGCAATGGCAAGTGCTTCACTGGAAAATATCCCTTTCTTTTGAGTTTATGAAAATTATTGTTTTTAGTGTAGTTCTGCTGGTCCAATCAATTAGAGGATCTTGGACATTCCTGTACGTTTAATCGTTTTGAGCTCTCTGCATAACTTACTTGTTACATGATGCACACGGTATAGGAGAGTATTATGTAGAACTCAGATGTTTATATTGTCATTATTCTTATTCCTAGGTGCATTTAATTCATGAATGGGCATGGGCTGGTACTCCAGAAGAAGGTGCTGCTTGGCTTCGATTACAAAGGCTTGCTGACACATGGCATAGGATACTTTTGGTACCGGTCACTGGAGGTGTTATCGTTGGCATGATGCATGGTTTACTTGAAATCTTGGAGCAGATAAGGCCATCAAGCTCTTTAGAACGACAAGGTTTTGATATGCTCTCCAGTGTATTCCCCACAATAAAAGCTATTCAAGCAGCTGTGACACTAGGTACAGGTTGTTCTTTGGGTCCTGAGGGCCCTAGTGTAGATATTGGGAAATCATGTGCTTATGGGTGTTCCATAATGATGGAAAATAACAGAGAAAGGAGGATAGCTCTTGTTGCAGCTGGTGCAGCTGCTGGTATTTCTTCAGGTAATGAACTTCATGGTTCAATGTGGTTTCTTGTCAGTAATGATAGCAGCATTAATTGCAAGCAGAGTGGCTCATGTTTGGTGTATGCAGTCTGCAAATCATTTTCTTTTGAGGTCACTGAGCACATTATTATGTTCTTTAGATAATTTGTTCTACTCTCAAACATCATTCACTTTTTTCCTTGACAGGCTTCAACGCAGCTGTTGCTGGTTGTTTCTTTGCAATTGAGACAGTACTAAGACCACTTCGTGCTGAGAATTCACCTCCATTTACTACCGCAATGATAATTCTAGCTTCAGTCATCTCATCTACTGTATCTAATGAATTACTTGGGGATAAATCAGCTTTTACTGTTCCAGCATATGATCTTAAATCAGCTGCAGGTTAATAATCTTGAACATTCTTCTTTTCATCTCCTCTTTCTCTTTTGTGTCCCTTTTGTAACAGCACAATGTTCATGCTTGAATGTGCACATAACAATATGCACACGCATTAGATATGGATACAACTTGGAGAAGATATGGTACAGGTTGTGAATTATTCATCGAGGAGTTAATCCGAATATGGTTGACAGAGGTGACCAAATATCTATTTAATGATCCAGTGTAAATTTAGTGCCTTTGACTATGCCAATCATTTTTTTGTGAACTGAGGATTTTAGTCCCATTGTTCCCCAGAAGTTAGGAACTGCACTGTCTTTTAGTTTCACTAGTATACAAGATTTTTTACATGTAAACTTAGTTCTTATGTGGCTATTCAACAAGTTTCTTAGGCTCTTTTTTTTGAGAATTTTGCAGTAACAATTGCTCCCCAACAAGACGGCCTTACCCGTGATAGATGATCTTATACTGAATCCCTGTAACTGCAGGACATTGTAGAGATCTTATTTTTATACTAACAGATAATAGGCCCCTCTATCTTATTTAATATTGGGTATATATATCCTCTTTGCACAACTCGTCAGAGAGTGACACCTTATGTCTTATGCTACTAAGAGATGTAAATGTAGGTGTTTTAGCGCATGATGCAACCAATAACCATTCTTTCTCTAGATCTCGAGAAGTTTGTTTGGAAGATTTTATTGGCGGGGGAAAGTAATCAAGTTGCTGAATATGCCTTGTAGCTGTCTCCCATGGCTTCTTTGTTTGAAGTTGCATGCTTACTGTTTTGTTTGTGCTTGTTGATTTTAGTGCTGAAGAAGTTTGCCTTTTGACATAAGTCTATGACCCTGTCACATAAACATAATATCATCGAGTAACCTTGAGCTGGATGGGTTTTGAACATTTTATATATTGGGTTGCATGTTTCTCTCTAATTGTTTAATATGTATTGATGATCTGCAGAGTTGCCGTTGTACTTGATTTTGGGTATGCTATGTGGTGTTGTAAGTGTTATCTTCACTCGTTTAGTATCTTGGTTCACCAAGTTTTTTGAGTTCATCAAGGAAAAATTTGGGCTTCCTGCTGTGGTTTGCCCTGCTTTGGGTGGCTTAGGAGCAGGCATAATAGCCCTCAAGTACCCTGGGACCCTATACTGGGGATTCACAAACGTTGATGAAATCCTCCACACTGGTAAGAATGCTTCAGCACCTGGAATCTGGTTATTGGCTCAATTAGCAGCAGCCAAAGTAGTAGCCACAGCTTTGTGTAAGGGATCAGGGCTTGTTGGTGGTCTATATGCACCAAGTTTAATGATTGGTGCAGCTGTTGGTGCTGTATTTGGGGGTTCAGCTGCACAAGTTATAAACTCAGCTATCCCAGGAAATGCTGCTGTTGCCCAGCCACAGGCATATGCACTGGTAGGGCCACTAAGCCATAGATTAAACATCCTATTCATTATCTTAGTTGTTTGGTTTTTCTATTTGACATTGTGTTTTAATCTATAATGCAGGTTGGGATGGCAGCTACGCTAGCATCAAATTGTTCTGTGCCCTTAACATCTGTTCTACTATTATTCGAGCTAACTAAAGATTATAGGATATTGCTTCCACTTATGGTAATTATATTGTAATCTTAGTTGGCTTTGTCCATATTAGGGTTTTACCGGTTATCCCAATGTGTAGGGCCATTAAAGTAAATTCGTTCAACTGAATGAGCTCGGCTGTGTTTTGTTGTGAATCTTTTGAGCTACTGTTTTACATATCTTCAAGATGTTTTCTCCCTAAATTTAAATTAGTCTTTAAGTGGCAAATGATACATTTCTTCTGCTGTTGCATCAGCTTTCGCAAATAATTACTAGGTTTCAGAATGGGTGTCACTCAACACTTTCTTATTGAATTTAAGCTTGGTTGATTTTGTTTTTAAAATTCTTTTCTGTATATTATCCCATTTATTACATGTAATCCCGTCACTTCACTTTTTCTCTTGCGTATATTATCTTACTAACCAAATGCTTTTTATTGGGCAATTGGCTTTCTCTAAATAAGCATTTTGCCCACTTCGATATTACTGTAATTTTCCACAGAAGCCTAAATGTAAAGGCATTCATATATGCTTTATCACCTTTTTGTAGAGCATTTAGTAATAGTGTATTCTCAAAATTGTAATGTACTAGAATATCATTTTCTAGCTATAGATGGATCTTAGTCTTTTAATGCCACCTAAAATGTTTGTCTTAGACATTTTATATTTCACCATGAGATGCATATTTGTGTTTGTCTAATATATTTCCCCTGGTTTGTTTCTTATCATGTTTTTTATGACACTTTGTATTCTTAATTAGGGAGCTGTTGGTTTGGCGATATGGGTTCCATCTGTAGCGAACCAGGGAAGTAAGACTGAAACCCATGAAACAAAGAATTCAGGAAAAGGCTATTCCACTGTTTCACCTCATGATGCTGAGGAAATTCTTAGCAGAGATACTGGTGATAATAACCATTTGGAGCTATCAATCATAAGAGATTCTGCTCTTGCAACTAGTGAAGATGTCCTTCTAGAAGACCTGAAGGTTGAATTGTGTGATCACTGGCAGTGTCAGTTCATTGTTATTGTACTTCTTATTAATCTGTATAATCATTGGCTTATTGTCTTGAATCAATGAGTTGGTAATATGGAGTTCTCTTTCCTGCTGGCTATCAGGTGTCCTATGCCATGTCAGTGAATTATTTGAAGGCTTGTTTGTCTGTGAAACTTAAAGAGTCAATAGAACTAATGCGTGAAAGAAGACAAAGTTTCATCCTGGTTGTTGATGATGAAGATCTGCTGGAGGGTATCCTAACCTATGGTGATATTAGGCGATGTTTGTCCAACAATTACAGTGAAGTGCCCAGCAGTGCACCAACATTTCAAGATGTAAGTAGTAGCATGCAACATATTTCTATGATTCTGGTTAGCTGCATGTTGTATGAAGGTCCAATCAAATTGCAATTGCTATCATCGCTAATGGTGAAAATATACTTTTATATGAATGGTAACCAGATCGATAGCTTCCAATATTCCCCCCCCCCCCCCACCCTATAGAAGATTCATCTTGCATATGTTGACGCGACATGTATATAGTTTTTCATATGCCAAAATTTTCCAAAGAAGGTGGAAAGTATGAGGGAGTAGCTGGAGTTCCTTCCGATAAGTGTTTTTTCGCATCTCCAATTGATGCATCAGGCTACAATGAGATCCTTAGGGAGACTTATTCTCTTTGTCAAACTTAAACAAACATGGTCTCTTGATACCCTACAGGTTTATGCACGCCCGATTTCTTCTGTCTGCACTCGCGGGATAAGTTACCGCGGGCAAGAACGTGGTGTTTTGACCTGTTATCCAGACACAGATTTGGCCATGGCCAAAGATCTGATGGAGGCGAAAGGAATCAAGCAGTTACCTGTCGTTAAGCGGGGTGGAAACTCACAAAAGGAATGGCGGCGGAGAATAGTTGCTATCCTTACCTATGATTCTATCTTAAACCATGTCAGGTGATCATTCATTTATGAGCTTACTGCATTCGCTCTTAGAGTTCCTTTTAATATTTATTTTATTTTGATAACTTGGAGTAGGGAATAATCTGATACGGTTTTTACTGGTGCTAGTCTCACAAAACTAAGCTGTATACAGCCAGTCTTGAAATCATAATCTTTACTTGTTCCCGATTGGTAATGGTCAAAATCTCCCTTGACGGCTCTTACTTAATGTTGTTCGTTTAGAAATAATGTGCATGCAACTTACGTCTAGGTGTTGGTAATCTTCACATCTGTTTATTTTGTGGATAAAAATAAAAGGAAGCTCGTAGTATAGCTTGAGATTTTGTAATTGCAGCAGGCAGCTTTTAACCGCTTAAAGATTTCATATTCTGTATTTCCAGAGAAGAGATGAATCGTCAGGAACCTATCACTCACCAAAGGAAAGAAGAAAATGATGAAATAGTTGCCATTAGCGATGGACATTGATAGACTTGAAAGAACTTTCTTGAAGTGGACTTCATGGCTCAAGATAAGCTCAAACTGGGGGCTGGGGGCTGCAAATTGGTAATCTTGTGCTGCATTTCACTTTAAAACACTATATTGGTTGAGATCCTGATTTTGAGTTGGCTCTTAGATTGTGGGTCGTAGCAGATCTTACCCAATTGGCCTATAAGGTATATTATGTATATGCCAATTGACTTGTTTCAACATGTACATTGCCGTTCTCTATCTGAGATGTAGCACAAGAAATTGCAAGAGAGATGCAATAGGAGACAATCAATCTGTATCATAGAAGTATAATATATAGTTGCAGAGGTCATATAGGTTTTTTTGATTGAAAACATTTTGACACATCTGTCAGTATTATTGCTTTGTGCATTTGATAGTGAAAAAAGAGAGTTCCTCAATCCAAGATTCAATTTCCAACGAGCTTTGGATCGAAATGCGCTTTTGAATCCATAGATTTTTTCAGAAACATCATGTTGAATCATGTGCATGCCTTTTAATTCTCTCTTTGAACATGATTCCTTTACTATTTGCAACATACACGAATACATCTATTTGATTCTCTTTGCTTAGGAGCAACGTCTATGGATTATAAAACAATGATCTAAAATCCAAGGTCATTATTAGTAGCATGTTGATTACACTAACTTCTTTTTAATGATCTTAAAAATGCCACCATATTATAGAGTCCTTTTCATTTTTAGATCATTTGAAAATTTGATGCCTATAGGGTTTTCTGTATACAAGGAAAGAACCCCACTTGAATCCAGAAGGAATATAGTACACAAATTGAAATTTTTTGGGTTTATCGGAGAAATGTTGTAGCTCAATTGTCCTTTTTTTATTGAATATTGTTCTTCTAGAGGAGCTTAGTATGATTGATATGCAGTGAGTTTATTATACCCAAGCTGCTATTTTGTCAATGTACCCTTTGCTGAAAAAACAACAATCTCCAGAACCCATGAAAAACACTTCCATTTAAGATATCCAGTATCTGCAAGACAATTGGTAATATCACCTGCACCAGTTTTCCAGCTCCAAAAACTGATAAAAGAAGAACTCAGCAATCTAGAACAAAACTAATCGCTTTTTTGAATGGAAAAGTGAGGAGATATGATATAAAAAAAAAAAAAAGGCAGCAAGAAATGCTATACAAGATAAAAGTTCACTGATGTTGGCGATGAAGAGTAATTTTGCTTTCAACTGTTGAAATTCACAATTAAGCATCTGTCACAAACTTTGCGTAGTGTAATTGCAAGAAGGTTTAGTACTAATCAGCGGGTTTCACTTTCACTGGTTGGTTGGAAGCTCTGGAAAGCACAAGAGTTGCTTCTGAGGCTTGCTTCTCTTGGAATGGTCAACCGCCTCCTGTTTGACCTGCCATGTTTAAACCTTACAAAAGCTTGATATGAACAACTTGATTGATTGTTACCTCTGAGGAAAGAAAGGTCTATCAAAATAAGGCATCAATTGAGCTTTCGGAACCATCTCCTTCCTTAGCAAACAAATCTCCTCTTCCTCTATCATCTGCAATTTCACAGACTAGAGTAACCAAACCCTAAGATAATACATAAGTTCCATCCAAGGAAACTTTGGTAGTTTTACTTACCTTAAGTATCTTCTTCTCAGTTCTCTTTTGCTGCTCATCAAAATAAATTTTGGTAGCAACCTGTACGTTAATACAACAATCTCACAAGTTCATATATTCTTTGCCTTGTCATGATAAAAAAACATGTTTCTGTACCTATAGACGACGGCATATAACAAAGTGGTTGAACATTGCGCGTTGTACTGCTCTTTGTCGTGTATGAAGCTTGAAATCTTGTGGCTTGGTGTTTTCCTTTGATGAAGCAGATCTTGAACAAGCCTACAAACAGACAGCATAGTAACTTGTCCTCTCAATTTCGTGAGGATCGGATATATATACATCTATGAAGGATACACACATAACGAAGTTCTTATGAGTTCCTTGGCTTTATCATTTATAAGCTTCTTTTGCTCACCCTTTGTTTTTTAAATCTCAACACTACACTTTTGAAGGAAACCATTATTAGGCCAGTACGTTCAAATACTCTGTCTCATTTTGTGTCCCATTCCCTGTTCCAACGGTTGTGATTGGTTAAAATGCTAATAATTTGGAGAAAAAACATTCTGTGATTGGATCAATGTTTGTCACAAGATTCTCATGTATAAATGGTCTTGGCTAATGATTTTGTTATACCATGTCATGATAAACAACATACTAAGCTACATCATATATGCATAAGAAATAATTGGACACCATAATTATAGTGAAGTTTTCAGATATATCCTAAATCACATCACCACTATATATACTATATAGGACTATGTAAAAAAAGAAAAAGAAAAAAAGTGCAAGTCTCTAACCATTGATCCTGCTGAACTCCATGAACCAGAAGTATTTGACTGTGAATTAGTGGCTTTCAACACCTTCAATCGCAGTAAATTTTTTAAAAGAATCAAAATTAGCTATTCTCTTTCAACTCATAATAAAATTGCATATATAATTAAGTTGAACAACCTTTAGAGCCACTTTTGGTTGTGGCTTCTCCATGACTAGCTAGCTATAATAGCTTAATTAGCTTGCTCTCTTCTACTCTCTTGTAGCTGCTTCTTAGCTTAAACTGTTTGATCTGCTTGGGTTGGTGAATTGCTTGTATATATATGTATATGAGTTTCAATTATGTCAACCTGATGTAGGAGAATTAAAGCTAATTAAGCTAGTTTGTGTTTGGAGGATTGTAACTTTCTGTATGCATCAATTCCCTGTTAGCTATAATATCAGCATACCAAACTTCGATTTTGGATTGAATCTTGATGATGATGGCGAGTCGACTTCGAATCAAATGGTTTCTTAATTGTTGGTTTGAATAATTTTCTTCTTCTGTTGAGTTCATGCAAATCAAGTGACCCACAAGTCACTCTTATGAAACATACGTACACTAGCTAGTTCATGCTTTTTCCGTGCTCGGTTTCTCTTTAAGGTCATGCTTGGCAAAAAGGATAGTTGCGCGTATTGTAATAAAAAAGATGATAAAGATCAATTTTTTTACACGATTTCTATTTCACGCACCGGACAATTTTCTATTTCACACACCGGTTGATCCGTGACGGACCAATCCAATCCATCCATGACGGACATAATACATCCATACGTGACGCATGGATTGTGATGGTACGTGACGCATGTATTGTGATGGTCCGTGACAGACGAACCCTAAACCAGAAAATTGAATGTTACTTATCCCCACCTAACTACATTAACTACCGTCATATCTTTACCAATATTACGGCCAACATTAAACCCTAAGCCATCACTCTTCCCTTTCCCTCCCACATACATCTTCCATTGTCATCATCTTCCAAGAGTTCATTCCATGGCAAATGAAGATGGTTTTTCCAACTTCAATGGTGGAGAAGATCTTGCAAATGCATACAATTACAATGAGGTATATTTTTTAAGTTTATACTTTACATGTTAGTAAAAGTTAAGATTTTTATGGGTTTTTCTTGTGAATGTATATGATTTAGTTGTTTTTATCCCAAAACAAACACCTTCTTAAGATAATTTCACTAGTTGTGACTATATGTTCATAAAAACTTCATCTTTGATTAAGTTATATTAAAAAGTTGTAGATTTTGTGTGCAAAAAACTACATGTTTTAGTTTTGAGCGTTGTTATGTTGAGTGCAAAACTGCAAGACTTCATCTTTGTTCGTGTTTGTTTTTTGAATCAAAAACAGTACGTGAAGGACGAATTGAGTTGGTCTGTGACGGATGGATTTGTCTCATCCGTGACGGATGGATTTAGTTGGTCCGTGATGGATGGAATTTGTTGGTCCGTGACGGATGGATGTAGTTGGTCCGTGACGGATGGATGTGGTTTGTCCGTGACGGATGGTCTGTGTTTATTCTTCATGTATGGTTGTGTCTTTCAGAAACTAAATACTTTGCTAACTTGTTTTTTTACTTCAATAGGAGAACAATATCGTGAACAACAGTATTAACAATCTGTCCCTAAATGATGCATGGGACATGGCACCACCGTCCTTCTCACTTGGGTTGTTCGCCGAACCTATGCCGCCTCAACAACCTCATTTGCCGGGATTAGAATGTTTTGCTCATAGTGGAATTCCGTCAGTAAGGTGGCAAACTCCACCTAAGTTTGGGTTTCCGGCATTACACACACAGCCGCATTTTAAATTTCCTACACCTGAAGAGGTTATTGTTTCTGAAGATTATTCAGAGAAGTTCACCACGGGTGAAGTATTCGGCTCCAGAGATGATGCAATTAAAAGGGCTAGACATATTGCCTTTGATAATCACTTCTGCCTCACTATTGGCCGGGATAGAAAATTTGGTGGAGGAAGCCTTCAGAAGTCATGGTTGTTGTGTGAAAAAGCGGGAATTTACATTCCTAAAGATGAAAACAAAGTAAGGCAAAGAACAAGGAGCAAAAAATGTGATTGTCCATTCAGATTGTTGTGTCAAGAAAATCCGAGGGACTCATATACAATCAAGGTAGTTGTTGGAACCCACAACCATGTCATTGATGATGACTTGTACGGGCATGCAGTTGCTGGCAGGTTGATACCTGAGCAGAAGAAGTTGGTTAAGGTCATGACAGAAAATCATAGTAAACCATCAAAGATTACAACAACACTTAACCAGGACCTGAACAACTGCACTAAAATGCATCAGATTTACAACGAAGTGTACAATGTCCGACATCGTGGGATGGAAGGAAGAACCGTGGTCCAAGAGTTCTTCCATAAGTGCAAGGAGAACAACTACTTTGTGGAGCATAGGTCGGATCGAACGATGAATAAGATCACCGACATTTTCTTTGCAAGTCCAGATTCCATGAAACTCCTAAAGGCATTTCCGTACGTTGTTTTGCTAGACTCCACATACAGCACTAACATGTTAGTGTAACACATCTACTTGCTACATTTATTTTAACTTATGTTTATTCATTATGCATGACACATCTTCTTGTGCAGGTATGACTTGCCTTTCCTGGAAATAATAGGAGTCACGTCTACATGAAAGAACTATAATGTGGCGGGGGCATTTCTACAGCATGATAAAGAAGACAACTACATGTGGGCCGCACAACAACTTCTTAAAATATGCTCAAAGTGTCAAGTAACACCGACATGCCTAGTGACAGATCGTGAAAAGGCCTTGATGAATGCATTAGATAAACTCTTTTCAAGTGCCAAGTCTATCCTATGTAGGCGCCATGTGAAGAAGAACATAGAGGACAATGCTATGAAGGAGATGAAGGATAAAAGCTTGGGTGCAAGGTTTGCAAATGCATACTATAATTTATTCAAGCAAACAACTGTATCCGAGTACGAGATGGAGTTGCGTAGAATTCAGTCGGAATGGAGAGTTTGGCCACGTCTACTTCAATATGTAAGAAACAGCTGGCTCATCCCGTACAGGTAAAGACTTGTGTCAGCTTGGACAGATACTGTTTTCACGCTTGGAACGTCAACGACAAACAGGTTAGTGGCCATGTCTGAATCTGTATTGTATTTTCATAACACGATTTCTATGATCAAACTTTAAACTCTATTGTACTAAATATAGGGTTTAAGGAGCACACTCTAGTTTAAAAGACTTCTTGACTACTCCACATGGCAGTCTAGACACGATATTCGGTCAATATCATTCAAAGATGGTTAACCAAGTGAAGTAAATCAAGAGAACCTTCAACGAGAGTGCACATAACATGATGACGCTTGTGACTGGGGCTGATGTTTTCAAGCTGTTAAAGTACAAAGTATCTAATGTTGCACTTGACCGCTTGACTGAGGAATACAGAAAAGGGGAAATTCCATTTTATGATAGTACCTGCACATGCCAGATGAGGGTGAGAGATGGATTGCCGTGTGTGCATCGTATCGCTAGATATGTGACGAGTTCAATCCCTATTAACCCGACAAAGTTGCATCCTTTTTGGAGACAATTGAGTTTGTCAGAAGTGCAAGATGAAGGTGAGGCTGAGGTGAAGCGCAAAGTCGCGAGATGTTTGATGGATCAATTTTATATGGATGAGTTCCCCAATCTATCAGCAGATGATCAAGAAAAATGTGTCTCATGGCTTTACGACATTGCTCGCCCCGAGGGGACCAGTCTGCAAGAGCCGGCTATTGTGAGGCATAAGGGACGACCAATGGGAGCTCCAAACAAAGATAACACTAAAAGACATCCTTCTTCATGGGAATACACATACAAAGAGATGGAAGGGACACCTCCCAAGAAGCAACGAGGTAGGTCACCAAATCCCACTAGTACACATTCACCAAGCCCTACAGCTCCTATCACTCCTTTGAGGCCATCTCAGGTTAGAGCTCCCAAGAATCCCGTGGGTCAAATGTTTCCACCACCGTTTCATGCTCCACAATCCTTCATTAAAGATTTTGAACTGTATATGGATATAGTTCCGTCGTGTATGCGCGAACACATAAACGGTTACTATGATATTCTGGGTGATGGAAACTGTGGATAGAGAGCCGTTGCAGATCAAATAGGCATTGGGCAGGAACAATGGAGGATCGTCCGCCAATCCATGATTGATAAGGTGAAAGAAATCTTTCCATTGTATGCTGAGACTTGCCTCTTTCCGATTATGCTGGATACAGTACTGGAACAACTTACATGGTTTGACGATGGGATGGCCCCAGAAAATACTTGGATGGTGATTCCAGATATGGGTTGTCTGGTTGCTTCTGCATTCAATTGTTCAGTTGTCGTGTTGGGTCGTATGAATGCTACTTACTTGCCTTTGCAAGCGGTTCCACATCATCCCTGGGGTGCTAAGCTAAAGACGATATGTATCTGCCATGTTGAGAAGGAGAGTCATTTTATTTCGGTATGTTACTAATAATTTAATCAATTTTTATTCATTATTAAAACTCATTAACTAGGCAAGTGAATACGTTCTCCATTCTTTTGTAGGTGGCCTTATTAGAGGCGTCACCATTGCCTCCAGTATTTGCCATGTGGGAGCATCCAAAGGATGCGTCTGCTGCTTGTCTGTATGATCCATTCACTACTCAGCTGATGGCGTATGGACCTTCCAGAAGAAAGAGACGAGGCCGCAAGTCGACTTAAATATTTTTGATAGCATCCATAAAGAGGTCTCTCAGTTGAACTGCACTGTTTGCTGCAAACCGTGCGGTGTTGCATGCAAACCGTGCACTTTTACAGAACGGCCTCTTCTGCTCTCTCAATTGAACTGCACGGTTTGCAGCAAACCGTGCATGACGGACCGATGCAAACCATGCGTGACGGACCGATGCAAACCATGCGTGACGAACCAATGGAACCCCTACGTGACAGACCGATTCCATTTGCTTCGTTCTGCTTCTCTGATCTCGTCATCTTCGTCTTCTTGGCGGGATCGACTAAGGCGGAAACTAATGTATTCACTTGTATAGTATGACAAAGTTTAACAAATTTGAAGGGTATTTGTGGAGATCTATTGCATCGACCAACAATTACTAACAAAGTATCAAATTTGCGATTTAAAAGTTATGGCAAAGTTTAACAAATTAGTTTGATTATCATCATAAAAATAGTCAAGAAACTACAATTCCATAAACGGTTCAACGCTCCCTAAAATACAACCAAAGTAGTAATAGCAAACTCGAATGCACTTAATCTTCGTCCTCCTCCTCATCATTGCCATGCTCGTAGGGTCTGAAGTCCTGGATGCAGTCTCGCACAGCTGCGCGCATGTTGTAGAATTGTTCTTCCTCCGCATTATAGAAAGGATTTAGATGCTGCAATGTTTGTCCAATTACCTACAGAAATACGTATAAATTAGTTGTGTCATCGGTTTAATTGTATAAGAAAAGTAAAAACAAATATCCAACACATTTTTTTACTTGCACATGATCTCTGATGCCAGCATCCTGAGGCCTCACACATGGGTGTGTACGAGGTATGTACCACTCCATGTAGTCGGCACTACACTCATATCCTTGTGAAGCAGGAGGGCCCATATCTGTGATCCATATGGAGTGTTGACTTCTTGCATCCCAACTCCAGTTCGAAGCGGGGTCATACTGCACCATATAACTCCTAATGGTGTGAGGTCTGTGCGCTTTGATGGGCTCTATAACTGGTCGGGGAATCCCCTGTACCACTCCAAATTGCCTCGATACCCGATCAGGCATATAAGGCTCAGTAATTTTGAGAAAAGAGATGACCCCATGAAAAAAGGCAGGAGCCAATGCCGTGTTGTTGTAATTCACGTAGCCATAGGGCTGCCAGTCAACCTACACAAAAAAAGGGTGCAATTAACACAACATCAAGTAACTTTACACAATTATAATACATTAATATGAGAAATAAACTACGTCGTATGATACTTACATGTCTAGCTTGCATTAAATCCAACTCTTCCCTATAGTTTCTTCTATGCCTACTAGGAGTCTGCACAGGGTGCCATCGGCTGGCATATGGCACAGCGTCGTCGAAGCGGGGATCCTCTTGTGGGCGAAAGCTAGGGAAGTATAGATAGATCCAAGCATGTACATAAATAACAACAACACACATATCAACCTTACCTTAAATGTAATTAAATTATATAAAAACAATATGCAACAAAATCCTTACCAGCAACAAAGTGTAGCAGGTGGACATCTGACGAGCCTCATGCCGTGAACACTTGCCCAATGACCGATACATGAATGCCAATGCGCCAGAACCCCAAGAAAGATTGCAAGTATTACCAATGTCACTCACGAAGGTCACATAAGGCATGGGCAGCATGTGCTGGGACTTGTCTGGAAAGAGGGTCGAGGCCATCAGGTACCACAAATAACCAGACGCGATCTCATCATCATCTAGATCATTGTTCAAGCAGTGGAATTTCAGGTTGTCTACACTGACACCATTTCTAGCCATTTCTGGAGTTAAGGAAAAGAACTGTATTGCCCTCATCGCTTGTTGATTGTACAATTCATTTTTACCCTTGCTGCGATCCTGGAGAGGAAGTCCCATTCCTTGCCCGTCAATATTGAGGCCTAGAATCATGTACACATCCAGGAGAGTGATTGTCATCTCTCCAAATGGCATATGAAATGAATTTGTCTCTGGCTGCCATCGCTCCAGAAATGCAAAAATCAACGGCTGATCTACATAAGTGTACATCAGGTCCTGCAAATGAGTGATGCCGCTGTTTTTGGCAAGATCGCACCATGTAGAGTCATCGTTAAGCCTCCATTTTCGTAGCTGCTCTTGTCTGAGCCGCAACGTGAGAGTTTCTCGCTCCTATAAAAAGAACAAGTTAGATACAAAAAAAATATAATAGTTTAATAACAAGCTCAAGTATTGATAACTTACAATGCCCTGATAAATGAAATATGCAGTGTGGACAGTGAAACTAAATAGCAGGTCTGGGATCTCCGGACCTCCCGGTACAGGTCCTATCAACTTGGGATCGATTGCATTCCGACCTCTAGCCTGTCTAGGCTCTCTATCCCGTCTAGGCTCTCTATCCTGTCTAGGCTCTCTACCCTGCCTAGGCCCTCTACGTTGTGTAGGAGCAGCCTGTTCCTGTGCTGGTTCCTCGAAATGAGGTTGTTGAGCGGGCCAATATGCTTGCCCACCCATACATCCTGGCCACATGGGCCAACCACTAGACTGCTAAGGTGCATGAGGTACGTATCAACTACTACGCTCCTCAGATGTAGAAGGTACATACCATGTCATATCCTATAAAATAAATTATTAGAAAAAATATTAAATAACCGACAATTTAAGAATATGTATAGTTACTTACCACATTCGGGTCATTCTGGTATATAGGTGGATCATTAAGCGTCGTGTTGTCGAGTGCCGGGTCTGCATACACCGATAAAGCAGGAGGGTCACGGTTCGTACTCGGTCTTGCTTCGTCATTGTTTTTGGATTTCTTTTGCCTCCTTCGATATACTAAAGCATTGTCTACTTGTTCCTGTTCTTGCTCCTCACGTACAGCATTCCACCTTCTGTGACGTGCAGATCTTGTTTCGTTTTCCATCTGAAATAGGAAAAAACAAAACTTCAGGAAGAGCAACAAAAACAACATCAACAACCAAAACAACAAAAACATCAACAACCAAAATAACAAAAACATCAACAACCAAAACAACAAAAACATCAACAACCAAAACAACAAAAACATCAACAACCGTCCATCACGGACCAAACCAATACGTCCGTGACGGATCAAACCGATCCGTCCGTGACGGATCAAACCGATCCGTCCGTGACGGATCAAACCGATCCGTCCGTGACGGATCAAACCGATCCGTCCGTGACGGATCAAACCGATCCGTCCGTGACGGATCAAACCGATCCGTCCGTGACGGATCAAACCGATCCGTCCGTGACGGATGAACTCAGTCTATGCGTCACAGACCAAATCTGGATGGCTGAGTTTAAACAGATCCAGTTCTTTGCAGATCAATTTTTTTTTCTTCAGATTTCGTAACTGCATATCCACATTCAAAACCGACATTAAATCAATCTTATGGATCGTAAGTGTAGATCTGGATGTGTAAATCTAACCCTAGACAAGTAATCCAAAAATGAAAAAAAAATTAAAATTTTCTAACAACTTCAATAATTTCAACATAATTAAACTAAGGGAAGAACAAATACAGATTTAACTAACCTTATGGATCGTGACAGACGGATTGAATCGAAACGTGACGAAACGAACACTTTGACTTGGGAGCGAAATCGCGAAGGGGCTGAGATGCAAATGAGATGTGGGTCGGGGGAGATGAAGTCGCTGCATTTATATGCAGCGACTTCGTCCGTGACACACAGATTGGTTTGGTGCATCACGGACGGTTTAAGGTGGTCCGTCACGGACGACTCTATTCCGTGCGTCACGGTCCACTTCGTTTTGTTCGTCATGGGCGGATTTATTTGGTACGTCATGTACGAAGCAGTGCGTGAAATAAAAAATTTACCCGTGCGTGAAATAGCAAGGGCCTTTTTTAGCCATCTCTAGGAAAAATGAAATCCTATAGAGATGAATTTATTCTAGACTTACCTTTCAAAAAAAATAAAAAAATATGCATGCTAGACTTGCTGTAACTGATTGCATATCAAGAAGGGCCTGTATATATACACACCAAACAGTGTCTAAATGCACACTGTTTGGTGCGTTAAGACTTAACGTACACTTTGGTGCGTTAAGTCTTAACGTACAAGGGACATAACAGTCCGAAAGTTGTAAAAATATTCAGAACTGGTGCGATAAGACTTAACGCATGATACTGTTCACGTGCGTTAAGCCTTAACGCACAAATTGATGAATTCAAACTGCCAACGGCTAGAAAAAATCAGACCGTTGGTGCGACAAGTCTTAACGCACCAAAGGGTCTGATTTTTCCCAACCCATTTCAGCCTATATATACCCGAAGAAATTGATACTATTCTCTTGCACACCAACACACTCAATATGAAGTATTATAATCATGAAAGTGAGGAATGTAATTGGGTACAAGCACGAGAAGATGAAGAAGTAGACGAAGTGAACGAGTCTTCGGGTTCCGATGATGAAGGAGACAATTGTGATTCGAGCGGCGATTCTTGCACGGTTAGTGTTGATTTCATTTTAATTTGAGTAATGAATCATGTCCTAGTTTTGTAGGAAGTAGTTATGATGTAATATAACAAATAATTTCGAGTGACATACGAAAAATATCGTATATAATTAATTTTGTATGATATTAGGTATGAAGTAGTAGTTTACGTAGTTGCACATAAAATTCGTGGATTGTATTATGAATTATTAATGTCTTTGCTAAATTTATGTATTTGTAGTTATAATTGTAGAAAGTATAATAATTATTAAATAACAATTAATTATAGGGGGAAGATTATGGAGATTATTTTCGTACTGTCCTAGAGTGGGGGAGTAAGAATGAAATGCTTGAATGGGCTAGAGCTAAAGCAAAAGAGCTGATGATAGTTTTGGTAAAACGTACTTCAAATGCGTACGTGGTTAATTTGACATGCGATAGATATGGTGAGCCGAGATCTGGGAGGCCTAAAGTTAATGTACAAAATCCAGAGTTGTCGGTTGAAAGGATTCGAAAACATAGATCGAAGAAGTGTGGTTGTAAATTCGAGCTATACGGGTGTCGTTTCCACAAGAAGACAGGATCCCTTACTGAAAAATGGGTCTTGGATGTTATACATGGCACCCACAACCACAAGCTTTATGCTAGCTTTCATGGGAATGCATTCATGGGTCGAATGACCCAAGAGGAGGAGGTCATGGCTAGGAAATGGGGTGATGGTCGGAAGACTCCGAAAGAGATTGTTTCGAACTTGAGGAAACACTTTCCGGAAAATGTGACATCAATGAAGCAGGTTGCAAACTTTTTGCAGAAGCTTTAGTACGAGGATCGTGGGGAATTGACGATTACCCAGTGGTCTCTGACTTTTTTGAAAGAGAACGGGTATCTTTTTTATCCTCTTAGGAATAATAAGAAAGGGCAAGAGGTAGAGATCCTGTTTTTTGCTCACCCGGAGTCGCTACGCTTGTTGAAGAAGTTCCCGTACGTGGTGATCATTGACGCCACATACAAAACAAACAAGTATGTAAAACCATTTAATAACAGTTAATTTTGTATGTGCTCTTGTTTAATTAGTTATATTGACAAGTATTAATGTCCATTGGTAATAGGTATGATATGCCTTAGGTGGAGATTGTTGGTTTTACCAGCACTCACAAGACGTTCAACATTGCGTACACATTCACAAAAGCAGAGACGTTTTCCCATTACCAGTGGATATTGACTGCCCTTCGAAACTTGTATCAGCAGTTAGGAGTTATGCCCAATGCTATCATGACCGATTGTGAAAAGGCTCTCATGAAAGCTATTAAGGTAGTATTCAAAGACTCCCCGGTTAGGCAGCTCTTGTGTTGGGTCCATATTAGAAACAACATCAAGGCACATGCGGATAAGGTTATAAAAGATAGTGCCAAGGTCGATACGTTTACAAACCAGTGTTGGGGACTATTTTGCTCGACCACAGAGGAAAGGTACGAGGAGAGGCTCAGAGCATTGAGGAAGTCGTGGAAGAGCGGCCTTGTTGGATACGTCGAGAGAGAATGGCTGACTCCTTACAAGGAAAGTATAGTAAGAGCCTGGACGGATGACACCCTTCACTTCTTCACACGAACTTCAAACAGGTATAATTTGAACATTGTGTAGTTAGAATAGTTTAGTATTCGATATGAATGTTGTACCCTGAGTAAAATTTTATTGTTTTGATAGGGTTGAGGGGATGCATCGTGTGTTGAAAGATATTGTAGGGTCCAACAGAGGCGGCTTTAACAGAGTGATCGTAAGGATCCACCATGCAATCCTTCTTCAAATAGACACGATAAAAGCGACCATGAATAAGTCACTGTCTACACGACCAATGGAGTTCAACGACCCAGGGTTTCCAGAGCTTGCTCGAATGGTCTTTTCAAGGCTGTTTTGCAGAGTGTCGGATAGGTGTTTTGATTTGTTGTTGGCCATGTATGATCAGCAGTGAAGGATGAGTATTCAGAAGTATGCGATGGTCATTGGGTGAGAGACTGCCTTGGGTTGCCGTGCGTCCACGATGTTGCAAAAGCCATCATTACAAAGACAACTCTCACTCCAGACGACATTCACGACTTCTGGAAGGACTTGCATTGGGAAAACGATCCAACAACATGTGCGCTTGGTGATGACGGTGTAGCTATTTCCATTCCAGAGTTGAGATTGCGTGAGATGTGGTCGAAAGTGCAAAGCCGTACTTTGATCCAAGCCACGTTATGGCAAATGAGTGAGTTGTACATGGCCTTGGAGCATCCGGAACAGAGTACATTTATGGAGCCGATGGGCATACGTTCCAAGGGAAGGCCAAGTGGTGCAAAGAACAAGGCAAATGGGTCGCCGACTAGGGAAAAGAGTCTGCATGAGCACGTAAGAGAAGACTTACTGAAGTCTGAGAAGGCAAAGGCACAAGGAAAGGCAAAGGAGAAGGCGAAAGGGCCAGGCCGTCCCAGAAAGCAACCAAGTATTGTGGTGCTCGACGCTGAGGACATGCAATCCCAACCGCAACCAGAAGAATCACAATTTGAGGACGCCGATGTGGGAGTCCGTAAGTCGGAATGGCCTGAGGAACCCATGATTCATTTTGGGGTGGACTTTGGGGTTCGGAATATCGATTACTTCTGGTTTGGGTACATTAACAGTGCTAAGGAAGTACGTTCAGACGGACATTGTGGCTATCGGTCTTTGGCTGTGCTTATGGGGATGAGTGAGGGTCAGTATCCCTTGATCCGTAGCACGATGGCAAAGGAGTTGCGTGTTAACCGACAAATGTGGGAGCCGGTACGAGCTTATGCAAGACCAGGGTCATGGGACGATCTAATGGTTCAAATTAACTATGTTAATACCCCTTGTGGCGTGGATTATTGGCTTGACATACCATTCATGGGTTTAGTGTTTGCAACGGTGTATAACGTTGCTATCGTCGTCATATCTGAGCACCCTTCATTGTGCTTACCAATATGGGCGTCTGGATCAAGCTTCGCACCTCCCATAAATTTTGTGGGGATAGCACACGTAGGGTGTCACAACCACTGGATACCGGTAATGTTTTGTATCTCTACTTGTACCTAGATGTTTCATTTGCAATATTGTGTATGCTAATTGGGTTTTGTTTTTGTATTCCAATAGGTGACGCTCATTAACGAGTCTCCATTACCACCCGTGACGGATGCGTGGCGAAGACATTGTGATCCGAACATCCTTTGGTGGGAAACATTGTATGCTTCGAAATTGCAAGAGTTTAGGGAATGCCGCATTGCAGCCGACAAGAATCCAGATTATGTGGCGTATTAGAGTTTAGTGTGAATTGTAATACAATATGAAATTTGATGTTATTTAGCTTGATTATTTGCTGATTATTATTGCTTTGGTGTGTTTAAGAGTAATCCATACGTAAAATTACATACTTAAAATTGGAATATAATATAAAAAGACATTAAACTTATACAATCATAACATTGGAATTTATACATTTGTAAAATTACATAATCAAACAACATCATTTCGTTATATCATAACCCCGATAATATATCGTTCTCTTTAACTTCCAACATTTATCGAAAAGGGTGTCGCACAGTTCTTGAAGCTTATTTCTTTCCTTCACCAGATCTCTGATAACCTTGGCAGTATTCTCGTCATACGGTGGATCGAGCCACTTAAAGGTACGACACCCTCTTTCATCTTCATACCGCTCCGATGGGACGTAATCTTTGCATGCGAGGTACCTTCTTTTATAGTGATTGGGCCTGTCACAAGTGTACAATACGACCGGAAAATTGCATTCGCACATTGTAACCGGAGGCAATGCACTGTTGGAGGATGAAGTCATCCCTTGATATGTAATACGAATTATTGTATAAGAAAATATAAAGTCTTGCAAAAACTAAAGCAAAAAGGTGATTGTTGTGTTTGGAAGTGGAAGTATGAAGAAATTGATATGGGTATATATAGGAGGGAAATTCGACCGTTATAAAATTCTTACTGTTGGTGCGTTATCCCTTAACGCACAAAGAATGGTCGGATTTCATAACGGCCGAATATTGGCCGTTAAGGATGGATTCTGGGTGTGCGTTTAGTCTTAACGCACACCTGGCTGGGCTTGACTCTGGGCCCAACAGTCATTGGGCTTCGTAACAGCCCAATGAATATGTGTGCGTTTAGGGTTAACACATAGTATTGTTTTAGGATTTAGGGTATGGTTTAGGATTTAAGGTTTAGGATTTAGGGTTTCTTATATACGTTCCAACGGTTTAGGGTTTAGGATTAAATACATATTAAATGAATTAATATTATCTTACCATATGGTTAATACTAATGTATTATTTTAGGGTTTAGGGTTTAGGATTTAGGACTTAGGGTTTAGGGTTTAGGGTTTCTTATATATGATTTAGAGCTTTATACTTACAAAGCATTCATCAGTCATGGTTTATACTAATGTATTGTACATAATTCTTAAACAATCTCTACTTGCACTATATACTTACATGAGTTTCATAGTAACGATATATCACGAAGTATGAAGAAGTTGTACATATAGGTTATAATACTATGTTATTACAATATTATACTGATGTATCACTCGTATTATAAGTTAATGGGCCCAGACAAAGTTTTATGAAGTTATAATGGGACGAGAGTACGTGTTGTGATATACTTACATGAGTTTCATAGTAACGATATATCACGAAGTATGAAGAAGCTGTACGTATAGGTTATAATACTATGTTATTATAATATTATACTGATGTATCACTCGTATTATAAGTTAATGGGCCCAGAAAAAGTTTTATGAAGTTATAATGGGCCTAGTTTGGGCCCAAAATGCATAATGGGCCTACTTTGGGCCCAAAACGCATATTCATGCCTAGTTTGGGCCCAATATGCTTGTTCGGGCCTAGTTTGGGCCCAATATGCATTTGTTGGTCCTATTCGGCCTAGTTTGGGCCCAATATGCATTTGTTGGTCCTATTGGGCCTTGTTTGGGCCCAATATGCATTTGTTGGTCCTATTGGGCCTTGTTTGGGCCCATTATGCGTTTGTTGGTCCTATTGGGCCTAGTTTGGGCCCAATATGCGTTTGTTGGTCCTTGTTTGGGCCCACTATGCGTTTGTTGGTCCTATTGGGCCTTGTTTGGGCCCATTATGCGTTTGTTGGTCCTATTGGGCCTTGTTTGGGCCCATTATGCGTTTGTTGGTCCTATTGGGCCTTGTTTGGGCCCATTATGCGTTTGTTGGTCATAGTTTGGGCAAATTAAAATGTATACATAGGTAACCCAAAATACAAAACACAAGTCCAAAACACAATTTCAAAACACATAACATCGCTAATCTCCGAGCTGACTCCCACTACCCTCCCCCGGCTCGTGTATGGAATCCGGGAATATCTGTGATGCACGAGGTGGAGGAGGGGCCATCGGAGGAGTCTCATCAGTCAGTATATGCAATAGAAGAGACATCATCTCGTCAACCTCCTGAACGGGGATAAGATCCCTACGCGTCCGCCTCTCGAAATAGGCACGAATCTCACCAGCAACCAACTGGTTCCGCTGTATTGGCAAATACCCATTAGAATTTAAATATGATTAATTAATAAATGACATTAATTGGTTTAAACAAATTACACATACCGCAAGAGTGTCCACCGATGGTGTGGGATGGACAGGTACATGTGAATACTCGTCCAACCAATCGAGATAGTCATCTGTAACATCCCAATAGCGCGTGATTGGTGGCGCCTCAACCTGGATCAAAGGCCTCGGATCCTCATCCCATGCCCCCAATAGATGAGCGTCGAATTTGACGTCGTAATGCCTGAGGTCGTTCTGTCGGATCAATGAGCTCGGCTTTGGGGGTAAGATCGGGATCCCTTGTACATGGCTAAACTGACGAAGGCAGCGGTCCGGCAGGTACGGCTCCTGAATATCCATGATCTGAATGATCCCTCTAAACAGGGAAGGAGCGTATTCTGGTCGGTCGAATGATACTCTAGGAAACGGAAACCACTGTACCTGTAACAAATAAAATTGATAACATATTATAAAATATATAGCATGAAGTACATATTAAAAATTAAAATACTAATATGGTGAAATATATTACCTCCTCATATCTAATACTGTCCAACATCTGGCGCATACACACCAAACGCCCAGGCTCCTTGCTCTGTGGTACCTCATGGCCGTCTCTGATGGCAGCTGGGTCCTCGGCCGTGGCAGTTGGGTCCGTGATATAATGTCCACGAAAATGAGGAAAGTACGCCCATATCCATGACTACATAAGAAGGCGAACGAAGTAGAAGGTTAGAAAATAAATAATTATAATGTATAAAGTTAATTAAATTTTATTAAATTTAAATTCTTACCCTCAAAAGTATGCCACAACTGGCAATGCCCTGTGCCTCTCGTCTGGACGCCTGTCCTAAGTTCCGGTACAGGAATGCCAGAATGCATGCTCCCCATGCATATCGGCATGTGGCCTCGTGATCGAACAATAGTGCCAACCACTTGTGCTTGATCTGACGGGTAGACTTGTCGACCAACACTGTGGAGCCGAGCATCAAGAACAGATAAAGTGAAGCCAAGACGCTCTCGTCCCTCTGCTCGCTACACATCATGCGTGTCAAATCGTCCTGTAGCCTCACGATAGGAATGCCGCCAGTACGGTACCATCTATCCACCTGAGAACTATCGTCAAATCCAAAAAGCTCCAGCGCAATCCTCCGTCTGAGCTCTAGATCCTTCACGCCTGGTGCCGTACAACTCCTCCCGTCAATGGGCACCCTGAGTATCTCATAAACGTCGTGTAGCGTAATCGTCATCTCGCCCCAAGGAAAATGGAACGATGATGTCTCAGGGTGCCATCTCTCCACAAAAGCAGAGACCAGGACGCGATCAATAGCCCCGGTGCCAAGAACACGGAGATGTGTGAGGCCACTACGCTCCGCTAGCCGAAACCATGACTCTGGCTCGGGTCTGATGAACGGCTCAAGATCTGTGACGATGCCGACGTGGAAGTGAACCCTCAAGACCTTACGGGTCTGCATGTTCGATAATTAATATTAGCTACGAAATTAAACAAATAATTAAATTTCTACAAGACAAATGAGTTAAGAAAACGCACCAAATCCTGAGTCTGTTGGCGGGCCTGACGACCTGAAACACGGGGAGCGGCCTCAACATCTGCAGCCTCCTCCGGCGCAACCTCGGGAGCAGCCTCTGGAGCAGCCTGTCCTCTAGCTCTCATGTGCCGTCGCTGCTGTGGAAGGATGGGGGCACGAGGGGGAGGAGGGGCCAAAGGAGTCAAATCAAAAATCGCCCTCGCGATATGTGTGGTGTAGCTCGGAAGGAGGAAATGGACGCGCGGCCCTCCAGGCATCCAAGAAGACTGCCCTAGAACGGGGCCATGAGCTGGTGCTGGAGCTGAAATAGGGGAGGGGGCAGCAAGACTATAAGGGAACGGGGAGGAAACGGGGGATGGGACAGAACAAGGAGGTGGAGGGTCGGTCTCATCCGGTAAAATCGGCTCATAAGAAACCGTGTAGTCTGCCAACAGGTCCTCGTCCTCGTCTGACACATGACATGCCGCCTCATCAACTGACATATCATCACCAGATGTGACGTATGCGTCCTCCATACTCGCATCCTCGGTCAGACCAGAAGCTGGAACCGGCGACGCATCCTCAGTCGGACCAGAAGCTGGAACCGACGACTCTACTGCTAATAAGTCCGCCCTCATCTGCACCGCATGACGCCGCACTGTCGATGAGATGTGCCTTCTAGGCGCACCGCGTCGATCAGCTACCGGAGCGGGATGTGTCATCCCCTCAGATCCACCCAACGCGTCCCGTAATGCCTAAAATTATTGTTTCATAATTTATTATAGTCATTCTCTAATATCATTAATTTATTTCTCTCAATTTCAAATGAAATTCGAACTTTTATTTTAAACTTAAATTATATAATTTAATTTCTATAATATCTAATTTTATTTTTTTTAATTTCTAATTAATCTATTTTATCTAAATTTCATATTTATTGATCGGTTTAGAATTATCTAACTTTCATACCTATTTCGCTAAATATTATATGACATTTTAAATTTCATTTAAATTTTATCTAAATTATATATATTTTATCATATTTCTCTAAATTTTATATAAACATAATTTTGGATGAATTCTAAGCAAATCTAACAAATATAACGATTAAAATTTAACGTCAAAATTTGGATGAATTCTAAGCAAATCTAACAAATATAACGATTAAAATTTAACGACACAATTTGGATAAATTTGGATGATTTCTAAGCAAATCTACTTACCTGACGACTGATGCCTGTTGTGGGTGTAACGTCAATAGGTGGACTCGACGGGATCGATGGGGTCAACCGACGTCTCGCGCCACCAGTAGTCCGTCGGACTAAGCTACCATCCTCCTCATCCTCCTCCTCCTCCTCCTCCTCCTCCTCCTCCTCCTCCTCCTCCATGGCCATCCAAGCCGGAGCTTCACCAGCGGCGGCTCCACCTCCGACACCGACGGCGGCTCCACCTCCGACACCAGCGGCGGCTCCTCCTCCGACACCGGCCGTCGTCTGCACCCCCTCAGCTCCGAAACCAGACGCCAAAGCACCACCACCGACGCGAGTCTGCTGCACAGGAGCTCCGGTCGCCGCCGCCTCAACGCCTCCGGCCACCTCATCACCACCAATCGGACCGCCATGAGCCCCCCTAGTTGAATCCATGATCGGATTTGAGATTGAATAGACAAAAATTCGGGGAAATCGAAATCGAAGAAACGAGAAAAAATTCGGCGCCGAAATCAGGAAATGGGAAAGGGGAAGAAGAAGCGGCTTCAACCCTTATCGCACCGTTGTGCGTTACGGCTTGTCGCACATAAATCTGTGCGATATGCCTTAACGCACAGGTGGTTGGGCTGGGCCAGAATATTTTTGGGCTTGTCTCCCTTGGCCCAATTCAACCTGTGCGACATGACTTAACGCACAAATTTTACCCCCGAATTTTCCAAAAATACCTCTTCTGTCCCTTGTGCGTTAAGACATATCGCACAAAACCTATACGTTAAGGTTTAACGCATACTTTGGTTTGCATTTAGACGATTTTTCGTGTATATATATCTTTTTCCTATCAAGAATTATCCTTTTGACCGCAGCAAATTTTAAACCCCTACTGAATGATTTGATACAATTTTGATCATTTACTTCAAGATTACTTCTCTTCATAATATTGATCTTTTTAGTTTTAAATTTTATTTCAATTTTTTTGATAGGTACCATGAAAAATATTTTTCATAAAATTCTATTAAAACCAGTGACGGATGCGGAAATAATTCAAAGGGGTCACACATTTATTTCGTGAAAAATCGTGTGGAAATGATTGAAAACGTGGTCTATAACCCGTTCATAAGAACTGATAGGTTTTTCACAACGTCGAATCACTACCAATAACTATAGTCTTTGTAGGAAAACTCAAAGACCAGCACTTAAAATTGATAACTACTTGCTCCTAAACTTGTCCATCTCATTTATAGTCATAACCAAGAAAGTAAATTAAACCCCAAATAGATGAAAACATGTTCTATGTAAATAAATATAATTAATAATTGTTAACAATAATATTATTTAGGGAAATGTTCAAGTGAGAAAGATTATTAGAGTGAGAAATGAGAATAAAAAACGCCACGACCGTTTTTTTTTAAAAAAAACTTCAAAAGGACGCGTGCGCACATGGTATGGGATGTGCATAGATTTTGGGTTGTGTGTGCATGAATTTGGACTTGTATGTGCATCTAAATTCTACTTGTGTGTATCGTTTTTCTGGGTTAAAATGTACATGAATTTTGAACTGTATGTGCATTCCTTTTGAAGTGCATGTCTTTCTACTTGTATGTGCATGTAATTTGTACTAGGTGTGCATGAGTTTCCACCTATATATTTTGTAGAAATAAAAATGTATGTGGCTTTGTACAAGTGGAAACTCATGCACATACATGCAAATGTACGATAAGTGACGCACACCGGGTAAATTTCTATTTACCGCACTGCTTCGTCCGTGACAGACCAAATATATCTGTCCGTGACGGACATAGTCAATCCGCGCGTCACGGACGAATACACTTCATCCGTCACGGACGAACACACTTCATCTGTCACGGACGAACACACTTCATCCGTCACGGACGAGGTTGCTGCCCTTAAAAGCAGCAACTTCGTCCCCTTCGTCATTTCACCAAAAAGTCAGAACGTATTCACTCGCTCTCTCCTCCCTTCGTCCTCTTCGCTCTCTTCCGTTTCATTCGTCACGTATCAATCGAATTCGTCAATTACGAACCGACATGTTAGTTAAATCTATCATTGTTCTTAGCTTAGTTTAATGGTTTTGAAATTATTTAATGTTGGATTTACTTGTATAAATGTTGTTTGAAACAGAAAATTGCTTGGATTTGGACAAATGTTGTTCGAAATGATATGGTTGAATTTTGTTGAATCTCGCCATGTTTGAATGGCTGAAGTTGAAGATGAACAACCCGTCCGTCACAGACGGATCTGTTTAATCCATCACGGACGGATCTTGTTGATCCATCACGGACAGAACTTGGTGATCCGTCATGGACAGATCTTGTTAATCCGTCACAGACGGATCAACAAGATCATGTGTGTTGTGTTCTTGCAATTTGTGTGATTCTTGATTTATCTTTTATATGTATGTGTGTTGTGATCTATGGATGATGTTATATGTTCAATGATATGAATTGGCTATTCACTGCATGTAGAATTCATTGTTTTTTGTTCATTCTAATATGTTGTTTTTTCCTTTTACAGATGGATAACGAGACAAGATTTGCCCGTCATCGAAGGCGAAACACAGTCCGTGAGGGACAAGAACAAGATCAGGATCCCATTGTATACCGAAGAAGGGAGCCTTCGAAGAAAAAATCAAAAAGAGGCGTTGGGACGGGACCAAGCACAGTAAATGAACCGGTGGAGGAAGCGACATATGCAGACCCGCCACTGAACACCATGGCGTTTAACGATCCACCCATATACCAGAATGTTAACCCAAATGTGGTAAATAACTATACATATGCTTAGAGAATAACTTGTCGGTTATTTAATATTGTTTCTAATAATTTATTTAATAGTATCCGTCATGGTATGTACCTCCTGCACCTGAGCAACCTAGTGGTTGGCCCATGTGGCCAGGAGATATAAGTGGGCAAGGGGTTTGGCCCGCTCAACAGCCTAGCTTTGAGGAACCGGCGGAGGAACCGGCTGCTTCTACACAACCTAGGCAGGGTAGACAGCCTATGCAGCAGGGTAGACAGCGTAGACAGACCGGAGGTCGGGATGCCATAGATCCGAAGTTGGTAGGACCTGTAGCGGGAGGTCCACAGAACCCATATTTGTTGTTTAGCTTCACAACCCACACAACATACTTCATTTATCAGGGCATCATAAGTTATCAAAACTTGATGCTATTATTAAATTATTTCCCTATTTATTTTTGTATCTAACATGTTCTTTTTATAGGAGCGAGAAACTCTCACATTTCAGCACATACATGAGTAGCTAAAGAAATGGAGGCTAGACGATCACTCTCCATGGTGCCATCTTGCCCGAAACATCTGCATCACACATTTGCAGGACCTGATCTACACTTATGTAGATCAACCTTTGATTTCTGCATTTGTGGAGCGATGGCAGCCGGAGACCAATTCATTTCATATGCCATTTGGAGAGATGACGATCACTCTCTAGGATGTCTACATGATTTTGGGCCTCAAGATTGATGGGGTTGGAATGGGACTTCCTCTCCAGGATTGCAGCAAGGGCAAAAATGATTTGTACAATGAACAAGCGCTGAGGGCAATGGAGTTCTTTTCCTTGACACCTGATATGGCTACACGTGGGCTCACTGCAGACAACCTGAAAAATCATTGCTTGACCACAAAGCTAGATGATGAGAAGATCGCGTCGGGTTATCTGTTGTACCTGATGGGCTCGACCCTCTTTCCTAACAAGTCCCAACACATGTTGCCCATGCCTTATCTGACCTACGTGAGTGACATTGGTGCTACTCGCAATCTTTCTTGGGGTTCTGACACATTAGCATTCATGTATCGTTCATTGGGCGAGTGTTCACGACATGAATGTCGTCAGATGTCGACCTGCTACACGTTGTTGATGATAAGAATTGTGTTGCATATTATTTAATTAAATTTAAGGTATAGGTTGATATGTTTGTAAAAACATATTTATATACATGCTTGGATCTATCTATACTTCCCTAGCTTTTGTCCTGAACAAAATCCCTGCTTCGGAGACGATGTGCCATATGCAAGGCGATGGAACCATGTGCAGACTCGTAGAAGGCAGAGAATAAACTACAGGGAGGACCTAGATTTAATGCAAGCTTGGCATGTAAGTATCATAGGATGTGGTTTATGTCTCATATTAAAGTATTACAATTGTGTAAAGTTATTTACGGTTGTATTAATTGCATCCAATTTTGTATAGGTTGATTGTCAGCCCTATGACTATGTTAATTATAGTATGCCGGAGTTGGCTCCTGCCTTTTTTCATGGGGTCATCTCATTTCTGATAATTACCGAGCCTTATATGCCGGATCGGGTATCGAGGCAATTTGGAGTGGTACAGGGGATTCCCCGACCGGTTATAGAGCCCATCAAAGCGCATAGACATCCCAGCATCAGGAGTTATATAGTACAGTATGACCCTGCTTCAAACTGTAGTTGGGATGTAAGAAGTGAACACTCCATCTGGATCACACATATGGGCCCTCCTGCTTTAGATGGATATGAGTGCAGTGTCGACTACATGGAGTGGTACATACCTCGTACACACCCATGTGTCAAGCCTCAGGATGCTGGCATCAGAGATCCTGTCCAGGTAAAAATATGTGTTGGATGTTTGTTTTTAATTTACATATACAATTAAAGCTTTACCTTAGTTAATTTTTACGTATTTCTGTAGGTTATTGGACAAACATTGCATCGTCTAAATCATTTCCATGATGCGGAGGAAGAGCAATTCTACAACATGCGCGACGCTGTGCGACACTGCATTCAAGACTTCAGACCCTTCGCACACGGAAATGATGATGAGGACGACGAAGATTAAGATGCATAGGTTTTCATTTGGTACTTTGGTTGTATTTTAGGGACATATTGGACGTCTTTGTTGGTAGTTTGTTGATAATCAAACTAAATTAAATTTATTTGTTGGACACAACCCTGAATCCTAAAATACTGTCCTAAAATAAATCCTCTAATCTTTAAGCTAGAATTACAGAAGGTCCCAAGCTGTATATGAAGAGATGGTCCGTGACGGATGGAGCCTATCCGTCCGTCACGGACGGATAGGCTCCATACGTGATGGACGGATAGGCTTCATACGTGACAGACAGATAGACTCCATACGTGACGGACAGATAGGCTCCATACGTGACGGACGGATAGGCTCCATACGTGACAAACAATCTAGGGCACGGTTTGCCTCTTTACAGAAGCTAAATCTACGTCTCAGTAAGGGAGCACGGTCTAGGGCACGGTTTGTTGCAAATCGTGCAACTTTACATAAAGTAGTTGTTCTCCTTGCACTTATGGAAGAACTCTTGGACCACGGTTCTTCCTTCCATCCCACTATGTCGGACATTGTACACTTCATTGTACACTTGCTTCATTTTAGTGCAGTTGTTCGGGTCCTGGTTAAGTATTGTTGCAATCTTTGATGGTTTATTATGATATTCTGTCATGACCTTACACAAGTTCTTCTGGTTGTTTACTTCGTCTGTGACGAACCATGTGCATCCGTCCGTGACGGACCAAATGGATTCGTCCGTGACGGTTGGATCACTATGGTCCGTCACGGACGGATGCATATGGTTCCTCACAGACGAAACGGTGCGTGAAATAGAAATTTCACCTGTGCGTGAAATAGAAATTTCACCTGTCCGTGAAATAGAAATCGTGTTTTTTTTATCGTTAAATGTAACAATTCCCATTTAATCTAATATTTATTTGTTATAAATTAATATAAATCATAATCCCACCATTTTTCTAGCAAATCTTATTTCTAAGAACATGGCAAATCTTATCATAATTTCACTCTTCTTTTCGATATAAATCGTAGTATTAACTACTTTGCTACTCCAATGGCAATTTTTATACCATAAAATAATTAAGAACATGTTAAATACAAAAAAATTTCTTCTAACCTATGATTATGGCATAGGTTAAGCAGTTAATTTTAGAAGGATTTTGTTAGGTGTAATTATATCAGGAAATTTAATATTTTGTAAAAGGGTTTAAGCATTATTTTTTAGGGAATAGTTTTTAAAACGAGAATTCTTAACATATGCCCTTAGGGCATAGGTTAGAAAAATCGATATAACAATTATTAGGATTAATTATTCAACGTATATTTCAATTATTCCAAAAATTTTCAATTAAAAAACTTATTTCTTTTTTCTTTAAATACAAATACACATATAAATAAACTCATCATAACAAACATGAATAACCTTTGGTATATTCTAACTATCTCAAACTTTTTTACTTCAAATTTTTTGATGTTTTAGATTATGATTTATTATTAGTTATTAAATTGTTTCTATTTATTTATTTATTTTTGAGCTAATATGATTGATATTTTGATATTTTGAATAATTAATATTAAACTAATATATTTTCAATATAGCGTTTCAACATATCACTTTTAAAGCTAGAACTTTGTTATAAGTACACATATTTATGTTTAACTAATATTATGACTTATAATTTTTAATATTAAAATATTCACAAAATTTTAATATTATATGTTAATATAATATAGTTTATTGAAAATACACGATAAATGGTAGTGGAATACATACACGACTTTTGCAAAAATATCACGTGTATCAGTGTATGACAATAATCGCATGACTAAAAATAAAAAGGATAACTGTACGAGAATATGTATGAATAAAATATAATATATTTATACAAATTATATAATTAACAATAAAATTTTGAACATATTGTTATTTCAATCTTCTATTCTTATAATTCTTAAACAATATCACTAAGATTTTCTTCTTCTTAAAACTACTTAAATACAACATCATTTAATCCAATTATAAATAATTATTGATAATTTTATAAATTTAAGTTTACCCGTACCTTGTACGGGTACTACACTAGTTGTAATAATTTTGCATCCATAGGTACATTATGAAAAAGTGTATTATTTTGAAGATGAAATTTCTTAAGATTGCATTTCAAAATATATATTATGTTGTAAAAGTGCTACGTTAGTGAAGCTTCCTTTTAATATAAGTATATGAATGAATTATGTCCTGACAAAATAGACTATCTGATAAAAGTACTATATATATTTAAACTCATACGTGGATATAATAATCACAAATAAAAGATATACAACATATGATTCTTCCTGGATTTGGAAGTTGGATACCTATCCTAAGGTCAAAAACTTTCTATAGAAGATTATAAAAAATGGATTTCCGACTAAAACAAGATTAGCCGAGAAAGGAGTAGCACTCCCATAGGGATGTGTGCGATGCAATGGATAAACAGAAGATTCTAACCATCTATTATTTCAGTGTAACCATACCCTAAAAACAATAAAAAAGACCAATAACCAAACACACAGAATTATAAGATCCTTAAATATAGGGAACGAAAAAACATGTGAAATAATGGAGGATATTTGAAACAAAATAGATCGGTCGCAGTTTGTGGAACTAGCGGTTTCCTGGTGGGGAATATGGTTTTACAGAAACCAACAAAGCTTTGGAAGAATAAACAATGACAATGACACTATTAAGGATGTGCCACTCTATATTAAAAATCAAATCAACCAATGGAAGAAAACGAAAAACTGGAACCCAGATTGTTTAACTGATCTTAAACAAAAACAAAACAACAAGAACAAAAGAAGACGATCAAAGAAGAAATGGAAAAAACCACCAGATCAAACTATAAAAATTAATATTGATGGATCAACCAAGGCTAATAGTGAATCTAGTTATGGATTCATATTCTGAAATAATAAAGGTGAACCTATATTCCTGTTTGGTGACAAGTGCGAAATCTCAACACCTCTGAGAATAGAAACCTTGGCAATTAGGAACGCTTTGGTTAAAGCCTATGAACTATGTCTCCACAACATTGAAATAGAATGTGATAACCTCACTATTGTTAACGTCCTGAATAAGATCTGGCACTGTCCTTGGAATATTGAAAATTTAATTTCCGATATCCGTTGTTTTCTACAACTATTTTCTTCAGTGCAGATCTGTCATGTCTTTCGAGAAACAAACGCAGTGGCAGACTGCATTGCGAAAATGGCCCAGCGGAGTTCCTTGGAAGATATTCAAGCAAATCAAGAACTGTTAGTTCTCATCCGCAAGGATGCAATAGACTGAGAAACCGTTTCTTCTGTGGTTTCCAGTCTAATTTTTACCTTATCCCAAAAAAAAAACTCATACGTGATTAGGGGTAGAAATAGGTCGGGTGATGGATGAATAGAGTCATTTCATCACCCGACTCGTGAAGCTAAATGCTCCACCCGACATATCCGTCACCGCGAAATTTTTCACCCTCATCTGACCCATCCATTCGGGTGGGTCGGGTCAGTCGTATAACATTTTTATGATTATTTAAATGTAATAAAATACATAACAAAGTACAAAAATTAATTAATCTTTTTCAATATATGAAATAGTTGTTCTAACTATATGATTTGATGAATGTTATTAGAAAATATTCTTAAAATATTCAATCTTTAAACATAAATCAACAAAAAATGAAGATGTAAGTAATAATAAAATAGAATTAAAGCTGGAATTTGTAATGGGTGGATGGTTGAAGTGCGGGTGATGGATCGGGTAATGGATGAGATTTACATCACCCAACCGTCATTCGTTTCATCCGACCCACCACCACTCTTCGTCTGGTTTACTTCGGGTGATCATTCATATAATTGGGTTGGATTTTTCGAATAAATCGGCCACCAATGGGTAATTTCCGAACCTGTACCCGACCCCATCAGAATGGGATAAAGGGCACACTAGCTTGGCCCTAAGTAAATCTTTAGAAGTTGCCTAATCTATACTGATATAAAAGTTGACATTTTTTCCACAATAAATGTTCTCATTTAAGAAAATAAAATTTGGTGATAAATGTTATATTTAGCTCAAATAAATTTTGCTAATCCCAAAATTTTCCAATTTTAAAACCAATTTATAATTGTATATTTTGAGGATAAAATCATTTTATAATTGTATATCTTGATGGTATTTTTGTTAGAGTATATAACTATATAAGCTAAAAAAAGATAACTTAATGACATACTAAATTATAAATTAACAATTTGAAAAAATAAAACAAAACCTTTTATCCACAACTACGTACATCACAATAAAAATTACTCTTAAAATTAATATATGTTAAACATCATTATATTATACAAAAATAATGAAAAAACTTATGCACGAGTATAAGAGACTATCTAATTTAACTTAACCTACATGTACAACTTAGGTTCTTAAGCCATTAAAAAATTAATGTTTAACAAAAAAAATCTCACATAGCATGATTTGAAAATTCGTCAAATATATATGCAATAGTGATAATTAAATGTTAATAATATTCTATTACCGTTGTTGACTATATATATGAAATAACAAATTTTATAAAAAAACATTCAAATCCTATTATATTATACAAAAATAATGAAAAACTTTGTAGGAGTATAACCGACTATCTAATCTAACTTAACCTACATCTACAACATAGGTTCTCAAGCCATTAAAGAATTAATGTTTCAAAAACTAAAAAGAATCTCACATAGCATCATATGAAATTCGTCAAATATATATCCAATATTAATAACTAAATGTTAATAATATTCTATAACTGTTGTTACTATATTTATGAAATATGAAAGGAAAAATTAATTTAAAAACATACAAAACCTATTATATTATACAAAAATAATGAAAAATTTACGCACGAGTATAACCGACTATCTAATCTAACCTAACTTACATGTATAACTTTGGTTCTTAACCCATTAAAAAATAATAAATCAAAAAATAAAGAGAATCTCATATAGCAAAAATTATCAAATATATATATTATTAATAATTAAATTTAAATAATATTCTTAACTGTTGTCGATTATATATATATAAAACATGAAATGACAAATTAAAAAAACATTTATATCATATTTGAGACAATACGAATGTCATGATAAGCTCTATCCATTGGTTATAACTTCCTAATTACTGGAAGTTTGAAAGGGACTAGCTTAGAAGCAATATCCATTTATACTCCTATAGTAATTTTCTAAATTTAAAATAATTAATCTTCATTAAGTATTCAATTAATATTAATATATTAACATTTCATTAAAAAATTACGATCAAGCCTATAACTTCCGACTACCATATTATAAAAAGTCAATTCACACCCAATCCATCCCCAATAAACACTTTCAATTTTACAAAATTGTTTTTTTTTCACCCAAAACAATACAATAGTACATTTTTATTATTATTGTTATCACATTAATAATCTGTATATTTATCCTAAATGTAAAGTAATATTTAATATTTTTCATTAATAAATGTTATATTCAATAGGAAAAATGTCATTTTTATATAGTTAAAAAATTGTCATATATTATCATCTTTATTTTATTTAAGTTTTTGTCATTAATAAACTATAGTCAAACTTATAAATTTTAGTATTCTAATTTGGGTCTCTCGGGAAACATCCTCTTGAATTGTTTTGGGATATGGATGTGTACATCTGGACCCCCCACACCCTGCCTCGGTGAGATTATATTGGATTGATTGTTGTTGTTGTAATTTGATATCATAATAAGTTCAACTTTTAATGCCTTTTATTATACAAAAAGTCATATATTATCATCTTTAATTAATTTAAGTTTTTGTTATAAAATAAACTATGATCGAATTTATAAATTATAGTATTCTAATTTGATATTATAAAAAGCTCAACTCTTAATGTATTGTATTGTACAACAAAATAAAATTACTCCTTATTTGAAGTACATAAATACTTTATCAAAACTATTATAAAATCATCAACATAAAGATAAGCCAATTTTTAACAAATAAAATTAAATACTCTATTCAATATTATTCATAATTATAAACTAACTTACCCAATTAGAAAGCGTTAATACTATATACCCTAAATTTTAGAAAATATAAACGATGGTCTTTATGAAACAAAAAAAATACAAATTTATTATTTATATATTACAAATAATAAAAACAATAACATTTTTTGTCGCATACGGAGTACATGTTTAGCCATCTAGTATGTTTTAAAAAGAGTCATGAAACTGTATTAATTAAAAAATTACAAAATTGATCATTTCATATATCTATTGATAGTACATTGTTAAATGTCTTATCTGTGTTTCGACACCCAAAAATGTCGTATGTGTTTGATCATCTATGTTAATTTAGTTTAGGGCATGACTTGTATATATATCCATGATGAATCACAATCATTACAAGTCATTTCATTTTAGCCTCGATCAATTTTCAATTTAGTTTAACTGGATTTGCCTCAAACCAAAACATACCTGAGTTCTGCTAAAAAAAAAAACAAAAACATACCTGAGTTTAAATCCTATACAAGATGCTTCCAAACATATCTACGTACCTGAATTAATTATTAATTAATACTTAGTAAAGTTGTACGTATTGAATGTTTTTATCCTTAATCAACCATGACATTAAATAATGTTTAGATCCCAATTAATTGAACACAATAGAAAATTTCAGAAAAACAATTACTACTCCTTCCGATCAAAAATAAGTGTCGTTTTAGCCTTGAACATAATATTTAAGAAAAATATTAAATACACCTATAATCTTACATTTTTTCTTAATCTTCACTCCTAATATAAATCACTATACTCTTGAGCCAATGAATGAACAAGAAAAGTCAACAAAAGCAAATTCCAACAACTATTCTTATAACTCACTCTTAATTAATTGCCTAGAAATCTTAAAACGACATATAAAATTGATCAAAATTCAAGTGCTAAAACGACAGTTAATTTAAATTGGAGGGAGTAGTAATTTGGGTTAGTTGCCCTTTTTTTGTAACAATTTGAAAGTAAGTGTCACCAGCCATGCCAACAGATTGATGTCATACATCAAAGAAGGAAACACTCCAACAAGAAGGTTGTTAGGCTCAGCTCTTTCATGTCTCAGTTGCTTTGTTATTAAATTTGTTAATTAACCAACTTTGAAAGGCAATTTGCATTCAATTAATCACCAGGATTAATTGCTTAAAGAAGAATAATCAAATTAGCTTAATCAGTATTTATCAATATATATATGCATGTTTCGATATTAATTCAAACACATGTCATATATTAGTTAGGTCATGAGGATAGATAATGGACCTAACGTACGTAATTACCAATTTCTTACCTTTGAAGTTATCATGAACCAAAATTTATTTTCGTTTGGATCTAAAAAACAAATGGTAACTCGTAATTAAATAAAATATGTGACGTATTATTTTAGAGTTAAAATAATTTCATCTATATATCGTACCAAATGTGGTGAATATCAAAGTTTGGGTTATTTATAGTAATTTTCTGAAAAATTATGTTCAAGTGGCTTATTATCTCATTTTATCCTAGGTGTTATTCAGAAATTTGAAGAATTTAATATGTGGATTTGAGTGGCCAATTGCTTTTGTATTAGTAGGGGGGACCCGCGTCCTTTCACGCGGGGATCAAGATTTGGCAAATTGGATACAAATTACCATCCTGGATGGTAAAGTGGAGGGTTGAACATAAAATTTTACTGCTGATAAAGGCAAAAATGCAAGCAAGTTGTGTTACTGATAAAGGCTGTTACATGGACGCATAACATGTGGAAAAACTATTTGTAAAATAGTTGTACATTAAACATGAAAGAAGACGACAAATTCAAATAAAAATTAATTAACTAATATTTTACTTCAAAGATGGAAGCAACCGGTGACTTACTACTACAAGGCAATGCACAACCACGAAGCACGTGGAGTAGCTATATTATGCTATATGTTGTGAATACCGTCAAGCTCTCAAGGAATGCCACTATTACTATACAATCAGCGCGATGATAATCCTAAGTCAACTTGAATCCAATCCAAGTACGAATCATCATAAGATATATTTTGTAGTGCAGAAATAAAATATCTCAAACATAGAAAAACATGCTAGCTTTACATTCCATGAGGATCCATAACAAGCATTGTCACCATACTTGAATAAATGAGTTGTTCTTCTTCTTTGTTTTCTCTTTGAGAAGTGAACATAGAAAACACGGCCATATAGTCAATGTACAACATACAAATATCTCCCCATCCTAAAAGTTAGTATTAAATTGATAAATACACATGCCCTTGCATGTACCAATTTCATGATAGGTATTTGATCAAGCATAGAGTCTATTCAAGAGACGAATGCAAGGATCATCTGTCACATTTTTCAACTATCATAAACTAAATCTAGTCAATAACTACAAAAACATATGACAGAAATGTTCAAATGTATGTCAATCGTAATTGAACCACACATAGAGATGATATGTACAATGCAAAATGTTCAAATTTGATGCTGGCACAAAAAATATGTGAAACCAAAGATAGTGATTGTAAAGTCACATTACATACATGCCCAAGGACGAGACACGATTACCAGTTTCATTAAGACATTACTTAATGCAGTAGTCATCAAGTAAAACTGATCAACAGTTGCAAATATGCTTAGATTTGTACAAACCCCAAGTACAAGGTTGCCAATAACAACAACAACAACAACAAAAAACTATTACTTGAGGCTATGAAAAATTACCCCGGCTCCAGGCACTGAATAATCTTCATGCCATCTTTCTCCAGACAATTATAGACCAGATTAGTGATATTAAAACGTGAAAAAGCTTTACCTGGGAGAAAAAAGGCATATTGATAATGTACATATATAGCCTGCACATCAGAAGTGGTTCTCAATCTCATGACATTAGAGTCTTATGTGAAAGAAGAAAAAAACCGACTGAATAGCACAATCACATATCCTACAGAGTTTAAACAGGTTCACGATTTTGTGGACCATTACTTAATAAATCCATCTAATCCCAAGCCATTATCACAAATACAATTTCTCTTGAATCATTTCACCTGAAAACTTTTGCTTATAATTTATCATATGAAATTCTTGTTTTTGATGTCTAGGGAAATGAAAACTATAATCAACCAAGTGAATGTGTAGACACATTGTTGTGAAATTTTACCTTGAAAAGTAAGGGAAAACATGAGACTTGAGGATTTGCCTGATATATATAAACTTCTGTCTTAGTTCTATTATTTTAGGCACATCTGTGTAGGCTTCAAAGTGGCTAGACAATTGGTTCACTGACTGTAACACACAATTCAGAAAATGTTACATCATGATAATTTCTGGGAACCACTGAATGTAAGTAGAAAAATAACAGGTCCTCTATTAGTCTATTCTGTTAATTTATGAATTTGACAAACAAAGAAATAGATTGTTAGAGAAAATGTCTACTTAAATACAAGGATTTGTTTATGAGGGGCTATAGATCAGATCAGATCTTCACCTTGCATAGATAGAGTACCAAAGCCAGTGAGAGCTGTGGCCTATCGACAGAAAATCTCCAGGAAGCTGAGCTGATGTTTGCTGTCCACCCAGCGGTGCAAACTGCCTAAAGTGCTTGTACCTGGCAAAAAGTATAAGCAATGAATAAATTCAGTAAAGTAACAAATAAAATTAACAAAATGAAGGGAAGAGATTAAAGATATACCTGAAGGGGTGGAATCTGTGTCGACCTTCAGCTCTGGATATGATGGGGCCTTCTGGATTCTTTTCACAATCTTCCATGTGGTTAAAGCGTCAACAAGATAAGACCCTTGTTCAGCAGCAACCTGGAGACATGAGTTCACAACTCGTAAACAAATTTAGTATTTGAAGTTTTCAGCTTGAGTGTTGATGATAAGTACATACATGTGTTGTTGCAGGCAGATTTTTCATCTTAGTATCCACTTCGGAGAGAGGTTTCTTGAATTCCTCAATATTCAGCTCAGTTTATTTCTTTGAATCATCTCCTTTGGCATCAGCCAACAGATCAACGGGACTTTTCATTTTCTTGTTCTTTAGAAAGAGTTCCACTTGAGGGTGCCGTTCTACAATGTCTTTAATGGCATCTTTCATTTCTTTGACTGTCAGTGTACCAGATTTATCGTTGTCTGCCTTTTCAAATGTAGCTGCAATATCTTCCTGTATGTAAATCCAGAGAGATGAAAAAAATAGTAGATTGGTCAGATGGAAGACATGAAGCCTAATGAGTTTGATACAGGGCTAAATAAACGTCAGTGACTTCTTCATATACAAATCATTATTAACCACATCAAGATCACTTTTTCAAACAAAGGTATCCATAAGATCGTGGTACCCAACAGGTTAGTTTACATATGACATATACTTTTGAACAGTAAAATTAGAGCTAGGTGATTGATTTGATCATCATATTATGATTATAATGTCTACTTATTGTGGTAAACATGATGAGTCAGACTGTCAGGTGAGCAAGAATAAAGATATACAACATATCAAACAGGTAACAGTCACCTCCCACAGTAAGGCAGTGAATAATGTCAAATAATTAATACGAATAATCAAAATACTTGTCATTTATCAATTTCAACCCTCGAGATTATGTTCGGGTTTGATTGGATACAGAAACTTACAGTCAATTATGAACCAAGTTGAATGACACCATTCGGTATAGCAGGAATAACAGCAACAGTGTGTGTACGAAACAAGTGTATAAAGTTGACAACTGAACCCCTAAAGAAAAATTATGCAGAAATACCACATCAGTACCTGCATGCCAGATGAAAAATTGGAGCTCAACTTCATTAACAACCTGTTACATACACCATAAATTGTTTCACATGTAAAGAGTAGCCTGTGGATAAAGGAAAAAGAAACAACTCCAGTGAGCACAACTGAAATTGGAAACCTACATATCTTGGAAGCACATTTCATTCTTTGATTACTTGGTTAAACAAATCATCCTAGTTGCCAAAGAAATAACAGTAATCTTAATTCCAAAATAACCTTAAAACATAAGTACCAGAAAAAGCTAGACAAGCAAGATCAAATTACATCTAGCAAAAATGAGAGATTAATATACAAAAGAGAGCTGCGAAGAGAATATTTGTGGTTCCATTTTTGTATTCCTAGATATTCCTATACAACTGAGGCGTAAATATTCAATAAATACCAAAAAATACTACAAAATACAGAAGCAAAATCACAATTATTTAAGATTGATCAGAATCAATACAAAACAATAAAATATATGTAGCAAATGAGACAACATTGGCACCGACAACATACAGAAATGACGAAACAACAAAAATGGAACCTAAAAAATGCTGGCCAGTTTGAACAGAAAAACAATGAACAAACCACCGAAAAGAAAAAAATTGCAACCTGAAATCAGTACTTACAAAATCAATTCCCAAAATAACATAAAATGGAGGAAGGTAGCTGTATTTGCAAAGCTACTCACATTGCCTTTGTCAGATTGGTCATTTTCATGTCGCAAGGAAGGGCTGGGATTGACTATTAACTCTAAGATTACTCTTTATAAAAATCTAAGATTTGGACATTTGTCCAGAGATCAAGTGAACATTGTACAAGTGTTATGTTAGAATCTCCCGAAAAGAAAAAATTAAACACAAGGATTAAGATGAATGAATGGATTCACACCCTATGAAATCAAATATTCCAAGATAAGCATAATAGTCCAACCGGTGCCAGGCATTGATGGAATGATGGGACACTTTCTACCGATATTAAAATCCAGCCAAATCAAATATTACAGACACAGCTAAGATTTCCAATTACAACTCTCAACTTCTACTAACTTCCTCCTCTAGCTCGAAACAACAAAGAGGGAAACACACTTCATATATATGATGATTAGAAATGCATAATAAAGTTTGCTCAGATCCAAAAATCATTATATATTTGTTGGTGTTGATGAAAGTCACTATGTTAAAGTAAGAGATTAGGGAATAACATCACAAAGGATCAAATGCCTAATAAGACAAGCATCAATAAGAGTATAAAGATGTTCAGAAATTATGGAAAGCAAATATTTGGAGAATGTTTCTCGCAGATCCAAAATGCACTATAATTGCTAGCATTTATGAAACTCACTGTTTTGAAGTAAGATTAGGAGAAAGTGCTAAGAGGTCCTCACCAAGGATATATAACTAACAAACATCAGAACACGTAGGAAGGTATTCACACATCATGGAAAGCAAATACTTGAAGAATGGGCCTGGAGCTCTATCATTCATCAAATTTTCCACTTAAAATTTAGTATTGTGAATTTGAGGATTCTAACTCTCTGTTATGAAGGGATTCTTAAACAGAGACACAAATCCGATTCAAACAAACCCTAGTCAGAAAACTTACAATAATAGAAGTAAAATTTCACCTGCAGTGCAAAATGAACTCAAAATCAATCCTCAAATGGGAGGCAAACATCAATCTCTTGTGTTGTTATTACTCTACATAAGCTCACAATTTCAGCTAGCAAATTGAGAGCTGCCCCAAAATTGCAAATACATTCATTTAATCTACCAAGCAATTCTAATGAATTAACAAATAACTCCTTAATTGGCAAGTATCAAAAATACTAACTTCTTTGTGTAGTTGTGATTCCTTCTATTGTATCAAAACATATGATTTACCCCTTTATAACTCTCTAATATTATATCTCAGTAATATGCATAGCAAACACAAAAAATGTAATTTGTCCAAATTAACATGCAATACAAAACCAAAAACGCTAAAAATAGAAACTCACAAGCACAATAACGCAAACAATCACTTCTACAAAAACCAATTTCATCAAGCAGAACCCAATCCATCAGACATACTAACCTCAGAAACCGTTGCTCGTTGAGGTGTAGAACATTTAGACGAGCTTGGATTGTACATGCAAATGGGAAATATAGCTTATGCATGTCGTGAGCATTAGAGCACCAAATCCAGCATATACAATTGGTACTCATGGAGTCATGGGTCAGTCTAAAAAGAAACATGATTTAACATAATAAAAAAACATAAGATTGCACAAAAGAAGGAATTCTATCACTTAGCCAGAAAAAATAGGGATTTACCTCCAGGTTCAGTCCAATACTTCCTATTGCATCCACAATCACAATTTTGGAGCCATCAATTTCAATTGGAAGCTTAGAGCCTCGCCTTTGAACACCCACAAACTTTCCACTTTGATCATATAAGACGATAGATTGTAGAGTAGATCACGAAGAAGCATTGCTCTGACATCACAATATGACCTACAATAGTGAATGAAGATAGATCAGATTTGTCCACTTCTTTATCCATTTTTGATAGAAATAGTCCAAGGAATAACAGTTTGCTAGGTATTAAATCATAACTTCAGGTAGTAAAGGAAATGGAAATCATCATCATTCAACAAGTATTATCAAACTAAAGTTTATAAAGTAATATGGGTTAATTTAGTCCAAAGGTAACTCTTCACTTGAATTAACAAAGGAGGTCTAAATCATAAATACATAAATTTCTTTGACATCTTGAGAATCTGTGTTTCCAATTGGTAAGGTGTCGTAAAGCTTCTTGTCACCATTCACCTTCAAAGGAGCCACTGCTAAATTAAAAGAACCTTCGTCGTCCTTCATAATTTGCAGAGCAAAAATACTCCGGTCCGTCTGATATATAATAATGCCACCATACCTCAAAGGGTCATTCACACATATGGTTTTCCTTAATACCTCATTCCCGTCTATGTCGAATAGAGAGAGATCACTATGAAACAGTGAAACCTGCATATATAGCAAGACTGTGGAAGAGTCATATTACACAATCAGTGGGATAACATCAAGAATTTGAAATGCTAGGATAGCGAGGAAATGTCATCGAGGCCAGTGGCACATAGGGTCACACCTTCCATTATCAGCATCAAGTCCTTTAAAAGCATACAAACACGGGCCTTTTAAGAACACATGCAGGTGTGGCGGCCAGATTCACAAGTTAAACAGTTTGACGCAATACACATCTCAAGATGTTTCAGTAAATCCCATCACAAATAGGAAGAGAGCTGATAATACACCATCTAAGACACTGTAATTCAATCATCTTTTCCAAGCAGAATGACAATTTGACATCTAGAAATGATCGTTTGATATTGCGCGCCATTTATATGCATTGAAAAGGTTTACATGAACCATTGTAAGTACGGTTTAGCCAATATGAAAACTGCAGCTACAACACAACTCATATCCAACACGCATGAAGATAACACCTAAGTAGGAAGAAGTATACAGTTCGGTAACAAGACAGAACCACATGATACCTTTTATAAAAAGTTTGTGGCGACCCAAGACCAGGAATCCTCAAATCGCAGAGTGGATTGTGAGTTTGTGACACAGAAAACTGCAAACTTTGAACAACACGGTAAGTAAGTTCCACAAGCAGTTTATAGTTTATGTAATGGGAAGTAGAAAAGTAAGAAAAAGTTTGAACCACATCCAGAAGTTCTGACTTGAAGGCCGGTTTGCGCTATCTCGCCCACGGCCTGGTGTTCGAGTTATTAAGGGGGTTGGGGGTTGCACCAATCCAGCTATACCTGAACGCATGAAGGTGGCTATTCGTCTTCTTGGTGAGGTGCCACGAGATGGGGGTTCGTCCCACCTTCTGGCGATTCGTTACATTGTTCTCGGCCCGGACCTTCAAGCATGGCTACTTCACTGTGAAGGTGGAGGCGGGAAAAACGTTAGTTCTTCTCTCCAAGGTTAAGGGTTGGGAGTCGAAGTGGTTCTTGGTCGTGAGCGAGGATGTCGAGGGCATTGGCATGACGAACGTTCTCTCAATTGGGTATAAATTGAAGCGCTCAAATGCTCTACCTGCGGACATAGAGAAAGAGTTTGTTGACTAGTTCTTGGGCCCTTCCAAGGAGTTGATTAAGTGTGCCGACTTCTTGACGCTCAAGAGGATGACTGTCGCGGGGTTATTTGGACCGCGGGCAAATCTCGGCGGCCGGCGAAGGGGTAAAAGCCCCCGTGCTGCTCCGCGTCCCCAGCGATGGCTCGTCGCTACATCTCTTTCCTTCTTTCTGATGTCTAATCCTTTGCGTTTCCCCCTTTTTGTTTTGCAGACGATGGGATGGAGTCAGGGGACTTTGAGAGCATTGGCGAGTCTGACGGGGGCTTTGGCGAAGGGCCCAACCGACACGCCGACACGCCGACCTTGGTGCATAATCAAGCTGCAGTCTTGGGCATAAGGAGGGAGCTGGTAATCGTATCACGGGGCATACGTGGGCTAACATGCAGGATCCACATCTCTTGGCAACAACCCCAGAGGGGATCATGGTCGGGGGGCTACAGGGCAAGTGCATGTCGCCGGGCCGTCGGCGCTACCCCCATAGATTGTGACCCTCGAGGACACTCCATCGGGGTAAGGGGAAGCCGGTTCTCACGATCCGTGGGGCCCGACTTTGCTTTTGGGCAGGTTGCCAACTCTTTTGGTGCTTCCTGTCCGCGAGGTGGCCAATGTTCTCGACGCTCTTGTCGGCTTTCCCATGGGAAGTGTTTTACACGAGGGAACTGGCCATCTCAAACGAGGGCATCGATTCAGTACTGGGCGCTTCATTGGTAACGGTGCGTTCTTTTCTTCTCCTTTTTCGGATGGTACATTGAATGTTAGAGGAGTAATCCACTCTTTATTTTGATCTCTTCGAAGGCGGGGCTCATGTTTGGGGAACGAAACCAGCGCGCCCAGGCACGGCGGGATGCCGAGAGACGGGCGGAAGAGCGAGTGTGGCATGCCAAGGAACAGGTGCGGCGAGCCGAGGAGCGGGCTCATCAAGCCGAGCAGAGAGCTGGGCAAGAGGAGCAATAGGCCACCGTGCTCAATCATCAGCTTTCTGAAGTTTCTGTGGGAATAGAGGCTATGAAAACGGGGGCTAAGGCTGCTCCTCCTCGGGCCGAGGAGGCTGGAAGGGAGCTTTCTCGCTTGGGCCGAGAGCTCTCCGAGATTCTTTCGAAGGTTGAGAGCTTGAGGGGTAGCGTTGCCAACTTCGCTAATCAAAGGAAGGTGATCCGCGACGAAGCGGTAACTGAGTTCGCGAGAGGCCCGCGCCATAAGCATAGGTTTTTGCACTTCTCGCATCCTTTGTACGAGGCCGGGGCCAAGATGGCGTGAACCAAATGGCTCGTCAAGCCGGCGTGACCCCTATCAAGTTCGACTTGCGCGCCCAACCTATAATACCTGGCCGACCCAGTCCTTTCCGGCCCCTCAAGCTGCGCAAGGTGGTGGGCGACTACCTCGGCGTAGCGGAAGCTTGGGATGTGTCCACTCTCTTTGAAGGGCCGACTATGCCAGAGAAAGAAAGTAGTGGCACGAAGAGAAAAAGTGATGAGCTTTCTTCGTCGACTACATTATCGGGGAGTGCTTTGCATCTGGCCGTTACTCCCTCCGTGGTAGCAGAAGGGTCCCCGGCGCTTCATATATCGCCGGTCTTTTCGGACACACCGAGTAACCAAGCCTGGAATGACAAGTTGTTGGCTAACATTCTCGCGGATGCTGCGGGGAGTGGAGGCCCTCAAGATGTTGTGGACGCTGGTCCGTGGGTTCCTGATCATTGAGCCTTGGTCGGGTGGCCTATCTTGCATGCTTTCTTTCCTCTTCCTGTTTTACTAGTTCCCTAGACACTTTGTTGATTGGATAAGTTTTTGAACGGTTTCTTTTTGTAATTAATGAATAGTTATTGCAGTTGGTCAGCTCTACTTTGTAGTGCTTATCTAGGAGTTGTTACCGGTATTTAGAGTGTTATCTGTAGGGATTTAGAGCACAACTGTGGAGTAGGGAGTTGGAGAGAAGAAGTGTGGATATGGTGGTGTGAAGAAGCTAATTGAAGACATTCAAAAGACGAGGAGAAGACCACCTGAGGAGACGAAGAAGAATAGAAGGAAGAATCCACACGAAGGAGGAGAAGACACCAGCCGCGGGCTACCGCGACCAAGAAGGAGTGCACGAAGAAGCCGCGGCGAAAGGCGAGGTGCGGACCAGCGAATGCCACTTCCGCGACCGCGGATTTTCCACCGCGCCCGCGGAAAATTCCTCCAGAGAAACGAAGTCGAGAACAAAGTTCTAATTTCCGCGACCGCGGAATTGGTGCCGCGACCGCGGAATGACACGGGAGCGAGCCCGCTGAGATTTCTGAAGTTTTTGTTATTTTTCCTTTTTCGATTATTTTCGTTTATTTTATTTTGAACTTTATACTATTATTTTCTTTTAGATGAGGTTTGTGATCTTGGGCTTTAGGTTAAGTCTATTTAACCTAAATTCCATAGCCTCCATTCGTTGATCATCGACATTCGCTATTATCGTTGTTTCCATTCAGTTTTCCATTCAGTATTGTTTTTCCTTCGAAGACTATGAAGAACTAAGCACTTTTGCTTAGTCCGACGATTGAAGCCTTCATTTGATATACGGTTGTGAGATTCTAATTCTATTTCGTTCCCTTTGAATGTATTGATTCTCTTGTTCTTCATCCCATTGATTCTTATTGATTTCGCTTGTTGGACGCAACTAGTTGTTATTGGTAATTGTCTATTGCTAGGGTTTGGTAATTACTGTTTGAGTTACCTACATCATGTGTAGCAACTGTAATATTCTAAGAACTGTTTGGGACTAGTTTATTGTAGAGAGAATTAATTGCATGCAATAGTATGACTGTTTGCTACTCTTGCATGTATCTATCTAAATTCATGTGCTCATTGCTGCTGTTGAATTGAATTGTGAGGTTTTCATGGTTATTTAATAGTTAGTATTCTCAGGGTCTGTTTGTCCTGTTTATAACTCACGAAAAGGAATAGGAACATTCATAGGAAGGAATTAGAGAGAATCTAGGATCAACCAATCAAATAAATGGTGGATATTTGTTTGGCTAAGTATTTTTCCCTAATTGATTACAAACTCTTTGCTTTTGTTTCCCTTGTTTACTTGTTTGACAACCAATCAACCAATTCCCCCTTGTTACTTTGGCATACAAACTTACATAAAGAAAGATAACTCCTCCCTGTGGGATTCGACCGTTACTTGCATATTCTACTAGTTTAGGTTTGTTTAGGATTATTTTGATTAGGTGATACGACTAAAACCTGTTATCATCAGTCTTTGGGCTCCGGGCGGTTGCGGATATCTCTCGCTATATATGGCGATTCTTTTCCGCTCACTTGCTTTATTCGTGTTTTCTCCTTCTCTTCTTTCGCGCTCTCTTGTGTATTTTTTGCAGTTTATAGCGGATGGCTCATCCTCCTGGCTTTCCTCCTTTGCCTGATCGTTCTATCGTGGCGACGCTAAGGGTCCCCAAGACGGAGCCTTCTTCCAGTCCACCTTCTGCGGCCGGTCCTCCCATCGTGGCAGTTCTGAAGGTCCATTGGGGAGGGCGTCTAGCTAGGCGGCGGGACGATTGGGTCGTGGCCGCCTCTCATGGATACATCGGCGGGCGTCGATGGACATTTACGGTGTCCACCAACAGCTTTACTTACGAGGATCTCATGAACATAGATGACGTGGGGGACCCCAACTACAGAGTTGTGGAGGTTCATTACTTCCCTTATTCGTCTGAGCTTCCTCGCGTCCTTCGCCGACTGGGAGATCAGTCGGACGCTGACGCGATCTATGCTCTTAGCCGGCGCGAGGCGGTGTCACTGTTCGTGGTCGGGGATCGCATAGTCAAGCCTCCGGGTACTTAGGGCTTCTCCGCGAGTTACTTTTTCAGGTTGTACGGGGGCCGCGAGTTATGATGCCAGGTTATGCGGCCTGGCAAGCGTAGCCGGCCCAATTTTCCTTTTTGGTTCCTCCGCGGAATGTCTAGGTGCTTCCCCTACCTATTCATGTCGGGGGAGCATTCTTTGGTTTTCTTCTTTTTAGGCTTAGTAGCTCCGGCTTGGTTTGTAGCTTTGTAATAGCTCGCGACCTTATTTTGAATGAATAAAACATCTTGCCATTATCTTTTGTCTTGTCTTTTTTTCTTTGCGTTCTGCTTGCCGTCGTTGGGCTAGTCCCATTCCCCTGGCTCGTGGGCTTCTCTTCAGTACGTTTCACCAAGTGAAGGTCGCGGGGCAAATAGAGTATCCGACCTATCTTTGCGTTGTTAACTTAAGAGCCCTTGCCTGTATTCCCTTGTTCGCGTTGCTTCTCCCCTTTGATCGCCTTTACTCGGCTTACGCGCTTGATTACGGCTCCCGTGTTGCCCGAGGCGAAGCCCCTTGCGTGTTTGTTTGTACCCATCCATGATCGTTGCGTTGCTTCTCGATTGCTTCACTGTGCTCTCAAGGGTTGTTCCCGGCCTCCCGGGGGATTCCAATCTTGCGGGCCTGAGGTAGTATTTTGTTGCTTGTCGCGGGCTTGGACATCACTGTGGTTTCCCTTTGCTTCTTCGTTGTATTCATCTTGCTCCGTGGCCTTGGTGCTACCGTTACTCGTTCGCTTGCCTTCATCATGGTCCTCGTGTTGTATTCCTACAGTGCACATGCTGCTAGATGCGACTTTACTTGCTCCGCGGGTTGCGTGCTGTGCGTTTGCCGTTTGCTGCTTCGCATTGAATCATGTTGCCTTCAGTTGTTCCCTAGTCTCTTAGCTTTGCTCATGCTTGCTTCATTGCTCTTCATCGCATTTCGTTGCCCTTTTTTGCCTTGATACTGTTCTCGCCCCTTCTGCGGGCTTAACGCCGCTTTTTGTTGCTCAATATTGCTCTCACCCCTTCCGCGGGCTTAATTTTGCTCTCATTGCCCTTTCTTGCTTTTTGTCGCTTAATATTGCTCTCGCCCCTTCCACGGGCTTAATGTTGCTTTTTATTGCTCTTTGTCGCTTAATATTGCACGACCGAGAGACTTCCATGGCATCCTTCCTCATGGTGGGCCAAAGGTAACCAGCGCGTAGAGCTTTGTGGGTAAGGGTTCTCCACCTAGAATGGCTGCCGCATATGCCGTCGTGAATCTCCTTTGTGAGTCGGCGGCCTTGTTCCAGTGAGACGCACTTGAGACTTGACGAGTTACAACCTTTCTTGTACAACCCGCCCCATTTCATGTAAAAGCGTGAGGCTTGGACTTGCAACCTTCGCCTTTCGGCCTTGTCAGAAGGGGAGGCTCCCTTTTCCAGATACTCCTTCAAGGGTGTTCTCCAATCGGGGGCTTCATTGATTGACATGACTTGCATTTGAATGGCGGGCCGACTCTTGTTCTCTACGCGGGCTACACCACTAGTGCAACCGGCCGACCAGGAGCCAAGCTTAGCCAAAGCGTTTGCCACCGTTTTTTCGGACCTTAGGATGGAATGTATCTCAAACTGGCGTAAAGCCTTGGCCGATGTAGCTATCTTTGGGGCAAGCCTGGTTTAGGTCGGTGAAGTCTACACGCATTCGCCATTTGCCGCTTGAATTTTTTACCATGACCACATTGGCTAGCCAGGAGGAATACTGTACCTCCCGGATAAATCTAGCCGACAGGAGCTTGAGAATCTCTTCACAGGCTCCCTCGGCCTTGTCGCCGGCCTGCTTTCGATTCTTTTGCCTCACGGGCTTGGTTCCTTGGATGATGTTCAAGCTATGGGTCATTAGCGTCTGGGGAACGGCGATTAGGTCCTTCGGCGTCCAGGCGAACACATCCATGGACTTCCCCAACAGCTCCTCGATTTGCTCCTGGTCGTTCACACCCAGGTGGGTCCCCAATAACAGGCTCTCGTTCTCTTTGCCGAAAGGAGTTATTGCCCTTGTCTCCTCGTCCTCGACAATCGGGTGGACTTGCTCACATACTTCCAAGTCGGCTTGCTCTTGGATTCCCTCCGAGGATCCTGCTTCCGATCCGAGCTCTTGGACTTACAAAAGTTGCTCTGCGAAGCCCTTTCCTTTCAGGGTGGTCAAATAGCACGCCCGACTTTCAGCTTGTCGGCCCTTCGATTCTCGTACGTCTCCACAGACTGGAAATTTCACATTGAGATGGTACACTGACGCAACTGCCTGAAACTTGTTAAGGGAAACTCGCCCCATGATTGCATTATACGCGGAGGGTATCCTCATGAACATGAAATCCACCGATTTAGATCTACGCGGGCTTCCTTCATCCCGTAGGATGAGGTCCAAGGTGGTGATGCCGGAGACGGCGGCCCTTTCTCTTGAGAAACCAACTAGCGTGCAATCAGTGGGCCGGAGCTCCGCGAGCGGGATTTCTAGTTGCAAAAAGGCGTCCTAGTATAGAATGTCAGCGGAGCTTCCCGTATCAATGAGGACCCTCTTGGCGAGCTTTGTCTTGAACTGGGTATGTATGACCAAGGGGTCATAGTGAGGGGGCATCCACGGTCTCCGCGTCCGCCTCTGTGAACGAGAGCTGATGTCCTATCGGCGATCTATTGGCCACACTAAGCACTGACATCGTAGAGTTATGCCTTCCCTCGTGTGCATACCTTCGCACCGCTCTCATGTTGTCCCCCAGAGGCTCACGCCTCTTGCTATTGTCCCTACGCACCCATCCGGGGGAGGGAAGTTGTCCCTCCACGGAGGGGGCTGGTGAAGGAGGTGAACCTTGGTTCCTGTCGGAACCCAAGGTCGTCTTTTTGGTCGGGGACCAGTCCCCTTTGCACTCGCGACTGTCATGCGCCATAGACTGATGATAGGAGCAAAACTTCTAGGGAGGTTGGCCTTGCTGAGGTGCTGCTTGAGATCAGGAGCGATTGAGATAGGGATTGGGCTGCTGAGCTGGCGGGTTCATTGACACCGTGTTACTGGAACGCGTTCAGGGGCCTTGCCTTTGTCAGTGACTGCGAAGGGCCTTCTTGGTTCCCATGCACTCTGGTACCTCCTTTTGGGCTCATTTCGAGGTGCATTCGGGGGGCCACAATATAGGCTTGCCATCTTTTCGGCTCTGATGTGGGTGTTGGCCTTATCTAGTAGCTAGGCGTAGGTTGTAGGCTCCTTCTTAGTGACCGAGAACTTGAAATCTGAGTTTGCTAGTCCTTGGCCGGATGAACGTGATAGGCATTTAGTCGTGTATACCTAACAAATAACCTTAAAAACCTAACTAATGTAGTCAGTAAGTAAGGATCGATCCCACAGAGAGCCAAGTTATTCTTCATGTATGCAGAAATTGTATACCAATAGTAACAAAGGGGGTTTTGATGATTGTAACAAGTAACAATAATAACAAGTAAAAAGAGTTTGTAAACAATGGATGTGAAATAGCTCAGCCATACAGATATCCACACTTTAGTTTGATTGGTCGATCCTTGATTATCTCCAGTTCCTTAGACCAGTGAATGTTCCTATTCCTTTTCTTAAGTTATTAACAGGAAAACCAGACCCTGAGAATACTAACTATCAAATAACCAGGAAACTATCCAGATTCAATTTAACAGCATTAGTAAGTTCATGAATTTCAGCAGATACATGCACATAAAATAACCAGTTTTACTTAGCATGCAATCAATTCTCTTCTACAATAAACTATTCCAACCAGTTCTAGAATATCGTAGTTGCTACTCTGAATTAGGTATTTCAACCAGAAACAGTCTAACTCTAGCATAAGAATATTACTAGTGACCACTAGTTGATTAGGCTAGTATAATCAGTAAAACTCAAAGGAATGAAGCACAAGAGAATCGATAACATTCAAAGGAATAAAATAAGAGTTATAATCTCACAACTAATTCAAACGAAGGCTTCAATCGTCTGACTAAGCAAAGTAAACTTAGTTCTTCATGGTCTTGCAAAAACTCCAAAAAAACTCTAAAACGCCGTTCTGAACATATGATAGATTGAATGATAATGATAACTAGGTCTGCCCTCATGCTAAATATCCCAATAATAAAAACTTAGAAAAGAAGTCTAAACGTAATAATAAAAATAATAATTAAGGTAATAAGATAATAAAACGCTGAATCTTCAATCCGCGTCAGCATGCCCCAAACCGCGACCATTCCCGCGACCTCAGCCAAGACCTACGATCACGGTTTATACTTCAGCGCACCAGCACCAGCTCCCTGACCCGCGATCGCGGCTCATACCCCCGCGATCGCGGTTCAGTCTCTGTTTCTTTGGTCTTCACTTGATCTTCAGAGGATCCAATCTTCTATAATTTCTTGGTTTTCTTCACTTCTCTTGGCCTCTCCCTAATCACAAAATAGTCCGTAAAACTACCCTAATCATCTCCCATAATGTGCTAACAAGTCCTAGTTACGCTATACAAAGTAAAGCGTATCAAATTCCCCCATGCTTAGACCTTGCTCGTTCTCGAGTAAGCTAATGAAAACATACTCCTATACCATGAAATCCAAAGGTCTACAGATAGCATACAAGAATCCGAACCCAGCGACTATAACACACCATCATCAACAATCCAACACCTGGCTCTAAAAAGGAAGCAAAGTACTTCCCCCAAGCTAAACCCGAACACCATAGAGTGAAAGTGAACATCTAATCCTAGCTCCAATCTATCCCTTATTTCTCCAGAGTGACCTACCCGAAACCTCCTTATAACTCCATCACTTATGTCGCCACGCCAAAATGAATGAATCCTAATAATCACTCCTCTTTTTTTCACTCATTTTGCCTAGGCGCCCTTTCGGGTTTTCACCTAGCCACTCATTTCATTTTGCACAGATGGGCTCACCAATCCTCACATCACTCTTCAGCCTCTTATTACCCCAACCTAGTGCTGGTCTAGGCCCTTGAATTTTGCCTAAACCGCCCTTTCGGGTTTTCAGCTCAGCCAGGTTTTTTTTTGTTTTTGTTTTATACACAGACAACAAGTACAAATCCCTCCCCAATGCTTAAATATTTCATTGTCCTCAATGTAATGAAAGACGAAAATGAAGCTCTGAGGGGAAAGAAAGATACCCACTAGCGATGCCGAGGTGGTCTGTGTCTCGGATGTCGTGACAAGCGTGGCGGTGGAAAATCATGGAAACAAGAGTCTCTAGTGCCATGGCGGGAGGCAATGTAATTAAGCCCATCGGTTATCGGTCCCCTATATGCACCCCACATGTGTGAAGCAAAGGCGTCCCAATGCTTGATGTAAGAGCACTGTACCTGGAATCTCCTCTTCATCAGCTATATCATACTGTCTACCTGGGTCTGCAGGACCACTCGAAGTGCCTGCCTTACTATGTCAATGGTCTCATACTGTCTCTCCAGCCCGAACATATATCAGTCGGTGCCTCTGGAATCTCCTCCTCATCAGCTATATCATGTCGTTCCATCATTAGTTTCCAAACAAAAATCCCGAGATACATCTCCTCCTCATCATATACAACATCCTCATCCTCAGTAACCAAATAAAACAGCCGCAAAACCAAAGGAAAAAAGGGTGGCGGCGGTCGCGGCATCAACCTAAATTTTTTGTGCAGAACGCAGGGCCGCGATCGCGGTTTTCACCTACGCCCGCAGTTTTTTTTCCCCTTCGAACAACTCCAAACCGCACAGGCTGTGCGTTTTACCACACAGGATGTGCGATGCTCTCGGCAAATCTGCAAAATTAAAAGAACTTGAATAGGAAAATAGAGCAGAGTCCGCGGCTTCACATACAGGGAAGGCCGCGATTGCAGTTTTTAGGCCGCGGTCGCGGCTTTGCCTTGAAAGCGACTTTCCTGCATGTTAGTCTAAAAACGCAACAAAAAATAGAATAACAGAAGGAGAGGAAAACAAATGACAAGAAAACAAACTTCATACCTTGGGTTGCCTCCCGAGAAGCGCCTTGGTTAATGCCGTGGCTCGACATAGTGCCTTGCAGATCAACTTAAGTTATCACATCAACAGAACTCATAGATTCATTATTAGGAGGGTGTTTCTTAGCATCATAGATGTTGTATTCTACCCTTTCACCATCAAATTCCATAGTAAGTGAACCATTGCTTACATCAATTTTAGTGTTGGCGGTTTTAAGAAACGGCCTACCTAACATAACTAGGCCTGCATGCTTTCCATTTCTCATATCCATCACAAAGAAATCCGCAGGAAAAACCAAATTATCAACCTTCACAAGGACGTTCTCTACTACTCCTTTCGGATAAACATTAGACAAATCAGCTAACTGAATCACCGTCCCAGTTTCATGCAATGGTCCCAACCCCAAAGATTCATATAAAGAGTAAGGCAACACATTATTGATGCACCTAGATCTAGCATGGCTCGTTCAAACTTGGTGTCACCTATCGTACAAGGAATACTAAACATGTCAGGGTCGTCACACTTCTTAGGCATTCACCTTTGAATCACAGTAGACACATTTTCACTAACTTTAACCTTCTTCTTGCTTTTCACTTTTTGATTTATCTTAATTGTACACAGTTCTTTCAGAAACTTTACATAGCAAGGAATACTTTTAATCAATATAAGCAAGGGAATGTTTACCTCACACTTACTGAAGGTTTCGAAAATCTTGTTGTCATTCTCCAGCCTTCTTGTATCTTTCAGTGCCACAGGGAATGGCGGAATTGGATTTTGTGAGCCAAGGGGAGGAAAATCCGGACGAACATAACCATCTTGGCAATCTGTAGCAAAACCGCGACCGCGATCGCGGTTCCTCTTGGTGGCTTTCTGTAACTTTCCCGCGGTCGCTGCTTCGTTCTGCTGTAGGCCGCGGTTCTTCTTCTGAGGTAAAACCGCGATCGCGGGTCTGCTTTCTGACTTGCTTCTGCAGAACTGTCTCCCTGCAATATCTCTTCTGTAAACAAACCGCGGTCGCGGTTTTGGACCCGCGGTCGCGGTTCCTCACGACTGGTTTCTGCAGGAATTTCGTTGTTTGTAGCTTCCGTCTCTTCATATAATTCGTCCCTTTCAGCTAAGAGGACATTGTTCTCCATTGTTTCGTTTAGCTTCCTCCTACTTCTCAGCATGATTGCACTCACATTCTGTCTCGGGTTCAACTCCGTTTGCGACGGTAGCTTACTCGCCTCCCTAGCCTCCAATTTGCTTACTGTCTGAGAGATCTGCCCAACTTGATTCTCCAAGTTCTGAATGCTTGACTTGGTCTCATGCTGAAATTGAACCAGATTGCTCTGCATGGTGGTCATATTTTGAGTCATGGTGGTCATGTTCTGCGCAAGGGCCTTTATCATGTCTTCTGTAGACATAGATGAACTCGAACTCTGCCCCTGAGGTCTAGGATCATACGGTGGTCTGAATGGTTGTTGTTGTTGACCTCCAGGCTGCTGAAATTGTTGTTTCCGCTGATTGAACTGTTGGTTCTGTTGGTTCCCATATCTCAGATTGGGGTGATCTCTCCACCCAGGATTATAGTTGTCGGAGTATGGGTCATATCTTGGTCTAGGAGGTCCGAACCCTCCCATATCATTCACTTCACCTATAGGCTCTTGTAGTTGTGGGCACGTATCAGTAGGGTGCAGCGTGTCATAACAGATGCCACAGGCCTTAACTTGTTGCGGGGTATCTTTCATCATAAAACATTTCATCATCTCCTTTAACTCATTCACATCAGATTGCAGTGAAGATGATGGATGGGAGTCAGCTGCTTTGGCTGCTTGAAAGCTTGCTCTCTTGCTGAATTTCCTTGAGCCTTCAGATAGCTCATAAAACATCTCAAAAGCTGCAACAACAGTTTTATTCAGAATGTTACTGCCATATGCTGCGTTCACCATTCTACGCTCATCGTCAAGAAGCCCGCCATATAGATATGGAACGAGATCTTGGTCAGAATAACCATGGTATGGACAACTTGATATCAACCTCTTAAATCTTTCATAGTACTCATACAAAGTCTCAGTAGCGTGTTGTTCAATGTTACTGATGTTTTTCTTCAGGCTATTGAGCTTTGTTGCAGGAAAGTACTTTTCCAGAAAGGCTTTCTTCATCTTTGCCCATGTATCAATGATTCCTGGAGCTAGATAGTAGAACCAGTCATTGGCCGAATCCTTCAGAGAGAAAGGAAAGGCCCTCAGCTTGATTTGGTCCTCTGTCACGCCCCTTGGCTTCATACTGGTGCAGACAGCGTGAAACTCAGATAAGTGCTTGTTGGGGTCTTCGCCATTCATCCCATGGAAGTGGGGTAGCAAGTGAATCAATACAAGCTTCAACTCAAAATTGACACCATCAGCCCACTCAGGAAATTGCACAGCAAGCGGTTGCTGCTCCAGATTCGGTGCAGTTAACTGCCTCAAAGTCTGTTGTTCAGCCATCTCGAGTTGCTCACGAACGGTTCTACGGTTCCTGGAAAGTGTTCGCTCAATTTCTGTATCAAGATCTAAGATTGGAGAATTATTAGCACGGGTGTGGATCATAAGACAAGTCCACACAACAGTTGGTAAACAAGCACACACAAACACAAAAAGAATAAAACTTAGACTCCCTGACAACGGCGCCAAATTTGATAGGCGTTTAGTCGTGTATACCTAACAAATAACCTTAAAACCTAACTAATGTAGTCGGTAAATAAGGATCGATCCCACAGAGAGCCAAGTTATTCTTCCTATATGCAGAAACTGTATACCAATAGTAACAAAGGGGGTTTTTGATGATTGTAACAAGTAATAATAAAAACGAGTGAAAAGAGTTTGTAAACAATGGATGTGAAATAGCTCAGCCAGACAGATATCCACACTTCAGTTTGATTGGTCGATCCTTGATTATCTCCAGTTCCTTAGACTAGTGAATGCTCCTATTCCTTTTGTTAAGTTATTAACAGGACAACCAGACCCTGAGAATACTAACTATCAAATAACCAGGAAACTATCCAGATTCAATTTAACAGCAGTAGTATGTTCATGAATTTCAGCAGATACATGCACATAAAACAACCAGTTTTACTTAGCATGCAATCAATTCTCTTCTACAATAAACTATTCCAACTAGTTCTAGAATATCATAGTTGCTACTCTGAATTATGTATTTCAACCAGAAACAGTCTAACTCTAGCATAAGAATATTACTAATGACCTTACTGACCACTAGTTGATCAGGCTAGTATAATCAGTAAAACTCAAAGGGATGAAGCACAAGAGAATCGATAACATTCAAAGGAATAAAATAAGAGTTATAATCTCACAACCAATTCAAACGAAGGATTCAATCGTCTGACTAAGCAAGGGAAACTTAGTTCTTCATGGTCTTGCAAAAACTCCAAAAAAACTCTAAAACGCCGTTCTGAAAATATGCTAGAATGAATGATAATGATAACTAGGTCTGCCCTCATGCTAAATATCCCAATAATAAAAACTTAGAAAAGAAGTCTAAACGTAATAATAAAAATAATAATTAAGGTAATACGATAATAAAATGCTGAATCCTCAATCCGCGTCAACCGGCCCGAAACCGCGACCAGATGCGCGACCTCAGCCAAGACCCACGATCGTGGTTTATACTTCAGTTCACCAGCACCAGCTCCCTGACCCGCGATCGCGGCTCAGTCTATGTTGCTCCGGTCTTCACTTGATCTTCAAAGGCTCCAATCTTCTGTAATTTCTTGGTTTTTTTCACTTCTCTTAGCCTCTCCCTAATCACAGAATAGTCCCTAAAACTACCCTAATCATCTCCCATAATGTGCTAACAAGTCCTAGTTACGCTATACAAAGTAAAGCGTATCAGAACGCAATCTTTGCTACCTTCTCGTCGAAATCGTAGACTTGTATGACCTTGGCCGTGAACCTCTTCACGAAAGAAGCTAGGCTTTCGGCCTCCTGTTGCTTTAGGGCAAATATTTCTTGCATTCCATGGAGCCTCCTCCACTAAATCCCGAAGTGCGTTAGGAACGACTCCTCCAGTTGGGTGAAACTTCCAATGCTTCCCGCCGGAGATTGATCATCCACGCCAGGGCTGCCCTGGTAAGCGAGCTGGGGAACAACTTGCACATTGTTGGACCGTTCGCCCGGCAGGACAACATCGCATACTTGTACTTTGAGATGTGGTCTTGAGGGTCTCCCTCGCCGGCGTACTCCCCCATTGTTGGAATGGCGTTGACATCAAGCTGAGGGACTGCCATTAGTACCTCGTTTGTGAAAGCAATGGAGCCGTACAGGGCTGAGAGGTCGGCGATATCCTAGTGCGCTTCAGGGCGGCCCACGGTTTGATGGGACTCCGCGTGCAAAAAGTTGTGCCTCATTTCTCGATTGTGGCATCGGCCAGGTTCACTGGCCGCTGGAGTTGGCCGGTGGGGGCCAGCTTGCTGTGCATGTCTGGGCTTGCCTTGCTCCTCGCGGGGACGGTGAGGGGTTTGGAGTAGCCGGTCCAGGCGTCTCCATGTACCCGTACCCATAGGGCGGGTAAGGCTCTTGCAGGAACGCATTTTGAGGGTACGGCTCCGTGGGCGCGTAAGGGTGTGCTCCCTGAGGCGCATACGGTACCCAAAATGCCGGACCTGTGTATTTCCATCCTTGGAAACCCTGATACTCCTCTTCTTCCACGTTCATGAAAGGGTGTTGTGCACTTGGGGTTGGGAACTCGTTAAACCCAGTCTGGCCGGTGCGAGTGGTGGACTTGGCGTCTGACATGGCCGGAGCCCGGAGGTGTACTAGTTGTGTGAGGAGTCCTCACGGTCGGCGCCGGTGTGATCCTCCGGTTTTCCGAGAGGAAATAGTTGGCGGTTCACACAGAACCAACTCCGGCTCGTCTCCCTCAGAAGCCTTCATCCATGTTCCCCGTCGACTGCTTCCGGTCACGTCAGACGCCGTCCGGTCTCGTGTTCAAATCTGAAAAAAGAGGAGGGGCCCGAGGTTGCCTCGGGCTTGCCACTCTGACGCTCAAGTCAATGCTCAACTCACAGGTGGTGCAAAAAGAGAAACCATACAAAAGAATAACGAGGGCAGCGGTGGTGAGAGAGTAGAAAAATAGAGCTTTCGGTGTCTAACCGATGTTGTAGAATCGCACAATTTTACGACCCAATTCAATTCAAATAGCAGTTTCCCAATTTTAACAACATTGCTCTTACCTTTATCCTCTTGAGAATGAATTATATAAAAGCAGAAGCTTATATAGGAACGTGAAGCCGTTCGTTTTCACATGAATTAGATTATACTTTTAGAGTGCGGTTCCGGTGCGGAGCACTCTTCCGGTGCGGACGTGCGGACATGCACTATAGGGCCTTATTTGTGCACTTTAGAGCCTTATTTGTGCACTTTTGTAAAAATTTTAAAAAATGCTTGGAAAACAATTTGTAAAAGAATATTTTTTTTTTGAAAAAGTGCACAAATAAGACATTAAAATGCACAAATAAGGCCCTAAAGTACATGCTCCGCACGTCCGCACGGGAAGAGTGCTCCGCATATGATCCAAAATCTATACTTTTATATATGTTATGTTGTTAAACGGTTAAATTTGAAAATTTATTGATAAGTAAAATTATTTGTTAACTTAATTTGGAGACGAATCTGTCAATCAACATTGAGCAGTGAAATATATTAATAAGCTTATTTGAAGGGGAAAAATCTGATTTGATCGGAGTTGCAATTGGTAAAGCTCATTGCATGTATGATGTATGTAGTTTAGAACTTTAGGATTTCCTTAGATACTTTGAAGTTTGTAAATTTTGGACTTTTAATTTGTTTGTGTAAGAAAATCATACCTTAACTAGATTTGCTTGTGCATCAGCATATTTTACATTGGTCCGTCCGGTTAAACTAATCTAGCTTGTTTAATTAAGCTTCTACTTTAACTCGTAAGTTAGGTAGGGAATGACTTCATAAAAATTTGCAGAATGTAAGCATGTTTATGGTTGCTGCCACCATCACCCGAATTGAACATACTAGTCTATCTCAGAAACGCCAAATAAAGGTAAACATCAGATGATGTACGTCACATATGATTTGTCCTCTACATGAACTTCTTACAAAAATGTATCATCATAAGACGTTGGGAGAACTCGAGAAGTTCGGGACAAAGCAGCTTGATGTAGTAGGTGGTGAGCATCCACTTGGGCTCGGTCAAGTACCTGTCGCCTCTGCACGCGCTCCTTACTATTGCCTCTGCGCACCCTTTCACCTTCGCCACTGGGAATCTTGACCTCTTCAGATACTACCAACAAAACAACGCAAATGGTTGAACACAAAATGCACTTAAAAAGAGTTGTGAAAACATGACCCAATTCATCTAACTCGACCCCTTTTTAGACCTAAAGCTCTTACCCTCAATTTGATGACTTAAAAGTATGAATGACTCAAACTTGATTGACTCGCAAATTTTCTAATCTGGGTCTTGTTGTGTACAAAATTAGCAAAAGATTTTACAAATATGTACTCTTGACCATTGGGCTGACTGGAGGTCCGGACATCTAATTGAGACGCAACTCTAAATAACGCGACTAGATAGTGACCCATCTATTTTTTATACGTAACTCTAACTAACGCGACTAGATAGTGACCCATCTATTTTTCATCTGCCCAATCTGATTGACAAGTCTAATATAATAGATAGATGATTAAGAATGAGGAGTAGTATTTAATGTCTTACATTGATCCACCACTCTTTGGTGGCCTGTGCTTCATTGTTGTGGGTGAGGTTTGTGCTGATTGTGGTCATTTCAGATTCAACGAATCCTGGGCTGACCAACGTTATCTTAACATCACTTCCCAATTCTACCCTCAGCGCGTCAAATAGGCTCATTAGTGCACCTTTACTCCCCTGCAGTGAATTAATTAAGCATCCATCTAGCATAATTAGGAGAATTAATTGAGGTTTGAGTTAGTCTTGATTAATTTGCTAACTAATTAATTACACTGTAGATGGTCAGCCGCGGCATAGGGACCCAATATGCAGCCGAAGACACCACTACAATCTTCCCTTTACTCCTTCGCAGGTGCGGCATTGCACATCTTGTACTGTGGATTGCACCCCAAAAGTTTACATCCTGAATTATATCATTTGTCCCCAACAATGGATCAGATTAATTTGGTAGCAAAATAGCTTATAAACTTACCAAAATAAGCTAAAAATAGATTCTTAACTACATGTACTATATGTTGAAATACTTATTCATATCCTAATATATAAGGTTGATGGACTACTTCTCTTTTTGCGATTTGGTTTTATAGTGAAACTGTACTAGGTTTGTATGCACATGTGCGACTCTGCTTACACGATCCGCAGTATACCTACTTACTTACAAGCACAAATAAGCTACTAGAAACAAGTTTACATATAACATGATCAACTTCATATTTATGGATTGGGTTTGTAAGAGAAAAGTCAATAAATTAACATAAAAGGAACTAACTGAAAATATATATGAAGAAGTAAAAGTTGTAATATATACCATGATGGACTCCATCTCCTTGATGTCAGAATACTCTTCCAAGAGTTTAGATGAAGTAACACCAGCGTTATTCACCAGGTGATCCACTACATGGAAATAATTAACAATGAAAAGGGTTAATCATCTTAGCAAGCAAATATCTTGAAATGAAATCAAGAAAATTTGAGCTAGCTAGCTACCTCTTCCAAAATGATTGATGGTTTGGTGGATCATTTGCTCACAATTTTGAGCTTTGGAAACATCAGCAGAGATGACAAGAGTGTCAGGAGAGCCTAACTCCCTCGCCTTCTCTGCAACCGCAACAAGTCGATCCTTCCTCCTCGCAGCCAGGGCGAGGCAAGCTCCTCTTTTGGCGTACTCATATGCAACATGCTATATAAAACGTACAACAAAATAAGATAATGTGTGATGCCAATAAAGTAGTTTTAGTTGTGGAACCTGCCTCAACCTTTTAGCTTATGGCCGGGTAAGAGAAATTGTAGGTGGAAGCTTACCTCGCCAATGCCGGAGGAAGCGCCGGTGATGAGGACGACCTTGCCCTTGACATTTTCAGGAAACAAAGACCTTATGAGGAAGCTCAAGATTTTGAACACCCAATACGGGGGCAAAACCAAGCACAATACAAGCAATGTAAATGAACCAAACAGTATGAGGTTTACCAATGATAGTATGGATTCCATGGTTTTTTTTATGGGTCTTTGTTTGTTTGTTTGTTTAGGCATGAGATTGCATATATGGAAGCAAAACTTAATGGGATTGTATGGATCAAGTGGTTGGAATTATTGTACCTGGGCCAAATACCCATGTGAGTGGATAGCCAAAAAATGGGATGATGGATAGCCCCATGTGAGTGGATAGCCCCATGTGTACGTTTTACATTAAGAATGTGATAAGGTCCCACCACTGAAGACTTATTCGAGGACAAAGGACTCCACGTGCTGATGATGCTTAGGGTGGAGTTGCTTTTTACTGCATCTTTTAACTTACTGGATTATTTCTTTAGACTAATTGGAGTAGTGGGGTATATACGTGGCTTAGTGGCAGTAGTAATTTCATCTAGCATTACACTTAATAGTTTTTCCTTTAAATATCTTGGATTTCTCTTTGTAAAGGCATCATCTATTTTAATTATCAATATCAGAAAATGTTGAGCGATTCCTTCGACAAAACCCGTGTGTAGTAAAATCCTTGGTTCGCACAACCTACCAATTAGGTTTATATTAGTTTACTCGAGGACGAGCAAGGTTTAAGCATGTGAGAATTTGATCAACGCTACTTTATAAGATTTAACTAGGAATTGTTACCGGTGAGTGCTATTTAGAAATGTTTAGAGCACAATTGTGGAGATTGGAGTTGAGGAGTAGAAGTGCGGATATGGTGGTTTGGAGAAGCTTAAACGAAGACATTAAGATGACGAGAAGAGAACCACTTGAGAAGACCGAGGAGAGGACGAAGTTAGAAGAGAAGAGGAGCAACAGAGTCCAAACCGCGATCGCGGAACTGAGGCAGCGGTCGCGGACATTTACGAGAGGCGAGAAGAAAAGTACGAGACAAAACTGCGATCACGGGCGAGCAAGCAGCCTGGTCGCGGTTAATTCGAGAGCAAAGGAATCAGAGGAGGAATTTTCCGCGACCGCGGAAATTCATCCGCGATCGCGGAAATTCATCCGCGATTGCGGAAATGTGCATCAGCGAGCGGCGCGGCTTTTTCGTCCGAAGTCTTATTTTATTATTTCCCTTTTCTTTTATTTTTCTTTATTCCGGTTTACATTATTTTATTTCCTTTTTGGACTATGTTTGTTATCTTTTTAGTTTTAGGTTTTGGGTTAGGTTATTTAACCTAATTTTCCCAGCCACTTTCAATAGTCAGTTTTTATTCCATTCAGATTCAGTTTTACGTATTGTTCTTTTCCTTTGAGTTATGAAGAACTAAGCACCCTTTGCTTAGTCCGACAATTAAAGCCTTGGTTTGAATTTGATTGTGAGATTATTCCTTTACTCTATCTTTGAATGTTATTGATTCTCTTATGCTTCATTCCATTGAGTCATATTGATTTCTCTAGATTAGCTACCTAGTTTTATTGATATTATTCATATTGCAGGATTAGGGTTTTGAATTCTATTGGTTGATCTAGTTGATCAATTGTTGTGATTAGTATTATTAATATTTGTTTCCCTAGCTTGACAAACTAGTTGAGATTGATATTATCTATAGTGCTAGTTCTCCTAATCTGGTCAACTTGTTGAGATTAATATTGTTCATCCCTAATTCAGAGTAGCAACCATGATTTACTGGAACGAGTTGTGAATGTTTATTGTGAAGAGAATTGATTGCATGTCGAGTACTGGCGAGTTGTTAAGTATTGCATGAGCCTATCTATTCCTGAGCTTACTGATGCTGTTAGATTTATCTTGATAGTTTCTTGATTGTTTAAATAGTTAGGGTTATCAGGACTAGTTGGACTGATAACTATTTTAGAACAAGGATTAGGACATTTATGAGGATTGAGGGCTAGGAATAATCAATGATCAATCAACCAAACTAAATGTGGATATTTGTTTGGCTAAGTGTTTTTCCCAATTTGATTACAAATCTTTTCTTTTACTTTGCTTTGTTTACTTGAAATTCAATCAACCAACCAAACCCCCCCCCCCCCTTTGTTACTTGTGCATACAACCTTACATAAAGAAAGACAACTCCTCCCTGTGGGATTCGACCCTTGCTTGTCTATTCTACTAGTTTAGGTTATTAAGGATTTTACTTTGATAAGGCGATACAACTTTATCCTCGGTCAAGCAGCTGAAGTCGCCTCCCTCAAAACTCACTCCAGTACCGCCCATGTGGTTGATGGCAACCCCAGTGGATCTAACCGCAGTGCTCCCCGTGTCCCGCGAGCAACCACTTATGAGCGAGGCCGCCCTTGTTGGTGGGATGAACCGGACGAGGATGATGATAGCAATCGTGGATTCCATGCCAACCGACGACCCATGGCGAAGATTGATTTCCCAAAATTTGAGGGCGGGGATCCAAGAGGTTGGATTTTGAAAGCGGAAAAGTATTTCCAATACTTTCAAATTCCCGACGATCTCAAAGTCGAGGTCGCTTCCATGCATCTTGAAGGCGATGCCCTCGATTTGTTTGCTTGGATCAATGAAGAAGATGAAATTGTTCATTGGGAGGCTCTAGTGAAGGTGTTCCAGGAACATTATGGTCCTCCGGAGTTTCAGAATCCCGACGAGCACTTGGGATCAATCAAAAAAATGGGTTCGGTGTTGGAATAATGTCAGGAGTTTGCTCGACGCGTCGCTCGAGTTCATGATTGGTCTGAGCACTGCCTCCTAGGAATTTTCATGGCTAGCCTTAAAGAGGAATTGAAGGCGGAAGTCTGGATCAATAAACCTCGTTCAGTATTCAAGGCAGTCAGCTTGGCCCTGGAATATGAAACCAAGGTGGGCCAATCTAGAAACTTACATTTTTCTAACCCTAACCGGCCCAACTCATACCAGCTCCCACAAAACCGTTTCTCCTCCACCTTTTCCTGTCCAACCCAAAACACAGCCCTGACCCCGACCTCCACTGCGCCCCCTATAATGCTCAAACCGGTAGAGAGTGAAAAACAAAGTCGTCGAGACAAAGGTCAATGTTTTCGATGCGGTGATAAGTTCTTTCCAGGACATCGCTGTCAACCTTCATCTTTCTCTCTCATGGAGAATGCTGAATAACACCAACCAGATTCTGAAGATGCAGTTATAGATGGATTTGCCAACGAGCAATCCACGGAGACAAAAAAATTGGTCAAAATTTCCTTTCATGCTATTTCGGGGAAATCGACTACTACCACAATGAAGTTTCAAGGCTCAATCCAAGGAAGGCATGTGTTAATTTTGTTGGATAGTGGGTCAACCCACAACTTCATCTCTTCTAAATTGGTGGATGAGTTACGACTTCCGGTGGAATTGATTCTGCCCTTCGGTGTTCAGATAGCAATGGAGAAATATTGAGTGCAATGGAGTATGCCCATATTTGGGAGTTCAATTGAAGGAGCTTCCAATCACGCATGATTTCTTCCCGTTTGCTATGGGAGGAGTAGAGGTGGTCTTGGGTATCAAATGGTTGGCATCCATTGATAAAATTCTGGCAAAATGGAACAAGATGTTTTTCATTTTCTATGTCAAGGGGAAGCGCTACAAGCTACATGGAATCAAACCGGAGTCGAAGGTAACACCCGACGTCACTTTCCAGTACTTGGTCCATGATCCTGACACCACAAGAGGCCTCACAGTACCTGATGTACAACTTCTACTCCAACAATTCAAAAGCATCTTTGATGAGCCCACAACTCTTCCTCCACCTCGTACCTATACCCACTCAATCCCCCTCCTTCCAAATTCCAAACCACTAAACATTCGACCTTACCGCTACCCATACTTCCAAAAGGCCGAAATTCAGAAACAGGTAGCTAAATTGCTTCAGTCAGGATTCATTCGCCATGGCACCAGCCCGTTTGCTAGTCCGGTTATTTTTGGGAAAAGAAAGATCAATCCTGTAGAATGTGTGTTGATTACCGTAGCTTGAACCAAATCACAATTCCCGACAAATACCCAATTCCCATCATTGATGAGTTGCTTGATGAGTTACATGGAGCTACAATTTTTCCAAGATTGATTTGCGATTAGGTTACCATTAAATCAGAGTCCAGCATGGAGGCATCCACAAAACCGCCTTTCGTACTCATTTTGGACACTACGAATTCGTGGTCATGCCTTTCGGTCTCACCAACGCCGCATCCAGCTTTCAATCTGCAATGAATGAACACTTCAGACCTTACATGCGCGGGTTCATCGTGGTATTTTTTGATGATATCTCGATGTACAGTTCAACAAAGGAGCTTCATCTTCAACACCTATAACTCCTCTATAGCTTTTACAAGATCAGTTGTATTATGCCAAGACATCTAAGTGCTTATTTGGGCAGTCCGAGATTTCATTTTTGGGTCATGTCGCGTCTGCGGAAGGAGTAGCGGTTGACAAGGACAAGGTCAAGGCTGTGTTAGAATGGCAAACACCATCAAATGTTAAGGAGTTGTGCTAGTTTCTCGGCTTAACAGGTTACTACCGATGTTTTGTCAGAAGCTATGGGTTGATCGCTCGACCCCTCATTGATCTCACAAAGAAGAACGCATTTCAGTGGTCCCCAGTGGCAGAAATAGCTTTCCAACGTCTCAAGCAAGCGTTAACCACAATGCCTTTTCTGCGCCTACTTGATTTCAGCCAACCCTTCATGGTTGAATGTGATGCTTCAGGTGATGGAGTGAGAGCCATACTCTTGCAGTTTGAACACCCGATTACTTACTTCAGCAAATGACTCTCCTTCTCCAACATGTATAATTCTGCCTATGATCGAGAATTAATGGCGCTTGTTTTGGCATTATAGAAGTGGAAGCATTACCTCTTAGGTTGGCTGTTTTTTTGTCAGAACAGATCACCGAAACCTCAAATACTTGCTCAACCAGAGGATTACGACCACCGAGCAGCAACGACTTCTTTTAAAGTTGTTGCCGTTTGACTTCACCATTGTTTATAAAGCAGGCAAGGATAACTCTAGTGCTGATTCTCTATCAAGCCGCCCACAACATGCTGAATTCTTGGCCTTGGCCATTCCTATTTCATGGGAATTTTCCAATCGAGACGACACACTTGACTCATGAAGGATCATGTTACACGGGACATTATGGAATCAGTAAGAACCACTCCTATCCCTCATTCAGATTTCCATATTGTCAATCAAAAGTTGTATTTCAAGGAGAGGCTAGTAGTTCCAACAGATTCATCTCTACGCTAGAAACTCTTGGCAAAATCCCACGATCCTCCAGCAACAGGGCATGGTGGTTTTCTGAAAACCTTATGGCGACTGTCTTCAAATTTCTATTGGCCCGGACTGAAGCTGGATGTTCAAACATACGTACAAATCTTCTTGGTGTGCCAACAAGCAAAATACCAAACCTTGGCTCTAGCGGGACTTTTACAACCCCTTCCTATTCCAGTGCAAGTATGGGAATACTGTAGGATCGTGATTGTTAGATTAAGAACAAGGGAACTGAAAATACAGATTACAGTTCCCTTCACAACGGAAATAAACAATCAAATATAAATGGACAAGTTCCTTATAGTGGAAACCTTCGATTGCCAACTAGCAATCTAGGATAAAAACCACTACCTTTCTTTCGAAAGGATTTCAAGGTCTACTTCTTGATTTCTTATCACTTCGGTTACAGATTACTCCAGGAACAAACACACAGTTTCTTTGTCTTACACACAGTTAGACAATCCTAGATAAACTTAACAGAAATTATAATTAATCCAAGAAGCAGTCCTAAGCACTAAGGAACTAACTCACTTACAGTCATAGGAACTAGCACACAACTCTTAGATTCCTTGACTGGTTCCTCTTGATCTTGGTTTTGGTTGACGATCTATTTGAGAGCTCACACTATGATGTTTGCTATGAAGTGTGATTCTTGTTGTAGTGCTTGAAGATAACAACGGAGCTTATCTTTCTTATATAGTGGATCCTCGAGGTTGGATCTTCTCTTGGTTCCCACAGAGCAAGCTTGACCTAGGTTGTGTGGTAATCCTTGATTCACGCTGACTTATACATGTACCAATAACCTAGGCAACTCAGAATCCACAGTGGTTGGTCAACTGCTTCAGACAAGTCTGTCATGTCGTTGTCCAACTCCTTTCGTCCGAGGTTCAGCAACCTAGACACTTTGGAACTATCCTCTGGATGGTGACAGCCTTGTGTCACGTCGCTTTCAGCAACCTTTGTCCGAGGTTCAGCGTTCTAGACATCTTGGAGTTTTCCTTTGGATGGTGGCAGACTTTTAGAAGCTTTGCTCAAGTCGCTTTTACCATCTTTTGTCCGAGGTTCTGTGTTCCCAGCTTCATCGAGAAGAGCAAAGTCACGTGTTGCATTTTTGGGCACTTTTGGGTTCCTTTGACTTGCTTGTTTGGTTTCTTTATCTTGTTTGGCTTCCATGGCTTCAACAACTGTCATGTGGTTCCTTTAAACACATCTTTGAGATAAAACATTAGTATCAAAGTATTTTTCATCTTTAAAAGTAGAGAAACTGAGGAAATGAACTCTCATGGGAACTGAGGTTCCTGAGTTCCATTTCCTAACAATTTCCCCCTTTTTGATGATGACAAATATAATGAACTTGGCAACATAATAAGGACATGAGATTCATGAGAACAGTTGAGCTAAGAGATTTACAACTTTATAAAATAATGAGAGAACATTCAATAGTTGCAAATTCCCCCTAAGCAAATGAACTAAGTTATTCGAGTTCCCCCTCAGAAGTAGAACGGGTTCAGATTTCCTATAAGTTCAGTAGTTCCAAGAGTTCAAGGTTCCTATCCATTCTTCCCCCTTTTGACATCATCGAAAAGATTAATTTACTTATCAAGTATAGGATATCAATGTGAAATAAACAATTACGTTAAACCCATGACAGTCACCATAATAGAAGCTTAAGGCAAAGACAAATGATGCATTAGAAACATTACCAAAAGAGTTCATTAATCATTAAGGTCAATACATTGTCCAGAGATGCATAGTGGAAAGAGGAACAAAAGATCATAAATAGCTTGACAAAGACAAAATAAGGATAGAAGAGGGGAGTAGGACCCTAGGGAACTACTAGCACACTGTGATGTTATAGCACTAGGAACTAGGAGAGACGTTCCTATGGCAGCGTAGTGGCCTCCTCTTCAGTTTCCTTCATTTCTGCAGTTCCTTCACCTTGGCCTGTAGCCATCTCAGCGGCCTGATCACCTCCAATTGCAACCTCCAAGGTCTGTTGAATCACATCCACTAGACCAGATATAGCCTTTCTGGTCTTTCCCATTTCAGTTACTTGATCACGGATGGCACCAGAGATAGCAGTGGTTCCTTCCGTGATGGCTTTTTCAATACGACCTAGTGAAGCTAGGATCGCAGAGGAGTCTTGAACGGGGTAGAGCGGAGGCAAGGAGCTTGGAGTGGCTTGGGAACTTGCCTTTTCCTTAGGCAATTCCGCGTGCACATCAGAAGGAGCATCCAGATGATCTTTGGTTTTGAGCTTCTTGACAGTGGCCATGGTTAGGAACTTGCTGTAGGTTGTTTCCCTGAGGTCTGATGGGTACTGGCTAAGCATGGAGATAAGATTTTTTATGAGGTGAGGGAAGGGCAAGGCATGGGATTCATGGGATTGACAGAACTGCATATGAGCTAACACTAGCTTGGGGAGATCAAATTGATCACCAGATAAGATTTTATCCATAAGGATGGCATCAGTGATGAGAACTGTGGCTCGGTGCTCCTGCCTGGGAACCAAATTCCTTATGATCCAGAAGTGCAGGAGCTTGTTGGACAGAGAAAGCCCCTTAGTAAGCAGATTCTTTGGATTGTCGCCATCATAGAGCTTGCTGACCACCTCAGTTTTGGTTTTGTACCCTTTGCCTTTGGGCCATGTCTTCTTTTGATGCAGAATGTCAAAGTCGGACCTGTGCTCAATCCCTAGAGCTGAGGCGATGATGCTTGGGGACAAGGAAAACAGGGTTCCCTTCCATTGGAGGATGGCATCATTACATGAAGAGTTCTCCTTGGCTGGCACAAAGGTCATGGACTGATAGAAGAGACGCACCACTTCGTCGGAGACTGAGAAGGGTTCCACCAAGAGCTGGTCCCACCCTTGAAACTGGAGCAGAGAATGGAATTCACTGAGGGCTTCGCCGAATTGAGCTTCATATTATTCTTCTAGGGGTTGGGTCCAAAACTCCTCACCAATGATGAGGGGCTTGAGTATCTTCCTCTTAGCGAATGAGGAAGACACTTGCCCCAAAGTGGAGGTTATGGCTCTGGTGGACAAGGAAGACAGGACATCTGATTTGGCCTTTTTGGAGGGGGGCGGTTCTTTGGAGGCAGGGTTGTAGGGAACCAGAGCCTGGGAACTCCTCTTTCGGAGTTTGAGCCTGGTAGCAACTGAGGGAGTAACCTTGGATTTGGTGCTAACCGACGAGGGGTCAGAGCTGTGAATCTCCATGGTTTCCTTGTTTGGAGAAGAGTCGTGGGAACCGCCCTCAGAGACAGTATGAGTAGCTGATGCAGATCCATGGTAGAGTTCCTTTTCCACCTCTTCTGTATGCTTGGGTAAGGGTTCTTTTGTGGGTGTGAGATCAGGGGATTTGGAGGAAGAGGCTGCTTTCTTCTCTCTGAAGGCTCTTAGGAGGGCAGCTTCCTCCTCGTCTTGGGCAAGGTTAAGGTTGAGGTTTTTGTTGGCCATTGGAGGAGCTTTGTGTTTTGAGAGAAAAAGGTAAACAAGAGATTGAGAGAAATCGAGAGAAAACAGAGTGCTCAACTCAATCAAATAGGAGGCCCTAAATAACATTGAGCAAATTGTGGAGCCGATGAGAATCAAGCCGTTGGAGAGATTTATGGGAACTCTGAAGAATTGAAACGGCTAATTTTCTTACAGCTTTTTTGCCTTTGCAACAGTCACAAATTCAAAGATCAAATGCTAAAAAATGGCAACTGTTCAAGGCTGAGAAGACGTCTCTGACGCTGTGAGATTTGACATAAATACTGTCTTGGGAAGAGCGAGATTCTTACTAGCCGTTTGAAGAGCAGCCTGTCCTAGTTCCTTTCTGGCGTTTTTTTCAATGTGCTAGAGGGATATATGGGAACCTTTGATGTGGGGTTTTAAGACATAGGACCTGAAAGTACGTTCCCATAAAATAAATCGGGGAAGGCCATTTATCGCGTCACACACTAATTCCCAGAGAGGGTTAAGAAGAGGATCACAGGGAATTAGATTGTGCAATGAGGCAAGGAAGGGTCATAGTACACAATCATCATTTCGGCTTGTATTGTTGGGTTAAAATATGATCAGATTGTGACTTTTGGGCCAATAAAGAAACTTGGACAATGATTGAATTTTAATAAAAAGGAACATCCAAGGAGAAGAACTAGAAAAATTTGTCAAGGCCTTTTGAGTAACCATTATGGATATGAGGGTCTAACGTAAGAGAAATAACACGAAGATTCCAAGACAAAGACAAGTAAAAAGATCTGAACTAGTCAATCAAGGGAACTGAAGAGGAACTTTAAACTAAAGGAACTGCTAGTTTATAGGAATCATTCCCAGTTCTAATCTAAGGTTCTCGAAGGGAACTCTATTCAAGGCTTTGGTGAATATGTCTGCAACCTGATCTTCAGTTCTACAAAATTTCATAATGATGTTCCCTTTCTCAACATGATCTCTAAGGAAATGATGCCTTATATCTATATGCTTGGTCCTAGTATGATGCACAGGATTCTTAGAAATGTTTATAGCACTGGTGTTATCACAAAGAATGGTAAGAGGACCATAAGACATACCGAAATCCATGAGTTGTTGCTTTAGCCATAAGAGTTGGGAACAACAAGAGGCGGCTGCAATGTATTCAGATTCTGTGGTGGAGAGGGAGACTGAGATTTGTTTCTTTGAGCCCTATGACACAAGGAAAGGGCCTAGGAACTGTGCCATTCTAGAAGTACTCTTCCTATCCACCAGGTATCCAGCATAATCAACATCAGTGAAACCCATCAGCTCAAAGGGACACTCTTTGGGGTACCAAATGTAGATCGAGTCAGTTCCCTTGAGATATCGAAATATCTTTTTCACAGCAGCTAAGTGTGTTTCTCTTGGACATGATTGAAACCTAGCACACAAGCAAACAGCAAACACAATGTATGGACGACTAGCTGTTAGATACATGAGAGAACGTATCATACCTCTATAGAGATTTTCTTCCACAAGAGGACTTGAGTGATCTTTGTCCAAATGGGCGATGGTAGAGATGGGAGTGGAGAGAGGCTTGCATGACTCCATTTTGAACTTTTTCAATAGTTCTCTGACATACTTTTGTTGGTGAATTTGTATGCCATCTTTCTTAATAAACTCAACAGCTTCATCCTGAAGCACCGCTTTTAGTTTAAGAGTATCCCATTCTTTGTTAGTGATTAAATCACTCACTTTGGTTTGGTCATCAAAGTAGATGTTTGGGAGAATGTAGTCTTTAAGGGTAAAATTAGGGGTCCATGGGTCCACCCAAAAGTTAATAGAATGGTCATCGCCAATGAGCCATTGCAGACCAGCTTTGAAGTCATTGCGAAGTTTAAGGAGGTGACCCAATTGCCAAGAATGGTTCGTTTTCCTAGTATAGTTAAGAATATTATCATTTTTGAGATATTTATCTTTGATGATTTTGACCCAAATGTTATTTGGTTCTGCAAATATTTTCCAAATGAGTTTCATTTGAAGAGCTTTGTTCATGTCTTCTGTTTTACGGATTCCTATTCCTCCATTTGCTTTATTTTTGCAAATTTTATCCCACCCGATAAGTGGTTTAAATGATAGATCTTTGTTCCATAAGAAATTTCTGTTAGCTTTATCCAGTTTTTGGTGTAGGGAAACTGGTAGCATAAAGCATTGCATGATGTAATTAGGTTTCGCGGCCAAGTTTGCTTTGATAAGGGTAGCTCTTCCCTCAAGGGAAAGGGAACTAGCTTTCCATTTGGAAAGTTGATTATTTGTTGCAATAATAGTGTCTTGGAAGGTATTTTGTATAACTTTCCCATTTATGATAGGACAGCCGAGATATTTGTCTAGTGAGACCGAACTGAGAATATTTAGTATTGATTGGATCAATAATTTGGTATTGTTTGATGTATTGAGTGTTGTTTGAAATGCCGATTTATGGTAATTTATACATTGCCCCGATATGGAGCAGTAATCTTCGATTATTGTCTTAACCTTTTGGCACGATGTTTGGTTTGCTTTGGCAAAAATGAGAATATCATCAGTAAAGGCCAGGAAGGGGATATTAGTGCCCAAACGACTTAGTTTAAAGCCTAGTTGTTTGGTGTTAGAGTTGGCTTCATGTTGAAGTTGTCTAACAAGGACTTCAACACCTAAGATAAAGAGAAAATAGGATAGGGGATCACCCTGTCGAAGTCCTCTTTTAGGGAAGAAGATGTCGGTTGGTCCGTTGTTTACTAGTACTGAGAAAGAGACGGTTTCGATGCACTCTTTAATCCAAGCAACGAAAGTTGGAGAGAAGCCAAAACTGTTGAGTACATTCAGAATGAACTCCCATTCTATTTTGTCGTAAGCTTTTTTCATATCCAGTTTAATAGCAATCCATCCTTCTTTTCCTTTCTTAGCCCGAAAGGAGTGAAAAATTTCATGTGCTATAAGGATATTGTCTTGTATGGCACGATCTGCAACAAAGGCACCTTGTAGGGGGTGAATGAGTTTATTTAAAATGGGTTTTAATCTTTCTGTTAAGATTTTAGAGATGACCTTATAAATTGTGGAACAAAGGCTAATCGGTCGATAATGGTTTGTTGAGTTGGGATTATCACACTTGGGTATTAGAGTAATGAAGGTGTGGTTTATTTGTTTGAGAAGTTTACCTAAATGAAAGAAGCTTTTAACCGCTTTAATGACGAGTGGTCCAACAATGTTCCAATATTTTTGGTAGAACAGAGCGGACATTCCATTTGGTCCTGGTGATTTATCGTTGCCAATGTTGAAGATAGCGTTCTTGACTTCCTCATTTGTCACATTCCTTGTCAGAGATAAGTTATCTTGATCCGTGACCTCTTTGGTTATGTTCCCAAGCAACTTGTAAAGGTTGTGATTATTAATTGTTCCCTTTTTAAATCTTTTTTCGAAATCTGAGCGGATTTCATTTCTAATATTTTCAAGACCAATAATGATCGTTCCTTCTTGAGTTCTAATCTCACGTATGATTTTACGGCTTCTTTTTCCATTCGCGATGCGATGAAAATAGTTTGTATTTGTGTCAATAGATTTAATATGCTTGGTTTTGGCTCTCTGACTTCAATATTTTTTGTGAAAGGAGAGTAGACACTCCTTTTTATTGATAAGTCTATTTTGTTTGTTAATTAAGGTTTGATTTGTGTTAGAAATGATTTCTTTTTGGATCTCTAAGAGCTCCACTTCAGTTTCTTTGATTTGGTTGAAGATGTTGTCAAATGTGGTTTTATTCCACTTTTTGGTAGAGACTTTAAGAGCAAAGGTTTTTTTAACAAGATTGAACATGTGGGAACCTTGGGATTCAATTCGCCATGCTTGTTTAACTAAGTTTTCGAAGTCTTTTCTAGTTGTCCACATTCTTTCAAATTTGAAAGGTTGTGCCTTTATAGGGTTAAGATTTTCAAGCTCCATTGAGATGGGGCAGTGATTCGATGAAGTAAATGCATGATTTTTGGTGAAAATGCCAGGAAACCATTGGATGATTTGGTCGTGAACAAGGACCCGGTCTAATTTCTCATAAATATTGTTAATTTCAGTATGATTTTTACGCCAGGTGAATTCACCTCTTTTAGTGGGGATATTAAGGATGTCACAACTATTTCTAAAGTTGTGTAGTCTTTCGAATCTTGAGTAGATATTGCCACTACCACCTTGTTTTTCCAAGGGAGACTCAATTTCATTGAGATCGCCAATGACGATGCACGGTAAATGCGTTTGGGAGATAAAGTTAGTAAGTGTGTTCCAGAATTCATTTTTTTCATTCTCTTTTGGTGGCGCATAAGAGAAAATGTAGGATCGTGATTGTTAGATAATAACTTAAGGAACTCAGAATATCGATTCTAAGTTCCCTTCGCAGCGGAAATAAACAATTAAACAAATGACAAGTTCCTTATAGTGGAAACCTTTGATTGCCAACTAGCAATCCAGGATAAAAACCACTACCTTTCTTTCGAAAGGATTTCAAGGTCTACTTCTTGATTTTTTATCTCTTTTGGTTACAGCTTATCCTAGGAACAAACACACAGTTTCTTTGCCTTACACACAATTAGGCAATCCTAGATAACTTAACACAATCAATAATCAATCCAAGAAACAGACCTTCGCACCTAGGAACTATCACTTACAGTCACAGGAACTTAGCACTCAGCTCTTCTATTCCTTGACTGGTTCCTCTTGATCTCAGTTTGCGTTGATGATCTTGTTTGAAGCTTCACACTTTGATGTTTGCTATGGAGTGTGATTCTATTATGAATGCTTGAAGATAACCCTTGAGTTAGTCTTCCTTTTATAGAGGATTCTTCGCAGCTTAAACTTCTCTTGGTTCCCACAGATCGAGCTTGCCCTAGGATGTGTGGTTCTCCTTGGTCCACGTTGTCTTTGACATATGCAAACAACCTAGGCAGCTCAGAATCCTTCTAGGTTAGTCAACTACTTCAGCCAAGTCGTTCTACAGCTTCCTTTTTCCGAGGTTCAACAATCTGGGCACTTGGGAACTGTCTTCTGGACAGCGACAGGTTCCATGTCCTGTCGCTTTCATCTTTCTCTGTCCGAGGTTATATGTTCTAGGTATCTTGGAGTCTTGCTCTTGGATGGTGGCAGGCTTTTGGAAGCTTCTCTCAAGTCGCTTTCACTTCCTTTTGTCCGAGGTTTAGTGTTCCCAGATTTATCGGGAAAAGCAAAGTCACGTGTTGCATTTCTGGGCACACGTGGGTTCCTTTGGCTTGCTTGTTTGGTTTCTTTATCTTGTTTGGCTTCCATGGTTCCAACAACTGTCCTGCGGTTCCTCTAAACACATCTTTGAGATAAAACATTAGTATCAAAATATTTGTCATCTTCAAAAGTAGAGAAACTGAGGAAAGGAACTCTCAGGGCAACCGAAGTTCCAGAGTTCCGTTTCCTAACAATTTCCCTCTTTTTGATGATGACAAATATAAGGAACCTGGCAGTATAATAAGGACATGAAATTCATGAGAACAGTTGAGCTAAGAGATTTACAACTTTATAAAATAATGATAGAACATTCAATAGTTGCAAATTCCCCCTAAGCAGATGAACTAAGTTATTCAAGTTCCCCCTCAGAAATAGAACGGGTTCAGATTTCCTATAGGTCCAGTAGTTCCAATAGTTCAAGGTTCCTATCCATTCTTCCCCCTTTTGACATCATCGAAAAGATCAAGTTACTTATCAAGTATAGGATATCAATGTGAAATAAACAATTTGCGTTAAACCCATGACAGGGACCATAATAGAAACTTAAGGCAAAGACAAATGATGCATTAGAAACATTATCATAAGAGTTCATTAATCATTAAAGTCAAGTACATTGCCCAGAGATGCATAGTGGAAAGAGAAACAAAAGAGCATAACCAACTTGACATTAGACAAAATAAGGATAGAAGAGGGGAGTAGGACCCTAGGGAACTACTAGCACACTGTGATATTATAGCACTGGGAACTAGGAGAGACGTTCCTATGGCAGCGTAGTGGTCTCCTCTTCAGTTTCCTTCTTTTCTGCAGTTCCTTCATCTTGGCCTGTTGTTATCTTATCGGCCTAATTACCTCCAATTGAGCAAGGTTAAGATTGAAGTTTTTCTTGGCCATTTGAGGAGCTTTGTGTTTTGAGAGAGACGGGTGAACATGAGATTTGAGAGAAGGCATGAGAGAACAGAGTGCTCGGCTCAATCAAACAGGAAACCTTAAATAACCCTTGAGCAATGTTGGAGCCGTTGAGAATCAAGCCGTTGGAGATATTTCTGGGAGCTCTGAAGAGTTGAAACGGCTAATTTTCTTGAAGCTTTTGCGCCTTTGCAACGGTCACAAATTCAAAGATTAGATGCTCAAAATGGCAACTGTTCAAGGCTGAGAAGACGTCTTTGACGCTGTGAGATTTTCCATAAATACTGTCTTGGGAGGAGCAATTCTCTTATTAGCCGTTTAAGGGGTAGCCCATCCTAGTTCCTTTCTGGCGATATTTTCAATGTCCTAGAGGGATATATGGGAACCTTTGATGTGAGTTTTAAAACATGGAACCGAAAAGTACGTTCCCATACAAGGAATCAGGGAGGCCATTTATCGCATTGCACAACAATTCCCAAAGAGGGTTTAAGAGATGGATCATAGGGAATTAAATTGAGCAATGAGGCAAGGAGGGTCATAGTACACAATCATCATTTCGGCTTGTATTGTTGGGTTAGAATATGATCAGATTGTGACTTTTGGGCCAACAAAGAAACTTGAACAATGAATAAGTTGAAAGAATAATGAAGACCAAAAGATACGAACTAGAAAAAATTATCTAAGCCTTTTTAAGAAACCATTATGGAAAAGAGGGTTTGTAGCAAAAAATATAACACATAGATATCAAGACTCAACAAGTGAAAAATCTTAAACTAGTCAATCAGGGGAACTGGAAATGAGCCTTTAAACTAAGGTCACTACTAGGTTATAGGAATCATTCCCAGTTCCAATCTAAGGTTCTCGAAGGGAACTCTATTCAAGGCTTTGGTGAATATATCTGCAACCTGATCTTCAGTTCTACAAAATTTCATAATGATGTTTCCTTTCTCAACATGATCTCTAAGAAAATGATGTCTTATATCTATATGCTTGGTCCTAGTGTGATGCACAGGATTCTTTGAAATGTTTATAGCACTCGTGTTATCACAAAGAATAGAGAGGGGACCATAAGACATACCAAAGTCCGCGAGTTGTTGCTTTAGCCAGAGAAGTTGGGAACAACATGAGGCAACATCTATGTACTCGGATTCTGTGGTGGAGAGAGAGACTGAGACTTGTTTCTTTGAACCCCATGACACAAGGCAAGGGCCTAGGAACTGTGTCATTCTAGAGGTGCTCTTCCTATCCATCAGGTATCCAGCATAATCAGCATCAGTGAAACCCATCAGCTCAAAGGGACATTCTTTAGGGTACCAAATACAGAGTGAATCAGTTCCCTTGAGATATCGGAGTATTCTCTTTACAGCAGCCAAGTGGGTCTCTCTTGGACAAGATTGAAACCTGGCACACAAGCCAACAGCAAAAACAATGTCTGGGCGACTAGCGGTTAGGTACATGAGTGAGCCTATCATACCTCTATAGAGTTTCTCTTCCACTAGAGGACTCGAATGGTCCTTATCCAAATGGGCAATGGTGGAAATGGGAGTGGAGAGAGGCTTGCATGAATCCATTTTAAACTTCTTCAGTAGTTCCCTGACATACTTCTGTTGGTGGATTTGAATACCATCTTCTTCTTCTAGGATGAAGAGAGTTTTATCAATAACTCCACGCCTGTAGCCATTTGAGAGTAGGAACTGGGCAAGACGATCATACCAAGCTCTGGGAGCTTGCTTGAGGCCATAGAGTGCCTTGTCTAGAAAGTAGACATGATCTGGATGATCGTCGTCTTCAAAACCAGGTGGTTGCTTGACATAGACTTCTTCTTGAAGAATTCCGTTGAGGAAGGCCGTCTTTACATCCATTTGGAACAACTTGAACCCTTTGTGAGATGCGAAAGCAATCAACAACCTTATTGCTTCGATCCTTGCCACTGGAGCATAGGTTTCATCATAGTCGATGCCTTCTTGTTGATTGTATCCTTGAGCAACGAGTCTTGCTTTGTTCCTTATCACAGCTCCTGTATCATCTAGCTTGTTTCTGAAGACCCATCTAGTTCCTATGATGTGTTTATCCTTGGGGCGAGGAACTAGATGCCATACTTTGTTTCTTTCAAACTGATGAAGCTCTTCTTGCATAGCTTGGATCCAGTCTGCATCCTTCAGTGCCTCACCTATGTTCTTTGGTTCCACAATAGACAGGAAGGTATTGAAGGCAAAGAAGGTTAGATGATCGAACCTGACTGGAGGCTTGATGACTCTTCTTTCTCTTTAGGAGCTAGAGCATTTGATGTGGAGACATTCTGAGTTGAACATTCAGCTTCCTGGTTGGAATTACCTTCTCCATTGAAGATCATATGGGAAGATGAGTCATTGAAGTCTCCACAGATGTTGTCGTCATGCTCATGGTTCCCAAAAATGGATTGTTGTTCATTATTCATGGGAACTGGTGGAGGAGCCATTGGAGGGTTCCGAGCAACAGGACAGGAACTGGGTGGAGTGACATCTTCATCTGGATCTTCTTGATATGACTTGGGAAACGGGTCTTCAAAGGAATTGGTGGTGTTCTGCATAATCTTTCCAAGTGATTTTTCATTAAAAATAACATGAACACTTTCTTCTACCTTTTTAGTCCTTTTGTTGAAGACTTTGTACGCCTTGCTACCCGAGGCGTATCCAATGAAGATTCCTTCATCACTTCTTGGGTCGAATTTGCCAAGATTGTCCTTCCCATTGTTGTGCACAAAGCACTTGCATCCGAACACCCTCAGATGTGAGATGTTGGGAACTCTTCCTCTTAGGAGCTCATAGGGTGTCTTTTCTGTGATTGGGTGAAGCATGGCTCGATTGATGATGTAACAAGCTGTGTTGATCGCCTCAGCCCAAAATGATTGAGAGAGTCCACTTGAGATCAGCATAGTCCGAGCCATGTCTTCCAAAGTTTTGTTCTTCCTTTCCACTACTCCATTTTGTTGAGGAGTGTATGGTGCAGAGAAGTTGTGATCAATTCCATGCTCACTGCAAAAGGTTAGAAATTCTCCATTTTCAAATTCGGTACCATGGTCAGACCGAATAGCATTGAGTGAACAATCAAGAGATTTTTCTAACAAGGGAACCAGATCTTTAAAGCGGTCAATAACTTCACTCTTAGATTTAATAAAGATGGTCCAAGTAAAGCGAGAGAAGTCATCGACAAGAACAAAGATATACCTGTTCCCTCCTAGGCTCTGAACACTCATGGGTCCACACAGATCCATGTGGATGATTTCAAGAGGCCTTGAGGTGCTTACCATGTTTTTGGACTTGAAGGAACTACGAGCTTGTTTCCCTTTTACATAGTAAGAGCATAGTTCCTTAGATGTGCCACTTAGCTTTGGCAGCCCTCTGACTAGCTCCTTTGAGTGTAGCTTTTGAATCAGATTGGTGCTAGCATGACCGAGGCGTTGATGCCACAAATCAGCTTGGTCATTCACAGTTGAGAGACAAAGTTTCTCCTTGGGAACAAAGGATGGATCAATTATGTAGACATTGTTGAATCTTTTCCCTTTTAGGATGATTTGTCCCGAGGAGTCAAGGACTGAACATTCGTTTGATCTGAATCTAACTTCATTGTCTTCTTGATCACACAGCTGTGACACACTTATTAGGTCAAAACCAAGATTATCAATAAGGTGAACTTTGTTTACCTGAATGTGATCGTTGAGTTTCACAGTTCCTATTCCATAGATTTTCCCTTTGCTTTTGTCTCCAAAGGATATGTTCCCTCCTTGGAGAGGTTGAAGAGAGGTCATTTGATTTCTTCTTCCAGTCATATGGCATGAGCAACCACTGTCGATGTACCATAGTTGAGGTTGCCTCTCTTCTTTCTGCACATAAGGGAACTAAGATTTCTGAACCCAGCGAAGCTTGGCTTTACTGGGGGGATTAGCATTGCGAGTCTGTGAATAACCAGGGAACTGGTTCCTTTCATGGTAATGAGTACTTTTCTCCTTTTCAAAGTTCCTTTTCTTAGCACAATCAGTGTTGTAATGACCATTCTTACCACAATAGGTACACAAACGATTGTAAACAACATGTCCATATTTTTCTTTTCCTGGCCTAAAAGGTTTTTCAATTTTCCTTTTGTTAAAATCAACATTGTTTCTAACCTTGCTATGGGCCATGTCAATATATCTTTTGTGAGCAAAGGAATTGGTGAACCATTGGTTTTCAAGAACCATCTTTTCTTTTCCCTTTGGTTCCTTCTTAGGACTTTGAGAGCCTTTATTGAGACGTTTGGCAACCTCAACCTTGTTCTCAAGGACCATGATCTTCTCTGATAGGAATTGATTCCTATCACGAGAAGTGGCAAGAGCAATACTGAGATTCTCATTCATCTCAACAAGTTCTCGCCTAGCCTTTTCTTCTTCAGCATCATTGTTCCCTTTATTATTGACATATCCTATTCCATGGCGTTGTCTCACAAAACAGTTTGATTTATCGTTTTTTCATTAATGGAATCAGTGAGAATGTCTAACCTATCAATTATGGATTGAAGCATGTCATTTCCAGGTGGGCTAGCATGCAAGGGAACTTTGACAGAGTCTATGCTAGTTTCATCACAAGATTTACAAATTTTAAGGTGACTAGCATGCACATTTCTAATATCAATGGTAATGAGTACTTTTCTCCTTTTCAAAGTTCATTTTCTTAGCACAATCAGTGTTGTAATGACCATTCTTATCACAGTAGGTACACAGACGATTGTAAACAACATGTCCATATTTTCCTTTTCCTGGCCTAAAAGGTTTTTCAAATTTCCTTTTGTTAAAATCAACATTGTTTCTAACCTTGCTATGGGCCATGTCAATATATCTTTTGTGAGCAAAGGAATTGGTGACCCATTGGTTTTCAGGAACCAACTTTTCTTTTCCCTTAGGTTCCTTCTTAGGACTTTGAGAACTTTCATTTAGACGTTTGACAACCTCAGCCTTGTTCTCAAGAACCATGATCTTCTCTAATAGGAATTGATTCCTATCACGAGAAGTGGCAAGAGCAGTACTGAGGTTCTCATTCATCTCAACAAGTTCTCGCCTAGCCTTTTCATTTTCAGCATCATTGTTCCCTTTGTTGTTGACATATCCTATTCCATGACGTTGTCTCACAAAAACAGTTTGATTTATCGTTTTTTCATTAATAGAATCAGTGAGAATGTCCAATCTATCAATTATGGATTGAAGCATGTCATTTCCAGGTAAGTTAGCATGCAAGGGAACTTTGACAGAATCTATGCTAGTTTCATCACAAGATTTGCAAGTTTTAAGGTGACTAGCATGCACATTCCTAATATCAATGAGTTTGGAGTGAGTTTCAACTAGGTCTTTCTCAGTTTCATCAAGTTTCTTACTCCAAACAGAATTCTCAACAGTCAAGCAAGCAATTTCATCTTCACAATCATCAAGTTTCTGTTGAAGGGAACTGGTTTCCTTTCCTAGTTTCTTTATGATCTTAAGAAGTTGTTTCTTATCACAATCAGCTAGGGATTTTAAGAGATCTTCAGAAGTTACCTCAAGGTCTTCTGAGTCGCTTGAGTCTCCTTTTGCCATGAGAAATCTTCCTCCAGAGAAGCCACTCAGATCCAGTTCCTCATCTGAGTCTTCTCCCCATGAGGCTACGAGAGACTTCTTTCTCTGAGGTCTTTCTTCTTCCTTGGAGTCTTCCTTGTTGGGACAATTCTTAGCATAGTGTCCCTTTTCTTTGCACTCGTAACAAGAGACTTCCTTGAGATCTCTTCTTGGTCCACTGTGAGAGGAACTGCCCTTTTGGAACCTTTCATTTACAAAGAATTTTTTGATGTTCTTTGAGAAGAGGGCTATTAGTTCGTCCTCCTCTTCTTCCAAGTCTGAGTTCTCTTGCTCCATCTCGAGCCTAGAGAAGGCTTTGGAGATCTTGAGGGCAATTCCTTTCTCCAGTTTCTTGTCGGCATTGGCTTTGGTGTACTCTCCTTCTTCAACCTCCAGTTTCCCTATGACTTGAGTCAAGGGAAGGGATTGGATGTCTGGAGTGTTCTTCATGATTCCCTTGAGAAGGGTGAACTTGGAGTTGAGTCCATTGATGATCACCAGGGACTTGGAAACTTCATCAAGGTCGACTCCCGCCGTTGTTAGCTTTCCAATCAATCTGTTGAAGCGGGAGTAGTACTCTGAGATGGTCTCAGTTTCCATCATTTTGAAGGTGTGGTATTCTCCTTCCAAAGCAAACTTTCTGCTTTGCTTTAGTTCATCACTTCCTTCATGCATCTCCTTGAGAGCTTTCCACATCTCCTTCGTTGTCTTGATGCCTATGACCTTGTCCATGTCTTCTCTGTCCAATCCATTGAGGATGAACTGCCTGGCCCTGGCATTCTTCTCCATGATGACATAGTGTTCTGGTTTCCAATCTTCTTCCTTCATGGTAAGATCGACATAGCCATCTCCATTTTCGACTATCCTCCAGCATTGGTAGTCGTTGGTCTTGATGTGGCTTTCCATGCACTTTTCCCACCATGTTTCTTCTCCTTTCTTTCGGAGATATGGCTTATTGGTGGAGATTTCGAGCTTAAACTTGCTTGGTTGAGACATGATCTGCAAACTTAACAAAGATCTAGAGCTTTTCCTGCTCTGATACCAATTGTAGGATCGTGATTGTTAGATAATAACTTAAGGAACTCAGAATATCGATTCTAAGTTCCCTTCGCAACGGAAATAAACAATCAAACAAATGACAAGTTCCTTATAGTGGAAACCTTTGATTGCCAACTAGCAATCTAGGATAAAAACCACTACCTTTCTTTCGAAAGGATTTCAAGGTCTACTTCTTGATTTCTTATCTCTTTTGGTTACAGCTTATCCTAGGAACAAACACACAGTTTCTTTGCCTTACACACAGTTAGGCAATCCTAGATAACTTAACACAATCAATAATCAATCCAAGAAACAGACCTTCGCACCTAGGAACTATCACTTACAGTCACAGGAACTTAGCACTCAGCTCTTCTATTCCTTGACTGGTTCCTCTTGATCTCTGTTTGTATTGATGATCTTGTTTGAAGCTTCACACTTTGATGTTTGCTATGGAGTGTGATTCTATTGTGAATGCTTGAAGATAACCCTTGAGTTAGTCTTCCTTTTATAGAGGATTCTTCGCAGCTTAAACTTCTCTTGGTTCCCACAGATCGAGATTGCCCTAGGATGTGTGGTTCTCCTTGGTCCACGTTGTCTTTGACATATGCAAACAACCTAGGCAGCTCAGAATCCTTCTAGGTTAGTCAACTACTTCAGCCAAGTCGTTCTCCAGCTTCCTTCTTCCGAGGTTCAACAATCTGGGCACTTGGGAACTGTCTTTTGGACAGTGACAGGTTCCATGTCCTGTCGCTTTCACCTTTCTCTGTCCGAGGTTATATGTTCTAGGTATCTTGGAGTCTTGCTCTTGGATGGTGGCAGGCTTTTGGAAGCTTCTCTCAAGTCGCTTTCACTTCCTTTTGTCCGAGGTTTAGTGTTCCCAGATTTCTCGGGAAAAGCAAAGTCACGTGTTGCATTTCTGGGCACACCTGGGTTCCTTTGGCTTGCTTGTTTGGTTTCTTTATCTTGTTTGGCTTCCATGGTTCCAACAACTGTCCTGCGGTTCCTCTAAACACATCTTTGAGATAAAACATTAGTATTAAAATATTTGTCATCTTCAAAAGTAGAGAAACTGAGGAAATGAATTAACTCTCAGGGGAACCGAAGTTCCAGAGTTCCGTTTCCTAACAGAAAATTATCATGATAGAGTAATTTTTATCAATTATTTTGTATTTGATTGCTATAAATCTTTTGTCGATATGTGCTAGTTCGCAAATTTCATTATAGAATTGGTATGACTTCCACATGACGCATAGTCCACCAGAGAAACCCACAACAGGCGAAGAGTGGATGGTGTCAAACCCGGCTTTAAGCCAGAGACTTTTAATAGGTTCTTGGTTGGTCCTTGTTTCAACAAGTGCCATGATTTGGATACTTTCGATCTTGCAAAGTGCTTCAATATCAGTCCAAAGATTTTTACGACCGATTCCTCGACAATTCCAGAGGCAAATCTTCATAAAAAACCAGGGAGATATTTTGCAAGTAAATTTGGTCTTTCCATAGAGATGGGATTTTTATTGAAAATTTGGTACTTTAAAATTTCTTTCTTCTGTTGATCATTCCAGAGGTTAAGCTTGTTTTGGTTTTGGAAATCAGTCTTATTAAGAACATTAGTCCAGTAAGGCCATTTAACATCATCCTGAAGCTTGTTTGATCTGCTTATGATCTTTTTGTTATTAGTTTCTGGAGCCCAATAAAGGCCCTTTATTGCCTTATTGTTAGAGTATTGGTATGGGCTTAGAAAGCCTTGTAAGAATATCTTGTTCCTTGAGACCTCAGATTGTAAGATCTTACACCAAATTTTGTACGTGGTAATTTCACTTACTTCTAAATAGTGGTCATTAATATGGATGATAAAACCAAGTCTTGGTTCAGTATTTGGGGGGTTATGCCCCTCATAATATGTCATAACAATTATTTTATCTGTTAAGGTTGTAGTGTTAATAATGTTGATAACAACACTTGAATAGGTAATGGAGTTTGCTTGTGAAGCATCATTTTGAGGGGATTTAGAGCACAAAGAAGAGGGGTAAAAAGAGTTAACATGACCACTGTCGTTGGTATGTAGCCAGTTGATAGTAATAAGGGATAGGCTGCACCAATATTGAGACATTAAATCAAACAAGTGATTTGTAATTGTTATTATAAAGTAGGAGTTTATCCTGGTAGGTGCTTTCAAGATCTTGCTATTAAGCCATGAATTTGTATAGGAGTTAGCTAAATAAGACGGTGAGAAATCTCTTGGTAGGAGAGTAGACATCAACAAGTTAATAATAAGCATCAGATACAAACGAAGATGAGAATTTAACATGTAAAGTATGGATATCACATAATGGCTAGGTATAACAATCAATTTAATTATAAGCTGATTGGAAAGCATCTGCAATAGTCCCCAAACAGGCGGGAGAGAATTCAGAATACACATATCACAATTAAAAGAGATAGTAAAGGTTTTAGGGATGCATAAACACCAGTAGAATAACTTGTGCATCGGGAAATCCAAAAGAAAGTTCCTCACACGAGCTTGACATTCCATGGAAGGGTCGGTTATCAACACATCCTGTAAGGTTGGTTTCATGTGCCTTTTAGCATCTTCCGTAGCCTTTGCAAGGCAAGGAAGGATTACTGTGGCAATAATTTTAGTTATTTGGTTACCCTTATCTCTTGAGACAGAGGGGACAGGATAAACATATTTGGTAATAGAAACAGAGTTGTAAATAAGGGTACCACTACTAGTTTTATGTATAGTATTAGCATTTCCATTGAGGGAGGGGGTGGTACTAGAGTAAGCTTTAGTAACTGCACTACAAACAACAATGTAGAGAAGATGTTGGCGGTTCACCATATTGTTAAGAGCTCGATTAGACCAATTATAATTATGCAGTTTAGAGAGGCAGAGTGAGCAAATGTCAGTAATGAAGTGGAGATTGGTAGGAATACACCTTTTTGTAGCATCAAAATACCATGGCGATGAAGATCTACCATAGATACCGCCTGAAGGAGCTCGCCACCAGGTCGACCAATGAACCAGATCCATATCCAAGCAAGTAAGGAGCCGTATTGGGGCACAGTCGGAAACCGCCCAACCAGATGAGAACGAGGAACCGCAGTAGTTACAAAATTACTGAACCCTAGTTTGGGGAGGAGAGAAGAGGAGAGAAGGGGTCGACAACCCACCCCCATAGTTGTGTAATTCCCAATCGACAACTGATACACCGGGAGAGTCACTAGCCACCACAAAGCGGCGGGGAGCGGCGGAGAAGACGCCAAGTCTCTAGATCTAAGAGAGGGAAGTTTGGATTTTTGTTTCCGCCTCAGACAACGATGTCGGAGAGAGGGGGCTCGGTTTGAGATGCTATTAGCAAGGAGTGGCCTTTTGTGAGACTCCATTGAAGCAACAAAGGAGGGAGAAGTTGCAGGAGCAAGGGTTTGGGATGGTAAAGGGGCGGCGTTTTTGTGAGGGAGGGGAGTTTTTTAGAAGGGGGAGTTTTTTAGAAGAGAGAGTTTACCAGTAGGATTTTTTTTAGTGTTGAACATCCAAAGTTATGGCATCTTTTTCCTTGTTTCAAGGCTAGTAATTGTAAATTGACCATTATATGGGGTTTTATTTATACACACTATTAAGAAAACAAGGACTTGTTTGAACAGCTATGACATTTTACATCTTAAACCAATACATTAAACATATAAAAACCTATCACCCTTCTATCCACTATACTTATGTTGATTACCTCCTCTCTCTAAGTAAGCATGCAAAGTAACCCTCTTCCTTAGCATCCCACGTACTTTCTCTACTTTTGTACTCTTAACCTTTTTAGTGTTTTATTCATGATCTTTTTGGCACTTTTCATTTTCGTTATTTTCTTTATACTAGTCTAAAAATATTTCTGTTGGATTTCATGTGTTCAAGAATAAGAACATCTTGTTTAATACGAGCAATTGCTGCTTTTATATCTAAAAATAATTGTACATATGCATAGTATGTCTCAAGTTACATATTTTATTTGGTAAAAGCATTATAAGCATACACTATTTCCCCTTATAAATGTTAAAGGTTCTAGAAGGAAGATCATATAAGCTACAACATCCCTGGGTAGGTATAGTGAATCGCTCTCAAGCAGATATCAACAGGAACATGGATATGATGGCGGCTCGTGAGAATGAAAGAGAATATTTTGAAACTAGCCCTGACGTACTATGTGTAGGAACCCAATATCGAGATGTAAACTGCAAGTAGAAATCGCACAATGAATAAACGAAATTATACCGAACTTAAGAACTATGCAGAGTCGAGAACGAAATTTCTCTCCTTAATTCTGAAAACCCCGTATTGCGACGTGTTGATGGCGTTCCGAATCCCAAGATACAACTGCAAGACGACTTCGGATTTGCGCAACCAAAAATCCAAAAGGCTACGAACCACTCCTGTGTAGTACTCTCAGACTCAAAATTTCGGAAAGCAGAGAAAGGAGAAGAGAATTGTTGTGTTTTGTCGTGTGTGTTCGAATGAGAGGCATACCACTCTTATATAGAGCTTCGGAAGGCTTTAGGGAAGAGAACATTACAGATCTGTTATTGAACGTTATAAATCTTATTTTGAACGTTACAAATCTTCTGACATTAGTGGAGGGCGTTACAGATCTTTCGGCATTAATGGAGGAAGATTAGGTCTGCAGCCCGAGATCTCTCCATGTACCAGATCAAAGCCCACTAATGGGCTTCCGGATTGGCCCAAAAATCCAAAAGGCTACGAACCACTCCTGTGTAGTACTCTCAGACTCAAAATTTCGGAAAGCAGAGAAAGGAGAAGAGAATTGTTGTGTTTTGTCGTGTGTGTTCGAATGAGAGGCATACCACTCTTATATAGAGCTTCGGAAGGCTTTAGGGAAGAGAACGTTACAGATCTGTTATTGAACGTTACAGATCTGTTATTGAACGTTACAAATCTTCTGACATTAGTGGAGGGCGTTACAGATCTTTCGGCATTAATGGAGGAAGATTAGGTCTGCAGCCCGAGATCTCTCCATGTACCAGATCAAAGCCCACTAATGGGCTTCCGGATTGGCCCAAAAAGATAGGCCCAAGCCCGACCCAACTTGGCGCGCGTGATCTCTCCATGTACCAGATCAAAGCCCACTAATGGGCTTCCGGATTGGCCCAAAAAGATAGGCCCAAGCCCGACCCAACTTGGCGCGCGTGTGGGCTTGATGAGCTAGGTCCTCTCCCCATTGAAAATGGGTAATGACCCAAGGCCACAACCTTGAGTCAATTTCTCCATTATATATGGTGGTATTTCTACCTCCAAACTTCCAATGTGGGACAAGTAAGTTGCCCCCACATATTCCCAAGTTTTGCACTTCATGCAAGCTACTTTGGGCCTCCATTTCTCATTCAAACGGAAATCATTTTTGTCGTATGAGTACACTACGAGAATGTGCTCACGTAGAGGAAGCCAATGCTTTCACTTTCCGGTGTTGAAAATGGCCGGAGCCCACCGGAATTGTGCCCGAAAAGTACCCGGCGCCACATTTTCCCAAGTTTTGCACTTCTTGCAAGCTACTTTGGGCCTCCATTTCTCATTCAAACGGAAATCATTTTTGTCGTATGAGTACACTACGAGAATGTGCTCGCGTAGAGGAAGCCAATGCTTCTACTTTCCGGTGTTGAAAATGGCCGGAGCCCACCGGAATTGTGCCCGGAAAAGTACCCGGCGCCACATTCAAAAATGAGTTCCAACACTATGCACACTTAACTTCAAGGATGGGATCTGTATATCTTGCACAACTATTGTCTCAGGTCAAGTTTGGCTTCAATCAATTTGTCAAAGAGAATATATAGTTTATTGCAAACAGTTTACACTGAAGTGCTCTTTTCTCTGTGCAGCATTTGGAGCTAGTTATTAGGCAGCGGATACCAAGTATTATTGCCCTTATTAATAAGGCAATTGATGAGATCAATGCTGAGTTAGATCGTATCGGCAGATCTATTATCCTGGTCCATAGTATCCAGTTTATTTTATCATTTGTTTTTCAGTTCTTATATGTGACCAATATATCCTCCCTATATGTGCAGACCCAACTGTACACAATCTTGGATATGTGTCGTGCATTTGACAAGGTTTTCAAAGAGCACCTTGATGGAGGGTAACAGTTATAGCTGTCATTTTGCATTTATTACCTATTGAATTTGTTTACATGCAGTTTTTAACATTAACAGAAATGTTCCACATGTTTTCTTCTTCTTCTAATGATCAACTTAAGGGAATATATGCTTCTCTTTATGCTTGTTATGACAATAGCACATTGTACACATTAATCGTTTGATGAGTTGCAAGTTGTGATGTATAAACACATTATCAATGAAAGTGATCATCACCGAACTTGACAAACTTGTTTCTTTTGTTGCTCCAAGGATTATTGCTCCATCTTGATTAAAAATGCTGTGCAGAGTAAACTTTATGCATAATTTTGCTTTACATGGTTCCAGTGCTTGCTTAGTTAATTGTTGTTATTAATTTGCAGAATAAAGACCTGAAGCTGCATTAAAATAACTTCTTTGCAGCATCATGAAAGTTTTTCTTGAAAGGAGAGGTCCAAAGCGAACCATCTTACTACACCCTACCTTTTTCTTTTTTCTCAAAATGGTTTTAAAGTTTAGCCTCTTCACAGTGCTTGCAAGAGAGATCTCCATCTTCGCTCTGGTTTAAAAAAAAATTAAAAAATTAAACTGTTTTTTTTTTCCGATCTTTTTTAGCTTTAGATTGAAGAAAGGGGGAATTTACAAGCACAAAAGGCACCAAGTTCAGTCACAACACTAACAAGCAAAAAAGATGCAGAAGAGAAGTTAGGGGTGTGACTAGGGGGGTGCAGTGTAATTCCTACGACTGCTCGAATCAGTTGGGCGCCTCACATAGTGAACCTTTGCGTAGTCCTTCATGGCTTCTTTGATCCAATTGGCACATTCAGCAGAGGTGGTGACTTTGTTTTGGTAGAGGGCAAGATTTCGTCATTTCCAGGTGAAGTAGACAAAAGTTGTGAAACAGCTTCTTCTGAGGAGATAGACGAATGAATTTGTGGTGTTGCTTTGGGTGAGCCAGCTATTCCATGTGTTGAGGTCCGTGAAACACGAAGCAATTCCTAGCCAATAGAAGACAAAATTGAGAACTTCTTGAGTGTATGTGCAGTTGATCCATATGTGATCTTCTGTTTCGGTTGCTGAATGACACAAAATGCAGTTGTTGGAGTTGCCTATTCCCCAGTTTTCCAGTTTGCTGAGGGTGGTGAGTCGCTGATGTGTTGCTAACCAAGTTATGAAGCTGTTGCGGGGGGAGTTTAGTCCACCCCAAATGTTGCTGAATCTGTCGTCCGAGGGTGAATCTGGTTTGAAAATGTGGTAGGTGTTGATGGTTGAATATTTGCCAGTTGGAGTGAGCATGATGTCCTTGATATGAGTGATTGAATGCTGCAGGAGGAGTTCATCTCGGACAGTGATTGTTGCTTTCCAAATCCATCTATCATCATCATGGGGAGCGACATTCCAGATGGTATGGTGTCGGAGCTTGTTGGCCTTGATCCAAGATTGCCAAAGGCTTGGTTGATCATAAGCAAGTTCGAAAATGGACCTGGCTAGGCAAGCCTTGTTCCATGAGAGGAGTTCTTTGAAGCTGAGTCCGCCGCATTCTTTGGGTTTGCAGATTGTGGCCCAGGCAATTGGGTGTTTGTTGCTAGTGTCTTTACCCGTCCAAAGGAAGTGATGCGTTCCTACTAGGAATGAAGGATCTCATATCTTGTTTGGGAAGTCGTGCGCGTCTTGCTGGAGGATGATAGGGTGGAACGCGGGCTTTGGAAGGCGGCAGCGGAGGAGAACGACTCGAAAGAGATCGAGTTCTTGGCCGTAGCGTCGGCAGCGGAGGGATAATCTCGATGAAGATCGAGTGGTGGCCGTAGCGTCGGCGGCGGAGGAAGGGGTTGAGAAGACAGAGAGTGTTTGACGTTCGATCAAAGGGGAGGAGGAAAATGGCTCTCAATACTCAAGCTTTGATTAAAATGAACGTAACCTAATACAGAAGAACGAGTTGTCCTTTTATGCTAGGTCGCAGGACTCGGATGGGCCGAGTCTCGATTAGTGGGCCAGCCCACACGACATGCGTGGAGCACACGCCCCAAAAAGAAATAAAAACATTAATGTCTCAAGAGATTACATTCTGTTAAAAAAGAACGCGTTCATTGGATGGTGGAGAGAAGACAGACAGAGAACGTGTTCTCTAGGCTTGGTTGAAGACGCTTCAAAGAGAACGCGATCTCTTGGGTGCCTTGGCTCTAGACGACACGAGCGACCAGGATTGCGTCGCGTTGGCGATGGCTTTAGCGCGTGCTCTTGTGATTGGCCTATCTGAGCGAATGCTCATAGCCTCTTCTTCCTCAGAGTCATTCATGGTGGGCAGGGGCGCATCACCCTCCGCACTTGGCTGTGAAGCGTCCCCGCTTCACCTTCATCGAACTCAGGCTCCACATAAGGCTCCAAGTCGGCGACATTGAAGGTCGCGTGGACACCGTAGTCTAGTGGCAGCGCGATCTTGTATGCGTTGTCCCCAATGGCCTTCACAACTTGAAAAGGGCCATCACCACGGGGGGCCAGCTTGGATTTGCGTTTTGTTGGGAAGCGGCCTTTGTGAAGGTGCACCCACACTAAGTCTCTTAGGGCAAATATAACGCGGCGGCGCCCACGGTTGTGCTGTGTGGCATACTGTTCAGCGCGGTGCTCTAGTTATGCCCGCCTTCTTTGGTACAACTCCTGGATCATCGCGGCGCGGTTGGCCGCGGTGGGGTGCTCAGTATTCTTCAGTGGACGTGGTAGCATGTCCAGCAGAGTCAATGGGTTGCTTCCATACACCACTTCAAATGGAGTGAGCTTTGTTGTTGAGTGCCTGGACCTGTTGTAAGAAAACTCAACAATGGAAAGTAAGTCCTCCCAACGTTTTGGGTTGGATTTGGGCATGGTCCTAAGTAGGGCTCCTATGGTTCGATTGGTCACCTCAGTTTGACCATCAGTTTTGGGGTGGTAGCTAGTGGAGTATAAAAGTTTGGTTCCCAACTTCCCCCAAAGTGTTCTCTAGAATATTCCTATAAATTTTGTATCGCGATCACTCACTACAATGCGCGGTATCCCATGTAAACGAACTACGTTGTCAAAGAACAACGCGGCGATCTCACTGGCAGTGTGTGTGGTCTTACACGCGATGAAATGAGCCATTTTGGAAAACCTGTCTACAACTACAAAGATAGAATCCTTACCCCGACGAGAGAGAGGTAAACCTGTGATGAAGTCCATAGACAAATCTTCCCAAGGGCCTAAGGGGATAGGTAGAGGCGTATAGAGACCATAGGGATGGGAAGTGGATTTGGCGCGTTGACATGTGACACAACTGGTGCAATAGCGCGTCACCTGGGTAGTCATACGCGGCCAAAAGAAATGATCGCGAAGAGCAGCTAATGTCTTGGTGACCCCAAAATGACCGCGTCCTTCATGAGCTTCTTGGATGAGGAGTTTCCTAATTGGTGAGCTAGGAATGCACAAACGGCCTGCTTTGTAAAGGTAACCCTCATGGAAGAAGTAGGTTTCGAACTCGCGGTCCCTAAGGCATTGTTCAACAATGGGCTTAAAGAAACGATCAAGCATATATAAATCCTTAATCAGTATGAAGCCAAGAAGTTTAGATTGAAGATGAGTAAGGAGAACATACCTGCGAGAAAGGGCGTCGGCGACCACATTCTCCTTACCTTTTTTATGCACCACCACGTAAGGAAATGTTTCCATAAATTCCACCCAGCGAGCATAGCGGCGGCTCAGGTGTGCTTGACTCTTCAGATAGCTGATGGCCGCGTGGTCCGAATGGATCACGAACTCGCGTGGCCACAGGTAGTGCTGCCATGTCTTCAGGACGCGAACTAGCGCGTAGAGCTCCTTGTCGTATGTGGGGTAATTCAAGGTGGCCCTAGTGAGCTTCTCGCTAAAGAACGTGATGGGCCGTTTCTCTTGGTGGAGCACTCCATCAATCCCCACATTGTACGCGTCACATTCCACTTCAAAGTGTTTGTTGAAGTCGGGGAGTTGTAGTAGTGGCGCGTTGCATAGGGCTGCTTTTAACGCGTTGAACGCGTTGTTGTGTGATTCCTTCCAAATCACTGCGGCGCCCTTCTTTGTGAGTTCATGTAATAACGCGGCGATGGAGCTGAAGTCGCGAACAAAACGCTTGTAGAAGCCAGCCAAGCCAAGGAAGCTTCTAACCATTGTTGGCGTTGTGGGTGTTGGCCAATCTCTGATGGCCTTTACTTTCTCCTCATCAACGCGTAGTCCTTCCTTGGAGACCACGTAGCCTAGGAAGTTTGTAGTGTCGGAGGCAAAGTGACACTTGCCAAGGTTGGAATACAAATGTTCTCGTTTCAAGCACTCTAACACAAGCCTAAGGTGATGTACATGAGTCTCAAGACTACGCGAATAGACCAAAATGTCATCAAAGTACACCACTACGAATTTCCCCAGAAAGTCCCTCAAAACATGGTTCATGAGCCTCATGAAGGTGCTTGGCGCATTGGTGAGGCCGAAAGGCATGACTAGCCATTCATAGAGACCATATTTTGTCTTGAACGCGGTCTTCCATTCATCACCCTCGTTCATGCGAATCTGGTGATAACCTCTCTTCAAGTCAATCTTGGTGAATAGAGTCGCGCCATGCAACTCATCTAGCAAGTCATCAAGGAGCGGTATGGGGTGCCTATACTTGACTGTGATCTGATTGATGGCGCGACAGTCCACACACATTCGCCACGAGCCATCCTTCTTCGGAACTAGGATCACTGGGACCGCGCAAGGGCTTAAGGATTCCCTCACATATCCGCGATCCAAAAGTTCTTGGACTTGTCGCTGGAGCTCCTTGGTTTCATCGGGGCTAGCGTGATAAGCAGCTCGATTGGGGAGGGAGGCACCAGGCACCAAGTCAATTTGGTGCTCAATGCCTCGCAAAGGGGGGAGGCCTTGGGGAAGCTCTTCTGGGAACAAGTCGTTGAACTCTTCAAGCAACTCAGCGATCTCGCTCGACATGGCTTCCAGTATGGGGGCGGCTTGGGTACAAGGCGTTGGCACGAGAAGGAAGCAGGGTGCCTTGCCACTCAAAGGGGCAGTGAGGTCACTTTGCCGCGCCAGGAGCAGCCTGTGCTCACAGGTGCCTTTCAAGGTGTTGTTGCTCGGCGCGGTCTTTGACCCTTCTTTGGTGCGCGTTCTTTCCATTGACGCGTTGTCTTTGGCAGCGTCTTTATTCCCAGGTGAAGAACGTGTGCTACTGGGAGTCTGGTTCTTTGAGGCTTTAATTGCCTTCTGTCTATCACGCTCGACCTGGTCCTGTAAAATCTCATGAGGCGTCATAGGTAAGAGCGTGACGCGCTTCCCGTGGTAAGTAAACACATAAGTGTTTAAATACCCATTGTGAAGAACGCGCCTGTCAAATTGCCATGGGCGGCCCAACAAAAGATGTGTCGCGTCCATGGTAATGACATCACATAGAATAGAGTCTGTATATTGACCAATGGAGAAGGAAATGAGACATTGACGAGTTACAGTGTTACCAAAACTCGAGGAAATCCATTGGAGGCCGTATGGTTGTGGGTGAGGAGTGGTTGGCAGGTTGAAATGAGTGACCACCTTCTCATTAATGATGTTGCAACAGCTGCCTCCATCAATGATTACGCTCAAGGTTACGGTCTTGACCAAGCAACGCGTGTGGAAAAGATTATCGCGTTGATCACCAAGGGTTGCTTCCTTGACAGTGAGCAGACAGTGCGTGACAAGGCTGAGAGCTGTGCCTTCATGCAACGCGGTGGCTTCACAGGTGTAAGCATCATCGTCATCTTCGAGCCCTTCCTCGATTGTCTCAAACGCGGCACATCCTCCTCAAAAGATTCATAACCCGCGGAGGTTGTGGAGAAGAATACTTTCTTGTTGTTTGGGCAACTCCTCATGATGTGCCCTCTGCCTCCACACTTGAAGCATTCTATATCACGCGTGCGTTCTTGGGTTGGTGATGTACCCTTTGGTGGTGGCGCGTGTGGAACAATGGTGGGTATTGCCGCGGTCTTTCCTTGTTTGTTGGGATTGGACGCGGTGGTTCCTGGGGAAGGACCGCGCACATTAGTAGAAGGAACTTGACTAGTTTGAGAGTCATACCTTCTTTGACCATAGGGTTGGTAGGGTCCTTGACGCTTGCGCACAATCTGGTTGTGGAGTTGCATTACAGTGTGCGTTAGCGTATTGAGGTCCTTGATGGGAAGGATCTCCAACTGGTCTCAGATGTTGGTGTTGAGACCAGTCAAAAACTTTGTCCTCATCATGGAGGGAGACACGCTAATGGACGCCTTGTAGTACATATCCTCAAGTTACGAGAAGAACTCAAGGGGGTCTTCGAGCCTTGTTTTGCCATGGCAATGTCTAGCCGCATTTGGTTCTTGTAATCCTGGGGCACGTACTTGAGTGTCATCACAAACTTGAGCTGGTGCCATTCGGTGAGGGGCACCAAGTTCCTCCTTATGCGATCATCCACGAAGCGATGCCACCAAACTCTCGCGGCGCCACGGAAGTGGACTGTGGCGGCGGCCACGTAGTCCTCTTCTAGGACTTGGCAATAGATCAACGTGTACTCTGTGGCCTGCAACCATTCAAGAAAAACTGCAGGGTTGTATTCACCAAAAAAGAATTCAACTTTTACCTTTATGTCGTGGCGATTGAGCCCGGGAGCATTGGGTTGAGGCCTTTGTTGCAAACGCGGCGCTGGGATATCCAGGGGGGCATACCCGTGGCCTTGGGCTGATGGAAAGTGGGCATGTTTTTGTTGTTGCCTTTGCACGCCAAAATTGCCGCGTTCATTGCCAAGCGGGGCTTGTTGCTCCATCTCTTGGGCGCATCGGCTTTGGTGGTGTCCTTGTTGGGCCGCGTCGTGGCGAACATCATAAGGCATGTCATGCCATATGTCCATGTTATCGCGCCTGTGGAAGGACGCGTTGTCCATGTTTGTGCCTTGGTTGAGCCTAGCTAGGGGGATCCAATCGGCTGGCCTGTCTTGCAACTCCATAGGGTCGCCGAGTGATGGATGGAAATTTCCGGGATTGATCATCCCTGATTCCTCTATTTCTTCATCATCAAACTCCTCAAACTCGTCTTGGTGGAAAGGAGTATGGGAGAAGTAGCCATCTGAGCCATAATGAGGCGTCCGCGTACTTTGGTGGACCAGATGGTCCTCCACGTTGAATGGGACTGGGGTGGGAGCATGGCGACGTTGACGCTGCACTGCGTCTTGGGCGCGATTGGATCGTCGCGGTCTGCCTTCGTCGCGTTCTGCTCGTCTGGCTCTGCCGGCTAGCGGTGTAGAGGCAATCTCGCGTTGGCGCCTTGTTCCTCTGACTTCGTACCTGTCATTGAAATCATAAGGTTCAGAAAACTCACCATGGGAAACCTCTTCGCGGTCGGAATTGGTTTCATCGCGGACTGGTGTTTCATGTGGTGCATAGCGGTCGCGATGCGAGATGTAGCCTTGGCGGCTTTCTATCACGGATTTGATCCGTTGAAGACGCGGTTACAAGTTGGAGGATGAGGGCATCAATCCTTTGCCCTTGTCGACGCGTTGTTTGCTTGGCGCGGCTTCTGTTTGTCGCGGTGCGACTAGAGGATCCATGGGTATTTGCAAAGTTGGTATTGGTTGTACCATCGCAACGCGTTCCCTTGCCTGGAATTCGGCAAGTTGGCGTCGAAGGGCTTGGATCTCGCGTTGTTCCTCCGAGAGCTCCAGAATGGGTTCCGTTGGAGGATTTGTGAGTGGCACCACTTCATGTTGGCCGAGCTGTTGTTGTTGTGGGGGATGATTGTTGCCGTCTCCTTGAACATTCCCACCAGTGGGTGCCATAAGGCTACCTATAACAATATGTCCATCCATCGCGAGTAAAAATACACAAAAGACAATATAAAACCAATGAACAAGTAATCACTCAGCAAGTAGCAAGTGTTCACGTAGGATAGCGTGTTCTTTTGGCCTTGAGGGCGGCTAGTAGGCAAGGAAAACAAGTGTGATATGCAAGCACAAAAGCAACGAAACCAAAGGAAAGAAGTCTTAACCTCTTGCGTAAAGAACGCGTACACACAAGACACACTTACACGCGTGACACTAGACGGTGGAGAGGTGAAGAAGATGAGCCTAGCCGTTGAGGGGAGAAGGTTGCCTTATTTTGGCTTTACTTCTCTTGTTTCTGAAAGTCGCGTTCTTTTTTTTTTTTGATATGCGACTTGTTTTTTTTTTTGAATTTGAAATTCAAATCCGAGATCTTAGTCTTAAATGAAGATCGGATAAGAATTAAATAAAATAAAATAAAAATAAACGGCTAAGTAACTTAAGGAAAGAAATCGCTAGATTTACGCGATAGGAGAGAGAAAATGTAATGCAGATTTATGACGGTCACACAAGCAAATATGGCAAGATATGAATGCAAGATTCACGCGATCAATTAAGGCAATTTTCGAATTAATTACGCAGATTTCATGCAAACAAATCACACAATTTTCGCTAGGTGATCAAACAATTATCGGCCAAGAGATTCTCTTATAGACACCGATGGGACATGCATGTGTATGAGAGAGAGAAAATTTCAGTGATTATGGCGGAAGCAAGGATGATGGGTGATTAAAAAAAAAATCCGTGAGCAATTGAGAACTTGATAAGCGACTTACAAGATCAAAGGCTCTGATGCCAGTTGATGCGTTCCTACTAGGATTGAAGGATCTCAGATCTTGTTTGGGAAGTCACGCGTCTCTTGCTGGAGGATGATAGGGTGGAACGCGGGCTTTGGAAGGCGGCAGCGGAGGAGAACGACTCGAAAGAGATCGAGTTCTTGGCCGTAGCGTCGGCAACGGAGGGATAATCTCGATGAAGATCGAGTAGTGGCCGTAGCATCGGCGGCGGAGGAAGGGGTTGAGAAGACAGAGAGTGTTTGACGTTCAATCAAAGGGGAGGAGGCAAATGGCTCTCAATACTCAAGCTTTGATTAAAATGAACGTAACCTAATACAGAAGAACGAGTTGTCCTTTTATGCTAGGTCGCGGGACTCGGATGGGCCGAGTCTCGATTAGTGGGCCGGCCCACGCGACATGCGTGGAGCACACGCCCCAAAAAGAAATAAAAATATTAATGTCTCAAGAGATTACATTCTGTTCAAAAAGAACGCGTTCATTGGATGGTGGAGAGAAGACAGACATAGAACGCGTTCTCTAGGCTTGGTTGAAGACGCTTCAAAGAGAACGCGATCTCTTGGGTGCCTTGGCTCTGGACGATGCGAGCGACCAAGGATTGTGTCGCGTTGGCGATGGCTTTAGCGCGTGCTCTTGTGATTGGCCTGTCTGAGTGAATGCTCATAGCGTCTTCTTCCTCAGAGGCGTTCCTCCAGAATGGGTTCCGTTGGAGGATTTGCGAGTGGCACCACTTCATGTTGGCCGAGCTGTTGTTGTTGTGGGGGATGATTTTTGCCGTCTCCTTGAACATTCCCACCAGTGGGTGCCATAAGGCTACCTATAACAATATGTCCATCCATCGCAAGTAAAAATGCACAAAAGACAATATAAAACCAATGAACAAGTAATCACTCAGCAAGTAGCAAGTGTTCACGTAGGATAGCGTGTTCTTTTGGCCTTGAGGGCGGCTAATAGGCAAGGAAAACAAGTGTGATATGCAAGCACAAAAGCAACGAAACCAAAGGAAAGAAGTCTTAACCTCTTGCGTAAAGAACGCGTACACACAAGACACACTTACACGCGTGACACTAGATGGTGGAGAGGTGAAGAAGATGAGCCTAGCCGTTGAGGGGAGAAGGTTGCCTTATTTTGGCTTTACTTCTCTTGTTTCTGAAAGTCGCGTTCTTTTTTTTTTTGATATGCGACTTGTTTTTTTTTTTTTTGAATTTGAAATTCAAATCCGAGATCTTAGTCTTAAATGAAGATCGGATAAGAATTAAATTAAATAAAATAAAAATAAATGGCTAAGTAACTTAAGGAAAGAAATCGCTAGATTTACGCGATAGGAGAGAGAAAATGTAATGCAGATTTATGACGGTCACACAAGCAAATATGGCAAGATATGAATGCAAGATTCACGCGATCAATTAAGGCAATTTTCGAATTAATTACGCAGATTTCATGCAAACAAATCACACAATTTTCGCTAGGTGATCAAACAATTATCGGCCAAGAGATTCTCTTATAGACACCGATGGGACATGCATGTGTATGAGAGAGAGAAAATTTCAGTGATTATGGCGGAAGCAAGGATGATGGGTGATTAAAAAAAAATCCGTGAACAATTGAGAACTTGATAAGCGACTTACAAGATCAAAGGCTCTGATGCCAGTTGATGCGTTCCTACTAGGATTGAAGGATCTCAGATCTTGTTTGGGAAGTCGCGTGTCTCTTGCTGGAGGATGATAGGGTGGAACGCGGGCTTTGGAAGGCGGCAGCGGAGGAGAACGACTCGAAAGAGATCGAGTTCTTGGCCGTAGCGTCGGCAACGGAGGGATAATCTCGATGAAGATCGAGTAGTGGCCGTAGCATCGGCGGCGGAGGAAGGGGTTGAGAAGACAGAGAGTGTTTGACGTTCAATCAAAGGGGATGAGGCAAATGGCTCTCAATACTCAAGCTTTGATTAAAATGAACGTAACCTAATACAGAAGAACGAGTTGTCCTTTTATGCTAGGTCGCGGGACTCGGATGGGCCGAGTCTCGATTAGTGGGCCGGCCCACGCGACATGCGTGGAGCACACGCCCCAAAAAGAAATAAAAATATTAATGTCTCAAGAGATTACATTCTGTTCAAAAAGAACGCGTTCATTGGATGGTGGAGAGAAGACAGACATAGAACGCGTTCTCTAGGCTTGGTTGAAGACGCTTCAAAGAGAACGCGATCTTTTGGGTGCCTTGGCTCTGGACGACGCGAGCGACCAAGGATTGCGTCGCGTTGGCGATGGCTTTAGCGCGTGCTCTTATGATTGGCCTGTCTGAGCGAATGCTCATAGCCTCTTCTTCCTCAGAGGCATTCATGGTGGGCAGGGGCGCATCAGGAAGCTTCTGAGGATACTCTCCACTCTCCCCACAACAGTGGCAGGGAGAAGGAGAACGTTGCACCAATAGGTGCTCATGCTGAAGAGGATGCTTCAGATGATTTCCAGTCTTCCTGCATAAGATAGGTTTCGTGCCATCCAGGATTGCACACGAGCAATAATACTATGGACAAGAGGCGAGAATTCATTTGTAGCAAGTTTTTTGGAGGCCATAGACATCCCCAAGTATTTCATGGGGAGATTACCTTTAGCGATGTTCAGAACAGACCTGATTTGATCTTGCGTGTGCTTAGAGACTCCACCAAAGTAGATACAAGACTTGTTCATTTTGCAAGTAAGCCCTGAGATTCTCCCAAATAGAGTGAGAGAGTTGTGAAGGATTCTTGCGGATTCCTCGTCTCCCCGACAAAACAAAGTGAGGTCATCAGCGAAACAGAGATGGGTTAGTTCGGTTCTATGGCAGAAGGGGTGGAAGTTGGAGTTTGGGTTGCGGGTGTTGGTTGAGAGGATACGTGAGAGGTATTCCATACCAATGACAAAGAGATATGGGGACATGGGGCAGCCTTGCCTGATTCCTCTGCGGCCCTTGAAGAAGCCATGAGGAGATCCATTAATGGAGATGGAGAAATGGATTGTGGTGATGCACTGCTTAACCCAGTTGACCAATTGATCAGGGAAGCCAAAGGCTTTATAAAGGTAAAAATTATGAGGTTAATTTTAATTTATTATTTCATTCTTATTTAACAAGCAAGAGGAAAAAACTCATTAAGGCTAAAGGCCCATTAAGAGGCTTCTAAGAAGAAAAGAGGTATTTAATCATTTCTTCTAACCTTAACTCTGTGATCTCATTCATTTAATTCACCTCATTTGAAATCCTAGCCACCATTGACATTTGGTGAGATCTGCTTGAGCATCAGAGGGGCCTTAAGGGAGATTCGGCCCTCCCTCTAACAATGTTTCTTGTGTGGATTGAAGAGATTCCGCTCGTGGTTCAGGGTCCTGAGAAGATTCATAGTCGTCATCAACAAATTTATTGTGGTGCATATTTATGCTACCACAATCGGTGGCGTCTGTGGGAAACGAAAGCGACGATGATCGTCGGGGACGCACCCGAAAAGATGGATTCCTTCTCGGATAAATTCTGCGACGGAATTTTCAAATCATTACAACTTTCGATTTGCTTGTCGAGAATCACTCAATTTCTTTACAACAAGAACGACTTGGCCAAAGTCAGGGCCAAATTCAAAGAAGAATGCCATCTACGCATCCGACTAGGGCATCAAGCCAGATCGAGTTTTCGTCATGCGTTTTCTTCCAAATCCTATGGGGAGTTAGAGGATCAATCCAAGGAGATTCTGGAGTTAGAATCATCCGATTCGGAGTTTGCACCAAGAGAAACACTTTGCCAAAGATTGGGACTCAATCAAGGACGCTCTTCTTGTCAAAGGAGGAACATGCGTTATGTTCTTGCATTTTTCCGACGTCGATGTTGGGTATCTGCCACCACCAGCCATCCCTGGAGATAGCTTGCAGCGTCATGAGTCCATAGTCACCGACCTTGCATCATTTGGATGTCGTTTGAGCCACCTATGAGCCGTCTGGACTAAGCTAGTTCGAAGATGCAAACTAAGGGGTGATTTGATACAAACTAATTGTTACAAGGAGTGATTTTATGCAAAAAAAAACAAAATGAGGGGTGGTTTGTCAAACTAATTGCTAAAAGGGCTGGTTTTCTACAACAACAACAAAAAATTAGAAAAAAGAAGAAGGTGGTTTGTTGAAAACACCCCAAAATAAGGGATAGTTACCCTTATTTTTATTTATTGGTTGAAACATCAATTTATAGTATCCTAATCGTTGTTGCAAACAACTACTTGCGTCTCGAGGTGAAAATGCGTTGGTTGATGGATGCGTGGAGCCATTTTATCACCCGACCTTTGAAGTTAAATCCTCCACCCCACCCACTCGTCACCCACGAAACTTTTCACCTGCATCCGTTCATCCATCACCCACGAGTGATTCGGGTAGGTCAGGTCATTCGTATAATATTTTATTACTATTTTATAATTATTTCATTTTAATAAAATAATCGATTAAGTGCAAAAAAATAATTAATTTTCTTAAATATAATAAAATAGCTCTTCTAAATATAGGATTTGATGGATGTTCATAGAAAATATTTTTAAATTATTCAACCTTTAAACATAAAAAATAAAAACAATAAAATCATACATTTTAATTAAATAATATTACAACTACAATTGTCGACGAGTGAATGGATGGGTGAGTAAGGTGCGGGTGATGGATTCGGTGATGGGTGAGATTTACATCAACCATTACCTACCCGTCATCTGTTTCACCCAACTCACCAATCATTCATCACCCGATTTACTTCGGATGATCATCCATATATTCGGTTCGAATTTTTTGGGTGGGTCGGTCATCCACGGATGATTTTCAGCCCTTGCGTCGTGCGCAAATTCTCGAAAATTCGGTTAAATCGGGCCTGTTTCAAAATAAATTTAATTTCCGGGCCTAATTTAAAAGTGTTTTTGCATTTCTCTTCACTACCTAAGCACAGGAGCGCTGCTCTCTCTCTCGACCCCCCGGCCTGCTCTCAATCTTCAACTCTCCGTCTAGATCGAACCTAATTTCTCTGTCGATCTTCCGTCGCCATCAGCACCGCCACCAGAACCGCCGACCAACTACCCACACCAGGTATCTTCACTATTGTAACTCGTGACAGTAAACTTTATTTCGATTTAGGGCTTTTTTCTCTAATTCTATCCAACTCAAATCTTTTTCTCTCACAGACTCACAGTTCTATTGCTTCTATTCTCTGAAATCGAAAACTTTCTTCCTCGGAGCACATCTGAATCTCCCTTGATCGTTGTCAGCTTTCCAGGTACGGTTCTTCTCTTGTTAGAATTTGATTTTGTCAAATTAGTTCTAGGCTTGCTTGACTATGTATAAGTTGAATCTGTATGAGGTTTCTGAGCAATATAATTTTAGTGATACTGGTGCCAAATCTTTTTATTCCTATCTTAAATCAGTGTGTTTGCTTGCTACTAAGGTAGTCCAGGTGATGGAATCAAATGTAGCATAATTGAAATAGAATCAATTGGAAACCCTTAGAGTTGAATGAGGATAGATAAATATCGTGTTGTTTTGGAATGGATGGAAGTCGATTATGGTTAGTGGGCTTATTTGAAATTCAGTGTGTGATTAATTTGGGTGTTTAAGCTACTTTCTGTTGGTTTGTTTTGCAACAACAAAAACCTACGGGGGTTTTCTTTCTTGGTTCTTAGATTGCTTTAGCATTCAATACAGAATAAGTCGTTCATTTTTGGCTCAGGAGGATCAATTTCCATTTCTCGATAATTCCAAGTGAAGCTGTGAGTGATGCAGAAAATTAGATGCTCGAGGTGAAATAGCTGAAGTGGGAACATAATCTGGTTTGATGTTTTGGGATCTTTGAGGTGAACTTGTTCTGGGGTTAGAAGGTGGAGCACATGCACTATTATTAGGTTTCTAATTGCTGAAGGGAAAAGCTATTCTGAACTGAACCCTCTAAAGGCTTATGCCGATTATAAGCATGTAAATAGTATGCCAGTCTAGGCAGGATTCTCTGCTTTCTGAATCTTAATGTTCTTTAGCTTTATATGATTGTTTATTATGAAGAGCTAATAAAATTGATGATTGCAGCATGTGTTAATTGGTAAATTAGGCTTGTTTATTATTACCTTAATTATTTCTCTCCCCGAAAGGCAACCATCATATCCAGCGAAGTAACACCATGAATTGGAAGACCATAAATAAACCATGCAAGAAGTTGCTGATATCATCTGGAGGAGCGTCATCAGGTTAGTTCTTTGTTGGCAAAGTCTGCTCCAGGTAGTCATACTTGGTTGATCTCTGAACTTAGTTACTTTTACTATTCATAGGCCGAAACTCTGCTGGTCGCATTACGATTTGGCATCGAGGGGGTGGCTCCAAGAGATTACACCGTAATGTTGATCTGAAACGGAACACTTCATCTGTTGGCATAGTTGAAAGGATAGAATACGACCCTAATCGCTCTTCCAAGATCGCCCTTGTAAGATGGACCGAGGGCGTGCAACCCATTAAACCGAGAGAGCACTTCACTCCTTCACAGAAGCTTGTCCCGGGCCCCATCACAACCACCGTAACCGGGAATTTCCCCTTGTCCTGTATGGCTTCAAACAACACAAGAACTAACAACGAATTTGTGGGAAGCAGAGTTGGCAGCCTGAAGGATGTCTTCATCTCTGCCTTTGCCTCTCCCGGTTCCAACAACTTCTCTTTGTTGAATATCCCGAGGATCGCAGTTGCTGGGGCAAGGCCCGCCTTCTTTGCTCCACAGATGAGAGGTGAAACGGAAGCTGGAGAAGAGAAGACGTTCGCCCCTGCTGATATCAGAAAGTGGAAGAAGGATAGCGTTTTATGGGCACATAGGTCTAAGCGTAAAGCAGCGGTTTCTTGGCAGGGTATTGGTGGACATGACATGACCTTAGATTTTGTCAAAGCTGATGAAGATGAGACAATGGTGGATCAAGGCCGCTTGCTCGTGCAGCCAGTAGACCAAATGACAAAGACGAAAGACCAACGTGCACCCATCAGCTATATATTGGCCAGCCATGAACTGGAAGTAGGGCAGATGGTGATGAACTGTGATTCATCTAAACCTTCGCGTACACAGAGAGCCTTCTAGACGTCGCAATCCTCAAGCAAGGAACTTATCGGTAGCCTAAACCAGAAACAATGCAATAAGCAGAGTTAGGAGGAAAACTTTGTGTTGCTGAACTCAGTTTTGAATTTCAGGATTTGCTATTCTGGTTCTGTTGTATTGCTTGTATAACACAAGCTTGGACTTGGTATTTGTAGTTTGTTACCATGGCATCACAGCTTTTTTATTCACTTTCCTCAAGTTGTTCGAGTTCCATTTGGAAGATTGAAATACATCAAAAAATAACTTTTTGATAAGACCCGGATTGGTTATGTTATACGTACATGTTAGTTATAATTTACGGATGTAGATCCCGTGCTAAATGGCCTTTAAATGAGATATGCGAAGCTATCTCAGCCACACATTGTGACGTGCGTGCCTAGCTCCTCTTTACGTTAAGTCATAATTTTACTCTCTTATATAAACCACAAAAGGCGTTTGGTCAAATTGGTTTTGGGGTGTGGGTGAAAAGGGAAGCTCGCGGGTTCAACTAGCCCAACAATACGCGCCCTTTAGTACTTTTTTGAAAAAAAATTATATCGGAATTTTCGTACGGTATCCTTGAATTTTTGCAATTTTCGCAAAATATCCAAAGGTTTGGACAATTTTGCGTGATACCCCTGAGATTTTTATAAATTTGTCAAATGTCCTTAACGTTATAAAACGTTAACTTTTAAGCATTTTGTGTCTATTCATACAAATAAAGCAAAAATAATAATTAAAATCCTATATGAAAAATAAGAGGAAAAATATTTCACATTTTAAGTGAAATATTTTTCCTTTGATTTCACATTTTTTGTGAAATGTTTCACCTCTTTTTCGAATATTTTCCCTCTGATTTCACATTTTATGTGAAATCAAAGGAATAATATTTCACATAAAATGGCATGTGGAAAAAAACTCTACTGATTTTTCATATAGGCTTTTAATTTATTTTTTGCTTTATTTGTAGGAACAGACGGCAAATGCTTAAAGTTTAACATTTTATAACGTTAAGGGCATTTGACAAAATTTGTAAAAACCTCATGCGTACCACGCGAAATTGTCCAAACCTTCGGGTATTTCGCGAAAATTGCAAAAACTCAAGGGTACCATACGAAAATTCCGAAAATCTATCATTCTCTGAATTATTTAAAGCATAAATTTACAATTTAAGAACATTTTTTTTAAATTCTGTCCAAAATTATTACCCATTTTCTAGTACACTTTTTTTTAAAAAAAATCTTTCCTCCTTTACCTTGCAATTTTGAAACATCATTAATGTGAACCTTGACGTTATTTTATATGAATATTATATGACAATATATGAACATCAACACATAACTATGATCCTTTAGTTTTATAAACCTTGATATTTATCATATATGAACATTAGATGACAATATATGAACATCAACACACAATATATGCACCTCTAATTTATGAACCTTAGAGAATAAATATATTATATATGAACACGTACATGTTACATATAAACCTCATAGACCAAGTAAAAGAATTTCAAATATTTACGTGCTCAACGTTGTACATATGAACCCCACAGACTAAGGTTCATATTGTGATACCCCGTATTTTTATAAGGTTATTTTGGAAATTTTGGAATTTTCCTGAGTACCCGTTGTGTACGTCGGATTTAATACAGAGAGTTTGAGACATTCTGTAATGTGCTCTGTGTCTGTAATATTTTTCTCAGTGAAATAATATACAGACAACATGCCTTGGATTTTAATACGCGTTCGCGTACGATAATTTTTATCCCGGGTTAAAGTTGTTATCCAAAACCTGAGAAGGGCAACGCCACAGTGGCGGCGACCGCCGTAGGTAAGGCGGCGACCGCCGCGAAAGGCTCGAGGCAACAGTGCCCTCGCCTTCCAGCTGGGCGCGAAGACCCGAAGAACGGCAACCGTCGTAATTACGGCGCCCGCTGCGTGCCCGTCGTAGGCAAAATTGCGGCACCCGCCATGATTACCCAGGGGTCATTATCCGCTGGTCGCCGGAGACGTCTGACAAGGCGCCGATTTAGCCTCGCCACGTCTTGTTTAGACCATCGCGGTGTCCACATGATCTGTGGCTATAAAAGGAAGAGGATTGGGATCAGATTCATGCACAAATCAAGCTGAAATCCTCAAATCTTCCTCTCGCCGGAGTTTGTGCCTCTCGCCGGAATTCTGAAGCTTTCGACGGTGGCCTTTGGTGTTGTTCCAGTAGCCCTTCGAGAAGCTTGTGGTTGCCTTTGGAGGTCAGAACCCAAACAAGTCGAAGGAGGCCGAGTCGATCGTGATTTGGGGTGAGTTTTCTCGCCATTCTGTAGTCTGAGTTCTTCACGGCGACCGCCGTGTTCTTCACGGCGCCCGCCGTGATGAACTGCGGCGACCGCCGCCAAGAACAACGACCGCCGCCAGTGCCCAGAATGCCTTCGTGGCTTTGGCTTGGTTGGTTGTGGTCGTGGCGTCTTTCCTTTCGTTTTCCTTCGTCGTTTTTAGATTCGTACTGCGGTTATGTCGGATCTAATTTAGAGTTCCTTTTATGGGTCGACTCGAAGGTTGTTGTGCTGTCGGAGCTATACCCGTGTCGAGCCCGGAATCCAGTTGTCGCCGTTAGGCTATTCTGCGGATTAAGGCAAGTGGCGGTTCGCTCTTGCTCGTTCGTTCTATATTTACATTAATTATCAGTAGTTTATCTGAGTAATTAATTTGGAATGAATACTTTGTTTGTCTGGAAACGGTTTTGATAAACTGTTTTGAAAATCATATAATAGGTTGTATATATGTTAGAACAACGCTATTATATGTGATCGCCTTTCGGGCCTTTATGTGGATTTATCCTGTAACTGTTATTGTGCTGTAACTGTTTAGTTAGCACTGTTAGATAGGAACGTTACTCGGACTCTATCCAGTCGTTTCTTTATAATCTGGTATCGGGGTGGCTCGTCTCCATCTGGTACTATTCTAAGATCATGATCGGTCTCTTTCACAAGTGTGTAGAGACAGGACACTTAGCTGGTGTCACAAACCTTCCGGTATACGCCACTCTCGACGAAACGTATACTAAGATGTGTCGTCCCAATGATGGGGTACACATGTAAAAGTCTAATAAACGTGATGTGTGTTTTTGAAACATAAATCAGATAAGTGCTACTCGACGCACATAATTAATAAGCCTTGGGCGAGTAGTGCAGCTAAGTTATAGTGCAGCTAGGAAAACTCGTCTCGACTTTGATCATAGTACGTTCTCTTTCCAATCTGGATTCGCTGTATGCGATGAGGTTGGTCGTGAACCGAAGCATCTCAGTCAACTTTTAAATCATTGTTGTATGATTCTGTAACATTCCAGATTTGTCATATTTCCTTAAAGACTCATTTCCGTTGGAGTCTTCTTTCGAGTCGATGTCTGTGAAGATTCAGTCTTCCAGAATCTTCTCTTGTGCATACCTCTTGTTTATTCCAGTAGAAGTATGGTGGTTGACAAGCATACTCGATTATTATTCGAGGGACGAGGAGTCTAACCTAATACGACTGCTTAGAACCTTCTGCTTTATACCCTTGCTAGTCTATTCATTTAGACTAACCAACCAATATTTTCCCTTGCATGGTTGGCTGGTGTAATCCGTTCGATTCGGCACATCAGATAGAAAGTAGCTCAGAAGATTAGAAAGACTATGGAGTCGGCGGTGGTTTTTGAACGTTTTAATTATTTTTTTAATCAGGTTGAGATCTTTTGGACAATGGCTTTGGTTGTAATGTACTTTATAAGACTTTCGCTGTTTTTGGTTTAAACTCTGTGTTGGCCTATTCGGGATTGGGTTGTAATCCCGTAACTCTGTTTCCTTGACAATGTATGTTTGAGATTGAATGCTTTGATCATTATGTATCATTTGTATTTCATAAATTGTATTTTAACGGTAAAGCCTTGGGTGATCTCGGTAAGGAACACTGAGGTCACTAGCGGTAATACCTTTCCAAAAAGGGTTAAGTTTTGGGGGTGTTACAGTTGTGGTATCAGAGCCAAAGGTTTTAAAACTGGTTTGGGATTTTATAAACCATTTATCCATTTTCGAAAATGCTTTAAAATGGCTATGAATTTTCAAAATAAAAAGAATTTAAAAACACCGTTCATAGTCATGTCTTCTGGATAGTCTGATATAGTAAGCTTGCTTCTATGTCTAGAAAGACTAATTCCTTCATCGTTATCCTATAGGAAATGGGTGCATGTATATCTCTGAAGAAGGGGTCGGAAGATGCCGAGATGGATTCACCGTCTACCGAGAGGCTAGACTTCCCTATACCCTAGAGATGCTTCGAGATTGGAGGCCCGAGCAGCCCATCTGAGGAGATCAAGCATGTGCTTCCTGAGTCGGTAGTTCTGGTGTCAAGGAATGCTGTAGTTCCGGTGACAGCACCAGTGGAGCCACCAAGGGAGGAAACAATGCAAGAAGATGAATCGTCGAGGTACGCGAGAGGGTACTACCATGACAATTACCTGATGGATATGATTATTGAAGGGAGCGAGGAGGAAGATGAAGAAGAGGACCCCATAGAGGATGACCCCGAAGAGGAAGAAGAGGAAGAGGACCCCATCGAGGATGATCCCGAGGAGGATACCGAGATGGACCTCAGCGGACAAAACCAGGAGTCCGATGACTTGAGGCACTTGCTGGTGGATAGTCAGGAAACGGGGATACAATTTATTCACCCCAGTACAGAGTTACCACCTATGCAAGAGTTGCCACCAGTGCCAGATTACGCACCCATGTCAGAAGCTGATTGGGAGGCACTGTATACCGAGTACGGTATTAGGAGAAGTGACAGGGAATCTCAGCCTATCCCTACTCCAAGAAGAAGGAGGTCAGAATCCGAGCTGCAGGAGATCCTCCGCCAGAGCGAGGTTGTCTCTGCAGAACAGCAGCGTCGATGGGATGAGCTGATCGCCAGTACTCAAAGGAGGGCTGGGAAAGGAGGGCCAGTCATGGACAACCCATACCTTACCATGACTGAGATAGGACCATGTGCTTCAGGGTCAAGTCGGGTGCGAAACCCATCGCCAGAGCTCGATGGTAAGCCTAGTCCGAAGAGACCGTGCACGAGTAGCCAATCTTATGGGAGACATTTTGGAACGCCTTGATGAGGATTGGCGTTGCCTATCGCAGTAGTTTCATTTCTTAGTACTCCAAGTTTGTACTATGTGTAATATTTCAGTATTGCGGCAAGTACTCTGAGAAACACTTATATCTTCGAGCAATGTTGTCCTAGCGCTCGGATGATAGACTTATGTGTAGCTTGTGTAACAGTTCGAAAGTTCATCTATAAAATGCCAAGTTGATCTATTCTGAGTAATTTCTTTACGTTGGTATATTGCATAAGTATATTACATAATATTAATGTATCGAATGCTTGGAATTGGATCGATAAACAGATGGTGAACCCAAGAAGCACGAGGAACTCGATTTGAGCCGATGCTGGGACTAGTCAAGATCCCAGGCCAACAGGAAGAAATGTTCAGGATGAGCACGAGTCAAAGTCTCGCGTCCAACAGAGGCGTGAAGGTCAAGATCAGACCCAAGCGTCGGCGCTGTTTGATGTCGCAATTGTTGAGGCGATTCGCGGGATTGTGATGCAGGCAATTGCAGACGTTTTGAGACCCAGTGCGCCTCAAGCGCAAGAAGTGCCTACTAACGCAGCGGTTCCTGATGTTGTGGAACCCAGAAACCCTGTGGTTCAGGAGAATGCCGTCAGGGCTAGAGACAACTATGGTCGCGCTCTTAAGACCATCACTTCCATGAGGCCCGATTGCTATGACGGGAAAGGGGAGCCAATCGCAGTGACTCATTGGTTCTCCTATATGGAGAGGCTGTTTCGGAACGTAGAGTGTACTGAGGCCGAGAAGGTCCATATCGCTTCTCTTCAGCTGAAGGAGGAGGCTAGCGAGTGGTGGGAGAACACAGGTTTGGCTGAGAGCCCAGTGTTGACTTGGTCGATGTTCAAGACCAAGATGGTTGATCGCTTTTTCTCTCATGCTATGAGAGAGGAGAAGCATAAAGAGTTCTTGTACCCAAAGACGGATGGTCTGAGAGTGACCGAGTTGGCATCTAAGTTCAATCACCGTTTACAATATGCCACTGCCGAGATCACCAGCGAGGCCCAAAAGATCTGGTACTTCCACGAGTGGATGAGCCCGGATATCAAGCCGTTAATGGTGCACCACACATGCTCTACCTTGGAGCAATATGTGGAGTGTGCCTATAAGCTGGAGGTAACTCTTGAGGAGTCGACCAAGAGGCGCAACCGACAGAAGTCGATGCAGAACCAGAACCAGGGAGGTGGTTTTAAGCGCCCTGCGCCACCGTCTAACTTTGCCAAGTCCGGCCGAGCTAAGACAGAGATGACGCAAGGAGGATCGACTCAGCAGTCAGGGCAGACCCGGAGTTCAGTTCAGTGTTATAACTGTGGTACGGCTGGGCACAAGAGCAATGAGTGTCAGAAGGATAAGAGGTCATGCTTTGGGTGTGGACGTGATGGTCATCTACAAAAGTTCTGCAAGCAGGGGAAGCAGAAGGGAGTAGAGTCGCAGCAAGGGTCAGTTCATCAGAGCAACCGACCTAGGTTTAAGCCTGCCGAGACTCCTAGCCCTTCAGTGCAGACGACTGCTCAGAACAGGGGAAAGGCCCCAACTGTTTCTGGAAGTCAAGGCCAACGCTTGTACGAAATGCGTGAAGCAGATGGACCCAACGCTCCGATTGCTCAAGGTACTCTATACCTTCACTCTACTTCAGTGTGCATTCTGTTTGATTCTGGTGCTACGCATTCCTTTATTTCGGATAGCTGTGTTAGCAAGTTAGATTTAGTGTGCAACGATTCGTGCGACCCTTTTGTCGTTAATCTTCCTAATGGAGAACGTTTGGTGGGAACCAAGCATCTGTCCGACTTTCCGATTACCATTCAGGGTAAGGAATTCGAGGCAGATTTAATCTGCATAGCCATGGCTCCATACGACATTATCCTCGGTATGGATTGGCTGACGCATCACAAGGCGGTGATCGACTTCAGTTCAAGAACGGTGACGGTGTCATCTGGGGGCCAGTTCGTGTGCAAGTTCAAAGGTCGAAATGACGCTGATAACGGCAAGCTGATCAATGCGATGGCTGCGTTTAAGCTACTACGCAAGGATGTGTCGGGTACCTTTGCTACTTGGATTCGTTTGCGAAGGATGGACCTGAGGTTCTTGATATTCCTGTAGTTAGGGAGTTTTCGGATGTCTTTCCGAAAGAAATTCCTAGATTACCCCCGAACCGTGACGTAGAGTTTTCAATTGATCTTGAGCCTGGTACGGCGCCAATTTCCAAATCACCGTATCGGATGGCTCCAGCTGAGATGCAAGAGTTGAAGAATCAACTTGAAGATCTCCTTGACAAAGGTTATGTCAGGCCGAGTGCATCGCCATGGGGTGCTCCGGTATTATTCGTCAAAAAGAAGGACGGATCGTTCCGACTTTGTATCGACTACCGAGAGTTGAACAAGGTGACGATCAAGAACAAGTATCCTTTGCCTAGGATTGATGACTTGTTGGACCAATTGCAGGGAGCAAAGGTTTTCTCCAAGATCGATCTGAGATCTGGATATCACCAGCTCAGGATTCTTGAGCAGGACATTCCTAGAACTGCGTTTAGGACCAGATATGGTCATTACGAGTTCGTAGTGATGCCTTTTGGGCTTACAAATGCTCCAACTGTCTTTATGGATTTGATGAACCGATGTTTTCACCAGTACTTGGATAAGTTCGTGGTGGTCTTCATCGACGACATTCTGATCTATTCTCTGAATGAATAAGTCTACGAGGAACATCTGCGGATTGCCTTGTCAATCCTTAGACAACATCAGTTTTTTGCTAAATTGTCTAAATGTGAATTCTGGATAAAGGAAGTGGCTTTATTAGGCCACGTGATCAATAAAAATGGGGTTATGGTTGATCCCCAAAAGATTGAAGCGGTGACTAAATGGACACAGCCCCAGAACGTGAAGGAGGTGCGCAGTTTTCTTGGACTTGCCGGGTAGTATAGAAGGTTCGTAGAAGGATTTTCAAAAATCGCTCTACCTATGACCAATCTACTCCACAAGGTCCACAAGAAGTTTGTCTGGAATGACAAGTGCGAGGCCAGTTTCCAAGAGTTGAAGCGACGGCTGACCTCGGCACCCGTGTTAGCACTCCCAGAAGGGAATGACGATTATGTGGTCTATAGTGATGCTTCAAAGTGTGGTTTGGGTTGTGTACTGATGCAGAAAGGCAGAGTTATTGCTTACGCATCTAGACAAATCAAGACTTACGAAGAAAACTATCTGACCCATGATCTTGAGTTAGCAGCGGTTGTCTTTGCGTTAAAGATTTGGAGGCATTACCTCTACGGTATAAGATGCCAAGTCTTCACTGACCACAAAAGTCTCAAGTATATATTTACTCAGAAGGAGCTAAATATGAGACAACGCCGCTGGCTAGAGTTGCTCAAAGACTACGACATGGAGTTGTTGTATCATCCGGGCAAGGCTAATGTAGTAGTTGATGCACTAAGCCGGAAGACAACGCATGAGACTGTAGTTGCTCTACTTACTGCTCAGACCAAGCTAAACCAAGAGTCATGCGACATTGAAGTCTTGTATGACCAGCGTAGAGGGTACTTGAGTATGATGGAAATTCAGGCTACACTGCTGGATCAGATCAAAGAAAAGCAAGTCGATGACATCATCTTGGTGAAGTTAAGCAGTAAAGTGATGGATGGGAAAGCTCCCGGTTTTGTGGTTCAGGATGATGAATCACTTTGGTTTCAGGACCGGATCTGTGTGCCTGACACAGAAGGTCTTCGTCAGTTGGTGATGAGAGAAGCTCATTCATCTGCTTATTCTGTGCATCCTGGCTCTAGCAAGATGTACAAGGACCTCAGGAAGAAGTTTTGGTGGCCAAACATGAAGTGGGACGTAGTAGACTTTGTGGCAAAGTGCTTAACTTGCCAGAAGATCAAGATCGAACACCGTAGGCCAGGTGGTGAGTTGCTACCTCTCCCAGTGCTAGAATGGAAATGGGAGGACATCGCCATGGACTTCGTCACTGGGCTACCAAAGACTCGAAGTCAGAGGGATGCTATCTGGGTAATTGTGGATAGGCTTACGAAGAGTGCTCATTTCATAGCCATCAAGACCACGTGGGAAACCCAAAAGTTAGCAGAAGTCTACCAGAAGGAGATTGTCCGCTTATATGGCATTCCTAAGACCATTATATCGGACCAAGATGGCCGTTTCATGTCAAGGTTCTGGCAGGAACTTCATAAGTCTATGGGAACCGAGTTGAGGTTCAGCACCGCGTTTCATCCTCAGACAGATAGCCAGTCTGAAAGGACCATCCAGACCCTGGAGGATATGCTTAGAGCTTGTGTACTCGATCGTCCGACTAGCTGGGAGGATAGCTTGAGTCTGATTGAGTTCACATACAACAATAGCTGGCATGCTACAATCAAGATGGCTCCGTTTGAAGCTTTGTATGGTCGCAGATGCAGATCTCCGATTTGTTGGGATGATAATGCCGACAAAATTCTGCTTGGACCAGAGTTGGTCGAAAGGACGGCTTCAGACATTGCTTTGATCAGACAAAGGATGTTGACCGCTCAGAGTCGACAGAAGTCCTACGCAGATCGGAAGCGCAGGACTGTCGAGTTCGAGGTCGGTGACAAGGTTTTTGTCAAGGTATCGCCATCCAAAGGAGTTTTCAGATTTGGTAAGCGTGGGAAGCTTAACCCTCGCTATGTAGGACCATTCGAGATCCTGGATAGAGTGGGATCTCTAGCGTACCGCTTGGCGTTGCCGCCATCGGCTCATCCAGTGCATAATGTGTTCCACGTATCTCTGCTCAGGAAGTATGTGCCAGATGAGTCTCATGTGCTGAGTTATGAGGACATCGAGATTCAAGCTAATGGTACTTATGAAGAGTTGCCCGTGCGCATTTTGGAGCGTCGGGAGAAGCGTTTGCGCAACAAGATCGTGCCATTGGTACGAGTGTTGTGGTCCAAGTCAGGGACCGAAGAAGTTACTTGGGAGACGTGGGAAACCGAGTCAGACATGCTCAGGCGTTTTCCCGAGTTATTTTCGACCTAAGTTTCGGGGTCGAAACTTCTTTTAAGGGGGAGGAGATGTGATACCCCGTATTTTTATAAGGTTATTTTGGCAATTTTGGAATTTTCCCGAGTACCCGTTGTGTACGTCGGATTTAATACAGAGAGTTTGAGACATTCTATAATATGCTCTGTGTCTGTAATATTTTTCTCAGTGAAATAATATACAGACAACATGCCTTGGATTTTAATACGCGTTCGCGTACGATAATTTTTATCCCGGATTAAAGTTGTTGTCATCCAAAACCTGAGAAGGGCAACGCCACAGTGGCGGCGACCGCCGCGAAAGGCTCGAGGCAACAGTGCCCTCGCCTTCCAGCTGGGCGCGAAGACCCGAAGAACGGCGACCGCCGTAATTACGGCGCCTGCCGCGTGCCCTCCGTATGCAAAATTGCGGCGCCCGCCGTGATTACCCATGGGTCATTATCCGTTGGTCGCCGGAGACGTCTGACAAGGCGCCGATTTAGCCTCGCCACGTCTCGTTTAGACCATCGCGGTGTCCACATGATCTGTGGCTATAAAAGGAAGAGGATTGGGATCAGATTCATGCACAAATCAAGCTAAATCCTCAAATCTTCCTCTCGTCGGAGTTTGTGCCTCTCGCTGGAATTCTGAAGCTTTCGACGGTGGCCTTTGGTGTTGTTCCAGTAGCCCTTCGAGAAGCTTGTGGTTGCCTTTGGAGGTCAGAACCCAAACAAGTCGAAGGAGGCCGAGTTGATCGTGATTTGGGGTGAGTTTTCTCGCCATTCTGTCGTCTGAGTTCTTCACGGCAACCGCCGTGTTCTTCACGGCGCCCGCCGTGATGAACTGCGGCAACCGCCGCCAAGAACAGCGACCGCCGCCAGTGCCCAGAATGCCTTCGTGGCTTTGGCTTGGTTGGTTGTTGTCGTGGCGTCTTTCCTTTCGTTTTCCTTCGTCGTTTTTAGATTCATACTGCGATTATGTCGGATCTAATTTAGGGTTCATTTTATGGGTCGACTCGAAGGTTGTTGTGCTGTCGGAGCTATACCCGTGTCGAGCCCGGAATCCAGTTGTCGCCGTTAGGCTATTCTGCGGATTAAGGCAAGTGGCGGTTCGCTCTTGCTCGTTCGGTCCATATTTATATTAATTATCAATAGTTTATCTGAGTAATTAATTTGGAATGAATACTCTGTTTGTCTGGAAACGGTTTTGATAAACTGTTTTGAAAATCATATAATAGGTTGTATATCTGTTAGAACAACGCTATTATCTGTGATCACCTTTCGGGCCTTTATGTGGATTTATCCTGTAACTGTTATTGTGCTGTAACTGTTTAGTTAGCACTGTTAGATAGGAATGTTACTCGGACTCTGTCCAGTCGTTTCTTTATAATCTGGTATCGGGGTGGCTCGTCTCCATCTGGTACTATTCTAAGATCATGATCGGTCTCTTTCACAAGTGTGTAGAGACAGGACACTTAGCTGGTGTCACAAACCTTCCAGTATACGTCACTCTCGACGAAACGTATACTAAGATGTGTCGTCCCAATGATGGGGTACACATGTAAAAGTCTAATAAACGTGATGTGTGTTTTTGAAACATAAATCAGATAAGTGTTACTCAACGCACATAATTAATAAGCCTTGGGCGAGTAGTGCAGCTAAGTTATAGTGCAGCTAGGAAAACTCGTCTCGACTTTGATCATAGTACGTTCTCTTTCCAATCTGGATTCGCTGTATGCGATGAGGTTGGTCGTGAACCGAAGCATCTCAGTCAACTTTTAAATCATTGTTGTATGATTCTGTAACATTCCAGATTTGTCATATTTCCTTAAAGACTCATTTCCGTTGGAGTCTTCTTTTGAGTCGATGTCTGTGAAGATTCAGTCTTCCAGAATCTTCTCTTGTGCATACCTCTTGTTTATTCCAGTAGGAGTATGGTGGTTGACAAGCATACTCGATTATTATTCGAGGGACGAGGAGTCTAACCTAATACGACTGCTTAGAACCTTCTGCTTTGTACCCTTGCTAGTCTATTCATTTAGACTAACCAACCAATATTTTCCCTTGAATGGTTGGCTGGTGTCATCCGTTCGATTCGGCACATCAGATAGAAAGTAGCTCAGAAGATTAGAAGGACTATGGAGTCGGCGGTGGTTTTTGAACGTTTTAATTATTTCTTTAATCAGGTTGAGATCTTTTGGACAATGGCTTTGGTTGTAATGTACTTTATAAGACTTCCGCTGTTTTTGGTTTAAACTCTGTGTTGGCCTATTCGGGATTGGGTTGTAATCCCGTAACTCTGTTTCCTTGACAATGTATGTTTGAGATTGAATGCTTTGATCATTATGTATCATTTGTATTTCATAAATTGTATTTTAACGGTAAAGCCTTGGGTGATCTCGGTAAGGAACACTGGGGTCACTGGCGGTAATACCTTTCCAAAAAGGGTTAAGTTTTGGGGGTGTTACACATATTAGAACACTAAAGGTTTAAAATTAATATACTAAAGGTTCACATTTAATAAATATGTAATTTAATATACTAAACGTAAAGGGTGATGGGTTAATAACTATACACTATACTTAAGGTTCACATTTAATACAATAGAGGTTCATAATTGATATACTCAATAATATTTTAGTACAAAATGTGTTTGTACATCTCTAGTTTACTTTAGTTTGTAAACTTATAGTATAAGTTTTCTGAACATCTAGTATGAATATATGAATATTTAATTAGTACATACATATGAACATCTAGTGTATATATATGAGAACCTAAGGATGACAACACAGAGCGATAAAAAAAATGTGGTCCGCAAAAAAAATACATGATATATATGAAAATGACATTATGCCACTTAATCTTACCCCTCCCACCCTTAAATCCAATAACTCGTAATTATTCACAAATGCATGGTAACTCCCCTCATAATTTACATTCAAATTATGATTTCCACCTTTTGCAATTTTTCGGGAGGGGAGGGTAGGGGAGGGGAGGGGAGGGGAGGGGAGGGGGGGTGAGGTTCGCACCGCATTTTGTATGCCACACACCGCAATTTGGGCGCCACAACGTTGCACCCATTTTTTTAAATAAGAAAATTATTTTTTCTAAGAAAATGTTGAACCGGTTCTCATGAACCGGTTCAAAACTTGGGTGCTACGTAGTAGCACCCAGAAAAGTTACCATTGATCCAAATGTAACTTTTTGGACGCAATGTCGTAGTGCCCAAAAAGTTACCGTTGGATCAACGATAACTTTCATTAGAACGTTCATTAAAACGTACATGCGATCATTACGTTACGATGATTACATGTGTTAGCTTATACATTATATTATTCTTTTTACGTGGTATTTTATGTATCCTCTATAGGTGTGAAATAAATAGGTTGATTACATGTTTTATGTTAGTCTTTTCGTGTGGTATTTTCGGTATCCTATATAGTTGTAAAATAAATAGGATGATTACACGTTTTAGGTTAGTGGATATGTTCAATTGATGTAAACCCACTCCTTTTCCAATTTGTAGAATCCACTACTTAAATTAATTACGGTAATGTTTCAAGGTATCCATTTCAATTTGTTGCGTCCACTACTTAATAACCTTCAATTTTGTAACATATATTAGAAATCGAAACTGTAATGTACTTATATAAATTATTTAACCCATCCCAACTTCCTTCAAACTCTCAAATTGATTTATGTAGATTACATTACAAAACCTAAATATTCGGGCCATATCTAGATATCGGAAGTTACAAAGCCAACTTCTAATTATAAATCTTAAACTTTGTACTGTAATGACAAAGATCCAAAACCTTAAACCTTAAACCCTAAATCCTAAGCCCTAAAAAACCCAAATTGGATTATCTAAAAACCCTAAATCCACTACTTTCTTAAGGGTTTAGGGTTTAAGGTTTAGGGCTTTCCCATTGCCGGGTTATTGTCTCCGATTTTGGTCATATCTTTTTGAATTTCAATTGTATAGCGCCAAAATAAATTTATGGGAAGAAGGACTGACTAGCAACTAATATCCGGACAATTGGTCATTATGCATGGATTGAAACATTGGCGACATTTCTACATATTACATGTTATTTCTCCAATATAGTTGTACAAATATTATATCCTGTACTATTAGCTATGAAACCCTAAACTCTAAACCCTAATCCCTAAAAACCAAAGTTGGATTCTCTCACAATAGAAACCCTTTGGACGCTACCTAGTGGTGCCCAAAGGCTGTGAGAGAAAATTCAATTTGGGTTTTCTTAGGGTTTAGGGATTAGGATTTAGGGTTTAAGGTCTTTGTCATTACAGTACAAAGTTTAAGATGTATAATTTGAAGTTGGCTTTGGGTGACGCCTAACGAGAACAGATCCCACATAAGGTGAAGAGTCCGCTACGATCTTAATATGGGGAGATGATTCGAGAAATTACTATCGTTGAATGCATACCCCAAATCTATCATCACTCCCATAGGTGATGGCAAGGCTTTTTCTCCATTAACTTGAGGAAGGTCTTTCATAACGGGTACAATTTCAGCAGAATCGTTCATATTCTTAATCTTAATTTTATCAAACCATCAGTTAGTAACTACACACATACTAAGCAAAGAGACGGAGGGAGAATGATTGACCAAAAGCAACCACATAAATCTTATCCTTGACAGAAGGAGAGAATGCAGGAGATAAGATGAGTATCAATAACCAGCCTCGAGAGAAGGGGACTCTTAACCTTCTGTGGGATATGTTCTCATTACATTACAAAGTTTGACATTTGGGCCATATCTAGATATTGGAAATTATTTACCCGAAAAAAACCTATAAATCTTAGACTTTGTATTCAAATGTAAGAAAACCCTAAACCCTAAAGCCCAAACCCTGAATCCTAAACCCTAAAACCCCCGAAATAAAAATCCACCCCACAGCTTTTGGGCGCCAACTAGTGGCGCCCAAAATGTTTCTATTATAACCCTTTAGGCGCCACCTAGTGGCGCCCAAAAGTTGTGTGGGGGATTTGTTTTGGGGTTTTTTAGGGCTTAGGGTTTAGGGGTTTGGAATTTTGGATTCTATAGATTACAGTACAAGGTATGAAATTTATGGGTTTATTTGGGATAAAAAACATCCAATAGTTATATATGGCTCAAATATTTACAATTTTTTGTGTAAAGATACATGTTCTTAGCTTTTTTAGGGCAATATGAAGAAGGGGACTCCGCCATAATATTATTCGCAAGTAAAATCTTTTGGGCTTTGGTTGTATGACTACTGACAAATACTCGACTACTCGAGTAATCGCATACAAGCTTTTCTCATGCTCGTTCACAAAACTTCTTGGAAGTTCCTATCAAGCCAAGTGAAATTCGGGCCATATATAGATATTGGAAGTTATTTATCCGAATAAAACTATAAATACTAGAGTTTTGGATTTGGCTATGAATTGTTATACTCTACCCTAAACCCTAAAAATAAAGGTTTAGGGTTTGGGAGCCACCTAGTAGAACACAAGGGGTATAACATAAACCCTTTGTGCTCTACCTAGTTGAGCACAAAGGCTGGATGGGAGTTCCTATGGCCGGCTAAGGGTGTAGGATTTCTTACATTATAGTACAAAGTTTAAGATTTCCAAGTTTAAGCTGGAGAAATAACTTACAATATCTAAATATTGACCGAATAATTTGATAAATTGGTTTGGACCTTGAAATATGTGGGCGGTTGAGGCAATTCATCCGGTTTAGGGGCTCGTTAGGATAACTATGTTTTCCCCATAATCTCAAATCAAATAGTGAGTTAGAGTTTGGGATTTTCCTATGAATTCCTATACTAAATCCTAAATCCTAAAAATTATGGTTTAGGATTTGGACGCCACCTAGAAGAGCACAAGAAGTGACCCGCTTTTTTTTTTAATTTTTACTTCTTGGGAGCTACCTAGTGGTGCCTAAGAAGTGACCCATTATTTTTAATTAATCTTTTTTTTAATAAACCTGTTCAAATGAACCGGTTTATAAAAAAACCAGTTCACTTCTTGGGTGCTAAGGGAAAAAAATTGGATGCAACTCTGTGGCGTCCAAGAAAAAAATTGGGCACAACGCTGTGGCACCAAATTGTGGTGCAGGACATAAAAAAATCCGGTGTGAAAATTGTCCTCGTTTTTCAGGTGATTGATATAAGAGTCCTTTGTTAGAATTGGGCCGACCCATTAGTCCATCTTTTGAACATTATCTCCTTTCAATTAGAGCATAATATTATTCCCTCTATTTACTTATACTTGTGTTTTTAAATTTCACATATATTAATTTTTTTTTTAAGTTTTACCCACATTAAAAATATTTCTTTTGAAAATTTAAAGCTTTCCTAAATTCAACTACCGACCAATAATAAATAATTAGATTTCTTTACTTTTTATGATGTACCGTATGATAAATTGTCTAGAAAATTAATAATAATGACGAACATAACATTTATCTTCGTATAGTGGACACGAATATAATATTTTCAAGCTCGATCATGATTGACATTATTATTTTCGGAGGAGATCATGATTGACAAATTGAGTTTTTTTATAAGGAAATGAATTAAGGGGCCTCTCTATCTCGAGGTGGGCTGCCCTAGAGCATTCTTACGGATGAGATCAAGAAGATCTAGATTGGATGCACTGTTTGGTGAAATTAATATGTGGCAGAGTTTAGCGATAAAGTCGGCGACAGTTTAAATTTCCCTAAAGATGTGGGAGATGCGACAGGATGACAATTGTCGCAAGTCGAGAAGTATATCTGAAACTACGAACTCAACTTCCCACGGGTAGTCCCATTTGCCATTTGAGGCATTGATAATGTGATCGTCCGATTTTCTGTGAGGGAATAGTTGGCGGTTCACACGTGACCAACTCCGGCTCGTCTCTCCTGGCGGCCTCTCTCCCCGTTCCTCGCCAACGGTCTCTGGTCACGTCGGACGTCGTCCGGTGCCGAGCTCCAACTTGAAAAGAAGAGGGGCCCGAGGGTGACCCCGGGCTTGCCACTCCGACGCTTAAGTCAGTACTCAACTCGCAAAATAAGGTAGTCAAAGCAATAGAGCGGAGGGTATCACAGAGTTACAATTGCTAAAAGAGTATAGAGTACGGTGGAGCTAAGGCAGTCGGAAAATTCTACGGTACAATAGGCCAACAGTAACATAAGAGTATAGAGTACGAGTTCGGTGTTAGCCGATAGGGTGGGAGAGAGAGGCAACCAGAGAGAGGGTCGAGAATCCCCTTTTCCAGTTACAGTTTCCCCCTTATATACCTGGAGCCTAATGGCCCTTCGCGTCGTGTAGCCGGCCCAGGCCGTGAGGGAGGTTCTTAGACTGAGCTGCCGAGTGGGGCCGGGAAGAGGCCAGCTGGGCAGAGTGGTAAGGAGGGCCACGAGTGATATGGCTGGGAGGAAGTAAGACAGGTGACGGGTCCCACACATCTCATCCGGAGGAGTCACTATAAAAATGGGGCAGTGTCGCTTCATTTCCTGCACGAATCTTTCTTCTCATTTGCTCTGATTACCTACTACACTTGCTTCGACACTGGCCTTAGATGACTGCCCTTGCACTAATCTTGATTTCTGTTTGCTCTATGCAATTCCTTGCTTGTCAGGGTTTCTTGAATCAAACACAAACCACTTGCTTCTTTTGCTTCCTCTTGCAGATGGTCGGGTCACGATGTGGTCGAAGGGGTGAGATTCCTTTCGAGTCGGGTGGTCACCATTTCTTTGTGTCCGCGAATTGCGATGCCAGGTAATGTCGGCAACAACGTGTGGAGTCTGTATGAATGTGGCTCTGAGCACTTGCGGGTCGTTGCCTCATATTCTCCTCCTTACTCCCCTCTTCAGGAGTGATGTGAGCGCCTTAAGTAAAGGTGCTCTGAGGGAGGTGGAATGTGGCCGACGTCCCTCAGGACGCTCTTGGCCTTGGGGCACCGCGGCCGCTTGGACAAGAAGGAGAAATCACCTTCTCACCCAGTGGATGTAGGGCAAAGTGGCGCAGGAGTCGTGAGGACGGCGCTTTGCTTCCCTGCGGATGAAAAAGGCCCGTCTTCACCTTCCCGGTATTCAGGCCGTGGTGCACAGGGTGGTGGTGGTGTTTGAGGTCGATGGCGGGGGGTGCTTGCTAGTGGTGTCGCTCTGCTGGCAAGGAGAAGATGCTTTCTTGTGGACCTCCCAGTCGGAGGGAGTCAAATTGGCCTGCTTCTCCTTCTTCAAGGGATCCCTTTGCATCTTTCCCTCCGCGGGTTTTGCCAGCCTCTTGGGCTTGGGGTGGAGCATGAGGGAAAGTGAGTCATGTTCACGTTTGCCTCGGATCCCCAGGCTTGTAGCTTCCGTGGGGGCCGCGGAGCCCGCGGCTGGTGAATGTGCTTGCCGTCCTTCTCATCCTTGGTCTCCTTCTTGGCTTGGTTCTTTCTTGTATATCGGCGGCCGGAATGGGCTTGCTACTTGTAAATTCCCTTGTAACCTTGCTTTACATGAATAAAGAACGCATTTTTTGGCTTACTTGCTTGTCGTGGTGCTTCTCTCTTGTTTTCCTTCGTTCGCGCTTGTATTTTCAATCTTTCTTATTACTTGCCTCCCTTACGGTATCTAGTCGTCAGACCGCAGACAACGTCTGCGGAAGTTGCAACTTCGCCTTGTATGTCATAACTTTTGTCCTTGGCTTTATTGTCATCTCCTAGTTCGCGGACATAGTGTCGGGACCTGGAAGATGGCGTCAACTGTTCCCGCACCATGCTTGCTGACTTATGCTTGCTAACGTCATAACTTTTGTCCTCGCGCTTGATTCTCCCATTTTTTCCTTACTTTTTACACCGACAAGCTCGCTCGAGGTTTTCTCTGTGCGCTTTCTTCGAATTCCCTTCTTCCCACTCCCAAAAGTCCTTAATTTCAAAGATGCCTCCGAGTTCCAACGACAGGGACGACCTCTCGATCGAGCCTGGTGGTCAGAGGGTTCCGGTGGTCAGTGTAGGGCCATGAAATGCAAAGCCCCGTGCCCAAGTGCCAGAGACGGCGGGGATTCAGGTGGCAGATCCCCGGGCAGAGGAGTCTCAAGCGGAAACTCAAACGGTGGATTCGCGGATGGAGGAGCCCCAAGCGGTGGAGCCGCAATCGGAGGTAAGGCAAGTTGTTGGCAGCGGGTCCAAGGCCCCCTCGGGGTTGTCGTCGAGCGAGCCGGCTTCGAGTGAGGTGGCTAGGAGGCCTTGCGGTAGGGTCCTTCCTCCAATTTTGTCTGATAGGGTAAAGTCGGATCGGGTTGAGGGGGACGAGAACCTCAGGGCATTTGCTCACAAGAACGGCCACCCCTTGAAGTTAACCTTTGCAGACCTTCAGTTGATCCGGGAAGAGTATGACTCCCCCCCCCCCCCCCCCGCGTTTTACTTGCGTTGCCGCGTCTCAGGGGACATTCCTTGTACATGTATTATGGCGCGGTGGCGACAAATCTAGAGGCTTTGAAGGCCGGCTTAGGCTAACCTACTCACGATCTGGTGCTTGCATTGCTAAGGGGCCTGGGGATTGCATCTATCCAGTAGCATCCAAATGCGTAGAGGTGGATATTTGCCTCCCTGGTGAAATGCCACAAGATAGGAATCAACCCTTCCTTTCGGCAGTTCGTTATCCTCTTCTCGGCCCAGACTATCAAGACCATCTACTTTACGCTGAAGGCGGAGGCCGTCAACAATATTGTTCTCCCCTCCAAAGTCAAGGACTGGGAGGAGAAGTGGTTCTTGGTTTTGAGCAACAATGGCGATAGCCTTGGTGTGACGAATACTCCCGCGAAGGGGTCTAGGCTGAATCGCTCTAATGCTCTCCCCGTGGACGTCGGGAAGGAGTTTGCTGATCAATTCGCGGGCCCTTCTAGAGAGATGGTCAAATGTAATGATTTCTTGACTCCCGAGAGGATGATCGTTGCGGGGTTGTTCACCCCACGGGTCAACCCTGAGGGCCGGCGAAGGGGTAGGAGCCCCCATGCTGCTCCGCGACCCTTGTGATGACCATTTGATGTGCCTTTTTCTTTCTCTTTTCTTCTGGCGTCCTAACGTTTCTTGCCTTTTTCTCTTTTGTTGTATTGCAGGCAATGTGATGGGCCCTGAGGACTTCAAAGGCATGGGCGAGTCGGATGGCGGCTTCAGGGAAATGCAAGGACATCAAGCTAACCAGGGGGTAGAGTCGAGCGTTAGCATGGGGTATGACGATGAGGCCGATGACTAGGGTATGGGGCCAGTGGGCGTGTGGACTGACGTGCCGAATTCGCAAAACCTAGCGCACACGCCCGAGAGGGACCTTGCTAGGGGGGCCATAGGGCAAGAGCCGGCCGTGGGGCCATCTGCGCCGCATGCGCCAGTTGTAGACCTGAGTACCCCGCCGAGAGGTGATGGATCCAGATCTCGCGCTTCGCAGGGCCTGACCGCTACATTGAATTGCTTTCCAACTCTCCCTATGCTTCCTCCCAGCGAGGTGAACAATGTCCTCCAAACACTTGTCGGCTTCCCGATGGGTGCCACCTACATAAAGGCGCTTTCCCTTAATGACGAGGGCATCGACTCAGTGTTAGGTGCCTCCTGGCTCACGGTAGTTTTCCTTCCTTTTCTTCTCTTTTTCTTTCTTTTCGGGCTTCATGAGGTGTTGTTAGGGTGACTTAGTTTCCTATCTTTATCTTTTTGCAGACATGGTTTATGATCGGGGAGTGCCATTTGTGGGCCCAGGCTTCGCGGGAGGACATGAGGCAAGCGGAAGAGCGAGTATAGCGTGCGGAGGTGTTGGAGTGACAAGCTGAGGAGCGCACAAAGCAGGCCGATGAGCGGGCTCAGCGTGCAGAAGAGTCAGGGCGGTAGGCCGAGGAACGCGCCAAGCTAGCCGAGGAGCGGGCACAATGTGCCGAGGAGTAAGTGCAGCAAGTGTGCCAGGCTAGGTATAGGGCTGAGGAGGCGGAGCGGGAAGTTGTCAGGCTTAGTCGGGAGACTAGGGAGGCTAAGACAGAGCTTTCATGCCTGAGCCATGAGCATTCAGGGCTTCTTTCAGAAGTCGAGAGTTCGAGGGTCATTATTATCGGCTTTGTTGATCAAAAGCAAGCGATCCGGCAAGAGGCGGTGATTGAGTTCGCGAAGGGTCCATGCCACAAGCGGAGATGTGTGTACTTCTCGCGTCTTGTGTATGAGGTCGGGGGTCAAGATGGCGTGAACCAGATGGCTCGTCACACGGGAATGACTCCTATTGTTTTTTACCCGTGCGCCGAACCGATAAGGCCGAAGCGAGCTGAGTTTTACCGGCCTTCCACGATCGGTCAAGTGGTGGATGACCATCCCGGTGTCTTGGAAGCATGGGGCGTGTTTACCCTTTTCGAGGGGTCGACAACGCCCAGGAAAGAGCGAGGCACAAAAAGGGGTCGCGATGCATTCGCCTCGCCTTCAATCTTTCTAGGGAGTTCTTCGCAACAGGCCGCCGCTCACTCCGCGGCGACAGGGATGAGGTCGCCAATCGGTTTCAACATGTTCTCGAACCCGCCGGGTAGGCAGGATCATAATGACGAGCTCTTTGCTTCCCTTCTGGAAGATGCTGAGGACGGGGACCACCAAGATGCCGCGGACCCTAGGTTACCGGGTGCCGACCATTGAGCCTCTCGCCGGGTGGCTCCTCTTGCATGCTTTTCCTCTTTCTTGCCTTTGATTTGTTGTAGGCGTTTTTTGAACAATTTACTTTTGCGACTTTGGACATTTATTGCAGCCCTCGGGTTGCGGGAAGTTGAGGTCAACCGTCGCTATATATTGGCTTCTCCTTTCCCGCTCACTTGCATTGTTTGTGTTCCTTGCATCTTGTGTGTTTTTACTTCTCTTCTCCGGTATTATTTCATGTTTGTCTTGCTTTGCTTTTCTTGCAGCTTGTAGCAAATGGACCATTCTCCCGACTTTCCTCCTTTTCCAGGCAGTTACGCCGTGGAGGATCCCCAGACAGTTGCGGTGGTGAATGTTTACTGGAGAGGGCATTTGGCCAGGCGTCGGGGAGATTGGGTCGTGGCCGCCTCTCATCGCTACATTGGCGGGCGCCGACAGAGATACACATTGCTCGCCACCGGATTCACCCTTGACACCATTTTCAACTTGGTTGATGCCGGAGATCCCAACTATGTTGTTTGGGAAGTTCACTACTTCCCTTACTCAGTCGGGTTTCCTCGTGTCCTTCACCGGGTAGAAGACCAGTTGGATGTCGACGCGCTCTACGCACTTATCCACCGAGAGCCGGTGTCGCTGTATGTGGTTGGGGATCGCTTAGTGCCTCCTGGCCTTTAGGGCTACTTCGCGGCTCACGATGTAAGGTTATGTACCCTGACATGTGAATCCGGCCTTGCTTTTCTTATGGCTCCTCCGCGATCGGGTTAGGGGCTACTTCGCGGCCTTGCTTTTCTTAGGCTTAGTATCTCTCGACTGAGTGTGCCTCTTTGTAATATTTTGTAACAGCTTGCTCTCTTCTGTCAATGAATAAAGTATTTTGTTGCTACTTCTCCTCTTGTCTTGTTTCGTCGTTCGTTTTCTTTACTATTGTCGGGCTACTCCCATCCCCTTGGCCCCGGGGCTTCACTTGAGTGTACTGCGCCAAGGGAAGCTCGCGGGGCAAATTGAGTAGTCGACTTCTCTTTTTATTGCTAGAATTTGTGGTTCTTCGCATGCCTCTGGTTTACGGATTCAATGTTGCTTTGCGGCTGAGCCCCTTGCTCATTTGTTTACACCTGCACGCGGCGGAAGTCTTACTGCATTATTTGGGTCGTTCCCAGCTTTTAGGAAGCTTTACACCTTGCGGTCTTTAGGGTGATTCTCCTCATTGCTAGCCACCCGGCTTTGTGGTTTTCATGCCTTCACTACTTTCTTGCTTTGTGGTGTATATCCGTCCCTGCGGTTTTGGGTGCTCCCACTTCCCCCTTGCTTCGTCGTACTTTTGTCGTTGTTTTGCCTCCCCTGAGCTTCGTTGCCGCGAGTCATTTCCATTACCCGTCTTGCTTTTGCTGGTTCGGTGTTGTTTCTTTCTTTTCATATGGATTGGTTCCTGCACATTTATTGTCTTAGTTACTTTAATATTGTTCCTGCCTCTTCCCGTGCTCAATGTTGCTTTCAGTATTGCTTGGTGTTGCTTAGTATTGCTTTCTCCCATAGCCAATATTGCTTTGTATTGCTCTCGCCCCTTCCCGGGCCAAATATTGCTTAGTATTACTCTCGCCCCTTCTCGGGCCCAATATTGCTTTGTGTTGCTCTCGCCCCTTCCCGGGCCCAATATTGCTTTGTTTGCTCTCGCCCCTTCCCGGGCCAAATATTGCTTAGTATTGCTCTCGCCCCTTCTCGGGCCCAATATTGCTTTGTATTGCTCTCGCCCCTTCTTGGGCCCAATATTGCTTAGTATTGCTTGGTGTTGCTCAATATTGCTCTCGCCCCTCCCTAGGCCTTGCCTTTTCTCAATATTCCTTGATTATTGCTTTCGCCCCTCCTCGAGCCTTGCCTTTCTCAATATTGATTTAGTTATTGCTTTCGCCCCTCCCCGGGTCTTGCCTTTTTCAATATTGCTTCAGTTATTGCTTTCGCCCCTCCCCGGGCCTTGCTTTTCTTAATATTGCTTTAGTTATTGCTTTCGCCCCTCCCCGGACCTTGACTTTCTCAGTATTGCTTAATTATTGCTTTCTTGACTTGTGTGGTGTTGCATAACATTCATAGAGCCTTAATCACAAAAGAGTCTAGCTTCTAGCCAGCCCCGCCGATGTTTACATTACACATATTATTAGAGCCTACATGAGTGTTACCCCTTTGGGCGCCCTCACCGCTTCCTTATTTACGGGAAGTACTTCTTCAGTCGCAATACATTCCACGTGTTCGGGACTAGGTTTCCGTACTCCCTCTTTAGCTTGTAGGCTCCCTCAGCCACTTGGTGCGAAATGATGTACGGACCTTCCCACCTCGGGTCTAGCTTGTCGCCTTTTGTCCTCCTGAGGACCAGGTCCCCCTTGTTGTAGTGTGCGGCAGTCCTCCTCTTGTACTTGGCCTAACGGATCTCGGCTATTTCTCATACTTCTTCCCTTAATTGCAACTCCGCGGACATCCTCTTATTGTTGCTTTCCTCGTTATAGTGCAGAATCCTCTCATTTGGCAAAAGGTGCTCTACTGGAACAACTGCTTCTACCCTATACGCTAGGCAAAATGGTGTCTCACCGGTTCCTTTCCTTGGCGTGGTTCGATTGGCCTAGAGGATGAGCGGAGAACCTCCGCCCATCGTCTTTGTGCTTTGTCTAGCCTCCTCTTTAATCCGGCTAGGATCTGCCCATTTGCGTTCTCGACCTGGCTATTTGTCCGCGGGTGAGCTAATGAGGCGAAGCGTAGGTGAATACCCAAGTCGTCGCAGAATACCCTTAGCTTCTCCGTGTTGAACTGGGGCCCTCGGTCGGTTACAAAGTCTTGGGGGAGTCCAAAGCGACAAATGATATTTTGCCAAAGGAACTTCTTTACCTTCTCGACCGTAGTCGTTGCTAGGGCTTCTGCCTCAATCCACTTGATATAGTAATAAATGGCTACCAAGATGTATTGCAGTTGTCCGGGAGCACGAGAAAATGGTCTGAGGAGATCCATTCCCCACATGGCGAAAGGGCATGGGGCACTCAAAATCTTTATTTCTTGCCTTGGTTGCAAGATGGCGGGAGCATGGATCTGGCAAGGGTTGTAGGACCGGGAGACCTCCATACTATCCTTTCTCATGGTGGGCCAAAAGTATCCGGCACGTTAGGCCTTGTGGGCAAGAGTCCTCTACCCGGAATGGCTATCGCAAGTTCACGGCCTTGCTCCAACGAGACGCATTTGAGGCCTGAGGAGTTATAGCCTTTCTTGTACAGCCCGCCTCCCTTCATGTATAAGCGTGAAGCTCGGACTCACAATCTCCGCCTTTCAGCCTTTTCGGACGGAGAGGCTCCCTTATCCAAGTACTCCTTCAAAGGTGTCCTCCAGTCGAGGGTCTTGCTGACCGTCATGACTTGCATTCGGATGGCGGGAAGGCTCTTGCTTTCTACGTGGGCCACACCTGTAACGCAACCCGTAGACCTGGAGCCAAGTTTCACGAGGGCATCTGCCACCGTGTTTTCGAACCTCAGGATGGAGTGTATCTCAAAATGGCGTAATGCCTTGGCCAGTGTTCTCACTCTCTCGCAATACTCGGACAGGGTTCCCGTCTTTGCTTCATAGGTTCCTTGCACTTGGTTCACTACGACCTCGGAGTCGCTGTAACAGGTTAGGCTTTGCGATGCATTCACTAGGGCCAGTTTCATTCCTGCTAAGAGGCCCTCGTATTCCACCTCATTGTTAGTAGCCTCAAATTCCAAAGCCAGTGCGTACTCCATTTTTTCTCCTCCCAGGGACGTGAGGACTAGGCCGGCTTTGCGGCCTCTTTATTTATTGCCTCATCGGAAAAAGCACCCAACAAGTTAGAGCCCCTGTTGCTTCCGCGATGGCCTCATCCCTGAAAACGGCCTCGACAAGGAAGTCGGCCAGAGACTGTGCCTTGATTGCAGGGCGACTCTTGTATGAGATGTCGAACTCAGAGAGTTCTACCACCCACTTTGGCATTCTCCAAAAGCGAGTACCGTGTTTCCGCGGGCAGCATAGTTTTCCTCACGAAGTGAACTGGTATTCGCGCATCCTTCACAATGACCGCGTTGATCGCGGTATCGCCTACCGCTATGTACATTTATAGTTCTTTTTCGGGTGCGGGAGCCGCCAAGGTAGGCAGTTGCTTCAAGTGGATCTTCAAGTCCTCGAAAGCCGCCTCGCACTCCGGTGTCCACTCAAAGTTGTGGACTTTCCGGAGGGCCTTGAAGAAAGGGAGACTCCTCTCCGACAACCGGGTGCAAAACCTGCCCAAATATTTACCGCACATAGGAAACACTGCACTTCCTTAATGCTTTGCGGGGCTGTCATTGCCAAGATTGCTTCAACCTTCTCCGGGTTTAAGTCGATCCCTCTGGTGCTGACTAGCTGTTAGGAAACGGAACTCTGGAACTTCAGTTCCCCTGAGAGTTCCTTTCCTCAGTTTTTCTACTTTTGAAGATGACAAATATTATGATACTAATGTTTTATCTCAAAGATGTGTTTTAAGGAACCACAGGAATATGCCAAAGGCAAGAAAACCAAACATGACAAAGAGAACCAAAGGAACAAGACAGAAGAAGGAACCCAGATGTGCCCAGTAACGTAGCATGCGACATTGCGATTCTCGAGAAATCTGGGGACACACAACCTCGGACAAAAGTTGTTGAAAACGACTTGTCCGAAGCTTCCAAAGGTCTGCCAATGTCCAAAACAAAACAACAAGATACCCAGAAACGCTGAACCTCGGACAAAGAAGGTGAAAGCGATAGGACATAGAGATGTCACTGTCCAGAAGACAGTTCCCAAGCGCCCAACTTGTTCAACCTCGGACGAAAGCATTTGGACAACGACATAGCAAGACTCGTCTGAGGTAGTTGACCAACCAAGAGAGATTCTGAGCTGCCTAGGTTGTTTGCACATGCCAAGAACAAGGTGGACCAAGCAGAACCACTGATCCTAGGGCAAGCTCAATCTGTGGGAACCCAGAGAGGATTAAGCTACGAAGAATCCTCTATAAAAGGAAGACTAACTCAAGAGTTATCTTCAAGCAACGAATCACACTCATTAGCAAATATCAAGTGTGAACCTTCAAACAAGATCATCAAAGCAAACCGAGATCAAGAGGAACCAGTCAAGGAAGAGAAGAGTTGAGTGCTAAGTTCATGTGACTGTAAGTGATAGTTCCTAGGTGCGAAGGTCTGTTTCTTGGATTAATTATTGATTGTGTTAAGTTATCTAGGATTGCCTAACTGTGTGTAAGGCAAAGAAACTGTGTGTTTGTTCCTAGGATAAGTTGTAACCAAAAGAGATAAGAAATCAAGAAGTAGACTTTTAAATCATTTCTAAAGAAAGGTAGTGGTTTTTATCATGGATTGCTAGTTGGAAATCAAAGGTTTCCACTATAAAAAACTTGTCATTTGTTTGATTGTTTATTTCCGCTGCGAAGGAAACTTAGAATCCATATTCTGAGTTCCTTAAGTTATTATCTAACAATCATGATCCTACAATTGGTATCAGAGCAGGAAAAGCTCTAGATCTTTGTTAAGTTTGCAGATCATGTCTCAACCAAGCAAGTTTGAGCTCGGAATCTCCACCAACAAGCCACATCTCCGAAAGAAAGGAGAAGAAACATGATGGGAAAAGTGCATGGAAAGCCACATCAAGACCAACAACTACCAATGCTAGAGGATAGTCGAAAATGGAGATGGCTATGTCGACCTCACCATGAAGGAAGAAGATTGGAAACCAGAACACTATGCTATCATGGAGAAGAATGCCAAGGCCAGGCAGTTCATCCTCAATGGATTGGACAGAGAGGACATGGACAAGGTCATAGGAATCAAGACGGCCAAAGAGATGTGGAAAGCTCTCAAGGAGATGCATGAAGGAAGTGAGGATCTAAAGCAAAGCAGAAAGTTTGCTTTGGAAGGAGAATACCACACTTTCAAAATGATAGAAACTGAGACCATCTCAGAGTACTACTCCCGCTTCAACAGATTGATTGGAAAGTTAACAGCGGAGGGAGTCGATCTTGATGAAGTCTCCAAGTCCCTAGTGGTCATTAATGGACTCAACTCCAAATTCACCCTCCTGAAGGGAATCATGAAGAACACTCCAGGCATCCAATCCCTTCCCTTGACACAAATCATAGGGAAACTGGAGGTTGAAGAAGGAGAGCATACCAAAGCCAATACCGACAAGAAACTGGAGAAAGGAATTGCCCTCAAGATCTCCAAAGCCTTCTCTAGGCTCGAGATGGAGGAAGAGAACTCGGACCTTGAAGAAGAAGAGGACGAACTAACAGCCCTCTTCACAAAGAACATCAAACAATTCTTTGTGAAGAGAAGGTTCCAAAAGGGCAGTTCCTCTCACAATGGACCAAGAAGAGATCTCAAGGAAGTCTCCTGTTACGAGTGCAAGGAGAAGGGACACTACGCTAAGAACTGTCCCAACAAAGAAGAGTCCAAGGAAGAGGAAAGACCTCAAAGAAAGAAGGCTCTCGTAGCATCATGGGGAGAAGACTCAGATGAGGAACTGGATCTAAGTGGCTTCTCTGGAGGGAGATGTCTCATGGCAAAAGGAGACTCAAGCGACTCAGAAGACCTTGAGGTAACCTCTGATGATCTCTTAAAATCCCTAGTTGATTGTGATAAGAAACAACTTCTTAAGATCATAAAGAAACTAGGAAAGGAAACCAGTTCCCTTCAACAGAAACTAGATGATTGTGAAGATGAAATTGCTTGCTTGACTGTCGAGAATTCTGTTTGGAGTAAGAAACTTGATGAAACTGAGACAGACCTAGCTGAAACTCACTCCAAACTCATTGATATTAGAAATGTGCATGCTAGTCACCTTAAAATTTGCAAATCTTGTGATGAAACTAGCATAGACTCTGTCAAAGTTCCCTTGCATGTTAACCCACCTGGAAATGACATGCTTCAATCCATAATTGATAGGTTAGACATTCTCACTGATTCCATTAATGAAAAAACGATAAATCAAACTGTTTTGTAAGACAACGCCATGGAATAGGATATGTCAATAATAAAGGGAACAATGATGCTGAAGAAGAAAAGGCTAGGCGAGAACTTGTTGAGATGAATGAGAATCTCAGTATTGCTCTTGCCACTTCTCGTGATAGGAATCAATTCCTATCAGAGAAGATCATGGTCCTTGAGAACAAGGCTGAGGTTGCCAAACGTCTCAATGAAGGCTCTCAAAGTCCTAAGAAGGAACCAAAGGGAAAAGAAAAGATGGTTCGTGAAAACCAATGGTTCACCAATTCCTTTGCTCACAAAAGATATATTGACATGGCCCATAGCAAGGTTAGAAACAATGTTGATTTTAACAAAAGGAAAATTGAAAAACCTTTTAGGCCAGGAAAAGAAAAATATGGACATGTTGTTTACAATCGTTTGTGTACCTATTGTGATAAGAATGGTCATTACAACACTGATTGTGCTAAGAAAAGGAACTTTGAAAAGGAGAAAAGTACTCATTACCATGAAAGGAACCAGTTCCCTGGTTATTCACAGACTCGCATTGCTAATCCCCCCAGTAAAGCCAAGCTTCGCTGGGTTCAGAAATCTTAGTTTCCTTATGTGCAGAAAGATGAGAGGCAACCTCAACTATGGTACATCGACAGTGGTTGCTCATGCCATATGACTGGAAGAAGAAATCAAATGACCTCTCTTCAACCTCTCCAAGGAGGGAACATATCCTTTGGAGACAAAAGCAAAGGAAAAATCTATGGAATAGGAACTTTGAAACTCAACGACCACATTCAGGTAAACAAAGTTCACCTTGTTGATAATCTTGGTTTTGATCTAATAAGTGTGTCACAGCTGTGTGATCAAGGAGACAATGAAGTTAGATTCAGATCAAACGAATGTTCAGTCCTTGACTCCTCGGGACAAATCATCCTAAAAGGGAAAAGATTCAACAATGTCTACATAATTGATCCATCCTTTGTTCCCAAGGAGAAACTTTGTCTCTCAACTGTGAATGACCAAGCTGATTTGTGGCATCAATGCCTCGGTCATGCTAGCACCAAGCTGATTCAAAAGCTACACTCAAAGGAGCTAGTCAGAGGGCTGCCAAAGCTAAGTGGCACATCTAAGGAACTGTGCTCTGACTGTGTAAAAGGGAAACAAGCTCGTAGTTCCTTCAAGTCCAAAAACATGGTAAGCACCTCAAGGCCTCTTGAACTCATCCACATGGATCTGTGTGGACCCATGAGAGTTCAGAGCCTAGGAGGGAACAAGTATATCTTTGTTCTTGTCGATGACTTCTCCCGCTTTACTTGGACCATCTTTATTAAATCTAAGAGTGAAGTTATTGACCGCTTTAAAGATCTGGTTCCCTTGTTAGAAAAATCTCTTGATTGTTCACTCAATGCTATTCGGTCTGACCATGGTACCGAATTCGAAAATGGAGAATTTCTAACCTTTTGCAGTGAGCATGGAATTGATCACAATTTCTCTGCACCATACACTCCTCAACAGAATGGAGTAGTGGAGAGGAAGAACAGAACTTTGGAAGACATGGCCCAGACTATGCTGATCTCAAGTGGACTCTCTCAATCATTTTGGGCTGAGGCGATCAACACAGCCTGCTACATCATCAATCGAGCCATGCTTCGCCCAATCACAGAGAAGACACCCTATGAACTCCTAAGAGGAAGAGTTCCCAACATCTCACATCTAAGGGTATTCGGATGCAAGTGCTTTGTGCACAACAATGGAAAGGATAATCTTGGCAAGTTCGACCCAAGAAGTGATGAAGGAATCTTCATTGGATACGCCTCGGGCAGCAAGGCATACAAAATCTTCAATAAAAGGACTAAAAAGGTAGAAGAGAGTGTTCATGTTATTTTTAATGAAAAATCACTTGGAAAGATTGTGCAGAACACCACCAATTCCTTTGAAGACCCGTTTCCCAAGTCATATCAAGAAGATCCAGATGAAGATGTCACTACACCCAGTTCCTGTCCTGCTACTCGGAACCCTCCAATGGCTCCTCCACCAGTTCCCATGGATAATGAACAACAATCCATCTCTGGGAACCAGGAGCATGACGATAATATCTGTGGAGACTTCAATGATTCATCTTCCCACATGATCTTCAATGGAGAAGGTGATCCCAACCAGGAAGCTGAATGCTCAACTCAGAATGTCTCCACATCAAATGCTCTAGCTCCTAACAGAGAAAGAATAGTCATCAAGCCTCCAGTCAGGTTCGAACATCTAACCTTCTTTGCCTTCAATGCCTTTCTATCTATTGTGGAACCAAAGAACATAGGTGAGGCACTGAAGGATGCGGACTGGATCCAAGATATGCAAGAAGAGCTTCACCAGTTTGAAAGAAAGAAAGTATGGCATCTAGTTCCCCGCCCCAAGGATAAACACATCATAGGAACTAGATGGGTTTTCAGAAACAAGCTAGATGATATAGGAGCTGTGATAAGGAACAAAGCTAGACTCATTGCTCAAGGATACAATCAACAAGAAGGCATCGACTATGATGAAACTTATGCTCCAGTGGCAAGGATCGAAGCAATAAGATTGTTGATTGCCTTCGCATCTCACAAAGGGTTCAAGTTGTTCCAAATGGATGTAAAGACGGTCTTCCTCAATGGAATTCTTCAAGAAGAAGTCTATGTCAAGCAACCACCTAGTTTTGAAGACGACGATCATCCTAATCATGTCTACTTCCTAGACAAGGCACTCTATGGCCTCAAGCAAGCTCCCAGAGCTTGGTATGATCGTCTTGCCCAGTTCCTACTCTCAAATGGCTACAGGCGTGGAGTCATTGATAAGACTCTCTTCATCCTAGAAGAAGAATGTAACATCTTAGTGGTTCAAATTTATGTTGATGATATCATTTTTTGTTCCACTAACCTGTCCCTTGTAGATAAGTTTAAAGACTTGATGAGCAGTGAATTTGAAATGAGCCTAATAGGGGAACTCACCTTCTTCCTCGGATTACAAATCACTCAAAAGAAAGATGGCATACAAATTCACCAACAGAAGTATGTCAGGGAACTACTGAAGAAGTTCAAAATGGATTCATGCAAGCCTCTCTCCACTCCCTTATCCACCATTGCCCATTTGGATAAGGACCATTCGAGTCCTCTAGTGGAGGAGAAGCTCTATAGAGGTATGATAGGCTCACTCATGTACCTAACTGCTAGTCGACCAGACATTGTTTTTGCTGTTGGCTTGTGTGCTAGGTTCCAATCCTGTCCAAGAGAAACCAACTTGGCTGCTGTGAAGAGAATACTTAGATATCTCAAGGGAACTGACTCTCTCTGCATTTGGTACCCCAAAGAGTGTCCCTTTGAGCTAATGGGCTTCACTGATGCTGATTATGCTGGATACTTGCTGGATAAGAAGAGCACTTCTGGAATGGCACAGTTCCTAGGCCCTTGCCTTGTGTCATGGGGATAAAAGAAACAAGTCTCAGTCTCCCTCTCCACCACAGAATCCGAGTACATTGCGGCTGCCTCTTGCTGTTCCCAACTTCTCTAGCTAAAGCAACAACTCGCGGATTTTGGTATGTCTTATGGCCCTCTTACAATTCTTTGTGATAACACTAGTGCCATAAACATTTCAAAGAATCTTGTGCATCACACTAGGACCAAACATATCGACATTAGACATCATTTTCTTAGAGATCATGTTGAGAAGGGAAACATCATTATGAAGTTTTGTAGAACTGAAGATCAAGTTGCAGATATATTCACCAAAGCCTTGAATAGAGTTCCTTTCGAGAACCTTAGATTGGAACTAGGAATGATTCCTATAACCTAGTAGTGACTTTAGTATAAAGGTTCCTTTCCAGTTCCCCTGATTGTCTAGTTTAAGATTGTCAACTTGTTGAGTCTTGATATCTTTGTGTTATATCTTTTGCTACAAACCCTACTTTTCATAATGGTCTCTTTAAAAAGGGTTTAGATAAATTTTTCTGGCTCGTCTCATTTTGGTCCTCATTATTCTTTTCACTTCTTCATTGTTCAAGTTTCTTTGAATGGTCCAAAAGTCACAATCTGATCATATTTCTAACCCAACATTACAAGACGAAATGATGATTGTGTACTAAGACCTTCCCCTGCCTCATTGCTCAATTTAATTCTCTATGATCCATCCCTAAACCCTCTCTGAGAATTATTGTGCAATGCGATAAATGGCCTACCCTGATTCCTTGTATGAGAACGTATTTTTCTGGTTTCATTATTTAAACCCACATCAAAGGTTCCCATTTGTCCTTCTAGCACGTTGAATATATCGCCAGAAAGGAACCAGGATGAAGCATACTTCCAATGGCTACTTTGGCTCTCCCCTAAAGCTATTTATGGCAAAACCGCAGAGGTCAGTCATGTCCTATCAGTTGGCAGACCTCCCTCTTCTCTGAATGGGTAAGCTTTGAATTTGTATTGGTCGTTCGAAAAAGCTACAAAGAGCCTTCAATGCTCTAGATTCTCCCCAATCTTCTCAACGGCTAGATTTGTCTCAACGTCCCTTCCGCCCTCACCACCTTTAAGAGTTGCCCTGTTGCTCCAAGCTTATCCCACAACTCGCCATCTCTCTGATCTGCTTCTCTCTCTCTCTCTCTCAAACACAGAAATCCTTAGCTCCTCAAAAATGGCTGATCTAAACCCTAACCTTATCCAAGATGAGGAGGAGGCTGCTCTTCTCAGAGCCTTTAGAGAAAAAAGGCAGCATCCTCTTCTAAGCCTATTTCTGCCACCATCTCTCATAAATACCAACCTGAAGAGAAACCTGTGGAGCAAACAGTGGAGAAACCTGAAGAGAAACTTGAGGAGCCACCAAACGCACAAGAGAAGGCGAAAGAAATCTCTCCTGCCTCAGAATCGGCTACAAAATCCATCTCCGAAGGTGGTTCTCATGACTCCTCCCCTGACAAGTCTATCCAAGAGCTCCTTAGCCCTGAGACCTCACCAGCAAGCCTCAAATCAAAACCCTCCTCAAATCCTGGTCCCTCTGTTGCCACCAGGCTAAAACAACGAAAAAGGAGTTCCCAAGCCTTGGTTCCCTATGATCCTCAATCCAAAAGAACCAAAACCCTCACCATCTCTGCCTCTTCCTCCCTGGGTCACGTCTCCTCTCTCTTCTCTAAGAGGAAGATCCTCAAGCCCCTCATAATCGGCAAAGAGTTCTGGTCACAAGAACTGGAAGAAGAAGATAAGGATATGTTTGGAGAAGCCCTTGCTGAGTTACACTCCCTCCTACAGTACCAAGAATGGGACGAGATGTTGATTGAGCCCTTCTCTGCTTCTAATGAGGTCGTCCGCCTGTTTTACCAGTCTATCGAGTTTGTACCCGCTAAAGAAAATTGTCCCTGTAACGATGCTATTCTCATATGGAAGGGAACCAGCTATCCCCTATCCTCCAGCTACCCCCCTTTAATGACTGCTTTTGGTCTTGCTCCTATGATTAATTTATCTCTGCCTTAAGTTTTCATTATGTTTCTGTTATGGGTTTGCTGCAATTGTGTATTTACTTGAATATCCCGTTCTTAACTTGTCACTGATCTTTTCGATGATGTCAAAAGGGGGAAGAAGGATAAAGGAACCTTGAACTTTGGAAACTACTGGACTATTAGGAATTCTGAATCCGTTCTACTTCTAAGGGGGAACTTGAATAACTTAGTTCATCTGCTTAGGGGGAATTTGCAACCATTGAATGTTCCCTCATTATTTTATAACGTTGTAAATCCCTCAAATTCAACTGGTCTCATGAAATTCAAAGTCCTATTATGTTGCCAAGGTTCCTTGTATTTGTCATCATTAAAAATGGGGAAATTGTTAGGAAACGGAACTCTGGAACTTCAGTTCCCCTGAGAGTTCATTTTCTCGGTTTCTCTACTTTTGAAGATGACAAATATTATGATACTAATGTTTTATCTCAAAGATGTATTTTAAGGAACCACAGGAATATGCCGAAGGCAAGAAAACCAAACAGGACAAAGAGAACCAAAGGAACAAGACAGAAGAAGGAACCCAGATGTGCCCAGTAACGTAGCATGCGACATTGCGATTCCCAAGAAATCTGGGGACACACAACCTCGGACAAAAGTTGTTGAAAACGACTTGTCCGAAGCTTCCAAAGGTCTGCCAATGTCCAGAACAAAACAACAAGATACCCAGAAATGCTGAACCTCGGACAAAGAAGGTGAAAGCGACAGGACATAGAGATGTCACTGTCCAGAAGACAGTTCCCAAGCGCCCAGCTTGTTCAACCTCGGACGAAAGCATTTGGACAACGACATAGCAAGACTCGTCTGAGGTAGTTGACCAACCAAGAGAGATTCTGAGCTGCCTAGGTTGTTTGCACATGCCAAGAACAACGTGGACCAAGGAGAACCACTGATCCTAGGGCAAGCTCAATATGTGGCAACCCAGAGAGGATTAAGCTGCGAAGAATCCTCTATAAAAGGAAGACTAACTCAAGAGTTATCTTCAAGCACTGAAATACGAATCACACTCATTAGCAAATATCAAGTGTGAACCTTCAAACAAGATCATCAAAGCAAACCGAGATCAAGAGGAACCAGTCAAGGAAGAGAAGAGCTGAGTGCTAAGTTCTTGTGACTGTAAGTGATAGTTTCTAGGTGCGAAGGTCTGTTTCTTGGATTAATTATTGATTGTGTTAAGTTATCTAGGATTGCCTAACTGTGTGTAAGGCAAAGAAACTGTGTGTTTGTTCCTAGGATAAGCTGTAACCAAAAGAGATAAGAAATCAAGAAGTAGACCTTGAAATCTTTTCTAAAGAAAGGTAGTGGTTTTTATCCTGGATTGCTAGTTGGAAATCAAAGGTTTCCACTATAAGGAACTTGTCATTTGTTTGATTGTTTATTTCCGCTGCGAAGGAAACTTAGAATCCATATTCTGAGTTCCTTAAGTTATTATCTAACAATCACGATCCTACACTAGGAAACCTAGAAACTTGCTTGCTTGTACTCCAAAAACACACTTCTCTGAGTTCAAACTCATTCCATTGCTTCTCAGGGTGTTTAAGACCTCGTGGAGATCTGTTGCGTGCTCGGAGGAATACCGGCTCTTCACTATAATGTCGTCAACGTAAGCTTCCGCTGTCTTGCCTCTCAGATCGCGGTAGATGCGATCCACGAGCCTTTGGAAAGTGGCCCCCGCATTTCTGAGGCCGAAGGGCATTACGCGATAACAGTAGGTTCCCGCTTCCGTAATGAAAGTCGTGTGCTCTTCGTCATGGGGGTTCATCTTGATCTGGTTGTAACCAGAGTATGCATTGAGAAAGTTGAGGGCCTCATGCCCGGACGTGAAGTCCACTAGCCGGTCGATAGAGGGGAGCGGGTAGCTATCCTTAGGGCGAGCCTGGTTCAGATCGGTGAAGTCTACACACATTTGCCACTTGCCACTTGATTTCTTGACCATCACGACATTGGCCAGCCAAGTGGGGTATTGTACCTCCCGGATGAACCCAGCCGATAGGAGCTTGAGGATCTCTTCGCGAGCTCCCTCAGCCTTGTCATTAGCTTGTTTCCGCTTTTTCTGTCTTACCGGCTTGGTCCCTCGGATGATGCTCAAGTTGTGGGTCATGAGGCTCGAGGAATACCGATCAGGTCCCTTGGCGTCCAGGCAAACACATCCTTGGACTTGCCCAATAACTCCTCAATTTGCTCCTGATCGTTCACACCCAAGTGGGTCCCCAAGAACAACCTTTTGTCCTCCTTGGCGAATGGGGTTATCGCCCTTGTCTCCTCGTTTTCTACGCGGGTGGACTTGCTCCCGTACTTTGAGGTCGGCATGTTCCTGGGTCCCATCTCAGGATCCTACTCCCGGCTTGAGTTCTTGGATTTGCAAGACTTGTTTTGTAAGACCTTTTCCTTTCAGGGTGGTTAAGTACCACGTCCGGCTTTCTGGATGTCGGCCCTTCGATTCTCCTACTTCTCCGTGAACTGGGAACTTTACCTTGAGGTGGTATACGGAAGCAACAACTTGGAACTTGTTGAGGGACACTCGCATGAGGATCGCATTGTACGCGGAGGGTATTCTAATGACCATAAAGTCCACTGACTCAGACCTGTGTGGGATTCCCTCCTCCCCTAAGATGAGGTCCAATGTGACGATACCGGAGACGGCGATCCTTTCTCTTGAGAATCCGACTAGCGAGCAGTCAGTGGGGCGGAGTTCTGTGGGTGGGATCTCTAATTGCAGGAAGGCATCCCAGAAAAAAAACATCTGCGGAGCTTCCCGTGTCGACCAGGATCCGCTTAACGAGCTTCGTTCCAAACTGAGCATGAATGATCAAGGGGTCATAGTATGTGGTTTCCACTGCCTCCACGTCCACCTCCGTGAAGGAGAGTTGGTGCCCTACGGGCAAACTGTTAGCAATATTGAGAATTGGTATTGCGGGGTGATGCATCTCTCCTCTTGCGTACCTACGTGCGGCCCTCGTGCTTTCTCCCCAAGGACTAGCGCCGCCAGAAATTGTCCCCACGCAACCATCCGGGGGAGGGAAATTGTCCTTCCGCAGAGGTGGCGGGGGCGGTGCCGGGGTTTTGCTCATCCCCCTTCTCACTGCTCTGTATCCTCTAGCAAACATAGACCCTGGAGTGGGTTTCTTAGTCGGGGAGCCGTATCCCATGCACTCGTTGTCACCGTGAGTTTTGGACTGATGGTACGAGCAGAACTTCAGGGGAGGCGGTTCTTGCTGGGAGCTGCTTGGGACTTGGAGCGATTTAGAAAGGTATTATACCGCGGGGCTGGCGGGTTCATCGACATTGTGTTCACCGGAGCTCGCTCCAGGGCTTTCCATTTGTCCGCGGCTGTTGCGGGCCTCCTTTGCTCCCATGGGCCCTGTTACCTTCCTTTTGTCTCATTCCGGGATGCATTCAAGGGCCCGCAGTACAAGCTCGCCATTTCCTCAGTCCGAATATGGGTGTTGGCTTTATCGAGCAACTTGGAGTAGGTCGTTGGCTCCTTCTTAGTGACCGGGAACTTGAAGTCTGAGTTCGCAAGCCCTTGTATGAACGCGATCTTGGCCACCTTCTCGTCAAAATCGCACAATTGTATAACTTTAGCCGTGAACCTCTTTACGTACGAGGCCATGCTCTCCGTCTCTTGCTGCCTTAGGTTAAAGATTTCCTATATTCCCTTGCGCCTCCTCCTTGAGCTCCCAAAGTGTGTTAGGAACGATTCCTCCAACTCGGGGAAGTTGATAATGCTTCCCACCGGAAGGTTGATCATCCACGTGAGGGTTGCCCTAGTAATAAAGCTTGCAAATAACTTGTACATAGTCGGCCCGTCCGTCCGATGGGACATCATCGCGTACTTGTACTTTGAGATGTGGTCTTGGGCGTCTCCCTCATCGGCATACTCCCCCATGGCCGGAATCGTGCTAGCGTCAACTTGGGGAATAGCCATCAGCACCTCGTTTGTGAAAGCGATGGAGCCGTAAAGGGCCGGGAGGTCAGCGAGGTCTTGGCGTACTTTGGGTTTGTCCGCAACTGGGTATGGCTCCGCGTGTGAGAAGTTATTCCTCCTCTTGTAATGATGGTGCCTATCGGGTGTGCTGGCCGCTGGGGCTGGCCGGGTAGGGCCTGCTTGTGGTACGGGCCGGGCCTGTCCCCCCCTTGGGGAGAGAGGGAGGTTTGGAGTGGTTGGTTCGGGCGTTGGCACATATCCGTACCCATATGGTGGGTATGGCTCATGTGGGAACCCATACTGGGGGTATGGTTCCGCTGGTGCGTGAGGAAGGGCTCCTTGGGGTGCGTAGGTCCCCCAAAATGTTGGGCATGTGTACTGCCACCCTTAGAACCCCTAGAAGTGTTCCTATTCCACGTTCATGAAAGGGTGTTGTGCGTTTGGGGTCTGGGGCTCGTTAAACCCAGTTTGGTTGGTGCGGTTTGTGGATTCGGCGTCCGACATGGCTGGAGATGTACTAGCTATGTGAGGAGTCCCCACGGTCGGCGCCAATGTGATCGTCCAGTTTTCCACGAGGAATAGTTGGTGGTTCACACGTGACCAACTCCGGCTTGTATCTCCCGACGGCCTTTCTCCTCGTTCCCCGCCGACGGTCTCTAGTCACGTCGGACGCCGTCCGGTGCCGAGCTCCAGCCTGAAAAGAAGAGGGCCCCGAGGGTGACCCCGGGCTTGCCACTCCGACGCTCAAGTCAGTACTCAACCCGCGAAATAAAGCAGTCAGAGTAGTAGAGCCTAGGGTATCATTGAGTTACAGTTGATAAAAGAGTATAGAGTACGGTGGAGCTAAGGCGGTCGGAAAAGTCTAGGGTACAGTAGGCCAACAACAACAGATTAGTATAGAGTACGAGTTCGTTTTTAGCCGATAGGGTGGGAGAGAGAGGCAACCAGAGGGTGGGTCGAGAATCCCCTTTTCCAGTTACAGTTTCCCCCTTGTATACCTGGAGCCAAATGGCCCTTCGCGTCGTGTAGACGGCCCAGGCCGTGAGGGAGGTTCTTGGACCGAGCTGCCGGGTGGGGCCGGAAAGACTGCCGGTTGGGAAGAGCGGGAAGGAGGGTCGCGGGTGATATGGCTGGTAGGAAGTAAGATAGCGCTCCTCGGGGCTCTGTTTCGAGTCGGGCCGCTTTGTCAGTCGGGCCTTCCTTCTACTTGGGCCGGCGCATCTGGGTCGGGCTAAATTCGGCTTCCATAGATAAGGCAAAGGTTGTCGCCTTCGATCTCGATATCTGAGATCCCTAGTTGGATAGCATTTTGAATACCATTGCGCATTGAAATTGCTTCAGCCAAAAAAGGGGAGATATTCCCCAGAGCTCTATTAGCCATTGAGATTGGTTGGCCGTGGTGATCCCGAATGATATAATCATATGTTATTGGTCCTTGGTTGTTTTTAAAGGCATCTGAGTTGAGCTTGTACACATTTGTGCACTAGTACAAAAAAGGGGATTAACCGCACTATTATTGGAGCGGATTTATAAAACCGGGGTAAAGAAGATATACGGACCACGGTTAAACTAAAAAACGTGGTGTAAAGATGTTTTTTTTTTTAAATTAATTAAACTCGCACCACCGTTCCATTATTTCAACCGCGGGTAAAAAAATACACGAACCACGGTTATAGCATTAAACGCGGTGTAAATTATTATTTTTAATTAATTAAATCTGGACCGCAATTAATAAAATATGCGGACCATGGTTTTTTTAACCCGGGGTAAAGTTAAAAAAAAATACAACACCGCGGTTGTGTTCCTATCGCGGTCTATCATTATATAAATTTAGGTTTTGATTCCGTGGGCTGCTAGTTGTTGTGTCGCTCCTTCACAAATTCGCTCCACCGTACCGTACTGCCGAATTCGACCCAAGGCCTCTCCAGTCGATCCACCGAAACCCCTTCGCCGTTGCCACCCAGCCCTCCTTCGTCGTCGCCACTCCACCCTCCTTCGTCGCTCAAATATACCGATTTGACTTGTATGGATAGTTCTGACGAGTTGATTGTCAAGACGGTGACGGCGACACTGAGCCCCCTCCCGCTCACGACGAGGCATGCGTCTTCTCGATTGTATTCTACTTCCCTCCTCCACCTCCTCGTCAGAGATCGCGGATTCGCTAACCCTAACCCTAGATCGTATTCTGGTGTTTTGATTATCTCTTTCAAACTGGTTTTTGTTTTCCGGTGTTTCATTTCAGGTATCGTCCACTGGTTTCAATCGCATCGTGAGCTTGAACAATCAGAGTAGTGTTTTCGACACCACTATTTCGGTCTCGTCTTCCTCGTCTTTACAGTTGATTATCTTCTTCACTCTCTCTGTCAAAATCTGTCGCTATCACATCCGAAAGGATGCTATAGACTGAGGAACCAACTTTGTGTGGTTTTTCAGTATAATTTTTACCTTATCAAAAAAAAAAGTTTATTCTGCTAGAGAATGTGGCACAAGAATCAAAATGAGTTTCTCTTAGAGCATCACTAATAGAGAAACTTACTCAAAGTTTCTTAGTTAATTTTTGAGACTTCTATCTTCCATATAAGTTTAGGAAATCCTATTTTAATATTCCATACAATGGAGAAATTAATGAAAATTTTATTTTTAGGGAAAAAATGAATAAAATAAGAAACATATTACCATAATTATTTGGAGGGGGGGTAATAAATAAAATACAAGGTCCAATAGACACTCCCACTTTATTACATAAATGAGTTTCTTCTTCAAGAGACTACACACCATCCAATGTGGGGTTCTCTTCCTTTTTTCTGATATTTTATTAATTTTCTTTAATTTTTAAATGTTTAAGAAACTCATGGTCTCTCCCTTGTGGATAACCTTATAAAAATATGACAATTCTTTTCTTTTTCAATTTTTTTAAATTGCTAAGGAAACTCTCAATACTTGGGTTGTGGATGACCAAATAATTACATTGGTTCTTCTTGTTCTAGTCTCTTCTTCAAGAGACTAGAACAAGAAGAACCAATGTAATTATTATATGACCGCCACCCCCTTGTATTTTAGTTTTCTTTTCTTTTTTGATTTTTTACTTTGAATTTTTCCTTTGTGGATGCTCTAAGAGCAGGTGCATACGCATTGGTAGTTTTTTAACAATAAAAAACTATAAATTTTTTACCTACAAAAAAATGCTTGGTAAAACACTAGATTAAAAACCAAAAAAAAAACTATAAACAATGCCGCATAGCTGTAAAATGTCACAGAAATCTGTCACATGTTTGTTGTTGCACCAAGTTGCTTCTCCCTAGGCTTTTTAATGAATAAAGGTGAAGTTAATAAAGTAGAGGTAAAAATAAAAAGTAAGAGAGGGCTTTTAGGGTTTTTTTGGATTACACATAACTGACATTATAAAGCCAAAAACTGGCATTATAATGTCATTTTTGGCATTATAATCTATCAGATAAAGTGTAATCCAAATAAACCCTTAGATAATATGGATGAGAGAAATATAAAATTTTAGGTAAAAACTAGTTACAAAATCAACCATTGTACATGTCCTAAGTACGGCTAAATGCTTTTTTGGGTTTTAAATGCTCCTATTAAATTTAACAAATTCTCATGTCACTTATTTGTCACTACATTGCATATGTGATCTTTTTTTATAAGGAAAGTGATTAGGGGGCTCCTCTTATCTCGAGGTGGGCCGCCCTAGAGCATCATTACGGATGAGATCATGGAGATCTGGAATAGCTGCACAGTTTGGTGAAATTGATTTATGGTATAATTTAGCCATAAAGTCTGCCACAATATTAATTTCTCAGAAAATATGGAAAATGCGACAGGATAAGAATTGTTACAAGTCGAGTAGTATATATGATACTACTAACTCAATTTCCCACGGGCAGTCCCATTTGCCAGTTAAGGCATTGATCAGGCTGATGTCATCGCCTTCGATCTCGATATCTGAGATCCCTAGTTGGATTGCATTTCGAATGTCATTACGCATTGAAATGGCTTTAGCTAGGATTGGAGAAATGTTGCCCAAGCTTTCATTGGCCATAGAAATTGGTTGGACCAGATGGTCCCGAATAATGTAACCATACATAGCATGTCCTTGGTTAATTTTGGATGCATCGGAGTTGAGTTTGTACACATTTGTGGGTGGTTTTGTCCATTTAATGTTCTTTCGTTTCCTTCTAGTTCCTTGTCGTGTATGGTTTTCTGGCTTTTCCTCAATATCTTTTTCAATTTCTGCATTCTTCCAATCTTGTTGTTTCTGAATAAAGATTGTGAGGTTAGGTATCATAATCTTATTTTAGTCTCCAAAACGTTTAAGATTTCTTTGATACCATATGCTCCACCAGCATATTGATATGATTTCCATCACTTTCATGCTAGTTTTGAACTTAATCTCACTAATTAATTGTGTAGGATTTTTGTTGTCTGTGTCCACATTACTAAGTATTTGTTCTATTTTGGGCCGATGCTTAGAATTTTATGTTTAGTGTGGGGGGATTTAACCAGAATGTGTGTTATGTCTTCCACTGTGTTGTTGCACATGGCGCATTCTAGGGGAACTAATATATGTCTTTCATATAGTTTTTCTTTGGTTGGTATTATGTTTTTACTTACTTTCCATATGAAATGTTTAATATTGGGGGGTATGTCTAGTTGCTAGATCCATTCTAGGTTTGTTTCAGACAAACCTTTATTCTCGTAGATCATGGTCATTACACTTTTAGTTGAGAACCAGCCAGTTTTGTTGTGTTTCCAGTAGAGTCTGTCTTGGAATTCATTATTGGGTAGTTTTTTTGTTTAAAATGATTGTGATTGTATCATTATCAAAGTGCTTTTGTAGCTTCTCTATTTTCCAGGATTTGTTTTGGTTTAGATATTGGTCCACTTTTCTAACTTATTTCGCTAGGTAAATTATTTAGCTAAGTGTTGTATCTTTAGCTAGGTAAATTAGCTTGCCACTTGGAAGCCAGTTATCTAGCCAAAATCTAATTGTTCTTTCATTTCCTAGATCCCATTGGAGGCCTTTTTTGAATTCTGGTAGTAGTTTTGTAAGGTTGCTCCATTGCCATGAGTAATTAGTGTTCTTTTTCCTTTCATAATCTAAGATTGATTTTGTTTTGATGTATTTTTCATGGATGATCTTAACCCATATATTGGTTGGTTCATCTAGTAGTTTCCAAATTAATTTCATTTGCTTTGTTCATGTCTTCGCTTTTCCTTATCCCTAGTCCTCCCTTATTTGCTGGTTTGTAGATTTTGTTCCATCCTATGAGAGGCTTGTGGTTGTTATCCTTATTCCAAAAGAATTGTCGGTTAATTTTGTCTAGTTTTGTATGGATGTTGGTTGGTAGGGTGAATTTTGCATTATATAGCTTGGTTGGGCCGACAATGTGGCTTTTATTAGAACTTTTCTCCCTTCTTGAGAAAGTGTGTTTGCTTTCCATTTAGTGAGTTGGTTTGTTGTTTTATCAATAAGGTATTGGAAAGTGGATCTTGTTACCCTTTCATTAATAATTGGACACCTAAGATATTTATTGAGGCCGTTGGTTGATACTACATTGAATATTTGTTGAATTTGCGATTTAGTATTCTGGTTTGTATTTTTTGTTACCTGAAATGTTGATTTATGAAAGTTAACTAATTGGCCTGATACTTCACAGTAGTCATCAATGATTTTCTTAATTTTGGTGCAGACTGCTTGTTTTGTGGATGAGAAAATGATGATATCATCAGCAAATGCTAGAAATGATATTTTTGTGCCTTAATTGTTGATTTTGATTCCTATGGGGTTTGTTGCTTCCAAATATGCTTTCTGTAGTTATCGCAATAGGATTTCCACTCCTAGGATGAATAAGAAAGGGGATAGGGGGTCTCCTTGTCTTAGTCCCCTTTTAGGGGAGAATTGTTTTATAGGTCCATTATTTACAAGTATTGAGAATGATACTATGTGGGTGCATTCTTTGACCCAGTTAATGAATTTGTGACAGAAGCCAAAATTTTCAAGGGTTTGTAGCATGAATTCCCAGTCGACTCTATCATATGCTTTCTCCATATCAAGTTTTAGAGTGACCCATCCTTCCTTGCCTTTTTTGGTTCGAAATGAGTGGAATATTTCATGGGCTATGAGTACATTATATTGGATGCGTCTATGTTGTGCGAAAGCTCCCTAGAGTGGATGTATTAGTTTTGGGATAATATTTTTAATCTGTCTATTAGTATTTTAGATATGATTTTGTAGTATGTGTTGCATAGGTTGATTGGTATGTACTGGTTTGTTGAGCTTGGGTTATCGCATTTGGGTATTAGTCTAATGAAGGTATGGTGAAGTTGTTTGAGTAATTTCCCTGAATGGAAGAAACTCTTCACTGCTTTGATAACATATGGGCTTATAATTTTCCAGTATTTTTGTAGAATCCAGATGGCATTCCATCCGGCCCTGGTGATTTGTCTTCTTTGATACCATCTAATGCTTTTTTTATTTCTTCATTTGTTACTGGTTTTGTGAGTACTTGGTTATCCTCTTGGCTAACTTCTGTTTGTATGACTTTTAGTGCTTCCTCGATTTTCCTCTGATTAATATGTTGTTTTCTAAATATTTTTTTGAAGTCTTTTTGAATTTCTTTCTTGATGTTTTCTTGTCCAATGATTTGTGTTCCTTCCGTGCTTTTTATTTCTTTGATATTTTCCTGGTTTCTTCAGCATGTGGCTATTCAGTGGAAATATTTACTATTAGTGTCTGTAGAGGTGATATGTTTGTGCTTTGCTCTTTGCCTCCAGTATTTTGTTGGAAAGATATGAGGCATTCTTTTTTTAATTAGGTTCTTTTGTTTAACATAATTTAATTGGTTTGGAGTGGTAACCATGGATTTTTGTAATGTCATTAGCTCATCTTCCACTTTTTTAGTTGTTCAAAAATATTCTCAAATCATGTTTTATCCCACTCTTTTATCTTTGTTTTTAGTAGTTTCATTTTTTTGTTAGTACATAACATATGAGAACCTTGGTGGTTACTTATCCGTGTTTGTTTAACTAAGATGGTTAGGTCTTTTCTTTTAGTCCACATCTACTCAAATTTGAAGGGTTTTGCTATAATATTTGTGGAGTTAGTAATGTCTAGTTATATAGGGCAATGGTTTGAAGATTTAAAGGGGTGGTACGTTATGTGTTATCATGTTTGGGCACCATTGTAGTATTTGGTCGTGAAAGAGTACTATGTTCAGCTTCTCCAGTATGTTGTCTCGTGTAGTTTTGGATTGTCACCAGGTGAATGGGTTGGCTGTTGTAGGAATGTCTAGTAGGTCACATGAGTTTTTGAAATTTGTTAATCGAAGAAATTTATTTGTATTTGGGGTGTTACCTCCTTTTTTATCCTGTGAATTTTGAATTTCATTTAAGTCTCCTATTAGTACGCATGGTTTGTTGGGTGCTGTTATATAGTTTTGGCGGTTAGTCTAGAATTTTGGTTGATGTCTTTCTTGTAGAGGTGCATACGCAAAGATAATCACACTTTCGCGATCATTTTCAAAATCCTTAGATTCAAAACTTATGAATCGTTGTTTAATGGTGTGTATTTTGAGTGTTTCATTTTTCAGTTGGTGGTCTTTGCATAGTACAATGACTCCCCTAGCTAGACCCGTTGTCGGGGAAACTGCGATGTTGTCAAAGTCAGCCTTCCTCCATCTTTTTTTGCATGGTATCTTTTCCATTTTGGTTTTGACTATCGCCATTATTTGGATATAGTTGATTTTACAAAAGGAGTCTATGTCAGTCCATACATTTTTCTGGCCCAAACCCCTAATATTCCATAGACATATCTTCATTGATACTTATCTGGGGTTGAATAATTAGCTTTATTTGTGCTAATTAGCAGACTTACGTTTACTATTTTATTTGGTTTTCGGGTATGTATTACTCGGCATTGCTCTTTATTTAAGTTTCTTTGTTTTGGTAGTATATTGCATGTTTGTCTATTGTGGATGGTAATTCGGAGGTTTTTGGGTCTGTTGGGGTTCCTTCTATTTCTTCTTTATTTAGGATATTTTACTTGTTGTTTTTCTTTATATTCTAAGGTATTTGGTTGGGTAATTATATGTTCTTGTTTATTTTTGTTTCTTCTTTCATGTTTGTTAAGGATTATCTGCTTAATTCTTGGGGTCGTGAGATCATCTTAGGGCATTTTTAATGGGGTCTTATAGGATGAGTCTTATAGAGGGTTTTTGAGAGAATTATTTGTTATGGGACCTATGGTGTATTGAGGGCTTTTATTGGGGTCTTTTAGATGAGTCTTTTAGATTTAGTTTAAATTACAATTATATCCTTAGGTTAATATTAAATTACTAATATACCATTTATTATATTATTACCCCTTATTATATATTAATATAATAAAAAAATCATACATTAAATTTATTAATGCTATTTTATTTTAATTATTTAATTATATTATTTATTTAAAATTAAGACAGACAAACATATATTGATAGGCAAATCAACAAAAGTGATACATAAATTTATGAAAATAAAACAACATGCGAAAACAACATGAACTAAACCAAATGACGAAATTTAACGACAAACATCACACGATACACGACTTAATGATTAAAAACAACACATATACAGCGAAACAATCTAATTGTGGCTAAGTCTGTAATCCAGAAGTTGTGGAGAGAAGTGAAGAAATTATGGGATTTATAGAGGTTTGAAGTGTATTGAAGAGTAGAAGAACAATGTGCTGAATTCAAATGGTTCTTTCTCTCTACTCAGATGTCCAAATAAAGTGATTCCAATTCGAGGAGTTAGATCTTGAAGTCTACTACAAGTCCTCAAAATATGAGCGCAATCCGAGTTGGGAATCAAAAGTTATGGTATTTCTACTAAAGTGTCGCAGAAGCTGAAAAAGGCACCGCCGCCCCGCGGTGGAACTCACCGCCCCGCGGTGAGTTCCACCGCGGTGTATTTGGGGTTTTATTTGAGGTTTTATTGGGGTCTCTTTTAGATGGGTCTTTTAGGTTTAGTTTAAATTACAATTATATTATTTTTTTATATAAAAACTACAATGTAATTTTCATAAAGCTAAATTAAATTGGTATTTATTTTATTTTAAAATATCAATACTAAAATAAAATAATTTATTTTCACTTAATGATAGCTATAATATAGAAAAAATATTAAAATCAACCAAATATATACAAAATGGATGTCTATGGATAGATAAAAATGTAATTAGAATTATGGTATTTTTTTTAATTTTTTTTAAGCAACCAATTTTGAAATATATGAATTTTTAAAAAAAATAACGAACGGCCAAGAATAAATCCTGACCGTCCGTTGATTGCCATGTGACGTACAACAACGCGCGCCAATCAGAAAGTGTCACGTGACACTTTGATGCCAAAAAATTGTGTATGGGACGGTCCCATATTTTACCCCAAATTTGAGACCCTTGATGGGTCTTATAGCCCAATTTGAATATTATATTAAAAAAATTCTATAAGACCTACTAAGGGAACGGAAAGATGCTCTTATATTGGTCAAATGGTTTCCCATCCATGAGTCTGTTAGTCTTTTGGCCATAACTAATCATTAGTTTTTTAGCTTGGTTATCATGTTTTGGTCTTCCTGTATGGTTCTGCTCCTCGTTTTTTCCCCTCTATAACACATGATTGTTTTTTGCGTTCTCATTTTGCTTGCACTATGTGGTTGCCAGTTCTTTTTTGGTTGTATGAGAGTTTCTTTTAGTAATGAAAAATTAGGGTGTTTGGTTTTTGTTGTTGTTTTTGATGTACTTTGTGCCGCTTTGTTAGCAATCCATATTCTAGCGGTGTGTTAGAATGGGAATTCGCCATGTTCTATTATTTTAGGTTTAAAGGTTGTTATCTTTTGAGTGATTAATTTTTCCAAAGTGATATACTTCCCCGTGCGTCTTTTTCTGATAACCTGGAGTCCTATTTGTGCTTTGCCCTTTTATCGTAATTTTGGTAGTGTTGTTTAGTGTTAGTGGAGGTTGTAATGGTGTTAGTTAGTAGGTCCTGTTTGTATTTGGTTTTGATGATCTGTGGTGTATTGTAGTCTGTATTTTTGTTCTTTTTTCATGTACAACAATGTAGAGGTTGATATGGGGTCTTTTTTCTCCATTTCTATATCGTTTGGTGATAGTTCTCTATGTAGGAATATAATTTCCTATATGCATACGAAAGATTTAAACTGCAAATATACTAACATGAATTAAAGAAATCTGAAGTTTAGAAATACCGAACGAAGAACGGATGCAGAGTCGAGACCGAAATCTCTTTCCTTAATTCTGAAAACGCCTCGTAGTGTGACGGTTGTTGACGTTCCGAATCCCAGGATACAACTGCGACGATCTCTTGAACCGCACAACCCAGTAACAAGAGCTAACGAACCCACAGATCTATGTGTACTCTCAAACACGAAAAAAAGAAGGAGAAGGAAAAACCGAAAGAGCTCTGTGGGAGGATTCGAAAGAAAAAACCGAGAGGTTCTTCTCTTAGAGATTACTTCATGATTAACGAAAGATCACCTCTTAAATGAGACGCAAATCACATTACCGTTGTAATACGTAACTTGCTGGAGTTACACATTTGTCAAGTGTAACTTCTGGAGTTAACAGAGAGAATTCATTGAGGGAGTTAAAGCTGGGTCAAAGCCCACTAATGGGCCTTTTGGATCGGCCCAAAAGGATAGGGCGTTGGCTGGCCAGCCCAAGCCCGATCCGATCCAACCCAACCCGGCACGGCTCGGCGCGCGTGTGGGCTTGATGAGCTAGGTCCTCTCCCTATTGAAAATTGGTAATGACCCAAGGCCACAACCTTAGGTCCATTTTCCCTCTATATATACTAGGAGATTTATCTCCAAACTTCCAATGTGGGATACACTTTTATCCCAATATTTTACCCAAGTCTTGCACTTCATACAAGCTACTTTGGGCCTCCATTTCTCATTCAAACGGAAATCATTTTTGTCGTATGAGTACACTACGAGAATGTACTCATGTAGACGAAGCCAATGCTTCCATTTTCCGGTGTTGACAATGGCCGGAGCCCACCGGAATTGTGCCCGGAAAAGTGATCGGCGCCACATTCAAATAATGAGTTCCAACAATCCCCCACATGAATAGAAATGATTCTAAACATTGGTTTTAAAAACAGAAAGACTTTTGAGAGTACAGTCGAAAAATCACTGCATCTGGGCTGGTAGCGTGTTTCAGCCTTGAACCACCCATAGTGAGTAGCTATCGGATTTACTCGACCAAGTAGTGAACATGATGTCTTGAACCACCCGGGCTTTGATGTAAATCGAGACAATAACTATCACACAGTTTCATCTTCTCACAGAACTAGGTTCTTTGTTGTGTTCATTTTGGCCTTGAACATCCCTGGTTATTCATGAGTGAACTTGGAGAATTCAGCCTCTCTTAATTCTCCTAGAAACGGCCCCATTTCACACTCATAAGGTGATTGCCATGAAGAGTATCCTGTCATACCCCACTTTTATTTTAAAGCTATGGAATCATTAAAAGCCAAGCTTAACCTTAACTCATACAGGTAGCACTGTTCATCATCCTAGGAACTGGGATGAGACTTAAGTCTCCCAGTGCTCATCTTGATTCAGCTTGATTTAGTTTTCCCTTTGAACCTACTTCTTGGGATCTCCAGTCAGGTAGGTAGGGTTAGCCATCAATCATCCTCTTTAATCATAGGCTTTAAACCCATTCCTCTTGATGATTTAACAACTTGATCTCGTGACAAACCTTTATTAAACGGATCCGCTGGGTTATCAGCCGACTTTGATATAATATATTGATATTATACCATGCGAGAGTAGTTGTGTAATGGTTTTATGTCACCTTCGTGACTTACCATTGTACAGACGACTCAGTGCCTGAGCTATAGCCGATTGATTATCACAGTGTACACTTACTGTTGGCACTGGTTTTGTCCCACATCGGGATATCTTCCAACAAATTCTAAAGCCATTTAGCTTCCTCAGCTGCTTTGTCTGAAGCAATGAACTCAGATTCCATATTGGATCTGGCCAATAGTGTTTGTGTGGAAGATTTCCATGATACTGCTGCACCACCAAGTGTAAATACATATCCACTTGTGGATTTTGAGTTTCTGGAATCGGATATCCGGTTGGCATCACTGTATCCATCCAAAACTGCTGGGTATTTCCCATAATGCAGCCCATAACTTTGAGTATAGCGCAAGTAGTTCTATACTCTAGCTATCCATTTCCAGTGTTTATGTCCTGGATTACTTGTGTAGCGATTTAGTACATTTACTGAGTGCGCCAAGTCTGGTCTTGTGCAATTGGTCAAGTACATGAGACTTCCAATCACACGTGCATACTCCAATTGTGACACTGCATCCCCCGAGTTCTTAGTCAAATGAAGATGAGGGTCTACGGGACTCTTTGCAATCCCGCTTGAATAGTTCTTGAATCTCTCAAGTACTTTTTCAGTATAATGAGCTTGAGACAGGATTACTCCTTTAGAATGTCTAGTGATTTTAATCCCTAGTATGACATCTGCTAATCCCAAGTCTTTCATGTCAAACTTCTCACTAAGCATGTTCTTAGTTCGGTTGATCATGTCCTTATTGCTTCCAATAATGAGCATGTCATCTACATACAAACACAACAAGATGTAACCATTTGGTGTGTCTTTGAAATAGATGCATTTGTCACATTCATTGATGCTGAAGCCATTTGACATCATGACATTGTCAAATTTTTCATGTCACTGCTTTGGAGCTTGTTTGAGTCCATATAGAGACTTCGCGAGTTTGCACACTTTGTGTTCCTGTCCAGGAACCACATAACCCTCAGGTTGTTTCATGTATATCTCCTCTTCTAATTCTCCATTTAGAAAGGCAGTTTTCACATCCATTTGATGGATTTCGAGGTTTCGTAATGCTGTTATTGCTATTAGCATTCTAATTGAAGTTATTCTCGTAATTGGAGAATAAGTGTCAAAGAAATCATGGCCTTCTTTTTGCCGAAATCCTTGCACCACAAGCCTCGCCTTGTGCTTATCTATTGAGCCATCGGTTTTCAATTTGGTTTTGAAAATCCATTTGCACCCAAGTGCTTTACACCCTTGTGGCAAATCAACTAACTCCCATGTATGGTTTTGCATAATGGAGTCGATTTCGCTTTTAACTGCTTCCTTCCATGAAGGTGCATCAGGTGTAGACATGGCTTCTTTGAAGGTTCTAGGCTCATTCTCCAAGAGAAAAGCCATTATGAACTCTTGCCCAAAGGTTTTTCTCCTTTCGAGCTCTTTTGCTTCGTCTAGGTTCAACTTTTGTGTCCTTTCGAGCTTTTTTGCTTTGTCTAGGTTCATCTTCTGTTTCATTTACAGAAGTGCCTGCTTCACTCTGTTCACGAGTTCGTTTCGGATATTCTTTATCCTTGCACGGAAACACGTTTTCAAAGAATGACGCATTCCTTGATTCCATTATTGTATTGACATGTATAACTGGTATATCAGATTTATGTACCAGAAACCGATAAGCACTAATGTTATGTGCATATCCTATGAAAATACAATCAACGGTTTTAGGTCCAATTGTGACCTTTTTAGGAGGTGGCACTACCACTGTTGCTAGGCACCCCCACACTTTGATGTATTTGTACGATGGTACGTTACCTTTCCAAAGTTCGTATGGCGTATTGCCAGTAACCTTATGCGGTATCTTGTTCAGGATATAGTTGGTGGTAAGCAACGCTTCCCCCCACATGTTCTGGGGTAACCCAGATTCCTGCAACATTGCATTCATCATCTCTTTCAGAGTTCGGTTCTTGCGTTCCGCAACTCCGTTAGATTCTGGTGAGTAGGGAGCAGTTGTTTGATGAATAATCCCGTGTTCTCTACAGAACGCGTTGAAAGGTTCATCATACTCGCCTCCTCTATCACTTCGGATAATTTTTATGGTTTTACTAAGTTGGTTTTCAACTTCCAACTTGTATTCCTTGAACTTTTCCAAGGCCTCATACTTGCTTCTTAGCTAGTATAACTAACAATATTTTATGCAATCGTCGATAAAAATCACGAAATACTTTTTACCGCCTCTAGTTTGCACTTTAAATCACACAAATCTGTGTGTATTAAGCCTAGAGGTGCGGTTGTTCTCTCTACACGTAGGGATGGTGTTTTTGTGAGTTTGGCATGTACGCATACTTCACATTTTTCTTTACTTGATTTGCATTTTGGAATCAGGTTCATGTTCATTAGTCTTTGAATAGACTTTTTATTCACATGCCCTAACCGTTCATGCCAAATATTAAAAGACTCAACGACATAAGCAATAAGATTATTCTTATTCATTGAAACATTGGATACAACAGAGTTTGGATGACTGTCATTACATTCAGTTTGACCAGTCTAACCCTTACATAACCCTTGCCCAAATACACCACATTCTTAGAAAGAACTAGTTTGTCAGACACGAACTTCACAGCGAAGCTGTTCTTGCTCAGCAAAGTGCCGGAGATCAGATTCTTCCGTATATCTGGCACATACATGACATTGGTGAGAGTCTGCTCCTTCTCGGAAGTCAGCTTCAATACCACTTTGTCGTGACCATCGACCTTGGATGTGAACGAGTTCCCCATAAATAGATGCTCGTCACTCTTGCTCTTCAGATAAGTGGTAAACATTCCCTTATCAGAGCAGATATGTCTGGTAACACCTGTATCGTACCACCATTTCATTGGATTGCTTCCAATCATATTGACTTCAGACGTCAAAGCACACAGATCTGCATCCGTGAGCCTGCCTTCAATCATGTTGACTTGGGATTTCCCCTTGTCCTTACGTGGATCAGCCTTGCTACGACATGCGGCATCCATGTGACCAATTTTAACCACACTTGTGGCATTTTCCATTGAACTTCTTAGCTCGTTGCTTATTGAAGTTGTTGGAGCCTTGGGGTTGAAAATTTCTTTTCTTCCCCTTGTCCTTGTGTTTGGCCAAGTTGACCTTCGGGTTCAGTACCTGACCACCCTGTGTTTTGTGGTAGGTTGACTCAGTCCGTAGCCTGACAATCAAGTCTTCAACAGTCATAGCTTTTCGCTTGTGCTTTAGATAGCTCTTGAAATCCTTCCAACCTGGAGGGAGTTTCTCTATGAAAGAAGCTACCTGGAACGTCTCATAGATCGACATTCCTTCCGCACTAATCTTATGCGTAAGCAATGGCAACTCTTCAACTTGTTCCATGATGGGCTTGGAGTCTACCATTTTGAAGTCCAGAAATTTCGCCACTGCGAACTTCTTAGAGCCTGCGTCCTCAGACTTGTATTTCTTTCCTAGGCAATTCAGTATTCCTTAGAAGTCTTGATCTCACTGTACCATTGTACAGTGGATCTATCAGACGGCTTTGAACCCAACCTTTGCACAGACAATCCCCATTAGTCCAGGTCTCAACGCTGGCTAGGGAGAAAAGATATGAAATCTGAGGCAAAAGCACATGTTTATCCTCTTTCATGAACTTTTCTAGTCTGATATGCTATTGGTTTGGACAATCTGATTTAATAGCGTTTCCGAACCTCCTGACTGACAAATTCACTGCTGGCAGACCACTCCCAGACTGAACCCGGGGTGTCGACTCAACACGATTTCCAATATCGGCTCCGACACGAGCACCAAAACCAGAATTAACATTCTCAGTTTGGTTAATCATACATCTCATAAATGTACAAAAATTGTACGATTGCAACGGCAAGTTCAATGAGCAAATTCTCAAACGAAACAATAAATTGCAGTTTCATACGCGTATATGATATATATTGTTGTTTTTGTTTGATTTTTTCTGTACAACAGTACAGATGGCCAAAAAGATTCAGATCTAGAAGACCAAAATCAGCAAGCAGAGAAAATAGATTCATACACTAATCATGCTCGAACATCAAATTAATTAGCAAACACCGAAGTCATATAGGCAAACCAAATGACGAAACAAATCAAATGACGAATTGCACGAACAAATCATCATGCAAATTAATTTAAACAAACAGCAATTAAATATTACCCGAACAACAAAACAATGCATCATGCAGCATATTAAATTAAAATGCATATTTAATTTATGAACAACAAAATGAAATTTACCGAACAGCAAATTGATAAACAGCCGAATTAATCCACGGACATGAAATAATTTAGAACAGTAAATATAATCCGAACAACAACTAAAATGACGAACATCGAAAAGTCAGAAAATACTTCAGACAATCAAATCGGTTAGTCCGTATAAGCAGTCAAACGAAGCAAAATTTTCAGAATTAAGATTGTAGGAATATAATTTCCTATATGCATACGAAAGATTTAAACTGCAAATATACGAACATGAATTAAGGAAATCTGAAGTTTAGAAATACCGAACGAAGAACGGATGCAGAGTCGAGACCGAAATCTCTTTCCTTAATTCTGAAAACGCCCCGTAGTGTGACGGTTGTTGACGTTCCGAATCCCAGGATACAACTGCGACGATCTCTTGAACCGCACAACCCAGTAACAAGAGCTAACGAACCCACAGATCTATGTGTACTCTCAGACACGAAAAAAAGAAGGAGAAGGAAAAACCGAAAGAGCTCTGTGGGAGGATTCGAAAGAAAAAACCGAGAGAGAATTCATTGAGGGAGTTAAAGTTGGATCAAAGCCCACTAATGGGCCTTTTGGATCGGCCCAAAAGGATAGGGCGTTGGCTAGGTCCTCTCCCCATTGAAAATGGGTAATGATCTCTTGAACCGCACAACCCAGTAACAAGAGCTAACGAACCCACAGATCTATGTGTACTCTCAGACACGAAAAAAAGAAGGAGAAGGAAAAACCGAAAGAGCTCTGTGGGAGGATTCGAAAGAAAAAACCGAGAGAGAATTCATTGAGGGAGTTAAAGCTGGGTCAAAGCCCACTAATGGGCCTTTTGGATCGGCCCAAAAGGATAGGGCGTTGGCTAGGTCCTCTCCCCATTGAAAATGGGTAATGACCCAAGGCCACAACCTTAGGTCCATTTTTCCTCTATATATACTAGGAGATTTATCTCCAAACTTCCAATGTGGGATACACTTTTATCCCAACATTTTATCCAAGTCTTGCACTTCATGCAAGCTACTTTGGGCCTCCATTTCTCATTCAAACGGAAATCATTTTTGTCGTATGAGTACACTACGAGAATGTACTCATGTAGACGAAACCAATGCTTTCATTTTCCGGTGTTGACAATGGCCGGAGCCCACCGGAATTGTGCCCGGAAAAGTGACCGGCGCCACATTCAAATAATGAGTTCCAACACTCTATTCTCCATTGTTGTTGGTATTGTTTAGATTTGGACTTTCGGTTTGGTATACATATCCTTAAGCTAATACATCTTCTTCGCAGAGAAGGGAATAATACATCAGAATTGTCAATATTCCTTTTTGTCTCCTTCGTTCCATGGATAGTGTGCTCCTGCTCTTGCTTCCTCTTGATTTGTTTAGTGTGAATTCATGCATTTTGGGTTGACGTCTTCAGCTTTTTGTTGTTCATATGTTTGGTGTGTCCATTCCTTTGCACTTTTCCTGTACAAATTGTAGCAAAGTAAAGGTAACAAGTTGTAATGCTACAATGTATGTAGGGCCCGTTCGGTTGGATTGAAGGAGGAAATAAAGTTGGATGTGGAGATAAAGTTTAAGCATTTGCTTAATGTTAGAGGGATGACATTAGGGCTCTGTTCGGTGAAGTGGGAGATGAAGGAGTTGAAGTTGAAGCAAATTGCTTGAACCCTCACTTCAACTCACATTTTTCCTTAATGTACCCCCAACATTAAGCAATTTGCTTCATCTCCCCCTTAAACTCCTTCTTCATCTCTTCCTTCAACTCTCCCTTACACTCCACCGAACGGAGCCTAGGCATTAAGGAGGAGATGAAGTAAGAGTTTAAGCATTTACTCACTTAATGCCCTTGTAGCCGAACGGATCCGTAGCTTTGGGTAGTATTTTTTGGATCTAATGATTGGCATTCATCGTATTGAAAATATTGTTTTTGGTATTGTTACCCTAGTTTTGGTTTATAGCTTGTGTGAGTTTTTTCCTCCCAGTATGTTATGTCCATTCATTATTGTTTGTGGTTGATGAAGTTTTTGGTGTGGGAGTGAGTCCGTTTATGTCTAAGGATATTCCATTACAATTCTTATGTCCTTTAATCATTGTAGAAATGGGAGCAGATTGGTATACACAGGTCATGTCAACACACCAGCAAACAATATATTCACTCAAAAATAGAGGGTAGTATTATTGGTTCGGATCCATCTAGTGATACAATTACAAGAGATTCTCGAGTCAAAATATTCATGATCCACGTAAACTAGTTTATTCTTATAGATATCTGATAAAGTGAATTAGTCTTTTGTTTTAGATGTCCTATATGGGGGTAAATGCACTTTTTTTCTAGTTCTTCCTACATCATTATTTATCTTAGTGCTATTGTTTGGTATTTCTGTAACCATTTTGTTAGGATAGTTGATTGAAACCTTGATGTTGCTTTTCTTGGCTCGTGTTGTGAAGTGTATTGGGTTTGATCGGTATTTACTAATGTATTCTTTAGGGCTGATATGTGATATTCTTATTGGTTTGCGACCTCATTGTCATCTCATTAATAAGATTGTGATTGATTAATATAATAAAAATATATTATTTTTATAAGTATTTCTTTTTGAATATAAATTATCAAAATTTCAAATTATTTATTTAAAAAAATATATTATAAAAAATCTATGTTTATATGTATATATATATATATTAAAGCTCACTCTTTTCAAACCACCAGAGTGTTATTAGGCCCATATTATTGAAGTGTTATCTTCTAATTTTTTAATATATTAAATAATTAGTAAAATATAAATTGACAAAGAAGTTTAAATCTCTCCCTTTTCAAGCCACCTATATATCTTAGTTAATTTTAATTGATAGGTAAAAGGAACATAAATTTAACTTTTCTTAGAATTGTTCCCTTTAAATTATTTAGATTTTTAACAACCTACAACAAATATATATTAGAATAATAAATATCTATTGATTTTCCTTAAATTCTATCAGCCTATTTTGTTTTACATCACCGATTAAGATCAACTTCTTCTTTTTTCATTGAGCATATATTTTAATTAAATTTTTATTTTCTATGTTTGAGCTTATTTCAAACTTATTTAAAGGAGTTATAAATAGAATCTTACAACTGAATTTTCTAACTTTGATCGACTACTGATAAGGTGTGTTATTCCATCTAGTGGTGGAGCCACGTGGGGCCCAGTAGGGGCTACAACCCCCACTGGGTTTCTAAAAAAAATGTGTTTTTTTATATATAAAAAATCCTTGTTTTTATTTATTTTTTCCCTAGAAGTAACATGTTTATCTTTTTTCTTTAAAAGCTCATTAGTAATTTTTCAAAATTATTAGTTAGCTTTTGAAGAAAATGGTTTTAGTTGACATAGTTTTATATGTCTATTTTTTTTTTATGAAGTTAGTATTTTTTTATATGTTGCAAGTTGCAACAACTACCTGTTGAAAGAATTTTTTTTGTTATGAAAGTTCGCAAAAAGTTGAGTACGCAATCGGCTTAGGAATGATTTCTTAACATGTCACGTCGAACAATGTTATCTAATTATAAATCTTATATAATTTTTAATATTTATATTTTTTAATTATTATAATAATAATTTATTTTCCCCCCACTGGACTGAAATCCCGCGTTCGCTCCTGATTCCATCCATCCATTCATTCACTCATTGATACATTAAACTCAACTTATATATAAAAAAACACTTTTCATTATGTGGGTTTAAAAAAATTAGTTTAATCAAACTTTACAGAAAGAATGGTGAGCCATTTCGTTGATTTTCACGACTTTCTCTCCTGTATTTAAAAAAAAAATATCTCCTTTATATTTATATAAAAACTTTGATACCCTAATCTATTTCTAGCTAATTTTACGTAATTTATGTGAAACTAGATATAGATTTTACTATTTATGCAATATTTTTAACCAAATGGTGTAATATGAAAAATGTAATAGTTTTTTTAATATTTAAATTATATATAAACTCAATTTTTTTAATATATAAACAAATATAATTATTTCATTGTACCCATAATTTTCTTCTTTCTACTATTGAAGTCTATTCAAACTTAATATATCCTATATGAAGAATGCATGTATAGTTTAAGTAGGTTTAAAAATATTAACAACCTATTTTTGTTATTGTTGAATTTTAAGATCTTTTTGATTTATTTACAGCTACAAAAAAGGATAGGATTATATAAAAAGTGTTGCTCCCGTGCTAAAAAATATGAATAACGTACATGTTGATTCCCTCGTATATGAGCTTCTAAAGTATAGAATTGTCGTGACATCGGCTATCATAAATCACGCGTTCTTGTGAATATTGAAGACAAGAATCATAACGAACTCTCTTTTATTAATATTATCGTGAGGATTCTAATGGAGATTAGACATTAACAACCTTTTATACGAGAATCAACCATATATCCCTAATTCTCTTACCAGAAAGTTGGCAATCGAACCAAATATCCCTAAATTATGGAGCTTTACGCCTATTTATAGCTCTTGCATTTTGCTTCTGATTGTTGTCAAGGTGCTGAGACGCATTGGCTCGTGATTGGTCATGTAGAGCGATGTGGCGAGCGTTGGTTAATCGGCTAAGAGTGGCGGTTTAGGCATGAATTATTCTTTTTGTGGGGCGACACCGCATTGCAGAACACGTTCTCTAAATGATTTAGCGTGTGGTTTTAGGATGTGTTCCATTTATTGGTTGGAAAATATCCTCCAAATGACCGTGGTGAATTCACTCGACCATGGCTATTTAATTAGATTAGCACGATCATCACAACCCTTGCTTTGACAATTAGATCGTGAAGTTGTTAAAGCAACACATGGAGGTCATCTTGGATTAACGCGTTCATTTGGCGTCCTTGAGTTAGAAAGCTACACTTGGTTGAGATGGGCCTTTTCCCTGATTGGGCCTTGGTGACCTCGGCCCAATAAGCCTTGTATAAAAGGGGGAGATGGGTAGGAGAATCATTTCATCTTCTTCCTCCAAATTCCTCAGAACGTTCCTAGACATTTGGATTTCTGCCGTCAATCTGTAACTGCAATCTTCTTTCTTCATTCTTTTTCTTAGAATTGCCAAGTAAGTAATGATTTTATCTTATTTACTTCTACTTTCTTTTTCCGTGTACCCCTTGCACGATTCCTTCTCTTGTTCTTGAGTTTGAAACTTCTTTGGGGCGGGTTTAAGATTTTGGATATGATGGGGTTTTCTAGGGTTCATCGGCGAGGGAGATAAGCGGTGCTTGGGCGGCATTGGTTTCCTGGAACGAACGGTGGTGGGTAGGGTGGTGTTACATCGGGGAGTGTGGTGGTGTTCTTAGGAAGGCGCTATCCCCTGGTTTTGTCTTTTCTTCTTCATATCTTCCCTCTTCTGACCCTTTGAATTCTCGCAATGGATCTTACTAGGTGCTGATAAAGACCCAAAACTTTGTTGAATATGGTGTCTTTGTGTTCTAGTATTCTTTTGATAATCTACGCGTTCTTTTCTGAAAAATTATTCTTTAGCTCCTTTTTCTTTCTTGATTGCGCACATGTTCTTCGTCCTTTTCTTCATTGTTACTTTCTCTCTTCTTCTTTTCAGAGGATTTTGACCAACGCGCGCAATCATCTCCAAGCTTCTTTAAATTATGTCAAGTGAGATAAACTCTGGAAGTAGCGATGCATTTGGTAGAGTTGTTGGGGACCCGTATCGAAAAAGCAAACCCGCCTCAATCCCAGAGGTTGAGACAATATCTTCGTCTTCTAGTGACTCGTCGTTTCAATCTCCTCAAGATGAAGAAGTGTCATCAGAGGAGACCAAGGATGTGGTTATTCATAAAGGACATGTACTGGAGGCCAATAAGGTAAAGGGAAAAGGCGTAGTGTCCTATGCTCCCGCGACAAACCCTACCCCAAAACAATCATCGGACGACAAGACGCGGAGTACAACCAGTTTGGCAAACCATCGCGTGGATATCGATCCTCCTCTTATCCCCACAGTAGTTTCTGAAGAAGTTCCCATGATTGCAAGTCATCCAGGAAAGGACATGCGCGTCCTTGGGGTAGGTACTAGTGTTTCTCTTACTACGTTAGAGGGTCTACACATTTAATTCATTGGCCACGTGGGGTGGAACTATGTCTTCCTGGGAGGGGGAACTTCAATGGCACGTTACGAGAATTGTCTAGTTGTCATTGTGGCCAACGTTGAGGCGGGGTTTCGTCTTTCTTTGCCTGACTTTTACCACGACTGTTTGAGCCTGCTAAGACATAGTCTATCATAATTGGCTCATAATGCGTGGAGATTCCTTAGAGGATATAAGATGCGATGCTATAAATCTGGGATCACTCATGACGCATAACACATGCTATGTCTTTTCACAATGACGTATGAGAGGGTCTTCTGTAATCTCGGTCTACCCACACTAAACGTGATAAGAAAACCCTCAAATGTGGGTAAGTGGAAGGACAAGTGGTTTATGGTGAGGGATTCTACACACGCGACCTTTGACTGTCAACTCTTTCATGCATCCCGACAAGCCAAATCAGAGGGAAATCGACACGTGCAAAGCTCTATTTTGCAACGAATGAGATGATCCCGACCATAAGCGACTAATTACCTAGGCAAACTTGGAAAAAGGCGGGACTGAGTTTACCGCGTTCTACCGAGCATGCTAGGCAGGGTTATTTCCTGCTTTCTTTATCTTTTGTTTCTTCATGTCATGCTAACTTGTTATTGTGGTATTCCCAAGGATGATGGGGTCTTCAATCTTATTAGAGCGGGCGAAGAAGATCACGGAGGGTACGTCGCGGTCTACTTCGGCCCTCGGGACAACAAATGATCCGGTTGGAGTAGAGCAATCATCCACCCCAACCCTTAGCGCAGTTGTACTGCGTGCGGCCACAAGCTCTCCGCTACCTCCAGGTAGCCAAGCTGGGTCGGAGCCCTGGAGCAAAAAACGTCATGACGCACCTCAGGTCGGCCGTGATGCGAAGAAGGCAAGGATGGAAACTAGTACGGGCTCTGACATTCCTCGGCTTGAGGAGGGAGTTGACATGGAGACATTAAGAAGGTTTGCCTTTTCTGGAACTTCCGTTGTTGATATGCACAAGTTGGCCATCCAAAAGGATGCGTTCCTCGAGGAAAAGAAATCGTTGAAGACATTGCTCGTGTCGTTCTTATAGTTTGAAGCTAGAAGTACATTGAGATGGTATATCACTATTCCTACCTTTGTCTTGATGATTCTATCGCATTGATTTCCTACATCATTGTACCCACTTCATTATATTTTGCATGCTCGCCTCAGTATGCTGGTCAGAACCTCATATTGTGTTGCTCTAGAAGGAAAGTGCAAGGGGTGTAGGAGGAACGTGAGGCTCATGAGAAGTTGGAAGCTCTGATAAAACAAGTCGATCAAGAGACATCTGAGCATGATAAAGCTATTCAAACAAACCGATTTGAACTGCTCACATCACAGTAATAGCATAAAGGCCGTAAGTCGGGCGAAACACGGGAGAGCTTCAAAGGTGATGTGACCTTGTCCGATGGTAAGACCACAAAACGTTGTCAAGGATCGCTTGAATGCGTATTGGGGCATTGCAACTCGTCGGAAGGGTTGAATATGGTGTTGGCGGACTGAGGGGGTTCGGATGCAGCGGACTGGAGGCAGCGAGCGGCGGCGGAAGTGGTGGAGACGCGGCGGTCGAAGGGGAGCGAGCGGCGGTGGAAGTGCGGTTATGGTGGTGGTGATCGGCAACAACCATAGGGATTAGGGTTTGTGTTTTGGTGTGGTTTCGGATAGTTGGGTAACCGAATTAACGCGCCAGGATAGTTCGACTAGAAACGCGTTAATTATTGACGTCAAGGCCCGGGTTTCAGGAGATTACTCGACTGGAAAACAAAGCTCTATTTTGACGTAATGGGAAATGAAGACAAAAGTTAATATTTATACTAGAGAGTTGACCTAATGGGCCAGACTCTCTAGTTACTAAATCTGGCGGCCCATTTAACATAAATGGAAACCACCCAGAAATAGCAGCTACTAAAAATAGAAATAATGTTCATATAACGTACTAAACAAGTAATGTCTCGGTCGGACTGGATGTAACTGTAGAGGAGTCAGTCACGGCTAAGCTGACGAGACACAGAAGCTCGGGCGTTGTAGTGATCTGGCCGTGACTGGCTACAAGTCTGGTCACCAAGGATTGTGTTGCTGCTTGGACACTCTTCACTCTGGAACGAGTGATCGGACCCATAGGTGGAAGTCGCATGGCGTCTTCCTCCTCTGCAGCTGACATAGAGGGCTGGGTTACATCACCCTCCCCCACTTGAGTGTGAAGCGTCCCCGCTTCACCCTCATCATACTCAGGCTCAACATATGGTGCCATGTCAGCGACGTTGAACGTCGGATGCACCCCATACTTGTCCGGAAGCTCGAGATGGTAGGCGTTGTCGCCAATGGCCTTGACCAATCTGAAGGGACCATCACCCCGTTGGTCGAGCTTAGACTTATGGACGAAAGGGAATCGCTCCTTCCGCAAGTGAAGCCAAACCAAGTCGCCTGGGGCAAAGATCAAGCGTCACCTGCCCTTGTTCTTCTGGGCTGAGTACTATAGCACACGCCGCTCTAGCTGTGTGCGTGTCCTCCTGTGCAGCTCCTGAATGTGCTCAGCCAACTTGCCAGCAGTAATGTTCTCCTGGTCCTGCAGCGGGTAAGGCGTCATGTCCAGCGGCGTTAGCGGGTTCCTTCCATAGATGACCTCAAAAGGAGTCAGCTTCGTCGCAGAGTGCCTGGACCTGTTGTAGGAAAACTCAATTGTAGGAAGTAAGTCCTTCCACCTGCGTGGGTTAGCCTTGAGAACCGTCTGAAGGAGGGCTCCCAAGGTACGGTTGGTCACCTCTGTCTGACCATCCGTCTATGGGTGACAGCTAGTAGAAAATAGAAGCTTGGTGCCTAGCTTACCCCACAATGTTCTCTAGAAATGGCCCACAAATTTGGTATCCCTATCATTAACAATAGTTTTAGGGACACCATGCAAGCGCACCACATGCTCAAAAAATAATCCAGCGATGTCCGTAGCATTGTTGGTGTTCTTGCAGGCAATAAAGTGTGTCATCTTAGAGAACCTGTCGACGACCACAAAAATGCAATCTCTACCACGCCGAGACATAGGCAACCCTGTGATAAAATCCATGGAAAGATCTTCCCACGGGGCTGCAGGAATGGGGAGGGGCGTGTAGAGACCATGTTGACTCGAGCGTGCCTTAGCCTTGTGGCATGTCACACAACTCTTGTAATACCTGGTAACACATTGTGTCATTTTGGCCAGAAAAAGTGTTCCCGAAGTGCTGCAAGGGTCTTGGACACCCTAAAATGGCCACGACTGTCATGTGCTTCCTGGAGCAACAAGTGCCTGACAGAAGACATAGGAATACAGAGTTTCCCAGCCTTGTACAGATACCCGTCATCCAGGAAAGACGTGTCATGCTCTCTGCTGATTTTACATTGCTCAAAGATACCCTTAAAGAAAACATCATCAGCATACAAATCCTTGAGCATTGCAAAACCCAATAAACGAGACTAGAGATGAGTGATGAGCACGTACCTGCGAGAAAGGGCATCGACAACCACATTCTCCTTATCTTTCTTGTGCATGATCAGGTACGGAAAGGTCTCCATGAACTCGACCCACCTCGCATGCCTGCGGTTGAGGGTCGTCTGGCTCTTCAGATAGGCCAGGGCAGTATGGTCCGAGTGTATCACAAACTCACTTGGCCAAAGATAGTGCTGTCAAGTCTTCAGAACCTGGATCAGCGCGTACAACTCCTTGTCATACGTCGGGTAGTTCAGCTGAGCACCCGAAAGCTTCTCCGAAAAGTAGGCGATCGGACGCCTCTCCTGCAGCAGGACTCCTCTGATGCCGAAGTCGGAAGCGTCACACTCCACCTCGAACCGACGAGTGAAGTCAGGCAACTATAGCAAAGGTGCGCGGCATAGGGCTTCCTTCAGGGCAACAAATGCAGCATCATGTCGCGGAAGCCAGGTGATGGACGTCGCCTTCTTGGTCAGCTCGTGCAAAGGGGCGGCAATAGTGCTGAAGTCGCGGACGAACCTCCTGTAAAAGTCGGCCAGCCCTAAGAACGAGTGAACCTGGGTGGGGGGGTAGTCGGAGTAGGCCACTCCTTGATGGCGCGTATCTTCTCGTCATCCACACGTAAGCCATCCCTGGAAATAATATATCCAAGAAAGTTTGTAGATTCAGAGCAGAAAACACACTTACCTTTGTTGACATACAAGCTCTCCTTCCTCAAGCAGTCTAACACCTGTCTAAGATGGTCAATATGCGCAGATAAACTACTAGAAAAGACAAGTATATCATCAAAGTAGACAACGACAAACTTCCCCAAGAAAGACCGTAACACATGGTTCATGAGTCTCATGAACGTCGATGGAGCATTGGTCAATCCAAATGGCATGACTAGCCACTCGTAGAGACCGTACTTGGTCTTGAAAGTTGTCTTCCATTCATCGCCCTCCTTCATACGAATCTGGTGATAGCCACTCCGAAGATCAATCTTGGAAAACAAGGTGGCACCATGCAACTCGTCCAGCATGTCATCGAGGCGTGGAATGTGATGTCTATACTTAATGGTGATCTGGTTGATGGCGCGGCAATCCACACACATCTGCCAAGTCCCATCCTTCTTCGGCACCAGAATCACAGGAACGGCGCAGGGACTCAAGCTTTCCCGCACTGCACCCTTGTCCAAAAGCTCTTGGACCTGTCGTTGGAGCTCCTTCGTTTCCTCAGGAGAAGCTCGGTAGGCAGCACAGTTCGGTAGAGAAGCGCCGGGAATGAAGTCTATCTGGTGCTCAATACCATGCACGGGTGGCAGACCTGGCAGCAGCTCGTCAGGCATAATGTCCTCAAAGTCCTGCAAAACAGACAAAATAGCAGGCGGGAGTGCGGGTTCTACCGTAGTAGTGGCACAAATGCAAGGAATAAGAAGGAAACAAGTAGACTTGCCTTGAAGTGCTGGTGTGAGGTCCTTGTGACAGGCCAGAAGAACCCTGGGTTCACAGGTACCCCACAGGGTAGACGCAGTAGCAGCTGCTGGAGAAGGTAAACCATCGGAACCTATAGAGGGTGAGCGCAAAGTAATACCAGGTGGAGAACACTTACCAGACGGCGCATAAGTCCTTCCAGAAGCTGCAGAAGGCGAAGACGCAGGAAGGGAAGCGGAAAATGCTGACTCGGCCGAGTGAGGGGCCGAGTTGTGTTCTATGCCACTGACTGGCTCCACAACTCGGTCGAGTTGCTGGCCGAGTTGGGCTATGCCGTCCTGATGCGGTCCAGAACTCGGGCGAGTTGCTGGCCGAGTTATTGTCTGGTGCCCTGACTTGGGCCACAACTCGGTCGAGTTGGTGGCCGAGTTCTCCTCTGGTGCCACAACTCGGTCGGGGGCTCGGCCGAGTTGTTGTCTGGAGGTCTCCGCAGTGGATGTCATTGCCGGCGGACTTTCGGCGGCCTCCAGTGCCTTCTGGCGTTGGCGCTCGGCCTAGTCCTGTAAAATTTCATGCGGGCTCATGGGTAAGAGAGTCACGCGCTCCCGTGGTAATTGAACATGTAGGTGTTCAAATACCCGTCGTAAAGCACGCGACGATCATACAACCATGACGTCCCAAAAAAAAATGGGTAGCGTCCATGGCGGTAACATCACAAAGCATAGTATCGCTATAAGGACCAATAGAAAAGGAAATAAGACACTGTCGCGATACTTTGTTACCTGAGCCATCTGAAATCCAATGTAGACCATAGGGAGTGGGGTGTGGAGTCGTTGGAAGGTTGAAGTGTCGGACAACCTTCTCGTTGATGATGTTGCAGCAAGAGCCCCCATTAATGATCACGCTCAGCGATGCATTCCGAAGTCTGCATCGAGCATGAAACAAATTCTCCCTCTGCTCAGCTAGGTCACCCTCCTTGACGCTCATCACGCGTCTAGTAACCAGGGCAAAGTGGTATGCCTGGTCCTCATGGTGATCGGAGGTACCGACCACACAACCATCAACATCGGCTGTATAGACAGCTGCAGGAGTTGTCTCGACGTCGTCATCATCGTCGTCGTCGTAACTCTCATAACATGCAGATTGGGTGGAGAAGAGGACCTTCTTGGCATTGGGACAATTCATCTGGTAATGTCCTCGTCCTCCACACCGGAAACATTCCACATCGCGGGCTCGGTCAGAGCGAGCGGTCTCTGTAGGTGGCAGCTGCGGGTGGCAAACAGGAGCAGACGGGACCGCTCTCGGCATCGCTGTAGCAGACGCAGTACATGTGCTTCTTCGGTCCTGTCTAGGCGCACTAGAGGTAGGAGTAGAGTCAGTGCATGAAACCGAAGGAAAGGGTCTAGAACCAAACCTGGAAGATGTTGTGGACTGCCAGGGTCTCTGCCTTTGGCGCTATTGCTGGAGGTAGAACTTTTTTGCAGTGTGCACGACATTGTTGAGGCCCCAAATGGGCAGGACGTCAACCTGATCCTGGATAGGCTGGTTAAGCTCAGTAATGAACCTCGTACGCAAGGTGCCCGGAGCAACACTAACGCCAGCCTTGAAGTACATGTCCTTGAGGCGAGCGAAGAACTCCTGAGGCGAATATGTGCCCTGTCGCGCACGAGCGATCTCAGTCCGCATCTGCTCCTTGTAAGTGGAAGGGACATACTTCCGAGTCATGATGTACACGAGCCGATGCCACTCAGTAATAGGTGCCCAACCCATCCGGTAATGTTGTTGCGTAATACGTTGCCACCACGTCTGTACAGCTCCCTCAAAATGGAGAGTCACAAGATCTACTTTCTCATGCTCCGGGACAGTCAAATGGCACAGGATCTGCTCTGTGTTCTTGCACCCACTCAAGAAAGACAGAAGGGTCATATAAACCATAAAAGTATTTAATTTTTACCTTCACGTCTCGGCGTTGGACTGGTGGATGTGTCTGGCGGTCCAAAAACCGAGTTGTAGGGTCCGCCAAGTGCTTGACATGACGAGCGCCATACCGTGGTGGAAAGCGGGCAGGTTGTCGCGGACGCTGTCGTCCGGCAGCTGGGCGCTGAGGCTGGTGAGCCTGCTGGTGGCGCCCGGGCTGGACAGCGTGCCAATAGGCCTCCTGATTCTGAGGCAGCAAAGGAGGCGGCACATAGCTAGTACGCTGGTGCTGAAGCTCAGGGGGATCCAGGAGAGACGGATGAAAACCGTCAGCATATCCAAACTGACCCTCATCCTCCTCAAGGTCGTACTCATCAAACTGATCCTCCTCATCAGAATAAAGAGGAGTGCGGACACTCTGATGATCCTGATAAGCATCAATATCAAACGGCACAGAAGTGGATGGCCGTTGTTGACGTTGACGCTGGCGCTGCTGCAGACAAGAACCAGACGGCTGGCGGTGGGGGCGACCTGTTGTAGGCTATAATGTCGGTGATCGGCCTTGCCTATGTCGACCACTGGAATGAACTTGATCGTCCTCATGTTCCTCTTGGAAACTCTCATCATCGGCCTCTGCAGCGTCATGGTGTTCTTCCCGGATCACTACTTGCGCAGACCATCGTTGTCGACGACGCTGCGGATCTACAATGCTTTCTCTCTGCGATGCCAAGTGTTTTAGCTGGCCTGGATCCGATGTGGAGGGGAGCATCACAGCTTTACCCTTCGCCTTTTCCAGGGCTAGGGCGCTCAAATCATCTGCCTGTAGCTGACCCTAATCAGAAGCGACCGTAGCGATCGGAACAGGTTGCTGGCGAGAGTACTCCGTATTCTGACGCTGGAGTTCGGCTATCTGGGCTTCTCTTGCTTTTTTGTCAGCAAGCAACTCTCGGATCATCTTTTGTTCAACAGTCTATGTTCCTGTCTTGCGGGTGGTATCACCTTCTGACATGGTACCTGACAGCCAGAAATGGCAAACCACAGGATCAAGACGAACAACAACAGCAACAGAGAAGCAACAAATAGGTAAGCAGAACCGAACTCAACAAGCAATCACTCGGTAAACTAATCTGGCTGGCCGTGTGGGTGGTTACGAGTAGGCTAAAGCAACTCACACAACGATCAACAAAATCAAGGCAATGCTCAGCAAAGAAAATGTCGAAAGTAAATATGCAAGGATATAAGCACAGAAGCAAGCACAACACAGTCAACCAAGATATGCAACCTAGACACTGAAAGGTAGAGAAGACGGTAAATGAATCACTGGCGATGACGGTTATGTGAAGGTGCCGGATTCAAGACCGGGTTCTCCCTTCGTGCTGCGGAGAGACGCACTTGCCTTATTTTGGCTTCTGTGGTCTCGAATTTTATTTTTTTGTATGCTGCGAACAACTGCTGATTTTTTTTTTGTATAATCTGCGAACAGCGGCTGCGGTACACAGAAACGCACAGAAATAGTTCAGCAAACGCACAGAAAGGCAGCACAGTTCAGCAAAACGCACAGAAATGCTACACAGTTCAGCAAAATGCACAAAAATGCTGCACAGTTCAGCAAAATGCACAGAAACGCAGTAGCAAAAATTAAAAAAGAATGCAGTGATTCAAGTGGGAAAAGAAGGGGATTGCAAAGATGCAGATTTGTGGGGCAAACAAGGCAAACACAGTTGCAAGCGAACTATCTAAGCCTATATGCAAGAAGATCTACAAGAAACACAATCACAACCAAGCAAAACACCAGAAAATGTTGAAAATCTGTGTGAAAAGGTTCGAATCTGTGCAGAAGTAAATTTTTTTGGTTCGGTTTTGATGATGGCCGAATTTCTCAACCACCAAACCTAGGGTTTTAATTTTTTTTCAAATTCAGATTGTAAGAAAAAAAAATATTTTTGGTTCCTAGAACAAGATCTAGGTTTTTTTTATTGATGCAGGAATTGATTTACGGAAACGAATGAGTGATTGAACGAAGAGTTGGAACGACTTACGCGATTCGTAGGCTCTGATGCCAGTTGATGTGACCTTGTCCGATGGAAAGACCACAAAACATTGTCAAGGATCGCTTGAATGCGTATTGGGGCGTTCTAACTCGTCGGAAGGGTTGAATATGGTGTTGGCGGACTGAGGGGGTTCGGATGCAGCGGACTGGAGGCAGCGAGTGGCGGCGAAAGTGGTGGAGACGCGGCGGTCGAAGGGGAGTGAGCGGCGGCGGAAGTGCGGTTATGGTGGTGGTGATCGGCGGCAGCCCTAGGGATTAGGGTTTGTGTTTTGGTGTGGTTTCGGATAGTTGGGTAACGGAATTAATGCGCTAGGATAGTTCGACTAGAAACGCGTTAATTGTTGACGTCAGGGCCCGGGTTTCAGGAGATTACTCGACTGGAAAACAAAGCTCTATTTCGACGTAATGGGAAATGAAGACAAAAGTTAATATTTATACTAGAGAGTTGACCTAATGGGCCAGACTCTCTAATTACTAAATCTGGCGGCCCATTTAACATAAATGGAAACCACCCAGAAATAGCAGCTACTAAAAATAGAAATAATGTTCGTATAACGTACTAAACAAGTAATGTCTCGGTCGGACTAGATGTAACTGTAGAGGAGTCAGTCACGATTAAGCTGACGAGACACAGAAGCTCGGGCGCTGTAGTGATCTGGACATGACTGGCTATAAGTCTGGTCACCAAGGATTGTGTCGCTGCTTGGACACTCTTCACTCTGGAATGGGTGATCGGACCCGTAGGTGGAAGTCGCATGGCGTCTTCCTCCTCTGCAGCTGACATAGAGGGCTGGGTTACATCAAAAGGTAGAACATGAAGCTCAAGAAGGGGAATGAAGACCTACAAAAGACTACATCTCAAAACGACAAGGAGATAGAATAGCTCAGAAAGCAACGCGATGAATCCAGGCTTGAAGCGGAGAAACAACGTGAGAAGACAGAGTGTGCTATGCTTGAATACTTGCAGTAGAAAGAATACCAAACAAATAGGGTAGACGAGCTGAGGCCACACTAGGAGCACAGGATAAAAGACAACGTCAGACCTGTTGTCGCGAAGTTTGGCGAGATTGATCCTAGGATTACCTACTTCACTCCTGATTACACGGACTTCTTCGGTGAGCCTTCACTCCTTGATTCGGATGAGGAAGAGGGTAACACGGCAAGCACATACATAACCAATTAAGCAGATCCCGCGATATTGTAGGTATGTTCTTTCTACAATCAAGATTTTATATGTTTTTTATAGATTAAAGGTTAGATTTTACTTACTGTAGAGCACAAATACTTGTGAAGGTTTATGCTTTACCTACATTTTGTTAGATGTTCAGTTTCTGCACCTAGTTTATATAGTTGTGACCTCTAGTTGAATCTATTTATATGGCTAGTAGTGTTAGTGGAAGATAGGTGTATGCTTTACTTCATGCTACTACACACTTGTACTACAACTATATGTTCAATCCTATATACTTGTGTAGTGTTTTAGTACTTCTTAAGTTGTAGTTGTATATTGTTTGTTTGTAGGATATTTTTAATCAATTATGTGGTGGATGGAGATAGTCTCATCCAAAAGAGGAAATACCTCAAGAACAGATCAACAAGTTATGGCTTGAAGAATGTGGAGGTCATGAAAAGGGAAGAATTTATGGACAATGATCGTTTTACCGCAAGATGGATAATGTGTTGGGTCCAACAACTCCAGCTCTTCCTTCACCAGCTCATGCTCCTTCTCCTCTGCCTCGTGCTCCTTTTTCACTGCCTCTTGCTCCCTCTCTTCCAACCCATGTTGCTTCTCTATCCCGTCATGAAACTAAAACCCCAAGCCCAGCAAAACTCTTCAAGGTAGCACAACAACAACAAGAATTAATTCAACAATTACTTTTGCAACTAAATCAAGAGAGGATGCAAAGAATGAATACAAATAAGCCACATGTCCTTCCTTCGACTATGCAAACCAACATGTCCTTCCAGTCACTATTGAACTCGACTAGACCAAGTGTGTACGGAGACGGGGCTGTTGGAATGTTGATGTCGGAACTACCTTACCAAACTTATATGAAGATGACACTAGAAGACACTAAAAACTAATGGTGAAAAGCATGTTGTGTTTAGCTGATTTTCTTTCTACTTTTATTATCTAGCTATGACTTATTATATATGCTTTTGGATTATGTCATTTCCTTATGTAATTTTCCTTCCAATTTGTGACATTAGCTATTATTATTATATATGAGTTGTTTCAACGTCATTGTTAGTTTATTAGTATATGAAGTCCTACGTAGTTATAAGGTTGTTACATTTAGGACTTTAAATTAAAATGAATTCTTTTATAATTGTAATTAATCTAAACGTTGGTCCATATATTCATAGTTATATATAACCATAATTGTATATGTTCGACCATTATATTCGTCGAAGTTTTCCTACCGATATCCATAGATGTTTACATAAATGACAAATATATTCATCGTTGTTTATTAGCAACAAACATATTTGTCTAGACATCCAACAAATATAATCGTCGGGAGTTTATTACAGACAAATATTGTCCGCCAAATATAATCGTCAGGAGTTTATAACCAACAAATATCGTCGTTCTTGTATCAAACAAATATAGTTGTCGTGAATTACTTGTCGACAAACATAGACGTTTATATATTCGACAAATATCATCGTCAGAAGTTTGATGACCGATAAACACACTCGTCCAAGTATTCAACAATTATATCCGTCGGGAATTACTTGCCGACAAACATAGACGTCTATATATTAGACATATATAATCATCATAAGTTTTATGACCGATAAACTTATTTGCCCATATATTCGACAATTATACCCATCGGGAATTAGTTGCCAACAACCATAGACGTCTATTTAGTTGACAAATATACTCGTCGGGAGTTTCTCATCGACGAACATAATCGTCTATATAGTCGACAACTCTACCGATCAGGATTATATATGCAACGGCCAAACCCGTCGGGATGTTCAAATTGACAAACAAACTTGTCGATAAATTCAACATCCATGTTCGCCGGTACTATATCTCGATGATACGATGACTATCAATGTTCTCGACGGAAACCAAAAATACTTCAGAAATCGTGATGATTACACTGGTCGATAAAAATCATTTTTCTAGTATGCACATGTATTACACTAGTATTCATAAATAACAAACCAAGCCTAAAATACTGATTAGATTTTTTTGGTAATTTAAAATACTGATTATTATGTATCGTCTATTTTAAGGCTCGTTCAGTATCAATACCACATATATGAGATATCGGGACGATATCGATATGAGTATCAAGATATGAGTGTGAGGGATATTAAGGTATCAAGTATGAGTATAGATATGAGTGATATTTTTGATATACTCATTACGTGTGAGATATCAAATTAACAGTCTAATATCACTTTAATATCACTCATACTCATATTTTGATATCAAGATTATACCAAATACAAATTTAGATATGAGTGAAATTTGTACACATACATGATATTTTAATATTGGATCCTAATGTATGTCTGCAACTGACTTTTTCCCCGATCAATAAATAAAACAGATACACGGAATGAGGGAGAGTGAGTGACTAACTCTTATCTGTGAATATCGCGCGATCACGTTGAAGAAGAAGAAGAAGAAGAAGAAGGCGCCGGGGAATGAGGAGGACTCCGACAGCATGCTGGCGGCTGTCAATGGGCTTCTCTGGTCAATCATCTTCCTGGAGCCCATCAACGACCTTTTTGGCACTTCTTTCCTCTACCGTACTAAGACTTGTCTCCGTCGCGACTTCCCTCGCCTTCGCAAATCTTCTAGAACCGCTGGAATCGGGATCCTTCGTTGGACCCACCGTGGCAGCCCCCTTCGCGCACTCCTCGTCCTCTTTGTGAGTTCTCCTCTCTCATCATCTCGTCTCCTTGATCATTGTTGTTCTTTCGATTATGTTCCGTATTTTGCTTTTGGCTTAGAGCAATTATAGGACTTGACGAGTTTGATTATTAGTTTTTAGGTTCATCACAACAAAAATCTGAGATATATGATAGTTGTCTTACCAAAGAAAATCTAATTTTTTTAGAATCTGAATGCAATTGCTTGTTTGGTAGCATCTTAGGATAGTAATTTGTTGGATTATGCAATATGCCTTAGTATTGCTCCCTCTATCAATGAATCATGTTGAATTGGCTCTTTCTAGGATGTAATATGTCATCAATTAGTCGTTTATATCCATATATTTAACTTTCTATTTAGAAAATGTTGGCTAATGAGTCGTTATTTTGCACGACCAATAATGGGGGTTATCTTATATCTTGAAGTTTTCCATAAATAAGAAAGGTAGTTGTCAATTAGAACTACAAGACTGTAATACTTGGTTCTAAAATCTGTGATAGCACATGTCTTGTTATCAGAATTTTGGTTTCTAGATGCTTGTGGGAGCACCAAACAGTAGTTGTGTTCATGCAGCATTGCTTGAAATTTAAAACGCCTAGCCATTGTGAAAGTTGTTCTATGAATCATATGTTGTTCACTTTCATAGACTCATAGTAACATACAAATGGATTATTGCCTCTGTGATGCATGAAATGAAGCATTAATTCCCACTTCATGAACCTTCCCATTCAAAAATGGATGTTTCTGATGTCTTTTGCCATATCTTATGTATGTTGGAGCAATCTCTCTCCTGACTCTTACATGATTGTTGGTCTTTATGTTGTTCTTTCTCACTGCAAATGTTAATGATGTTGTCATATCACTTCTGGTGTCTTTAGCTATTGCTAGTGGTTTTTGGCCATTTTCTTTTCTTGTGTTGCAGCCATCTATATTGGGGCATTGTCGATTGCGGTTTTTGTCATTTCTGTTTCAACGATACCAGCAATCGTCGTTGTCCTCATCACTACATGTATGGATTCAAGGGATATTGTCTAGTGCTATTGTACAAATGTAATTTATTATTTTACTGCTCTTTTTCTTTGTTGGGTTGTTAGATTTCACTTTCGTTCTCTTGACTTTGGTCTTGAGGAAGTTGTTACAAATAACATATTGTATCAATATCATGTGTCATATAGAATTATTATTAACTGCTTGATTGACAAGAGTTTAGCAAGCATTATTTAATAGGCGTAATAGAGGGGAGAGCGAGAACTATAGTGCATTGGGATGGCATCTTTGCTAGCTACTCCAAGATTAAGGAATTTGTTGCTTGATTAAGTTTGTGTAGTAGTGTTAGAGGGGAGACGTTGAGGACTGAGAAAATCAAGTTATTGAAAGAGAACGTAAAAAAATACGATCCGAGAGATGGCATTAGTAACAACTCTAGCTCTTCCTTCCAAGTTTGATTTTATTGTGCTTATCTTAATGCTTGAGTTGACAATTAACATACCATGTTGTCCATGCCAAAGGATACCTGATTTGGGTGGACTTTGTGGGCACTCATCCTAGTCCTCTGCTTGCATTACATGCTGAGTGTACTTTTACTTCAAATATTTATGGGAGATTCCAGGAGGTACCCTTTAGGTGTTGGACAAACTTGTTTAAAAATTGTTGCAAGATTCCATACCATAGGATTGGACTGTAGAGATGAAGGTTGTAAACCAGTACAATCAACTAAAACCCATATCTTATTTCAAAGATCATTTTGCCTCTTGAGGTAATGCTTTTTTTTTTTCACTTCAAGCTGTTACTGCGTTTGTAAGCCTTTAGTTTAGTTGCTCTCCATATTATAGACTTATAGTTTGATAAAATTATATTAAGATGCAACATATTGGTTGTCCAAAGCAGTAACGGGAAAAGAAAATACTGCTTTGAAATGGACTCAGAGGCTAAAAGAACCCTTATTATCTCAACAAAACAAATTACATGATATTGCACATTTTGTTCGGATATATTACTTTCTGCTTTACACTTGTTATATTAACACCAATGGCTCATTCTCTGAGGTAATAGATGTGGCTTTTTGTGTCATCTTGAAACACTAGCTAAAATCATTACCCTTTGTGCACCTTTTGTTTAGATGTAGATCAATACTACTACCCATCGGAGAAATTTTTTTTGACATGAATATCATTTTATGCCAGGATGGATCGGGTTCCATTGGACAATCTAGTGAGGTTGAGTAAAAGCGCAAGCCTTGCAAAGCACTCGATTAGTATTATGGGAATCAACTATTTCCGCCTATTCAGCTAGGCATTCCCATAGACATGGACACCACAACCACCATGGCTGAAGTTGATTTGTATATAAGTTGCTCCGGATCATGGAGTTTTAGACTGTATCAAAAGCTTAGATGTTAAAATATGACTATGGCTTCTTTGTTGTATATGGGTTTTGAACAAATGCATATCAGATAGTTACCGTGAGTGCTAATAATCTGAGAACGTATTGGAGTCTGTATAAACTTTTTCTATCTTTCCTCTTGCCTTTTGGAGTTGGGACTCAAGAAGATCACAACATTGTTGTGCTCTTACATAGATTATGCTTTGTTGTTTTTCAGACACAAGACAAACATAAATTTGAACTCAACAAGTCTCCAGAGAGTATTATGAGATGCATGAAAGAAAATACGAAGTAATTACTTTTGGATAAAGTGGGAATTTATATTGTCCTAAGCATGAACACAATTTTAGGGATATATAGTTAACGCCTTTCCAACACTAACCCTTTTCACATGCAAATATGCAATCCTAACCTTTTTCATCTTGTATATATGCTTCTTTTAACTCGTAATTTATAAGAGGATAAATCATCACGTGAGAGCAGTCGCTTATATATGAACGTGAGAATATACACACATCGGGAAAAAAACAATATAACCATATTATACCGTAAATTTGCGTTTATTTTGCGTGTGTATCATTTTATTGAAAATATATGTGCATCTATTTTGTACTACATATGTTTTAAATTATTATTATGTGTGGTGCATTCATCTTATACTATATGTACATATTCTCACGTTGGGATATAATTGTAGGTTCTCACTTGAGTCGGATCCAATTTATAATTATGATATTCATATGTTTTTATAACCTTCAAAAAACATTCATGATAAGAACAACTATATAACAAAAGCATATTTATATTAAGTCTTACAAGTTACAATTTTGCAAAGTCCTCCTCCATTAAACTACTTTGTTCCCTTTAAAAAAAAAGTTTTAAAATAAAAATAAATAAATTATTGTAATAATGCAACCATAGTGCAATAATAATGATACTAATATGCTATATAATATTAGAACCTCCCTAGTGTCACATATCGCTTCCAAAATAAGCCACGTCATTTTTGTCACATGTCATTACCCCAAATTTTCACATAATTTTCTATTTTAAAATCATATGCATATCTTCTTCTTTTTTTCAATTTCAGCAACAAGAATATTATGAAAGTATTATAAAAATATTTGTAGATCTTCCTACAATGCTATTTTTATAATTGATTTAGATATCTAAAATAATTCTAAATAAAAGTGGGGAAAAAATAAGATAAACAATCTATTAAATATCTAAACACACAATTTTCAACCTAATGTGCTTGCAAATAAGACAACAATTGTAATAAAAATTCTGCTCAAAAAATTGTGATAGAAATTTAATTTTCATCGGAGTTAAAGTTCTAATATGGCACAAATTTGGACAAATTTTATCGAGTATGAGAATTATCAATTCAAAAGTCATAATGATTTAAGTTCACACATTTCTCCCAACTTATATCATGACGACTCATATTGCTCAATTTTAAGAGGAAAACATGTAAGAGATTTGTAACTTTTTATAGAACATATTTATGTATTTTTTTTATACTTTTTTATAATCATGTTCACTTACAAATACATCATTGAAATCTTTCTTAGTATCTACAAAGTATATTTTTATTTTTCATTTGACTTTTTATTTAGGTATGGTAATCAATTACAAAAATTATATATTGAACCTATGTAAAAAACAAATTTTAAATAAGCTAGATGTATGAATTTCAATAAATTATTTATTATTATTTAGATTCTGGGATGAAATTGTTGGTGATAATTAACTATTTCTTTATTTGATAAGAAAATAATTTGATGTACTAAACATATATTGTAAATTGATAGGTCGATAAAATCGACAAACGGACAAACCGACATAAGAAACAAACATGAAAAAACATGCAGGGGAAAAGACAATAAAATGACCAAAGAGGCTAAGCGAGCTCGAGAGAAGGGTGAACAAAACACTAGTGAAATATAGCCCCAACGGAAACCATGTCAGATAGGGAATTTCTCAAAAAAGTACAAAATGAACCACCTTGTCGTTGCTCGCGCGACAACAAAGATCTTCAAGAGCCTCAAATGCGACCACAACCTCGACCAACAACTCAATTCACACTAAAGATCAGCTCCACAATTATAGATAAATTTTCACACCTCAACTTAAAACAACGCATTCACAAGCACAAATTTTTATAACTAAAATCATGGGAGGGAGGGAGATGAAAGAGTAAAATAACATATTTTAGGAAATATGGAAATTCATAATTGACTTCTTAACTTTTTCACTATAAGAAACTATAGTACAAAAGTTTTAAAAGTTGTTAATGACACATGCTACCTGAAAAACAAGCTTAGTTTTTAGCGATATTAAGGGCTCGTTTGATATGACATTTGAAATTGGGTTGAAATCAAGAATCATGAATCAAAATATATTATTCTCATAGCTTAGTGTTTGATATGTTTACGAAATGAACCATTCCTAAAATTTACTGTTTGGTTGAATATGAGAATCAAATCTTGTTTATATTATACATGTAATTTTTTTTATATATATTTAGCTTATGTAATTCAAAATGATATGATATAATTTATAAGAAATAAGATAATATTTAATTTAAAATTGATGATATCACATTTTAAGACAAAAATATCCTTGTGTATACAAATTTACTCCAAATTACCCCTCCCTTTCTCCCTCTACCTAATACCTATTTGCATATTCCCTAAATTTCTAACCTCAACGCGTCTCTTCCCCCGCAGCCCCGCTCACTATCTCCTCTATTGTCCCGAAGTTTCCTTTCAAAGGCAGACCATGACATCTCTTCAACCGCCGGCCGATGAGCGTGAGAAAAGCGTGCATATCTATTTTCTCAAATATGAGGGAAAGACAGAATATGTGGATGTGAGGCCGTCGCGGGGGTATTTCAATGGAGAAGACGATGGAAAGGGCGGCCTCCGACTGGCGAACCTGGTTTTGAGAGAGAGGGCGACTGATGAACGTGGTTCTGAGGCAGATCGAGGGGAGCAACGAGGGGTAGAGTATTGAGCATAGGGGTGAATTCGATTTTGTTTTGGAATGGCCCATTCCATGATTTTAGACCAGGAATCAATTTGTTCATAAGTGTTGGAATGAGTTATTTCAAGGAATCAATCTGATTTCCATTCCAAGCCTTATTAAACATAAATACGAAAATCAATCATTCTCATACCGATTTCTCATTCCCTTGGAATCGTACCAAACGAGTCCTAATGTCATTTCACAATTTGATAGAGTTGTTGGCAGTTAGTGATCGTGTGTGGTGATTTTTGGTAAATAAATACATTTAGTGGTTGGTTCTGTGTAAATTACCTTAATTTCAAATAAAATTTAAGGGAAAATAAAATGAGTGAGGAAAAATGGATCGGACCCAAGTTGTGGAACTCGGTTTTCCCCATTGCGAGTTCTCTATTCCTTTTCAAGCTCAAGTTCAAGCCTTAGGGCGCTCAGCTCCTCTCCACCGTCTCTAGGGCTTCGAACAAAACTTTACTGTTTTTCATTTCCCTGTACAGGGTTTACAAACAACTTATCCCTCCTCGTTCGAATTCTCCGTTATCAACTCCACGATTGTAAGTTTTCCTCGTAAATCTTTCCCCTAATTCAAAATTATGATTGTAATTGCTTTCTCAGAATCCCAATTTCGTGCAGATTCTGAACTATCAGGTTCAAATTCCCTTTCGTTTCTAGTTTCAATTGATCATTTGACTGTGAAACCACGTCAATTTAGATCCTCTCTCTCAAAATCCCAGTTTTGTTTTCTAGGGTTCATCGCTCACCCTGATTTTCCTGAAATTGGCTTTGGGAGATTCTTTTTTCCTTTGAATTGATTGTTTGGGTTGTGCTTTTGTATGTATTTTTGCAGATGGCGGAGGTAAAGACTTGTGGGAGGCCGATTGAGACGTTGCTAGAGAAGGTTCTGAGTATGAACATCCTCTCATCGGATTATTTCAAGGAGCTATACCGTCTGAAGACGTACCATGAGGTGGTTGACGAGATTTACAACCAAGTTGATCATGTGGAGCCGTGGATGACCGGCAACTGCAGGGGTCCTTCGACGGCCTTTTGCCTTCTCTATAAGTTATTTACCATGAAGCTCACCATCAAGCAAATGCACGGCCTTCTTAAGCACCCTGACTCTCCTTACATTAGAGCTGTGAGTATCAAGTCTTCTGTTTCTGTGGTACTCTAAAGCTGCTTGTATGGTTAAGTTTTTTGTTGGGTTCAAATTTGTGTTTATCATGTGTCTTCTGATAATGTTCTAATTATCTTCTTGGTTATTTATTTATGTCTGGAAATTGTCTTCAGTATATGTTCTTTTTTCTACATGGTGTTGTTTTAATCAAGGATTGTTTTCGCTAAAAAATGCTTGTAGAGTTGTAGAATATGAGCTTTGGATGGTGCTCTGAATCATCCAATTTCTAGGCAGAGCGGTGTTTCTTTGTAGTGATAAATCTGGGCTTTCTTATAGTTGTGTAGTGTCATCAGCCATCACCATAGATTTTTGGATTGTGCATGTGATCACATTGAATTGTTTCCACATTATATCTATTTCTGAAATTCCCTGTTGATGATATATCCTTCTCAAGACTGTGTTGTAAATCCAACAGTTGAACCACATACTTGGATGCTTGGTAATACTCCCTCTGTATAAAAAAGATTGTCATTCTAGAGCTTAACACACTTGTTAAGAAATACAATGATTACCCTATATTCTCATAATTTTTCTTAAAATTTACAATTATTTAATAACTCATCTCAATTGTAGCCAATAAACATAGAGAATTTGTATAAAAAGAGCCAAAAAATACAATTTCCGATGTCAAACCTCGTAACTCACCAATAAATTATTACCTAAACACCTAAAACGACAATCTTTTCTTTACAAAAAAATGGGCTAAAATGACAATCTTTTCTATACGGAGGGAGTATTTGATTTTAAGAATCTGAGATTTCGTGTAATGTTGTCTGAGAACAGAAACTGTTTATTTCTGGTACAGACCTGATGTTAGATTTCAGTTTTTGATGGAAAAAAAATTTGTTTGCATTGCAGGTCGGTTTCCTATATCTCAGATATATGGCAGATCCAAAAACATTATGGAATTGGTGTGAGCCATATATTAAAGATGATGAGGTATTGCTGCATCTTCTATGTGAAATCTCTTATTGGAATGTCATACTTATACTTGTTTGAAGATCTTCTGTTTCAATTTCCAGACTTCACAGCCACGGATTTTAAGAATACATTTTGTTACACAAAAGTAATCTATCTTTGGCCTCCTTTTTGCATTCTCTAGGAATTTTCTCCGGGATCAAGTGGGAAAATGACCACAATGGGTGTGTATGTGCGAGATTTACTTCTTGGACAGGTCAGTGTACATTGGACTCGTAGTCATTTATAGTTGCAATTGCTTTTTTTGCTAAAGATCTTGTCTCTTTCCTGGTATCTTAGATGTGGTCACTCAAGGTTTCTCTGTTGAATTCCTTGTTTGTTTTTACATTGGAATTCATTACGAGTTAAAGCTTATATTTCGTTCTATTGTTTGTCGTACTAAAAGCTAATTAAACATGAGCATGAAACTTGTGGGTTTGTCTTCCCCAATTCCTGATTCGAGTACAAGTTAATTTTTGAATCAATTTTTTGTACTCTCTTGAGATTTTATATGATTAAGTTGGATACATGCATCTTAGCCTTAACACAGCAATATATTTTGTTAGAGAAGTCAGTTCCGCAGCAAGTATATGTTCTTATTCTAGAAAAATGGGAGGTTTTTCCAAAAAATTGTAGTTGCAGAAGAAAAATATGCAGTTCTATTTCTAGCATCAATTTTTTTTCCACCCACCAAAATCAAAGGAAGAAGATAGGGAAAAGATATGGTGTTTTCACCTACTTCAGTTGAAACTCTTTTTTGCTCTTGTTGTATTCTGTGCTAGATAGTATCATGTAATTACTTTCTTTGGTAATTGTCATATTTCGCTCCGTAAAATAAGCATCCTATTTTCTATTACATTAATCAGAGTAATTTTTTCAGACCATTCATTTGTTGTATATAGTCAATGTTATGATTTTGTATATACTAGAATTGGGAAAACATTAATTGGTTGTAGACAGTGTCGAGTTGGACCAAAGCATGGAAACTTCTACAATCTGCTTTCTTTGTGGGCTAAGCTGAAAAGTGTGGTGGTCACTCATGCTAATACTAACATTTATATACCCTCGTTGCAAGCTATTAACTATGAGTGAGTATTGCGATGATGGTCCGAAACCTTTGATTAGATATCCTCGAAAGTATTGTTTGCAGCAGCAATTAAGGCCCTTAATGAGAAGGCATAATTCTTTTCCTGTAGATATACCCATGCACAGGAAGTGAAAAACAAAAGTGAACTAAAATGCATATAGTGAAAGAATCGGAAAATGTTGTATTCTTGTGTGATTTTGCTCACCTGTGTGTCTTTCAGTGCTGATCAGGATATCCAACTTTCTTGCAGCGTTCGTCATGCATCTTTATGCATTTACTTGGGTTGTATTTGTTCATGGTTTCACGTAAGCCATTTTCTGCTTAGTGGATCTTTCCTTGTAGAGTAATATTTGTTGTTAATATATTGATATATAGCTATGATCTCTTTGTTCAAGCTTCCTAGTTTGGACTTTGACATCTTCCACTACACGTAAAACCCAATTCCAATTTATTTCCTTTTTGCCTCATGGGGGTAAACCCTAAAGATTCATAACTTGAATTTTTGAATGGAAAGCATCAGCTTTGTAATACTCAAGAGTCAAGAGGCATCTATGTCTCTCAGGGTCTTATTTTGAATGCACCTGAATTAACATTTCCTCCTGTCTATATTGCAGTATTACTTTGATACTCTGTTCCCACGTATACCAGTGCCTGTAGTGCGCCAAATGGTATCCAATCTAGAGAAGATGAATCTTCCCACCAAGCATTCTGGTGTCACAGGAGACAATAACCGCATCGGGTCTGATGACACTGCTCGTCGACCTCCATCAGTTAAAGCTGCGCTTTCTGTTTCGTTTGGTCAGCGTGCACCTCATCGTGCTTCAACCCGAGACTCATCTCCTGTACGCCGTGCTCCACCGCCTTCTTCCTATGACAGAAACACCGGTGAAGATTCCCGACATTCGCCTTCGAGACGTCGTAGTCAGAGTCGGGATCGTGAGTATATGGACCGGGACAGTGACAGGTACAGAGACGGGGAACGCGAAAGGGACAGAGGTAGAGAGCGTGACAGGGAAAGAGACAGAGGTAGAGAGCGTGACAGGGAAAGAGACTATGAGAGGGACAGGGGACATGACTATGATAGAAGGCGTAGATCTTCAGATAGAGAAAGCAGCAGGTTTAGAGAAAGTAGTTCTCGTAGGAGCAGGAGCAGAAGCCGAAGCAAAAGTGTGCAAGCGCCTGCAGAACACTATGACCGGCCCAGCTCACAAAGGGTCGAGAACAAGGATAGGACGAGTGCGTCTGCCAATTTGGCCAAGCTTAAGGACATGTATGGTGATTTGGGCGAGAAACGCGACTCGGGTTCTGAAAGAGTGTCCATGAGGGACAGCAGTGCAGAAGAGGTTATCAGGTTAGGTGGTTCTACCTGGAAGTAAGGGTTTGAATTTACAGGGCAAGATAAAGCCCCTCTCTCAAATGCAGTGACTGTTGTTGCATTTTCATACCTCTATTGCTTCTAACTGTTACCAACTGCAACTTGTATTTTCTTGCATTATATGGAGATCCATGCTTGTTGTACATTAGCCAGTAGCAGGCTTAGTTTTAATCTTCATCATGATGGAAAAAGACTTGTAATCTTTTCATCTATACATTTTCTCGGATTGTCAATCTTCCCCTTTCACATTGGAATGCTGAACTTTGTTGAATGTTATGGCACAATCTTCTAAAAGACATATTTGTTGCATTTTAGTACAACGGGCTTTTTTATATTACAATAACATTTTTCGAGGTGTCACGTACATTCTGAAAATTTTCAATAATATCTTCCATCTCAATAGATATTATATGTTACTCAATATACGTTTTAGTTTCTTAATTAACAATTTGATTAGAGCATCCTAATAAGTTCAAAACATAGATAATGAACACAAACTGCATTATAACTTATAATGGTATAATGTTTTTCAATAAGTTACTTGCATTGCATTATAAATTAAACAAAGTTTTTGAAACTAGTTAAGAAAAATTATGTTAAAGACATGTTTTATTTCAAATAATTTTTCCTCAAAATTGGGCTACATAATGATACGATTTCCTTTTAGGTATTAGTCCAATGACAAATCTGCCTCAATACATTCCATTCTTTTAATTCTCATTTTATTAGATTTTTCTTAAAATCTTAATTTTTAATTTTATATAGAAATCAATGGGGCCCTGTTGTGCTACGCATGCAAATGATCTTTTCTAGCAAGGTGAAGGGCGCCAATACACTTGAATAGGGATGCCCTCGGTTAAGATCTTGAAAAGGATGGTGTTTGATGTGTGTTTGGGAAAAAGAAAGATATAATCCACCAAGATGAATCAAGGAGAGTTTAAGATACACAACTTGATTTCTTAAGATATAACTCACCTAGAAGAATCAAGAAGAGGGGATAAACAACTTGGCTCCTTAGGATATAACCCATCAAAGGAATCAAGAAGAGGCCAATCGATTGTAGATATGACTTACTACTCTCAATCAACCAAGCAATGGATGTTACTCACCAAAGCCATGAAATAAACATTTAGATATGACTCACTAAACGCATCAATTCCATTCAAAGATAAACTCTCAAAGAGAGAAGACAACAAGGTTGCTCCAAGGTTTCATTTTCAATTCCAAGCTAACTAACAAAAGAGGCCAACAATGCCTTAAATAGATTCCACAAAATATCCATCAAATAACCAACTTTTAAAAGAAAATAAAGACATAAAACACATCCATATGCAGCCTTCATTGCAAGGGGCGCCGTGGACTCGGACTTCCCTTCTTGGACGCCGGCGCCGTGGGAACTTGGTCCACTTCTCCAAGCACTTGGGGTTCATTCGGCCTCCAATTTGGCCCACTTCATAGGTTTGTATGTCTTCAAGATGGGGCCTAAGAGAGCTCGCCCATGGTGATGATGGCTCGGTGGGATGTGCAAGCCCTAGTTGCATGCGCGTGCCCGACTTCACTTGCTCTTGGGTGGGCTCAATCTTGACAAGGCCTTGGATGGGATTCATAATCACACCATCCTCCCCTTCTTGAGGAAGATTCAACCCTGAATCTGCATAAGGTCTTCTTGCAAACACATAGAGCTCTAGACCTTCAATCTACCCAACATAGTCACTCTCCCGCAACCAATGCTTAAGTGTACTAACCCGCCCATGATGCATGAAAACAAATGTGAGGGGACTCTCCTTCTTAATCCGCAACCTATCCTTCATTCCCAAACATGAAAAGAATATGCTTGAATACCCTCCCAATACATGTTGCATACATAAAGAATATACCTTACTATAAACAAGACATATAGGCATGATAGAACAATAGACTTTAGAGCACATAAGAGTATTCTTAGCTGAATTTGGTTGTGTACACATCTCATGGGGGATCTTACTCTTCGGGACAATTTCCTCCTTCTTAAGCCGTAGTATCATGTGATGAACAATCCCTTTGGCTCTCCTTAACTCATAGGCTCAAGTGTGTACCACTTTTGATCCCGGATTAGGTGATGACGGTTGCTCCTCCCTTCATGCAACACACTACGGTCAAACTGCCATGGCCGGCCCAAAATCATTGCATTATACTTGCAAGGCATAACCATGCAAGTCACAACATCCGTGTAGTCTCCTAGGCGTATGACAATGTCAGCTTCCTTGTCCACCAAGATCTGATGACTCTCATTGATCCAACCTACTTCAACCGCCGACACTAAGGTCTTGGTTGGGATGGCTAATTGCTTAACAACATGCTCAGCTAAGATGTTTCGGTCACTCCCACTATCAATCAATGCAATGAAAGGAATGAGGCTTCCTCCGATGAAACAAGCGTGATGGCACCCGAGCTCACGTTGATCATAGTCGACCCATGGATTGTAACTCATACTCGGCATTTCTTGGAGGAATTCTTCCTTGAGCAAATCAATCTCATCTTGATCACCAAAGGTAGCATCATAGTCTATAGGCTCTTGCTTGATGCTTATGGGCTCCTCCTTCTGAATGAAGAATACCTTCCCGGCCACACCTTGAAGATGACACTTAATTTGCGCTTCCACCATCTCCTATGGCTTCTCCTCTTCCTCTTACTTTGTTTGACGTCAAGATGGGAGTTAAAGACTTGGTTTGACGCCAAACGAACTCCAAGGAATGTGGGGGTACTCGACTTTGGAGAATTTCCGATATCCTAGGGCTGGAGAGAGGTATATGACGGTTGTTGGAGAGAATCTTGGAAGATATGCTATATTCTTGGCCGCCACAAGGATCTTGTTACTTCTTAGCACAAGGTGTGAGAATTTGGGGAGAGATAGGCGTGTGGGACAACAGTCTTGGGAAGTGGAGAGAGATATGGAGGCGGTTAGGTTGTTGGAGAGAATCTTGGGAGGATCTTGGGAAGATCTCTAACCGCCAGCTACTTTTTTTTTTTATCTCAAAATAACCAACAAAAGGGACTTCAGGTTGGTTATGATGGGGTCGTGTGTTTTTGAAGGGAATGGCTTAGTGGGGTGGTGGTTAGGGATTGTGGGTGGTGGTGGGCGAGGTGATGGTTGGCCGCCCTCAAGGTGGTGGTTTCTCCCCGCCCCTAGTCTACCTCTTGAATGTCCTTCTTGGATTTTTATGGCTTGGGCACAAGAAGGATGGTTCCTTGATGTTTCTACTGCCCTTGCACCATAGCAAGACACCCTCACAACTTCACCACCAAGGAATGATCGATCTACCACTTTTCTTGCAAAAGATCTGAAGGAGACGAGCAAATGATGATCCCTTCGCCTTGAACCGCTCTGATACCAAATGTTGTGCTACACACTTGCAAAGGATCTTTTCTAGCAAGGTGAAGGGCGCCAATACACTTGAATAGGGATGCCCTCGATCAAGATCTTGAAAAGGATGGTGTTTGATATGTGTTTAGGAAAAAGAAAGATATAACTCACCAAGATGAATCAAGGAGAGTTTGAGATAAGAAACTTGGTTCCTTAGGATATAACTCACCTAGAAGAATCAAGAAGAGGGGATAAGCAACTTGGCTCCTTAGGATATAACCCACCAAAGGAATCAAGAAGAGGCCAAACGATTGTAGATATGACTCACTACTCTCAATCAACCAAGCAATGGATGTTACTCACCAAAGTCATGAAATGAACATTTAGATATGACTCACTAAATGCATCATATCCATTCAAAGATAAACTCTCAAAGAAAGAAGACAACAAGGTTTCTCCAAGGTTTCATTTTCAATTCAAAGCTAACCAACAAAAGAGGCCAACAATGCCTTAAATAGGTTCCACAAAATATCCATCAAATAACCAACTTTTAAAAGAAAATAAAGACATAAAACACATCCATATGCAGCCTTCATTGCAAGGGGCGCCGTGGACTCGGACTTCCCTTCTTGGACGCCGACACCGTGGGAACTTGGTCCACTTCTCCGAGCACTTGGGGGTCCACTTCTCCGAGCACTTGGGGTTCATTCGGCCTCCAATTTGGCCCATCTTCATAGCTTTGTATGTCTTCAAGATGGGGCCCAAGAGTGCTCGCCCATGGTGATGATGGCTCGGTGGGATGTGCAATCCCTAGTTGCGTGCGCGCGCCCGACTTCACTTGCTCTCGGGTGGGCTCAATCTTGGCAAGGCCTTGGATGGGATTCATGATCACATCAGGCCCAGTGGGAAAAAAAAACCCTCTGGGACCTATTAAAGTCCGTCCTTGTTAATGACAATTCTTTTACATAATTTTTTCTATTTTATATTCAAATCTAATTTACATAAAACCAATTTGTTTTAATCTTCTATCTTAATAACTGCATTTAATTGATCTTGAAAAAAACTTTTAAAATAAAAAAATATATACATTAATGCTCACATTTAATCTATTTGTTTTACAAGATGAGTTGGAAACCAACGCATGTCCTTTGGCATACAAAGGAGAACATAAATCAAAATAACTCAACACTTTGGCTTTGTGTTAGCTGATATATCCAATTGAAATAACACCTACATAGTGAATACTAAAACTACTTTTATATAATAAGTTGATATGAGATATAATAATACAACTTTTGCTATAAACTTCACAAAATGATTTTGTTTCATCTTATTTTACATTGATAACATAGTAATTAGTAAAGTATAATGAAACACCTTATATATATATATCGTTTTGCTATTTAAAAACCGATCGTAAATTATGAAAAACTTGATAGTACAAATTTTATAAAATATACTAATATATAAAAAATATAAGCTAATTCAATTATAAAAAAATATATATGAAATTACAGATGTCACGGTGCACAAATAACTAGTTTGAAAGAAAAGTTGGAAGATAACACTACATTTATTGCGTCCTTGTTTGTAATCTAAGGGTGGATCTACAAGGGGGGCTGAAGCCCTCGCTTCCCTCCCGCGAACCCCTTAGACTACGTCGAATTTCGGTATTTTAAAATTTTAAGTTTTTATAATATATATAACATAAAGAAAATATAATAAGTTAAACATCTTGGCTTAGTGGTTTTTGTGTAAAAGAATACCAATTGGTCTTGAGTTCAATTCCTGACAACTCTCATTTTTTTTCTTTCTATACTTATCTATTTTTATTAAAAGGAAATTGAAAATGTTATATCATTTACATATTTTTTAAAAATAAAAAAATATGTATGATATAAATTGGTCCAATTTCAAATAATGAAAACGTTTTGTTTGAGGTTAAGTTTTTTTATTAGCTAATTAGATTAATAAAATGTTGAACATTAGTTGAATATTTTAATTTAATTTTTTTGAAGTGGTGTTTAATTTGTTTATGCTTAGGAAAATGGATAAGAATGTTACTCGGAGTAAGGGGAAGTCAATTTTAAGTTACGAGTTTCATATTTAAGTGTGAATAGATAGAATGAGCAAAATGTTAAATCTTCTTTAAGCATTTTATCCCCCCCCCCCCCCCCCCCCCCCCCCCGCAAGTTTCTGAATCCGCCATTGTTTGTAATAATGGCTACAAGAAAAGATTGGAAGAAAATACTTACAAAGTATTTCTGTACTCTTTGTCAGGAAGTAGTGAAGTTCTACTATCTGTTTTCATTTTCTTATCATGTATTAGGGCAAAGGTTATCAAGATCAGGATTCTAGGATCGGTGAGGGATCTTCAAAGTCGGATCGTAAGATCGGATCGTGAATCGTAAGATTCTACATTATAACTAAAACTATGTAGTAATAATGTAATATGTTATATGATTTTTATATATTAAGCTAAATATTTGATATTGGGTAAGTAGTAATGTTATCAAGATAATTAGAATAATTAACTATTTTCATATATAAATCTTGATCATATATATAAATGATATAATATAGTGTCATTCTTAAGTGTGTATAGCTTATATCAATTTGATACTTGAATAGTATAATATTATAGTCATATGTGAAGACTTGATTGTAGGATCATTAGAATCGTATTTAGGATCAGAATTGTACACAAGATTCTACCCATTTTATTTGTTAATCAAGATCCTACCTCTAATAAGATCCCAACTAGGACCGGGGATCGTTTTGTCTAACCTGAATTGTAGGATCTTTAGAATCGTAGATCCGGATCGAGATTCTGATAACCTTGATTAGGGCATGCTTGGTAAAAATTGGATATCGGGTTGTGATAAGGAATCAGGTTGGAGGGATATAGGATTGAGAATGATAGATTTTTGTTGAGTGTTTGCTTTTACATATGGGAATGATATTTAACCCACAAATCCTTCTTCACTTTTCATCCCCACTCAAACTCATAAAAATTGAAGGGGTTGGGAAACCCATAACTTGGAGGGTTGGGAAATGGATATCATACCCAAATTCCTTTAACCAAACAAAATGTATGGGGTTGTAATTCCTCAACTCACCTCAACCCCAAACCTAATTTCACAACCCTTCTTACCAAACACCCCCTTAATGTATTATTAATTTTTATGGTCATTCTTTAACACATTCAAAATTTCTCAAAATAAATAAACAGAAGGAAAAGTGTAAAATGCGAATTCATTTTCTGTAAATACTCAAATGGGACGTCTTCTCTCTTGAAATGACATGTGCATAAGTTGTGTGCATAAAAATGGACTTGTATGTGCATTAACTTGTACTAGGTGTGTATCGTTTTTCGGTAGTGCATGAGTTTTAAAGTGTGTATGACTTTTGAAATGAATATGTTTTTTGTGTGTATGTGCATAAATATTGAATTATATGTGCATATATTTTGTATTAGGTGTACATATATTCTTTTTGTATTGAAAATGTATATGCCTACATGGGCTTTAAACTGTGTGCGCATGACTTTTGAATTGCGTACATTTTTTGTCTTATGTGCACATAAATTGATTTACATGTGCATCTAATTTGTACTATGTGTGCATAGTGTGCATATATGGATTTTGTATTGAATTGTGATGATGTGAAACAAGGAGTTGAATGCCCTTGTCTCACAAGCTTGAGCTCCAGATCGTTGCACAAGAGAGGCTTGGACTTCTCCTTGGGGCTTGGCTGGCTTCTTGGGACTCTTGGGAGTGTCTTGGAGGCATAAGCAAGGGAAGTGCCTAGGGGAACCGAGTGGAGGCGTTGTCTAGCCGAGAGGGAGCTTGTGGCCGACCGAGAAGGGGATGGACTGGCCGACGAGACTACGGGGCCAAGGGAACATCTCCTAGAGGTTCTTTGGCTGGTTTGCTCTGGATTGAATTCAATGAGCTAGATTGTTGAGTGAGACGTGAGAGATTGAAAGGAAGAAGGAGAGATTTAAGAGTTTTGAGTTGATAGATCTAAGTGGGAGCCTTGGGGAGGTATTCCTCTAACCCAATGGATAAATCCACTTCTATAATCTTCAACTAGTTTGCTTACAAGGAGAGAGATACATTATATAGTTCTAGGGTTTTGAGTTAGAGGCCCACATGCAAGTGGCCTCACACACCCAAAATAGCAAGGTCCAATCATAAACAAATGACAAAAGTAGAAAGGGGATAAAAGCCTTACAAGGCTTGGATAGAGGTGTGCGCTTGAATGTCTTGGAATTGAAGCATCGGTGCCTTGGTGTGGCATGGTCGACGCTTGAGTGTCGTGACATTGATGTGTCGGCGCCTTGGTGGTCAAGGCCTTGGCTCCTCCATGGTGAGGCACAAGAGTAGGTGCGGGCCTTAGGCTGGAGGCTCCTTGTTGATGGGTGGTTGGTACGCATCATGTGCATGGGTTTTAAATTGTGTTTGCTTGACTTATGTGTATAAGTTTTTGCCTAGATGCGCATATAAATTGGTCTATCAGTGCTCCAATTTGTGCTAGGTGTGCATATATGGTTTTTGTATTGAAAATGTGCGTGAGTTTAAAACTGTGCGTACTTGACTTTTTAAGTGCATACGTTTTTGCATGAATGTGCATATAAATTGGTATACATGTGCATCTATTTTGTACTAGATGTACATATCATTTTTATTGAAAATATGCATGAATTTTTATTAAGTGTGCATGATTTTTTATGTGCATAAATCTTTGTTTGAATGTGTAAGCAATTGACTTGAATGTGCATAACTTTTAAATGTGCATGTTTTTAAACTTTATGTGCATGACTTTCAAAATGCATAGATATTGCTTGTATTTGCGTAAACATTAACCTATACGTTGGTAATTTTTGTATTCTATGTGCATAGACAGATCCAAAAAAGCGCACACGCGGGCTCCTCTCTTTCCGCTATAAATATGCATTTTTTCTTTTATAATTCGGCCATGCCGAAATATTCCATCTATTCATTTTAACAAAAAAACTAATCCCTAAATAGAAACTCAAATAAAATTCTTCAAAATAAATAAGCAAAACTCAAATAGGACAAAGACATGAAAAACTAACTAAAACAAGTAATTTAGTTTTTAAAATAAGATTAATATAACTTACAAAGTATCATTGGTGGCTTACCGGCTTATGAAATTTTAGATAACTTTTTAGCATTTAAACTTAGACTTGATATATTAGACTGTTAAACATTTTTCTTATGAAAGTTCCATGTTTATAAATAGCATTACAATAAAAATGCGTGGATGCTTTATGTACAAGCCAATTTTGGCTATTTGTACATAACATTTATGTTTGCCACATGATACGCTGTACTTTGTATAGCGTAACTAGGAATTATTAGCAGAGTTTAGGAGAGGATTGGAGGCATTTTAGAGGCAATTCTGTGATTCGGAAGAGAAGAGTTGAAGTGAAGAAATATAGAAAATTATAGAAGACTTGGAGCTGGAGCCTCAGATGCAGAAGAGACGTTGAAGATCGGAAACAAGAGCTAATCCGCGGCCGTAGAAATCACACCCGCGCCCGCAGATTCATCAATGGACTAGAGCTGTTACAGAGGCCAATCCGCGACCGCGGAAGTTCTGGCCGCGGCCGTGGATCATGGGCCGGGAATCAACAATGTGTTTCGTTTTGTACTTTCAGTATTTCGTTTTTAGACTTATTATTATATTATTATTAGTAGTAGTAGGTATTTAAGTTTAGAAAACCCTAGTTTGAGAAGATGATGCAGTTTTGAGTTTTACGCTTTCTCTTTTTCCTAGTTTTTGCTCACAAACCATGAGAAGGAACTAAACACCTTTGTCTCGCCTGACGATTGAAGCCTTCAGTTATTTTGGCTGTGAGATTATTACTCTTGTTCTATTTCCTTTGGATTGTATTAATTCTCTTTGACCTTATCTTTATTGAATCTTGCTGATTTCGTTAGCCTGCGCAACTAGTTGATATTAGTAATTTTCTATTGCTATGATTTGGTTATTTCTAGTTGAAATTCATTATCTAGAGTAGCAACCACAATTTACAAGAACTAGTTGTGAATGTTTATTGTGAAGATAATTGATTGCATGTTGAATACTAACTAGTTGTTAAGTATTGCATGTATCATGCTTAATTCCTATGCTTACTGTTGCTATTAAATTGAATCTTGATAGTTTCTTGATTGTTTAATAGTTAGTATTTTCAGGGCTAGTTGACCTATTAATATACATAAGATCGAAATAGGAACAATCATAGGATTGAATGAACTTGAGATAATCAATGATTAACCTATCATTAGACCTGAGCAAACGCGGGCCGGCCCGCTCGCCCGTCAAGCAATACGGGCTTGGACAAAGGTTTCAGCCCGAACGGGCCGGTTGGCCCGGCCCGTATAAAATTTTAGTTATATAACAATATATTAAAAAAATAAATATAGCCTAAAAAATACATTAAAAAAATAATTTAACGGGCCGGCCCGGCCCGTTAAATACCAATTTTTTAAAAAAAAAGATAGTAAAAAATAATTTAAAAATAGGTTATATGACATGTAGGCCGGCCCACGGGCCGGCCCGACCCGCTCTTCCGGACGGGCACGGTTAGCATGTTGGGCCCGACAAACGGGCTCGGCCCGGGCCCGCAAAAACGGGCTCAAAATTTGGCTCAGGCCCGACCCGCGTTTGATAAGGTCTACCTATCATACTGAAGTGTGGATATCTGTTAGGTGAAGCGCCCTCACAATCATATTTACAACAATCTTAACCATTTCCTGCTTTAATCCATTAGTTATAGAAAACCAAACAACAATTCTCCCCCCTAGTTCCTAGTTGGTAACTTACTTTCCTACATAGAAATAGATCCTTTGATTCCTTTGGGTTCGACCATTACTTATCTGCTATACTTGGTTAGGTTTTTAGGGATTCTTTGATAGGCATAACGACTTTAGCCTCATCAAATTTGGCGCCGTTGCCGGAGAATTTCAATTTTCTGTTTCTTTGTTTGTTTGTTTGTTTGTTTACCAACTGTTATGTGAACCTGTCTTATGGTTCACACCCGTTCTACTGACTCTCCTACTTTAGATCTTGATACAGAAATTGAGCGAACGCTTCATAGCAACCGCAGGGTAAACATATTACTCCAACCGCGCTTTGAGATGGCTGACCAGACGTTGAGACAACTGACCGCGCCCAACTTAGCGCAGCAACCGCTTGCTGTGCAGTTTCCTGCTCTAGCTGAGGGAGTGAACTTTGAGTTGAAATCTGGTTTGATTCACTTGCTCCCATATTTCCATGGTCTGAATGGAGATGATCCCAACAAGCATCTCGCTGAATTTCATGTCGTCTGCACGAGTATGAAACCTACTGGAGTTACTGAGGACCAGATTAAGTTGAGGGCCTTTCCTGTCTCTTTGAAGGATGTGGCCAAGGATTGGTTCTACTATTTGGCCCCTAGCAGTATTGATACTTGGGCAAAGATGAAGCAAGCCTTCTTAGAAAAGTACTTTCCTGCTACGAAGCTGAATAGCCTGAAGAAGAGCATAAGCAATATTGAACAACAGGATGGTGAAACTTTGTATGAGTACTATGAGTGCTTCAAGAGGCTATGCTCAAGTTGCCCCTATCATGGTTATTCTGACCAGGACTTGATTCTCTACTTATATGGTGGTCTGATGGATGATGAGCGTCGAAATGTGGATGCTGCTTGTGGCGGTAACATTCTCAATAAGACGACAGCTGCAGCCTTTGAGTTGTTTTCTGAGCTCTCAGAAGGGTCAAGACAATTCAACAGGAAGACAAATGCTCGTGGAGTGAGTGCTGCTGATTCCTCACCATCCTCTCTACTTTCTGAGATGGCCGAGATGAAGGACATGATGAAGAGGTTCATGCTGAAAGGAACCTGATAGGTGTCATTTCATGCACCTTTACTAGAAATTATTAGCATTATTTAGAGGAGTTTATGACTAGATTTGAGGTTAAGTCTATAATCTATAAGATGTGGAGAGAATTGAAGATATCCAGGGATTTATAGCTTAATGAAGGATGGAGAAGATGAAGATGGATGAGGATCCGCTTGAAGACTAATTGGAGAAGGCTACCAACACTTGGTAGTATGGAAGAGCGGAAGAGAAGAAGTGAAGAGCTGAAGAAAGGAGAGGGCGGGTGTCACCGCCCCGCGCCAGACTCCACCGCGACCCGGCGGTGGGTCTCAGAGAAGGAAGCTGGTCGCGCCAGAAGACAGCCGACGCCCCGCGGTGGGCACGTAACACCTCGCGGCCAGCGAAGACATTATTTCCTTATTTTGCATTTTCGGATTTCCCATTCTTATTTTATTTTATTTCCTTAACTATTTTCGTTAGGTTTAGCTTATTTCCCCTAAGCCTATAAAAGACCTCTTTCCAAGTCTTGAGGAGGAGAAACTTTTTATTATCATCGTAGTTTTCTTTTCTCAATTAGGGTTTCATTTTGCATCTCAATGGAGCACTAATTTTCCCTTGTTCTACTAGACGTTTGAAGCAATATAGTTGATTTGTTTGTGAGATTTCTATTCCTTGTTCTTATTCTTATATGTGTTGGTTTAATTCTCTTGATATTATTGAGTATTGATTTATCGTTATTCTTCTTATCCTGATCAACTAGGTTGAGTAATATTTATCAAATTGCTAGGATTTGCATATAGTGGAATACGAGTGCATATCTAGTAGCAAACACAATTATTGCATATAGTGGAATACGAGTGTGCAATTGTGAGAGAGAATTATTTGCATGTTGAATAGTAAGGTTTTCTTCTATTTGCATGTATCCTATACCCTTGTATGAATGCTATTGCTTTATTAGTGGTAAGGTTTTCTTCCATTGATATTGTAGTAAGTACTATCAACAACTGTCTGAATTGGTATTTATTTACGATCAGGGTAGGAACAACCATAAGAATAGTTAAAGAACTTGGATTTAATAGATTTCAGTGATCAAATTACATCTCTGTATTGTGGATCTCGTTCTAGTGGAACTACTTTCCCCAAATCATATTCTCAATCAACTAAAGCTGTTTACTTTACTCTGTTTGATAACCAAAACCCCCCTTCCTTGTTACTTGTTGATTATAATTGCATACTTCATCAGATCTTCCTTGTGGGTTCGACCCTTACTTATTTGCTATACATCTGTTTAGTAGGTTTGTTAGGACTTTTACTTTGATTAGGCCATTCAACGATATTTGCATTGCATATTTCGGCCACGTCAAATTGGCGCCGTTGCCAGGGAGGCAACCCGAGGTAGTTTTTCCTTGATTTTTCTTTCTCTTCGATTAATTTCGTAGTTTTTTTTGGCTTTGTTTCATTCGCCTGTCACTAACATTTCAGGTATGAAAGTAAATGGAGAGGAGACGGTTTTCCCAGTTTGTTCACCACGTCCCGGTGACAATTCCGCCGCCCCGCGGTAGAGTCCACCGCCCCGCGGCGAATTTCTGGTCTACTTTCTCAACCCCGAAAAAAAAAAATTGTGGTAAATAAGGATTTGACGGATTGGGCTCCTTTTGGCCCATTTTCCTCTTTGGGCCATGTACATAACCGGCCCCATCACCCTTTTTCCTATTCCCTTTCCCTAACCTAGCCTCCACTCTCACAAACACTCCATACCCAACCCCCTCTCAAGCTCTCGCAAGCCAATTCACCATTTTCCTACCAAACCCTCATGTTCTAAGTCCGAATTTAGCCTCCAATTTCATTAACCTTGAGTTTCTTTGCCCCAATTTGGAGTCTAGCCTCACAAAAGAGCCAAACACAAAATCCCAACGCCTCGCGTCGCCCACCACCGCGTCGCCAGCCACCGCCCGGCGGCGACCCCCACCGCGATCCGGCGTGAAGTCCCAGTTATCTCACCGCGACCCGGCGACACATCCACCGCCCCGCGGCGAGATCACCAGGCAGTGTTTTTCGCTCGTTTTGAAGTCCTCTTTGGTCGTCTTTTGTTTTGAGCATCCCAATTCATTACTTATGGCACCTAGAGGTAGGAAGCAGGACGCTACGAGGGAGGAGAATGAGGTGTATAACATTGTGAAGGAGAGGAAGGTGTTGGCTACTAAGTTCTTTGACAAGCCGACATTGCTTGAGTTTGGTATGTTGGAGTGTGTATCTCTTTGTTTAGCAGAGTGTGGCCTGGGGACTTTCCTGAATAAGTCCGCTGATGCTTACCCGGAGCTGTGCTACCAGTTCATTGCCTCTTGTAAGAGGTATTCTGATGGTTCCACCGACAAGAGGTTGACGAAGATCACGTTCAAGTATAACGGTCGTGAGTATGCTTTGTCTGCTGGTGAGATTCGTGATGCCCTGGGCATTACAAAGGAGCCATCCGATGGGTGGTCTGGTGGTCTGGCTGAGGAGGATATGATGGAGTTTTGGGAGGCGGCCACGAATAGGAAGTTCAAGAAGGGTCAGGAGGTGAATTCGAGGTTGGTGAACCCTTGCTTAAGGTTGATCCATAAGGTGTTGATGAGAGATTTCTTTGGCCATGTTGATGATGGTAAGGTCCCTCTAAAGGATTTCCGTTGGTTTTTGAGCATCCTGTATTGTGTCACGTACACCCCGTGTTGGGCTAGTCTTTTTCTGAGTTCCTTGAAGAGGATTCGAGATGGTGAGCCACGTGATATTTGTGGGGGTGGTCTGATCACCCTTCTTTGTGCTGAGATTATTGCTACTGATCGTCTTCCTCGACCTGTTGCTCATGCGGTGTATGACAAGGCGCACATGAGAGTGTGCTCGATGCTGAAGCCATTGGGCAGGGGTGGTGATTTAGTTTGGTCTTCATATGATGGTCATTTTCTGCATCTTCCTCGGGTTTTTACTTACTCCTCTTCATTTGAGGGATGGTGGATTCCCAGCGATGGAGGAAATAAGGCTGCTGCTACCCCTGCTGCTGCTCCTTCTGGTCCGTTTGGAGAGGGCCCTAGTACTGGTGTTGTTGCTGCTGATTCTGTGGGTCAGGATACTCCTTTGCCTACCCAGTTTGATGCGCCTTCGTCTTCTTATGGTCCTGCAACAACTTGGCAGGAGTTATACGCAAGGTTTGATGCATCCTCGGTGCAGCAGACTCATTGGAACACCCGAGTAGAGACCGGTCTGCAGACTTGGCAGACCCAGTTCCGTGCGGATATAGATGAGCGTCTAGACGCTATGGACGCTCATATGAGGGACTACTTTGGGAGGTTCCCACCACCACCACCATCCGGCCCACAGTGAGTTTATTTCTCCTTCCCCTATTTCATTTGTTGTTCTCTTTTCTACATTGAGGACAATGTTCGGTTTAAGTATGGGGGAGGAATTTATACTGTGCTATCTATCTAGCTAGTGTATATAGCTTTGTGTTCTGTAATTTCCATTCAAGTATTGATTTGTTTGTGATAAAAAAAAAATCAAAAAAGCCAAAAAGATGTGAAAAAGGCAATCAAAATCCTGGGATGAGCTGAAAACCCGAAAGGGCGGTTCAGGTAAGAAGCAGGTAGTCCAGCTGGTATAGACCGGTGCAAAAATGGACTGGAGTGATGCGAGTATATGTGAGATATCTAAAAAAATAAAATGAGTGGCTAGGTGAAAACCCGAGAGGGCGCTTGGGCAAAATGAGCGTAAAGAAAAAAGAGTGATTTTAGGATCATTCTGGAGGTTGGCTTCATACGAAGAGGTGTTATAAGGAGTTCGGGTAGGCCACTCTGGAGAGATAATGAGCTAGATTGGAGGTAGGATTAGAATAACCTTTGCATCACTTGTTTTGGTTGTCTAGAGCTGATTGTTGAGATGTTGTAGTTGTTGGTGTCATATTTTCTTGTACTTCCTGAGACCTTGGTGTTTGATTGAGAGAGTAGGTTTATCATTAGCTTATTCGGGACGAGTAAAGGTCTAAGTATGGGGGAATTTGATAGGTGTCATTTCATGCACCTTTACTAGCAATTATTAGCATTATTTAGAGGAGTTTATGACTAGATTTGAGGTTAAGTCTGTAATCCAGAAGATGTGGAGAGAATTAAAGATATCTAGGGATTTACAGCTTAATGAAGGATGGAGAAGATGAAGATGGATGAGTATCCGCTTGAAGACTAATTGGAGAAGGCTACCAACACTTGGTAGTATGGAAGAGCGGAAGAGAAGATGTGAAGAGCTGAAGAAAGGAGAGGGCGGGTGTCACCGCCCCGCGCCAGACTCCACCGCGACCCGGCGGTGGGTCTCAGAGAAGGAAGCTGGTCGCGCCAGAAGACAGCTGACGCCCCGCGGTGGAAGTCACCGCCCCGCGGTGGGCACGTAATGCCTCGCGGCCAGCGAAGACATTATTTCCTTATTTTGCATTTTCGGATTTCCCATTCTTATTTTATTTTATTTCCTTTACTATTTTCGTTAGGTTTAGCTTATTTCCCCTAAGCCTATAAAAGACCTCTTTCCAGGTCTTGAGGAGGAGAAACTTTTTATTATCATCGTAGTTTTCTTTTCTCAATTAGGGTTTCATTTTGCATCTCAATGGAGCACTAATTTCCCCTTGTTCTACTAGACGTTTGAAGCAATACATTTGATTTGTTTGTGAGATTTCTATTCCTTGTTCTTATTCTTATATGTGTTGGTTTAATTCTCTTGATATTATTGAGTATTGATTTATCGTTATTCTTCTTATCCTGATCAACTAGGTTGAGTAATATTTATCAAATTGCTAGGATTTGCATATAGTGGAATACGAGTGCATATCTAGTAGCAAACACAATTGTTGCATATAGTGGAATACGAGTGTGCAATTGTGAGAGAGAATTATTTGCATATTGAATAGTAAGGTTTTCTTCTATTTGCATGTATCCTATACCCTTGTATGAATGCTATTGCTTTATTAGTGGTAAGGTTTTCTTCCATTGATATTGTAGTAAGTACTATCAACAACTGTCTGAATTGGTAGTTATTTACGATCAGGGTAGGAACAACCATAAGAATAGTTAAAGAACTTGGATTTAATAGATTTCAGTGATCAAATTACATCTCTGTATTATGGATCTCGTTCTAGTGGAACTACTTTCCCTAAATCATATTCTCAATCAACTAAAGCTGTTTACTTTACTCTGTTTGATAACCAAAACCCCCCTTCCTTGTTACTTGTTGATTATAATTGCATACTTCATCAGATCTTCCCTGTGGGTTCGACCCTTACTTGCTTGCTATACATCTGTTTAGTTGGTTTGTTAGGACTTTTACTTTGATTAGGCCATTCAATGATATTTGCATTGCATATTTCGGCCACATCATAACCCCTCAACAAGTCAATGCTTGTGGAATTTGTGCTAATGCATACCATGCTACGGATGCTTGCCCACAACTTCAAGAGCCTGAAGCTGAGGTTAATACTGTGGGAGGTTTCGGTCCTCCAAGACCTCGCTATGACCCATACTCCAACACATACAATCCATGGTGGAGAGATCACCCAAACTTGAGATATGGAAATCCACAAAACGCTCAGCAATTTCCACAGCGACAACAATTTCAACCACAAGGAGCTCATCCTAGACCCCCATTCAACCCAAGGCCACAAGGACAGAATCCAAGTCCCCCTATGTCCACTAAAGACATGATCAAGTCTCTTGCCCAGAGCGTATCATCGATACAAAACACTATGGTTCAACATAATCAGAAGACTAGATCGAGCATTCAAAATCTTGAGAATCAGGTTGGGCAAATCGCTCAAGCGTTGAGCAAGTTGGAGGCCAGGAATTCGGGGAAACTACCATCTCAAACGGTAGTGAACCCGAGAGAGAATGTCAGTACGGTGACACTGAGAAGTGGTAAGCAGCTGAATGTCGCTCCCTTAGCTGAAAGGGGCGAACTACTGGAAGAGACAGATGCTGAAAACGGAGCTGAAATTGCAGAAGATGAACAGAACGCAAATCCGCGACCGCAGATTTAAAACCGCGACCGCGGATTGATGTCAGAGACCTTACTGCAGAAAGATGAAATTTCGGAGGATGAACAGCGTCAAAATTTGCGATCGCGGAAAATTTTCCGCGACCGCGGATTGGTCCCTGAAATGCCAGATTTTCCGTTCGCCGATCCGCGAGTCCCAAACCGCGACTGCGGATTTCCTGCTGACGTCCAAGACGACTCTGTGCGTCCGAATTTTCCTCCACTCTGCTCTCAGAAGCCACTTGCGCCGTTCCCTGAGGCGTTGAAGGACACTAGAAGGCCGGAGAACAACAAGGAGATCTTTGAAACCTTCAGTAAATGCGAGGTAAACATTCCCTTACTCAATCTTGTTAAGAGTATTCCTCGCTATGCTAAATTTCTCAAAGAACTGTGTACCATCAAAAGAAATCAGAAATTGAATGGGAAAGCAAAAGATTAAGGTAAGCGAACATGTCTCTGCTGTATTTCAAAGGCATATGCCTAAGAAGTGTGGTGATCCTGGCATGTTTAGTATTCCATGCGTAATAGGTGACACTAAATTTGAAAAGGCTATGCTAGATCTAGGTGCATCTAATAATGTGTTGCCTTACTCGCTATATGAATATTTGGGGCTTGGACCATTTCATGAAACTGGGACAGTGATTCAATTGACGGATTTGTCTAATGTTTATCCAAAAGGAGTAGTAAAGGATGTTCTGGTAAGGGTTGATAATCTGATTTTTCCTGCTGACTTCTTTGTGATGGATATGGGACATGACAAGCATTCAGCCCCTGTGATGATAGGTAGACCGTTTCTGAAAATGGCTAACACAAGAATTGATGGGAGTAGTGGTTCACTCACTATGGAATTTGATGGGGGTAAGGGTAGAGTATAACATTGATGATGCTAAGAAACACCCTCCTGATAATGATTCTTTGTATTCTGTTGATGTGCTAACTTAAATTGATCTGAAAAGCACTGAGTCGAGCCACGACGTTAACCAAGGCGCTGCTCGGGAGGCAACCCGAGGTATGTAATTCTTTTCATGTCTTTTCTTTTTAAGTTTTTATTATTGTTGTTTCGTTTTTAGACTAAAATGCAGGTAGGAGAATCGAAGACAAATTTAGAAGCAAACCAGAGGGCAAACCGCGATCGCGGCCCAAAAACCGCGACCGCGGTTTTATCACTGTAAGTCTCCTCATCTGGAAAAAAAAATCAAAAATCAAAAAAAAAAATCAAAAATCAAAAATAAATAAAAAAATCTGAAGACGCCGCGATCGCTGCCCCGCTGCCCATGTGTTACTACCGATGAGGATAGGATCCCGCGCATCATGCTGCTGAGGAGGAGAAGATTAGCTTGAGATTTCTATTTGGTACCTCATGATGGAACGACATGATGCAGCTGATGATGATGAGGAGGAGCAGCAAAAGGACTTTGCGGATATGCCGATTGATACTGATTTCACTGATTATGCATATGCTGCTGATAGACAGTATGGGGCAAGCACTTCTAGTGGTCCTGCAAGTCCGTCTGGAGAGGGTAGTTCTTGGCAGGACCAGATGCTAGCTCATATGTCTCGACTCTCTATGAGATAGGATGAGCTATGTGCGCAGAATAGGGATTTCGCGTTTCGTCAGGCGGCGATGGACACCACACTCAGGGATCTTGCTCGTGATCAACGATACAGTATGGATATGCAGGATCATTTTGACGGTCTCTTGACTGACATGGCTGACCAGCTAGCTGAGATGCAGCGCCAGCAGGAGGAGTACCACCGGGGCCATGGTCCCTTTCCACCACCACAGTGAGTATATTCATTCCTTCCCCTCTATTATTATGTCTTTCTTACATTGAGGACAATGTGATCTTTAGGTATGGGGGAGGAGTTTATGCTTACTAGCTATCTGTTTGTAAATATTTTCATATTGCAGTTCATTTTTGAAAAAAAGAAAAAATAAATCTTGGGCTAAGTCGAAAACCTGAAAAGGCGGCTTAGGCAATAAGTAGTTGGCCCAGACCAGCACTAGGCTGGGGTAAAAAGAGGTCAAGAGTGATGTGAGTTTTGTGAGCCCATCTAGAAAAATGAAATGAGTGGTTAGGTGAAAACCCGAAAGGGCGCCTAAGCAGAATGAGTGAAAAGAAAAGAGAGATTTTAGGATTCATTCTTTGCTTGGCATATAGACATAAGAAGAGGAGTATAGGAGGATTCAGGTAGGCCACTCGAGAGTCATAAGGAGCTAGATTGGGTTAGGATTAGATTGTCACATTTACTCTATGGTGTTCGGGCTATGATGATGATGTGTTGTAATTGCTAGGTTCAAATTCTTGTATGCTTCCTGAGACCTTTGTACATTATTTTGGAGGAGTATGTTTTCATTAGCTTACTCGAGGACGAGCAAGGTGTAAGTATGGGGAATTTGATACGCTGTACTTTGTATAGCGTAACTAGGAATTATTAGCATAGTTTAGGAGAGGATTGGAGGCATTTTAGAGGCAATTATGTGATTCAGAAGAGAAGAGTTGAAGTGAAGAAATATAGAGAATTACAGAAGACTTGGAGCTGGAGCCTCGGATGCACAAGAGACGCTGAAGATCGGAAACCGGAGCTGATCCGCTGCCGCGGAAATCACACCCGCGCCCGCGGATTCACCACTGGACGAGAGCTGTTATAGAGGCCAATCCGCGACCGCGAAAATTCTAGCCGCGGCCGCGGATCATGGGCCGGGAATCAGCAATGTGTTCTGTTTTGTACTTTCAGTATTTCGTTTTAGACTTATTATTATTATATTATTATTAGTAGTAGGTATTTAAGTTTTGAAAACCCTAGTTTGAGAAGATGATGCAGTTTTGAGTTTTACGCTTTCTCTTTCTCCTAGTTTTTGCTCATAAACCATGAGAAGGAACTAAACACCTTTGTTTCGCCTGACGATTGAAGCCTTTAGTTGTTTTGGTTGTGAGATTATTACTCTTGTTCTATTTCCTTTGGATTGTATTAATTCTCTTTGACCTTATCTTTATTGAATCTTGCTGATTTCGCTAGCCTGCGCAACTAGTTGATATTAGTAATTTTCTATTGCTATGATTTGGTTATTTCTAGTTGAAATTCCTTATCTAGAGTAGCAACCACAATTTACAAGAACTAGTTGTGAATGTTTATTGTGAAGAGAATTGATTGCATGTTGAATACTGACTAATTGTTAAGTGTTGCATGTATCATGCTTAATTCCTATACTTATTGCTGCTGTTAAATTGAATCTTGATAGTTTCTTGATTGTTTAATAGTTAGTATTTTCAGGGCTAGTTGACCTATTAATATACATAAGATCGGAATAGGAACAATCATAGGATTGAATGAACTTGAGATAATCAATGATTAACCTATCATACTTGATGGATCGCGCTATTTTCATATAGCACTCAACGCGTTGAATGTCCACATTTATTCCCTTCATAACCTTCCATTAATGGGGAGGATCGCGAATCAATGAGAAAGATTGCGTCGCGAGTCAATGGAGAAGATCACGAGCCAACTGGAAAGATCGCAAGCCAACGGAGAAGATCACGAGCCAACGAAGAAGATCACGAACCAACTAGAAAGATCGCGAGCCAACACGCTATCTCGTCCACATGCCATGATGTCATTCAACCAATAAAGAGAAGCGACGAGCCCGCCGCCATTGAACGCCGCCTTACTCGCACACGACACGTCGCCCCATGCAAGCCCTCGACGCGACACGTCGCTCCATGCAAAGCTCTGTTCAGTGACACGTCTCCCCTCCTTGCCCGCCGCCACAAGCAGGACTCGAACACTATAAATAGGCCTGAAATCACATTTTTAGAGTGACCTTTGGTTGGATCGCCCATTTTTTGGGAGGAAAACGAGAGGTCTGTGTATGGTTCTCGTGTAAAGATTTGTTGAAATGTAATCGTCAAATGAGGTTATCGCGCCAATTATGAATAAAATGTATTCTTTTCAAATGTGTTCGTGCTTTGATCCATATTGTATTGATCGCGTTTTGTTTAAGGGATGGCCTATGTCGCGACGATTTTTTATTCTAATAACTCGGAAATGCGGGAACCAACACTGGCGCCGACCGTGGGGACTTGTTCTCACAATAGGTCGACTAGACCATCCCAGGTACGTTCTCGCGATCTTTCTTAACGGATGAGATCCCTCAACTCGCTTGGGGCTGCCACCGCGTTCTTCTTAACGGGTGAGATCCCCTAACTCGCTTGGGGCTGCCACGACGTTCTTCTTAATGGGTGAGATCCCCCAACTCGCTTGGGGCTGCCACCGCGTTCTTCTTAACGGGTGAGATCCCCCAACTCGCTTGGGGCTGCCACCGCGTTCTTCTTAACGGGTGAAATCCCCCAACTCGCTTGGGGCTGCCACCGCATTCTTCTTAACGGGTGAGATCCCCCAACTCACTTGGGGCTGCCACCTCGTTCTTCTTAACGGGTGAGATCCCCCAACTCGCTTGGGGCTGCCATCACGTTCTTCTTAACGGGTGAGATCCCCCAAGCGAGCTTGGGGCTGCCACCGCGTGTTACTCATCGAGATAGTTTACCACGTCAATCGAGGATTGCCACTACCTAGGAAGATAACGAAGTTCACAAAGGTGGTTTTCGTTCATCTGTATATCGTACTAATTGTTTCATACAATATCATACAGGAGGAAAAGTTGAAGAAAGTCTACAAGTAGCTAGTGGGAATCAAGAAGCATCGCGATTATCGGGCAAGGCTGCATTGGTTGTCGCGGCATTTGCATCTACATCCATAGCTTGATCATCTCCCTCCTCGGGGTCTTCGATCGGGGGATCGCCAAAAAGATCCGTGTAGTCTGGAGTGAAATAAACAATCTTGGGGCCAATCTTGCTGAACCTCACCACCGCTTGTCTGACTCGAATCCTTATGCCATGCTCCCAGTGGGGTCCCACCTCGTCAGCCAACTTCATCTGATAGTCTTCCGACTTGAGATAATCAGAAACAATGCATTATGCCCTGGCGCGCCACTTTTCAGCTTCAAGGTTCGAAGCGTCGCGCTGCCTTTTGAGCTCAGCCACCTCGTCATCTTTCTCGGACATGGCGCGCTGAAGATTCTCAACATTATTCTTAATCATCGCATTCTCCTCCTCAAGCTTTGCCCTCTCACCCTCAAGCTTTGTCGCATTAGCATTGACCTTGTCGAGTTCCGCGGCATATTGCTCAACCTGTTTGGTTAGCACGGCCACTTTCGTACGGGCTTCATTCTCTTCACGAATGCCTTTGCATTTGGCATCTAAGACATTGCAATATGACGTGGCCGCCAACATGCTGAGACGAGCCTGTAAACTCAAACGTGATAAGAGTAGAAAAGTAAAATTGATGTGCCAAAAAGCAAGAGCAAGCATGGAAGCGCATACCATTTCCATGTATTTCATGCCCTCCAACTGAAGGACGGGAGGAGGCAAGGAAGTCAACCATTCCTTCTCTTTGACACATACACCATTTGGGATGGCCAGCTTACGCATGTCAGTCACATAGGGCACTGGCGCGGCAAAAATGGTCCTCCCCGTGGCACAAATTGGAGCAGGGTCAACGTTGCTCTCAGACCTTGATCTCTTCTCCCTGCGGCCTGCTTGAGAAGGGTCATCCCTTTTATCTCCTCATGTCTCTGCCTCGACTGGACTGCTTGATGGTAGCGAAGAAGCTGTTGTCTCGCACACGACCATCGCATCGGAGGTTGGAGCCGGGAACTGCTCCGACGTGGCCTGATCATCAGCTGCTTTGGCTGACGACTTTGATCCACCCGCGATCTTCTTGGCCCTCTTTATCAAGAAGTCAGATTTCATCCCTGAGAAAACGAAAGTTAGCTAACATAACGCGTGGAAATAAAGAGTAGTGAAAGAACGAATTACCACCCGACTCATCGCGTTCAACGGAGCGCGGCAGACTGAGCCCCGCTTTCTCCAAGTTCTCTTGAGTAATTAAGCGCTTGTAGTCAGGGGCATCTCCCTCATTGCGAAACTGGCTTTTGCATGCGTCAATCTCCTTATGATCTGGTTTGTCCGGACTCATGAAAGGGCCAGGAAACAATTGGCAGTTGAAGACCGTGTGAGAAGAACACCGCGCTAAGAACCATTTGTCCTTCCATTGGCACACGTTGGAAGGTTTACTAATCACATTTAGGGTAGGTAAGCTAAGATTGCAAAAGCCCTTGTCATACTTCAGAGTGAAGAGCTTAAGCATGTGTTGTGCATCGAGAGAAAGGCCGGAGTGATAACATCGCATTGTATATCCACTAAGATAACTCCACGCGTTAGGGTACAGCTGGGCAGGGTTGAGATTGATGAGCCTTAAGAAGTCGCGATAAAAGTCAGGTAGGGGAAGACGAAATCCAGCTTTGACGCTAGCTACAAAGATGACCACGCAATTTTCGTATCGCGCCAAATAAGTCCCCCCTCTCTCAGGAAGACATAGTTCAATCCCGGCCAGCCACGGAATTGATCGCGCCAAATCCTCTAGGGTGGATAGCGAGACAGTGGTGGCCATTCCAAGGCTTCCCATGTCCTTTCCTGGATGATCCTTCATCATGGGAACCTCATTTGGAATCACCGCGGGAATCGGGGGAGGATCAACTTTCAATCGATGACCCGCGAAGCTCTCCACACTCCGCAGTCTTTCTTCTTGGGGATTGCTTTGGGAGACATTGGCCGCGGGAGGAGAAGAAATCACACCTTTTCCCCTTACCTGCTCAACTCGCAACACTCGTCTCTGTAACACCCCAAAATATTTCCTTGAAAGTATTACTGCCGGTGACCTCAGATTACACACCTGGGGTCACCCAAGGCTTAACATTTTATAACAATCATATACCAATACAAAACTTTATTAAATACTCATATATTATTCAAACCATCGTCACAAATTACATCTGTAAATGTCAAATACGACCAAATACGAAATTGTTTCAATACAGCGGAAGTCTTTTAAAATAATAATATCATAATGGTCTTGATCAGAGCGATCACACGCCTAGGATCTTCAACCTTGGAAAACTCTTAAAACCTCCATCTGCCTTCAACGTCGTGTACTAGCCTTCACGGAAAGGAAGTTTACCTGATGTGCCGTATGAGACGGATGACACCAGCCAACCATGCAAAGGAAAATAACCGGTTGGTTAGTCTAATGAAAGACTATGCAAGGGTAAAACAGAAAGGTTCTAAGTAGTCGTATTAGGTTACACCTGTCGTTTCTCGAATACTAACCGATGACGACAATGAACCTCAACACTTCTATGAAAACATACGAAAATGTATGAACAAGAGAAGACTCCAAAAGATCGAGTCTTACGGGAAACTTATGAAGAGAAGACTCCAAAAGATCGAGTCTTATCGGAAAGTATGACAAGTGTTTGGGAACGTTATAGTTTCACACAAGCGTTTAAAATGACCTGACCATTTGGGTCCACGACCAACCTCACCGCGCAATGCGAATTCAGATTTGAAAGGAGGACTTACTCTAATCGAAGTCCGAGCGGTTTCCACGTTGTACTCCTCGCCCGAGGGTATATTAATTATGTGCATAATCGCACTTATCTTATTTAATTCCAAAACGTATATTCACGTTACAGCTTTTATCATATAAGTATATCATCTCGATACGAGAGATATCTTGGGAGCATTTCCTGAATGTTTGGCACCAACTGCGTACACCACCCCTATACTCGGATAGGGGTAGGTCATGACCAGGAAAAGGGTGTTAGGGCTTGGACATCCTACGCACCACGGTTATAAAGAAACGGCCAACACTCGCAATGAAATACATAACGTTCCTACGAATACTCGTTATAACTATATATTTAAGTTCATACAACAAATCCACACCAATACCATCATGGTAATAACAAATATAATAGCGTTGTTTCTAGCAATATATACAACCTATTATAATATCACATTTTAATCACACGTTTATAAAATCTTTTCCCAAACGAAAACAATAGTTCATCCCAATTTAATTAACAATTAAAACAATTGATAATTAACGGAAACATGGAATGATAAGCAAGAACGAACCGCCACTTGCCTTAATCGAGACGAACGTAGATTGTCGGGTTCCGGGTATCTAGGAACTGGAATCTGGTTACGGATTCCTACGACGACAACGACCCCACGACGAAACCCTAGGTTAGATTCGATACGAATAATGATACAAATCTAAAGAAATGAACGGAAATGAAAGGAACGAGGGTCCCATCTGTGACCGACTCGTCCACAGCCACGATCGCGCTTGCTAAGGCAAGCCGCGGTCGCGGTTTTGGATTCCGCGGTCGCGGATTTCTGGGCACCATCCTCGATCGCGGTGTTCATAGCCGCGATCGCGGATCCTTCCCAGACGCGACTCGGAAAGACGAAACGAGGCTCACCGGCGACGCAAACGAGGGCTTACTTGGCTGCGAACGATGCTCACCACCTTCCCAAGCTTCCAATGCACTAGGGCAACCACCCAAGGACTCCGACGATGCACAGACTCCGGCGAAGGCAAAACGAGAGCAACGAGAGAGAGAGATGGTTGTAGCTGTGGATGAGAGATCCGATCCACCCCCGGCCGCCTTTTATAGCCACAGAAGGAGCGTAACGGAGGCCAGGTGAAATGATCAACCTCCCCCCTGACGAATCGATGACAACCAGAACAATGAAATGCGCAAGCTTCCGGAAGGAAGACGACGATCTCGTTTCCGCAATCGCGGAATTTCTTCCGCGGTCGCGGAAATGCCACGTTTGCATCTGAGACTCCTGGTCGTGGTTTTACTCACGGATTCAACCCCTTAAATCGGATGTATATTTATTAACCCTCGTATTCATTAAAATATTCCAAGCCTCGATATTAAATCGGATGTATATTTACAACGCTCAAAGGATTACTACAGAGATTATATGAGTTACAGAAATTCCAAATTTTGCCAAACGCGTCACAATTACAGAACGAGGGTTGGGAAATTACCCAAATACCCTTACTAAAATGAGGGGTATTACATCACTTCCCCCTTAAAAAATAGTTTCGACCCCGAAACTTGGCCGAAAAACAGCTCGAAAAGAGGGATATTACATCACCGCCCCCTTAAAAAGGTTTCGACCCCGAAACTAGGCCGAAAACAGATCGGGAAAACGACTAAGCATATCCGCCTTGGTCTCCCAGGTTTCCCAAGTAACCTCCTCCGATCCCGACTTGGACCAAAGAATCCGTACTAATGGTACCACCTTGTTCCGCAAGTGCTTCTCGCGACGTTCGAGAATACACACAAGTATCTCTTCGTAGGTACCATTTGCCTGAATCTCGATGTCTTCATAACTCAGCACATGAGACACATCTGGCATGTACTTTCTCAAAAAGGATACGTGGAACACGTTATGCACTGGATGCGCCGACGGCGGCAATGCTAAACGGTGCGCTAGAGACCCCACCCTGTCAAGGATCTCAAACGGTCCCACGTAGCGAGGGTTAAGCTTCCCACGCCTGCCGAACCTGAACACACCCTTGGATGATGACACCCTGACAAACACTTTGTCACCAACCTTAAACTCGAAATTCATGCGTTTCAGATCTGCGTAAGACTTTTGTCGACTCTGAGCTGTCAACATTCGCTGTCTGATCAAAGCAATGTCCGAGGCAGTCCTTTCGATTAACTCTGGTCCGAGCAGAACCTTGTCGGCATTCTCGTCCCAACAAATTGGAGATCTGCACTTCCGACCGTACAAAGCCTCGAATGGAGCCATCTTAATGGTAGAATGCCAACTATTGTTGTACGTGAATTCAATCAGACTTAAGTTGTTCTCCCAACTAGTCAGACGATTAAGTATGCAAGCTCTTAGCATATCCTCCAGTGTCTGGATGGTCCTCTCAGACTGTCCATCCGTCTGAGGATGAAACACAGTACTGAACCTCAACTCGGTTCCCATGGCCTTGTGGAGTTCTTTCCAGAATCTCGACATGAATCGGCCATCACGATCCGATACTATAGTTTTTGGTGTACCATGCAAACGGACAATCTCGTGTAGGAAAACTTCTGATAGCTTCTGGGTTTCCCATGTTGACTTAATAGCCACGAAGTGAGCACTCTTCGTGAGCATGTCAATGATCACCCATATAGCATCCTTCTGACTCTGAGTCTTCGGCAACCCCGTGACGAAGTCCATAGCAATATCCTCCCACTTCCACTCTGGCACTAGGAGAGGTAGCAATTCATCACCTGGTCTACGGTGTTCTATCTTGACCTTCTGACAAGTCAAGCATTTCGCCACAAATTCTGCTACATCCTACTTCATATTGGGCCACCAGAATTTCTTTCCGAGGTCTTTGTACATATTGCAGGAGCCTGGATGTACAGAATAAGCTGACGAATGGGCCTCCTCATCACCAACTGGCAAAGGCCGTCCATGTCAGGCACACAAATCCGGTCCTGAAACCAGATTGATCCATCCTCCTGAACCACGAATCCGAGAGCTTTCCTGTCCATCACTTTACTGCTTAACTTCACCAAGACCACATCATCAACCTGCCTTTCCTTGATCTGGTCTAGTAGCGTAGCCTGAATCTCCAACATACTCAGGCATCCTCGACGCTGATCGTACAAGACGTCAATCTCGCACAATCCTTGGCTTAGCTTGGTCTGAGCAGTGAGTAGAGCTACTACGGTCTCGTGCGGCGTCTTCCGGCTCAATGCATCGGCCACCACGTTAGCCTTGCCCGGATGATACAGCAACTCGATGTCGTAGTCTTTGAGTAGCTCTAACCATCGACGTTGTCTCATATTCAACTCCTTCTGAGTGAACACATACTTGAGACTCTTATGATCGGTGAAGACTTGGCACCTAACACCATAGAGAGTGTGCCTCCAAATCTTCAACGCGAAAACCACAGCCGCTAACTCTAGATCATGCGTCGGATAGTTTGCCTCCTAGGTTTTCAACTGACGAGATGCGTACGCAATAACCTTCCCTTTTTGCATCAGTACACATCCTAACCCATGCTTTGAAGCGTCACTATAGACTACATAACCATCGGTTCCCTCCGGTAGCGCCAGAACTGGTGCGGAGGTCAAGCACTTCTTCAACTTCTGAAAGCTTGTCTCACACTTATCGTCCCAGATAAACTTCTTATGGACCTTGCAGAGCAAACCGGTCATTGGTAGAGCGATCTTAGAAAATCCCTCCACGAACCGTCTATAATAACCTACAAGTCCCAAGAAACTGCGCACCTCTTTCACATTCAGGGGTCGCTTCCAGTTGGCTACCGCTTCTATCTTTTAAGGGTCGACCATAACTCCATCCTCGTTGATCACATGGCCTAAGAAAGCCACTTCCTTGATCCAGAAGTCACACTTAGACAACTTTGCGTACATCTAATTTTGTCTAAGGACTGACAAGGTGATACAAAGATGTTCCTCGTGAGCCTCCTCACTCGGGGAATAGATCAGAATATCGTCGATGAAGACCACCACGAACTTATCCAGATACTGGTAGAAACATCTATGCATCAGATCCATGAAGACTGTCGGAGCATTAGTTAGCTGATAGGTGCCAATTCAGGCACCTTAACTAGTGATTATTGACATGATTTAGATGGAGTTTCGCTATAGATTTAGGCTAAGTCTGTAATCCAGAAAAAGAGTTAAGAAGTGAAGATATCATAGGATTTACAGCTTAATGAAGGATGAAGAAGATGGAGGAGAAGATCTGCTTAAGACTCATGGAGGAAGGCTACCATCACTTGGTAGTACAGAAGAGCAAAAGATGAAGAACTGAAGAAGCTGGTCTTTGTCGCCCCGCGCCACAAGCCACCGCAACCCAGCGGTGGATCTTAGAGAAGACACAACGAACTCACCGCCCCGCGGTGGAGGTCGACGCCTTGCGGCTAGCGTTTATTTGTTTCCGATTTTAGCATTTTTGGATATTCTACTTTCTATTATATTATTTCCTTATTTTTATTTGCTAGGTTTAGCTTATCTTTTCTAAACCTATTTAAGAGTTTTTCTAGTTTTAAAGAAGGGGACGGACGTTCTCTCTCTTTATTCATTCCAGGTCTAGGGTTTGAACGAATGGAGAACTAAACACCTTTGTTTCGCTAGACAATTGAAGCATTGCAATGAATTGGTTGTGAGATTTCTATTCCTTGTTCTATATCTTATAAAGTTGGTTTAATTCTATTGAGCATAGTGTCTATTGGTTTGTATTGATTTATCTAGAGTTGCTTACTAGGTTTATCGATATCTATCATAGTGCTAGGGTTTGCATATAGTGGAATACGAGTGCTTACCTAGTGGCAAACACAATTGTTGCATATAGTGGAATATGAGTGCGCAATTGTGAGAGAGAATTAGTTGCATGTTAAGTAGTAATGTTTTCTTCTATTTGCATGTATCCTATATCCTTGTGTGCATCGCTATTGCTTTGTTAGTGGTAGGTTTTCTTCCATTGATATCGTGATAAGTCTATCAATAACAATGAGAATTGGTAGTACTTAAGATCAAGATGGGAACAACTATAAGATTGTGAAAAGAACTTGGAACAATAGTTATCAGTGATCAACCTGTTTCATCTGCAGTGTGGATATTTGTCTAGTGGAATACTTCCCCTCATCATATTTCTTCTTCTTTTAAAGCTTGCATCTCTGTTACTCTGCGAATATTCTAAACCCCCCCTGCTACATGCTAGTCACACGTTAATTGCATACAGATAACCGAATCCTTGTGGGATCGAACCTGACTTGCTTGCTATACTCTTTAGTAGGTGAATTAGGATTTCTTTGACAGGAAAACGACACCGGTTTCCGGCCTTGTCAAATTTGGCACCGTTGCCGGGGAGTCAAATACTCTGTTTGTGATTATTTGTGATTGACTGTGGTGTGGATCTATCTTACGGTCCACACCTTTGCTACTGATTCGTTACTTGTTAAAGTTGATACAGAGACAGGTACGAATGGCTCAGACACTCCGACAGTTGACTGCGCCAGATCTAATACAGCAGTCATTGGTTGTAATCATTCCACCCCTTGCAGATGGTGTGACCTTTGAGCTCAGAACAGGAGTGATACGGTTGCTCCCGAGATACCATGGACGAAGTGGAGAGGATCCCATTGTTCACTTGGGTAAATTCCACAACGTCATTATGAGCATCAAACCAGCCAATGTCACTGAAGATCAGATTAAAATGAGAGCCTTCGGGTTCACTCTTAAGGACGATGCTGAGGAATGGTATTATCATCTGTCTGGCGGAAGCATAGATTCATGGGCTAAGCTACATAAGGCCTTCCTCGCACAATATTTCCTACCCAAGATGGCGAATGCCTTGAAAAGGGCGATTGCCAGTATTGAACAAGGAGAAGAGGAGACCCTTTATGACTATTGTGAGCGGTTCAAACGACTTTGCTCTAGTTGCCCGTTCCATGGTTTTGACAAGAAAGCTCTAGTACTCTATGTTTACAATGGGCTGCTGGATGATGAAAGAAGAATCATAGATGCTACTTGTGGTGGTAGTATCTTGAATATGACCCCTGATGCAGCCATGATTAAACTCCATGATATGGCTGAGAGCACAAGAGATTTTGATGAAGCCCCAACGACCAGAGGAGTTAATAATGCTGTCAACTCTAATGATGCACATCTAATGCAAGAAATTTCTTCATTGAAAGAGGTTATTGTGAAGATGAGTACAAAAGAAGTTGACTGCGCCAGATCTAATACAGCAGTCATTGGTTGTAATCATTCCACCCCTTGCAGATGGTGTGACCTTTGAGCTCAGAACAGGAGTGATACGGTTGCTCCCGAGATACCATGGACGAAGTGGAGAGGATCCCATTGTTCACTTGGGTAAATTCCACAACGTCATTATGAGCATCAAACCAGCCAATGTCACTGAAGATCAGATTAAAATGAGAGCCTTCGGGTTCACTCTTAAGGACGATGCTGAGGAATGGTATTATCATCTGCCTGGCGGAAGCATAGATTCATGGGCTAAGCTACATAAGGCCTTCCTCGCACAATATTTCCCACCCAAGATGGAGAATGCCTTGAAAAGGGCGATTGCCAGTATTGAACAAGGAGAAGAGGAGACCCTTTATGACTATTGTGAGCGGTTCAAACGACTTTGCTCTAGTTGCCCGTTCCATGGTTTTGACAAGAAAGCTCTAGTACTCTATGTTTACAATGGGCTGCTGGATGATGAAAGAAGAATCATAGATGCTACTTGTGGTGGTAGTATCTTGAATATGACCCCTGATGCAGCCATGATTAAACTCCATGATATGGCTGAGAGCACAAGAGATTTTGATGAAGCCCCAACGACTAGAGGAGTTAATAATGTTGTCAACTCTAATGATGCACATCTAATGCAAGAAATTGCTTCATTGAAAGAGGTTATTGTGAAGATGAGTACAAAAGAAGCACCCCAACAGCACAATGCTTGTGGAATTTGCGTTGACCCATTTCACAACACCAACGCTTGTCCCCAACTTCAGGATGCCACTACTGCTGAAGTATATGCTGCTGGAGGTTACGGGCCTATTAGACCTCGACCTGATCAACAACATCCACAACCACCACCACAACTTCACTTTGATGAGCCACCAGCTGCTCCCCAAGCTAGTAGCTCCCCCTTAGCTGAAGACTTGATCAAGGCCTTAACAATGCACTTCACAACTCATGTACAAACAACTGCGGCCAGCATCAAGAGCATGAAGGAGACAATGGTTCATTTATCAGATGTGGTCACTAGGTTGGACAAAAGGGCCGCAGAAGAAAGTGTAAATGTGGTGACCCTCCGAAGTGGCAAGGAATTGCAAGTCGCTCCTACTGCTAAAAAGGATGACAGGGCAGAAATTGACGATGGGCAAGTTCCACCGCCCCGCGGCGACACCCACCACGACCCGGCGACATCTCCCAGTTGTCCTGAGTCAATACCACCGCCCGTGGCCAAGAGCACCGCCCCGCGGTGCGAGCCCAAATCTTGATCATGATGAAGAAGAGGACTCCTATGTTCGTCCAAATTTTCCTCCTCTTGGTTCTGAAAAGCCCCCTGCCCCCTTTCCGGAGGCACTAAAGGAAAGGAGAGTAATCGACGACAAGGATCTTTTCGACACCTTCAGTAAATGTGAGGTTAACATCCCCCTCCTCAAGCTTGTAAAGAGTGTACCTAGGTACGCTAAGTTTTTAAAGGAGCTATGCACCATCAAGAGAAATCAGAAGCTAAAGGGCAAGGAAAAAGTTAAGGTCAACGAACGCGTATCCGCTGTATTCCAGAGGCGTATGCCAAAGAAATGCGGCGATCCAGGTATGTGGAGCATTCCTTGTATTATTGGTGACACTAAATTTGAAAGAGCTATGCTTGATCTTGGTGCCTCCATTAATGTTTTGCCCTATTCCCTCTATGAATCTCTTGGACTTGGACCTCTGTAGGAAACATGAATTGTAATTCAATTAGCTGATAGGTCTAGTGTCTACCCTAGAGGAGTAGTAGAGGATGTTCTTGTTATGGTTGATAAATTGATTTTCCCTGCAAATTTTTTTGTTTTAGATATGGAAACGGATACAAAGGCAACTCTTATTCTGTTAGGTAGACCATTTTTGAAAACTGCTAAGACCAAACTTGATTTGCAAAGTGGGACACTTTCTATGGAATTTGATGGGGAGAAGGTGGAATATAACATATATGAAGCTATGAAACACCCCAATGAAGACCACTCCTTATGCTCCATTGATGTGATTGACTCTATTGCACATGATGTATTTGATATATCTGGTCCTGATGAGTTGATGTCCATTGTTGAGCATAATTTGGATTTGTCCCATGAGGAATACTCTTTACCATCTAACATGCAGGAAATCATAGCTCAGATGGATGCGTATGGTAAGTTTCCTATAGATCCTTTGGGCGTTGGCCCCAATTTACTAAATCCAAGCGAGAAGCTTGTTCCCTCTGTTGTACAGGCCCCCGAGATTGAATTGAAGCCATTGCCAGATCACCTCAAGTACGCCTTTCTTGGAGCCAACGACACTCTGCCAGTCATTGTGTCTAGTAAGCTTTCTGAAGATCAAGAAATAAAGTTGTTAGGCGTGCTCAGGGAGTACAAGACTGCAATTGGATGGACCATTGCAGACATAAAAGGGATAAGTCCCTCGACTTGTATGCATAGAATTTTACTTGAAGATGGAGCCAAGCCATCCAGGCAGCCACAGAGAAGACTCAATCCTCCAATGATGGAAGTGGTCAAGAAGGAGGTGCTGAAACTCCTCAAAGCTGATATGATCTTCCCTATTTCCGATAGCCAATGGGTAAGTCCGACCCAGGTTGTCCCTAAGAAAGGAGGCATCACTATAGTGGAGAATCAACATGGGGATTTGGTTCCTACAAGCACCACTACAGGATGGAGGGTATGCATTGACTACCGTAAGCTGAATGCGGTAACTCGAAAAGACCATTTTCACCTACCTTTTATTGATCAAATGCTAGAACGCCTTGTTGGGCGTCCCTATTACTGTTTTCTAGATGGGTATTCAGGATACTTTCAGGTGGCTATAGCACCAGAGGACCAAGAGAAAACCACATTTACATGCCCCTTTGGCACTTTTGCATACCGCAGAATGCCATTCGGTTTGTGTAATGCACCCGGTACATTTCAACGATGTATGGTTAGTATCTTCTCTGAATATGTTGAGAAATTTATTGAGGTATTCATGGATGACTTCACAGTGCATGGGACTAGCTTTGATTCATGTTTGAACCATTTGGCACTTGTACTTAAAAGATGTGTTGAAACCAATTTGGTTTTGAATTTTGAAAAGTGTCATTTTATGGTAGAACAAGGTATAGTGCTCGGTCATATTGTCTCTGCTAGGGGTATTGAGGTCAATAAGGCAAAGATTAATGTGATTCAGTCTTTGCCTTATCCTATTAATGTGCATGAAGTGCGTTCCTTTTTAGGTCATACAGGTTTTTACCGAAGATTTATCAAGGACTTTTTTAAGATCTCTTCACCCCTATGCGAGCTATTGAAGAAAGAGGTGACCTATGAGTTCAGCGACGAGTGCAAGAAGGCGTTTGATTGCTTAAGAGAATGCCTGACAAGTGCACCTATCATTCAGGCATCTGACTGGTCTCGCCCGTTTGAGATCATGTGTGACGCCAACGACTATGCGGTTGGAGCCGTTCTAGGCCAGAAAGTGGGACGTGCCTCCCATGTGATTCATTATGCCTCCATGACTCTGAATGGAGCTCAGAGGAACTACTCCACCACTGAGAAGGAAATGCTGGCAGTTGTCTTTGCCCTGGAAAAAATCAGGCAATATCTTTTGGGAGTGAAGGTGATTGATAGGTGTTATTTCATACACCTTTACTAGCAACTATTAGCATAATTTGGAGGAGTTTTGGATGAGTTTTGGTGCTAAGTCTGCAATTCAGATGTTATGGAGAGAAGTGAAGAAATCCAAGGATTTGCAGCTTAGATGGAGCTGCTGGAGCATTTATGGAGAAGGCTACCAACACTTGGTAGTATTGGAGAGCAGCAGAAGAAGAAAAGAAGAAGAGAGCTGGAGTTCACCGCCCCGCGGCGATCCTCGCCGCGACCCGGCGATGACTCTCAGTGAAGAATGGAGCCCGCGCTAGAGGAAGCCACCGCCCAGCGGTGGAGAGTTCGATGCCCTACGGTGGATCTTCACCGCCCCGCGGTGGTTGCGCTTAATGACCTCGCGGCCAGAGTTATTTTATTTTATTTTATTTCCTTTTATGCATTAGTCGGATTCCCTTTGTTTTATTATTTTATTTCCTTGTTTGATATGGTTTGTGATCTTGGGCTTTAGGTTAACTCTATTTAACCTAATTCCCACAGCCTCCAAATCAAAATAAGAATCATCATCAATAACATCGCGTCTGTTGTTTTCATCGTTAATTTCTAATTAGAGTTTTTCATCCCCTTTGATGGAGAACTAACATCCCTTTGTTTTGCTAGATGATTGAAGCAGTACAGTTGATGTGTTTGTGAGATTTCTATTCCTTACTCTTATCCTTATTTATATCGAATTGATTCTCTTGGTTATATTGATATTGATTTCTTGTTGTTCTTCTTAGCCTGATCAACTAGGTTGAATGCTTTTTATCAATTGCTAGGATTGCATATAGGGGTTCCAAGTGCATATCTAGTGGCAAACACAATTGTGCGTATAGGGGTTCCGAGCGTACAATTGTGTGTGAGAATCAATTGCATGTTAAGTAGGGGAGTGAGTACTTGTACGTCTTTCTACTTGCATGTATCCTATATCCTTGTGTGCATTTTTATTGCTGTGTTGGTGATAAAGTACGCTGACAACTGTGAGAATCAGTTGTGCTTTATCATTGGCATAGTAATAAGTCTATTGACAACTGTGAGAATCAATAGTACTTACGATCAGGATGGGAACGACTATAAGGATAAATAAACGAACTTGGAAGAAATAGATTTCAGTGATCAAACTCTATCTCTGTACTGTGGATTTTGGTCTAGTGGAACTACTTTCCCTCATAATATTCTCTCAACTCAATCTACTTGCTTTGTTTGCCTAGTGTTCTTTTGATTACAAAACCCCCCAATTACTTGTTACTTGTTACTCGTCATTCACGTTTGCATACTACATCATACCTTCTCTGTGGGATCGACCCTTACTTGTCTGCTATACTCTGTTTAGTAGGTTGGTTAGGATAATTTACTTTGATAAGGCTAATCAACGACATTTGCTTGTGCATCTTTAGCCGCGTCAAATTTGGCGCCGTTGCCGGGGAGGGTTTTTGTTTGTTGTGTGTTTTCGTGATTGATTGTTGGTGGAGACCTATATTATGGTCGACACTCGTAGTACTGACTCTCCCCTTCTAGCTTTGGATCCAGAGATTGACAGATCTTTCCTTAGGGACCTGTGCAATCAAGGAGAAGACGGAGAAGAAGGAGTAGATACAGTTGGAACCGTTGAGACTGCTACTACCCCAGCTATTGCAATGGCTGGAACTGGAACTCTGAGAGAGCTTACTGAGCCGAATATTGGGGCTCAACCCCTAGCTGTCATCATCCCTGCACTAGGAGAAGGGGTGAACTTTGAATTGAAGTCAGGAGTTGTTGCTTACCTCCCTAAATTCCACGGTCTGAGTGGAGAGGATCCGATTTCTCACCTGGGCAAGTTCCACAATGTCTGCATGACCATGAAGCCTAGGAACGTGACCAAAGATCAAATCAAGATGAGAGCTTTTGGTTTTTCTCTACTCGACTCTGCGAGCGATTGGTATTATCACCTGCCGCCAGGAACCATAGATACATGGACGAAGCTTCACAAAGCGTTCCTGGACAAATATTTTCCCACGAAGAAGGCGAATGCTTTGAAAAAGGCAATTGCCAACATCGAGCAGGCTGGTGATGAAACACTTTATGATTATTTGGAGAGGTACAAGAGGCTTTGTTCCAGCTGCCCATTCCACGGGTATGCCAAGCAAGATCTTGTTCTCTATTTGCACAATGGTCTGCTAGACCAAGAAAGAAGAATGGTTGATGCTGCATGCGGTGGAAGTATTCTGAACCTGACACCGGATGACGCTATGAATAGACTCTAGGAGATGAGTGAGAGCACCCGGAATTTCGGGAAGACATACCAGAGGAAGGCGGTCAATGCTGTGACCCCTGCAGGACCAAGCTCGGTGTTGACTGAGTTGGCTGAGTTGAAGGAGATAGTTATGAAGATAGCAAATCAGAATTCCCCTCAACACGCCAGAGCATGCGGTCTTTGCTCTAATCAGGCCCACCACACCGATGCTTGTCCTCAGCTGCAAGAGGACGGTGTTGTCGAAGTCAATGCTATAGGAGGCTACGACGCTCCTAGACAACAATATGGTGGACAACCTAATTACAACCAGAGAGGCCGTGATCACCCAGGATTCAGATGGAGTGACCCTCAGGGCGGTCAGCAACCGGCACAACAACAATACCAGCCGGCTCAGCAACAACAGTACCAGCAAAGAGCTCAGTACCAACAGAGACCTCATGGTCAAACTTCTGGAGCTTCGACTGAGGATTTGCTGAAGACGTTGACTCAACACTTTGCCACACATGTGCAAGCCACTGAGTCGAGTATCAAGAACATGGAGAGGCAGATTGGCCAGTTAGCCGATGAGGTGACCAAGATTAACCAAAGGGCCTCAAACTCCCTGCCATCCCAGACCACTGTTAACCCCAAAGAAAACGTGAGTGCTATCACGCTAAGAAGTGGTAAGACGGTCGTTGCTCCTATTGCTGAAGAGGAGAACGAGAATCCGGAGAAAGAAGTCACTGAGCGCCCCGCGGTTGATGTCACCGCGACTTCACCGCCCCGCGGCGACCCTCGCCGCGACCCGGTGCATGTGCTAAGGAAAGACACCGCGACCTCACCGCCCCGCAGCGATCACTTACGCCTCGCAGTGGGCTCGCCGCGACCTGATCCTCGAAAATCTGTTCCTGCTGAAGACACCTATGTTGATAATTATGTTCGGCCCGTGTTCCCTCCTCTAGGTTCAGAGAAGCCCCCGACACCTTTTCCTGAGGCGCTAAAGGCTAGAAGAGTCGTCGACGACAGTGATCTGTTCGAGACATTTCAGAACTGTGAGGTGAACATCCCCCTGCTGAAGCTTATTAAGGCTATCCCGTGATACACCAAGTTCTTAAAGGAGCTATGCACGGTGAAGAGGGCTCAGAAACAAAAGACCCAGAAGAAGAGTCAAGTGGGTGAACAAGTGTCAGCGGTGGTTCAGAAACGTCTGCCTGAGAAATGCAAGGATCCAGGTACTTTTATAATTCCTATCACTATAGGTGGGCATCTTTTTGAGAAAGCACTACTAGACTTGGGTGCCTCAATTAATGTCCTACCCTATTCATTGATTGAAAAATTGGAATTAGGACCCTTGCATGATACTAATATTGTTATACAGCTTGCTGATGGTTTTTGTGTGCCCCCTAAGGGTATTGTAAAAGATGTCCTTGTTAGGATAGGTCCCCTGATATTCCCTGCTGATTTCTTTGTTATGGATATGGATTATGATGAGCAAGTTGCCCCTGTTATGCTAAGGCGACCTTTTATGAAAACTTCCATGACTAAGATTGATGTTGATAGTGGTACCCTGACTATGGAATTTGATGGAATAATTTTCAGACATGATATTCATAATGCCACTTCCATTGAATTACCCGCTCCTCTCTGCATTAATGATATTGATGATTCCGTGCATGGAAATGCTAAAATTGATGCAGTACAGACCGTAGTTAAGTGTCCCACTCCTGATGGACCTATTGAGTTGCGTGATTTGCATGAATTGCATATCGATGATGTCTTACTAGATGATATAGGAGACCCCATTTCCTCTGCTTTGGGCATTTGCCCCCCCTGTACTAACCATACAAGGCTATAAGCCTTCATCTAGTGACGTGCAACATATTCAGATTGAGCCGTATCGGCCCCCGCATCGTTCTAAGTATGGGGGAGACACTCCAGAGAGAATGAACATGGAGTGGATGGCAAGGCAGGAACATGGTCTAAGGTTCAAACCTTTCCATGAGAGATCTCCACAGGAAGAGACGAGTTAGAGGATTCCGAAGGGATCCTATTCGAGATGGTAGTTGATTTGCAGTACGTCGAGCCAACGACGATAACCAAGGCGCTGTCCGGGAGGCAACCCGTGTTAGTTTTTCCCTGATTTTTCTCTTTTATTAGATTATTTTCGTAGTTTAGTTTGCTTTGTTTCGTTCGCCTGTTACTCACATTACAGGTGCGAAAGTAAAACCGAGAAGAGATGTGGTACCCAGCCATTCTCACCACCCCGCGGCGCCCCCTTTCCGCCCCACGGTGGAGCTCCCTGCCCCGCGGTGAAGGTCAGGTATAACTTCTCAACTTTAAAAAAAAAAAAGCAAGAATAATGGGCCCCGAAAAAATCTTAAACGGGTGAGTAAAAGCTTATTTCTTAAGTGGTCACTAAGGTTTTGATGGATTGGGCCTCTTTATGGGCCAAGATTTCTCTTTTGGGCCATGGTACATGACCGGCCCAGCATCCCTTTTCCTTTCCCTTTTCCTGACCTAACCCACTATCTAACCCCCATTCCAACGCCTCCCTTTAGCCCCATATCTATTTCCCCTCTCTCTCCCTGAATCCCCTTTCGACCTTGAGCATAATCTAGCCCCTAATCCCCAAATTGGAGTCTAGCCTCACAACCAAGCCCAAACACAACTCCACCGCGCCGCCGTAGTTCCGCCTCGCGTTGCTCCCGCTTCGCGTCACTGTTGCTACCGCCCCGCACCGACTTCGCCGCAACCCGGTGCCTGTTCTCAGCTTCTCGCCGCGACCCTGCCGCCCCGCGCTGAGTCTCTCCCGGATCCGTGTTTGCTTGTTTGTGAGTTTTCCTTGTCTGTCTTTTGATTTGAGAATTTCAATTCTCTATTATGGCATCGAGAGGCAAGAAGAAAGTGTCGACTAGGGATGAGAGTGAGGTGTACAACATTGTGAAGGAGAGGAAGGTGTTGGCTTTGAAGTTCTTCCACAAGCAGACTCTGGAGCAGATGGGTTTGCTCGCTTGTGTGACAATGTGTTTGACACAGTGTGGGTTAGGAAACTTTCTGGACAAGACTGCCCCCGCGTACCCTGAGCTGTGCTATCAGTTTATTGCTTCCTTCGAGAAGATCACCAATAACTCGGGGGATAGGCACTTGCGCAAGATTCATTTCAAATACAATGGGCACGAGTATTCCTTGTCTAAGAAGGTGGTGAATGAAGCCCTGGGTATTACGAAGGACCCAACTGATGGGTGGTCTGGTGGGCTTCATGAGTCCGAGATGATGGACTTCTGGCGTGCGGCCACATGAAGGAGTTTCAGGAAGGGTCAGGAAGTGAATTCCAAATTGGTGAATCCGTGTCTGCGGTTGATCCACAAGGTGATGATGAGAGATTTCTTCGGCCATGTGGATGAGGGAAAGGTACCCATGAAGGACTTCCAGTGGTTTATGAGCATCCTGGGGACTGTAGAGTACACGCCGTGTTGGGCTACACTTTTCTTGGGTTCCCTGAAGAGGATTCGTGATGGCGAGGCACGTGATATTTGTGGGGGTGGTCTTATTACACTCCTCTGTGCCAAGGTGATTGCCTGCGATCAGATTCCTCGGCCGGTCCCCTGCGCAGTATATGATTTAGCACACATGAAGGTGTGCTCCATGATGAAGCCACTGGGGCAGGATGGCGATTTGATCTGGGCATCTTATGAGGGCCATATTTTGACTGTGCCGCGGGAGTTCACTTACTCGCCTTCATACGCGGGTTTATGGATTCAGAGCGATAGCCGGATGCCGGCCGATGATGCCCCTGTCGTTGCTCCTTCAGGTCCGTTTGGAGAGGGCCCTAGTGGTGGATATGCTGCCGCTGATCCTGTAGAGGGGGACGACCCCGATTCTTCACAGTTCGAGGAGCATTCATCTTTGTACGGACCTGTCGCACCATGGCAGGAGATGTACTCTAGATGGGACGCTTACTCCACGCGCCAGGATCGGTGGACTTCCCGAGTAGAGACCATTCTGCAGACGTGGCAGACCCAGCTCCGTGCGGAGATAGATGAGCGTCTGGACACTATGGACGCTCATATGAGGGACTACTTTGGGATGTACCCACCACCACCTTCCGGTCCATAGTGAGTTTATTTCTTTTTTCCCCTATCATTTGATGTTCTCTTTTCTACATTGAGGACAATGTTCTGTTTAAGTATGGGGGAGGGATATAGACTTGCTTTCTTGCTAGCTAGTGTACATAGCTTATTTCAGCATTCGTTTTCTGCATTGTTGTTTCCGTTTCTGTTTTCGGATTAAAAAAAAATCGAAAAAGCCAAAAAGAAATAAAAAGGCAATCAAAATCCTGGGATGGACTGAAAACCCGAAAGGGCGGTCCAGGTAAAAAGCAGGTAGTCCGACTGGTATAGACCAGGGCAAAAGTGGACTGGAGTGATGTGAGTATTGGTGAGATATCTAGCAAAATGAAATGAGTGGCTAGGTGAAAACCCGAAAGGGCGCCTAGGCAAGATGAGCGTAAAAGAATAAGAGTGATTCTAGGATTCCTCTTCATATCTTGGTGGAGGCTTCATAAGAAGGGAGTCAAAGAAGGACTGTCGGGTAGGCCACTCATGGAGCGATAAGGAGCTAGATTGGAGTTAGGATTAGACTATCTTTGCATCACTTGTTTTGGTTGTCTAGAGCTAATTGTTGATATGTTGTAGTTGCTAGTGTCACGTTTTCTTGTACTTCCTGAGGCCTTGGTGTCGATTGAGAGGGTGAGCTCTTCTTTAGTTTACTCGGGATGAGTAAAGGTCTAAGTATGGGGGAATTTGATAGGTGTTATTTCATACACCTTTACTAGTAACTATTAGCATAATTTGGAGGAGTTTTGGATGAGTTTTGGTGCTAAGTCTGCAATTCAGATGTTATGGAGAGAAGTGAAGAAATCCAAGGATTTACAGCTTAGATGGAGCTGCTGGAGCATTTATGGAGAAGGCTACCAACACTTGGTAGTATTGGAGAGCAGCAGAAGAAGAAAAGAAGAAGAGAGCTGGAGTTCACCGCCCCGCGGCGATCCTCACCGCGACCCGGCGATGACTCTCAGTGAAGAATGGAGCCCGCGCCAGAGGAAGCCACCGCCCAGCGGTGGAGAGTTCGATGCCCTATGGTGGATCTTCACCGCCCCGCGGTGGTTGCGCTTAATGACCTCGCGGCCAGAGTTATTTTATTTTATTTTATTTCCTTTTATGCATTAGTCGGATTCCCTTTGTTTTATTATTTTATTTCCTTGTTTGATATGGTTTGTGATCTTGGGCTTTAGGTTAACTCTATTTAACCTAATTCCCACAGCCTCCAAATCAGAATAAGAATCATCATCAATAACATCGCGTCTGTTGTTTTCATCGTTAATTTCTAATTAGAGTTTTTCATCCCCTTTGATGGAGAACTAACTTCCCTTTGTTCTGCTAGACGATTGAAGCAGTACAGTTGATGTGTTTGTGAGATTTCTATTCCTTGCTCTTATCCTTATTTATATCGGATTGATTCTCTTGGTTATATTGATATTGATTTCTTGTTGTTCTTCTTAGCCTGATCAACTAGGTTGAATGCTTTTTATCAATTGCTAGGATTGCATATAGGGGTTCCAAGTGCATATCTAGTGGCAAACACAATTGTGCGTATAGGGGTTCCGAGCGTACAATTGTGTGTGAGAATTAATTGCATGTTAAGTAGGGGAGTGAGTACTTGTACGTCTTTCTACTTGCATGTATCCTATATCCTTGTGTGCATTGCTATTGCTGTGTTGGTGATAAAGTACGCTGACAACTGTGAGAATCAGTTGTGCTTTATCATTGGCATACTAATAAGTCTATTGACAACTGTGAGAATCAATAGTACTTACGATCAGGGTGGGAACGACTATAAGGATAAATAAACGAACTTGGAAGAAATAGATTTCAGTGATCAAACTCTATCTCTGTACTGTGGATTTCGGTCTAGTGGAACTACTTTCCCTCATAATATTCTCTCAACTCAATCTACTTGCTTTGTTTGCCTAGTGTTCTTTTGATTACAAAACCCCCCAATTACTTGTTACTTGTTACTCGTCATTCACGTTTGCATACTACATCATACCTTCTCTGTGGGATCGACCCTTACTTGTCTGCTATACTCTGTTTAGTAGGTTGGTTAGGATAATTTACTTTGATAAGGCTAATCAACGACATTTGCTTGTGCATCTTTAGCCGCGTCAGTGATCATCTACACAGATCATGCTGCCCTTTGTTACCTAATGACGAAGAAGGAAGCAAAGCCAAGGATAATCCGATGGGTTCTTCTGCTCACTGAATTTGATATTGAGATACGAGATAAAAAGGGAGCAGAGAACCTAGTAGCTGATCACCTGAGTAGGCTCGTACATGAGGAAGATAAGCCCGGAGCACAGAGCCCCATTCACGGAACTTTTCCAGATGACACACTCTTTATGATCAAAGGAAATTTGGGTAATGCCCACCGCCCCGCGGTCTGCACCACTGCAACCCGACGATCTGTAGCCAGTGTAAAACTTAAGGCTCCACCGCCCCTCGGAAATATCCACCGCGACCCGGCAGCAGGTTCAACAGAGAACCAGGAAAGCTCACCGCGGCCCGCGTCGACAGCACCGCCTCGCGGCAACATCTCCAGACTCACACTTTGCTCTGTAAGTACCTCTGAACCCCCTCCTCACATAGCCGAGACCATCTTCGGACTCCGCTCTTTCAGACCATGGTACGCAGATATCGTGAACTATTTGGTTCGAGAGGAACTACCCCCGGATTACACTAGAGCTCAAAAGGCGAAGGTACGAAGAGAGGCCCGTCACTATGTTTGGGATGATCCTTACCTATGGAAACATTGTGTCGATCAGGTAGTGCGCCGATGTCTTCCGGACAATGAGGTACAATCTGTCCTTAAATTTTGTCATTCTCAAGCATGTGGGGGTCATTTTGGAGCAAATAGGACTGCTATGAAAGTATTGGATACAAGATTTTATTGGCCACACATCTTTCGGGATGCCTACGCCTTTTGTAAATCATGTGACCGATGCCAAAGGGTTGGAAATATCTCCAGGAGAAATGAGATGCCGCAATCATCATTAATCTTTTGCGAGGTCTTTGATGTTTGGGGCATTGACTTTATGGGACCCTTTCCTAGCTCTCATGGGAATCTCTATATATTGCTTGCGGTGGACTACGTTGCGAAGTGGGTGGAAGCGAAAGCCACCAGGACTGATGATTCTAAAGTTGTGGCAGGTTTTCTTAAGGAGAACATTTTCTCAAGATTTAGGGTACCCAAAGCTTTAATTAGTGATCGGGGAACCCATTTCTGCAACAAGACAGTGACTGCCCTGCTGAAGAAATATCATGTCATCCAAAGAGTCTCCACGGCCTATCATCCTCAAACTAATGGGCAGGCCGAAAATTCCAATAGAGTGATTAAATCTATCCTGGAGAAAACAGTTGCAGCTAATCGGAAGGATTGGAGTTCTAAACTTAATGATGCACTGTGGGCATACCGCACAACTTTCAAAACTCCAATAGTAATATCTCCTTTCCGGTTAGTATTCAGAAAAGCATGCCACCTCCCTGTAGAGCTCGAACATAAAGCGTGGTGGGCAATAAAGAAATGCAACATGCAACTGGATGAAGTGGGAGATTTTCGGAAGCTGCAGCTGCAAGAACTAGAGGAATTGCGCCTTGAGTCTTATGAGAACTCTGTTAGCTACAAGGCGAAGACCAAGCAGTGGCATGACAAGCACATCTTGAGAAGAGATTTCAAGCCAGGGGATAAGGTCCTCCTATTTCAATCTCGGCTTAAGCTTTTTGCTGGGAAGCTGAAATCCAAGTGGACGGGTCCTTATGAAATTGCTAAAGAACACCCCCATGGAGCCATTGGATTGATTAACCCCATGACAAACAACATTTTCAAAGTGAATGGACAAAGATTGAAGCCTTACCATGAAGGCTTCAACCCTAACCGAGTTGATGAAGTGAGTTTTGAAGTCCCTGAAGCTGAAAACTGATAAGCCACAGCCTACGTCGAGACAACGACGTTAACCAAGGCGCTGATCGGGAGGCAACCCGAGGTATTTTTCTTTTTCTCTTCTTTTTCTCTTCTTTTGATTTTCTTTCCTTAGACTTTTTCGTAGTTCTTTTGCTTTGTTTCGTCCGCCTGCTACTAACGTGCCAGGTACGAAAGTAAATGGAGGCGAGTTTAACTCTCCAGGAAACCCACGACCGCCCCGCGGCACACTACACCGCCCCGCGGTGAACCTCACCGCCCCGCGGTGAGGCCTGGGTATTTTCACTCAACTCTGAATTAAAAAAAAAAACGGTTTTGTTTTCAAAAACATTTTCCAAGTTGGATACGAAGGATTTGACGATGTTCTTTGGATCGTCCCGCGGTCCGGTACATGGTATTTACCCCCATTACCCTTTAAACACTCCCGCCAAACCCTACCCTTCTCACCCTTTTCTTTCTCCCCCTCTCTCTCTGCCGCACCCTTCTTTCACCTCTCACGTCCTCAACCCAAAACATCAAATCCCCACCTCTCCCTTGTTCTAAGCTTTGCTTGTGGAAGATCCTTGAATTTCGAGTGTTCCAATACTTTCATTATGCCGAGAGCTAGGAAGGTTGGCATGAATGTGGAGGAGAACAAAGCTTATGATGTGGTTGCAGAGAGAACTGTGCTCCCACCTCGATTCTTTGATAAGGGTACCTTGGCCGAATTGGGTATGTTAGAAATGGTCCAGCTGTGTTTGGATAAGTTGGGATTGGGGGGCTTCCTGGACAAGTATGCCCCTGCGTTCCCTGAACTTTGTTACCAATTTATCGCCACCATGTCAAGATACCATGAGAGACGCACTATTAATGGTGAAGAGCGCAAGGTGCTTGCGGGTATAAGATTCAAGTATGAGGGACGGGCTTACGAGATGCCAGTTGAGGAAGTCAGGGATGTTCTGGGAGTGTCTAAACCACCTACTGTTGGGTGGAAGAAGGGACCCGATGAGGCGGACACTAAAGAATTCTAGATTACCGCTACAGGAATGTCTGCTTATCAGAAAGGGAAGGAAACCAGTAACAAGCTCGTGCACCCCTGTCTACGCTTAATTCATTCTGTGCTAGTGCGGTCATTTTGTGGGAGTGTGGAGGATAGGAAGATTTCTCTGAAGCGTCTTGGTTTGTTCTCTCCGATGCTCGACCCTTTGGATGAGGAGACTCCTTGTTGGATTTTGGTATGGGCGCGCGAACTCCAGAGGATTCGCGAGGGTGAAGCGCGAGATATTGTTCAGGGTGGTCTGATCACTTTGGTTGCGGCCGCCAGAGTGCAGACTGACACTATTCCTCAGCCGATCATGCCTGTTCGCTACGACATGCCATGTCTACGACGGTGTGGCATGTTGAACAACTCACCGGAGCAATTCCTTTGGTGTTCTTATGAAGGTCACGTGCTGCGGCTTCCTCGCCCCTTTACCTACCCGTGGGATTTCACGCAGTGGTTCATTCCATCTGACGCTGAGGTCGTTCCTTCCGATTCTGAGGATAATCCCCGGGCCGCTGCTCCTATGGATACTGATCTCCCTGCGTATGTTGCTGCCTCTTCTTCTGCACTGCTTCTGAGATTCCTTGGGATGAGATGTTTGCTCGTTTTGATGCTTTCACACTGCGTCAACATGCTGCAAATGAGGGGATGCTGACTCGCCTGCAGACTTTGCAGACAGATATTGAGAGTGATATTACGAGCCGGTTGAGTTCAGCTGAGGCGTACATGCAGGAGCATTATTTTGGGTGGTACCCACCTCCGCCGGGCTATCCACCGTATCCACCTTTCCAGTGAGTTTATTTTCCTTCTCCCCTATTTCGTTCTGTCTCCGTCTCTACATTGAGGACAATGTGTGTCTCAAGTGTGGGGGGGATTTAGACTTGTTGCTTATCATGGTTTTTGTACATAGTTTGTTTATGCAATTCGTATTTGCATTTCAGATTCGAGCATTTTTCTATTCAAAAAAAAAAGCCAAAAATATTTGAAAAAGGCAATCAAAATCCTGGGATGAGCTGAAAACCCAAAAGGGCGGTTCAGGTAATAAGCAGGTAGTCCGACTGGTATAGACCGGTGCAAAAGTGGACTGGAGTGATGTGAGTACATGTGAGATGTCTAGCAAAATGAAATGAGTGGCTAGGTGAAAATCCGAGAGGGCGCCTAGGCAAGATGAGCATAAAAGAAGAAAAAAAAAGTGATTTTAGGATCATTCTGGAGGCTGGCGTCATAAGCAGAGGTGATATAAGGAGTTCGGGTAGGTCACTCTGGAGCGATAAGGAGCTAGACAGGAGTTAGGAATAGATTTATCTCGCATCACTTGTTTTGGTTGTCTGGAGCTGATTGTTGAGTTGTTGTAGTCACTGGTATCATGTTTGCTCGCACTTCCTGAGGCCTTAGTGTTTGATGATTGGAGTATGATTAGTTTTGATTTACTCGGGACGAGTAAAGGTCTAAGTGTGGGGGAATTTGATAGGTGCCAATTCAGGCACCTTAACTGGTGATTATTGACATGATTTAGATGGAGTTTCGCTATAGATTTAGGCTAAGTCTGTAATCCAGAAGAAGAGTTAAGAAGTGAAGATATCATAGGATTTACAGCTTAATGAAGGATGAAGAAGATGGAGGAGAAGATCTGCTTAAGACTCATGGAAGAAGGCTACCATCACTTGGTAGTATAGAAGAGCAGAAGATGAAGAACTGAAGAAGCTGGTCTTTGCCGCCCCGCGCCACAAGTCACCGCGACCCGGCGGTGGATCTCAGAGAAGACACAACGAAGCCACCGCCCCGCGGTGGAGGTCGACGCCTCGCAGCCAGCGTTTATTTGTTTCCGATTTTAGCATTTTCGGATATTCTACTTTCTATTATTTTATTTCCTTATTTTTATTTGCTAGGTTTAGCTTATCTTTTCTGAACCTATTGAAGAGTTTTTCTAGTTTTAGAGAAGGGGACGGACGTTCTCTCTCTTTATTCATTCCAGGTCTAGGGTTTGAACGAATGGAGAACTAAACACCTTTGTTTCGCTAGACAATTGAAGCATTGTAATGAATTGGTTGTGAGATTTCTATTCCTTGTTCTATATCTTATAAAGTTGGTTTAATTCTCTTGAGCATAGTGTCTATTGGTTTGTATTGATTTATCTAGAGTTGCTAACTAGGTTTATCGATATCTATCATAGTGCTAGGGTTTGCATATAGTGGAATACGAGTGCTTACCTAGTGGCAAACACAATTGTTGCATATAGTGGAATATGAGTGCGCAATTGTGAGAGAGAATTAGTTGCATGTTAAGTAGTAAGGTTTTCTTCTATTTGCATATATCTTATATCCTTGTGTGCATCGCTATTGCTTTGTTAGTGGTAAGGTTTTCTTCCATTGATATCGTGATAAGTCTATCAACAACTGTGAGAATTGGTAGTACTTAAGATCAGGATGGGAACAACTATAAGATTGTGAAAAGAACTTGGAACAAAAGTTATCAGTGATCAACCTGTTTCATCTGCAGTGTGGATATTTGTCTAGTAGAATACTTCCCCTCATCATATTTCTTCTTCTTTTAAAGCTTGCATCTCTGTTACTCTGCGAATATTCTAAAAACCCCCCTGCTACTTGCTAGTCACATGTTAATTGCATACAGATAACCGATTCCCTGTGGGATCGACCCTGACTTGCTTGCTATACTCTTTAGTAGGTGAATTAGGATTTCTTTGACAGGAAAATGACACCGGTTTCCGGCCTTGTCATTAGCCCAAATGGCATGACTATGAAGTCGTAGTGTCCATACCTCGTCCGGAATGCAGTCCTCGGAATATCTTCCTCACGAATCCTGAGCTGATGGTAACCAGATCTCAGGTCGATCTTGGAAAAGACTTTTGCTCCCTGCAGTTGATCCAACAGATCATCAATCCTAGGCAACATATACTTATTCTTGATCGTGAACTTGTTCAACTCACGATAGTCGATACAAAGTCGAAACGAACCATCCTTCTTCTTGACAAACAAGACCGGAGCGCCCCCAAGGCGATGCACTCGGCCTTATGTATCCTTTCTCAAGAAGGTCCTCGAGTTTCTTCTTCAACTCTTGCATCTCAGGTGGAGCCATCCAATACGGTGCCTTAGAAATCGGCGCGGTACCCGGCTCAAGATCAATGGTGAACTCCACGTCACGATTCGGGGGTAACCCGGGAATCTCCCCCGGAAAGACATTCGGGAACTCGCAGATGACGGGAACATCAAGAACTGAAGTCTCATCTCTCTTGGGCTTATTCAGATAGCACAGGTACCCGACACAACCTTGTCGAAGTAGCTTACCCATAACCATCGCATTGATGAGCTTGCCGTTACCAGCGTCATTACGACCCTTAAACTTGCATACAAACTGGCCCCCATATGACACTGTCACAGTCTTTGAGCTAAAATCGATTATCGCCCCATGATGTGTCAGCCAATCCATCCCGAGAATAATGTCGTATGGAGCCATGGCTATACAGATTAAATCTACTTCGAACTTCTTACCCTGAATGGTAATTGGAAATTCTGACAGACGCTTGGTTTCTACCAACTGTTCACCATTGGGAAGACTTACTACGAAAGGCTCACAAGCCTCATTGCATACTAAGCCTAGATTACTCATATAGTCCTCCAAAATGAAAGAATGTGTAGCACCCGAATCAAACAATATACACACAGAAGTAGAATGAAGGTATAGAGTACCTTGAGCAATCGGAGCATTAGGTATGTTAGCCTCACGCATCTCGTAGAGTCGCTGACCTTGACCTCCTGAAGTAGTTGGGGCTTTCCCCCAGGTCTGAGCAGTTGTCTGCGTCGAAGGGCTAGGAGCCTCCACTGGTTTGAATCGGGGTCGGTTGTTATGACTAACAGACACTTGCTGTGACTCAGCTCCCTTCTGTCTCCTTTGCGGACAAAACGTCTGCAAGTGCCCCTCCTTCCCGCAGGCAAAACATGTCCTCTTATCCTTCGGGCACTCATTACTCTTGTGCCCCGGTGTGCCACAATTGTAACACTGGATCAGATTATTGCCCTGACCCGAGCGTTGAGCGGACCCTGCCTGAGTCGCCTCTGTTCTTGCCCGGCCAGACTTGGCATAATTTGACGGTGGCGCAGGTCGCTTGAACCCACTTGCCTGAGGCTGGCTCTGTGCCGGTCTCTGGCGATTGCGCTTTCTCGTCGACTCCTCCAGAGTCACCTCCAACTTGTAGGCAGCATCCACGTACTGCTCCCAGGTAGAGCATCCGTGGCGCACCATCAGTGGCTTGATATCTGGATTCATCCACTCGTGGAAATGCCAGATTTTCTGCTCCTCACTGGACACTTCCGGCCCAGCGTACTGCAACAGGTGATTGAACTTGACTGCAAGCTCATTCACTTTCAATCCATCCATCTCCGGATAGACAAACTCCTTATGCTTCTCTTCCCTCATAGCACGGGAAAAGAAACGATCGGTCATCTTTGCCTTAAACATCCCCCAGTTTAAACCAGGATGATCAGCTAGACCGGTGCTTTCCCACCATTCACTAGCCACCTCCTTCAGTTGAAAGGAAGCAATGTGCACTTTCTCAGCTTCAGTGCACTCGACGTTTCTGAATAACCTCTCCATGTGTGAGAACCAATATGCCACTTTGACCGGTTCTCCCTTTCCATCATAGATGTCAGGCCTCATAGAGCTAATGGCCTTCAGTGCTCGACCATAGTTGCCTCTGTTCCTGACTGCATCTTCATGAGGCACATGGACAACTGGCTCCTCAAATCTAGGAACCACCTGAGGAATTGGCACACCTTGTGCCTGTGGTGCGATTGGCCGCATAATATCGGTGACCGCTTGCATAACGATCCCCCGAATAGCTTCAATATTCGCGGCATCAAATAGCACCTGAGGATTGGCCGGAACCTGGCCACTGCCTTCGGGGTTGTTGTGAGAAACCGACTCGTTCTCATCCCCTTGATTTGCGGCACTCCTCACATTCAGCCTGGGGTTGTTGCTTGGCCCAGCACCAGCACGAATGGTGTTTCTTGTGTTCACCATCTGTTTACCGATCAATTCCCAAGTATTTCACAACATTAATATCAGTTTAATATACACAACGTATAAAATTGACTCGGAATAGATCAAACTGGTAAACTTTTCATTGATGATAGAACTGAAACTGTCTGATAAGTTATACATAGAAAAACCCTCCCAAGAGAAAAGACAAAATTGCCAGGAGACTACAACTATAACGAAACGAAACGAAATGACTAGAAAAAGAAAACACTGAAGCTCAACACTGGCCTACATCATGGTGCCCTGAAAAGTTTCCTATACCCAGTAGCCCTTATACATATCCTCTTCGGAAGGGGTCTATCCTCAGGGTATGGTGTTGGACTCCTCGACCTACTTGGGCCCGGAGGACACGGCTCATCCCTAGGCCTCGGTATCCTCGATCTTTCTCTAGACACGGGAACACTTGGCCCTGCCCCGTCATATCCTGGTGGGTAGCAAAACTCTTCAAGAAACCCTGGTTGAAAGTCTGCCCTGTTCACCTCGTACTGAGGGTTGAGTAGCAACTTCGCCTGTCGGATGTACTCCTAGAGCTCGTGGACGTCCCTAAGCATTCGGGAGAGACCGAGTTCCATCTCGCATGTCCTCTCCTCCATGTCATACAAGGCATTCGTCCACTCCTCCATGTGCTCAACGAGCACTCGGGGCCTCGGCCTGGCCTGTTGGGTCGGGACCACCCTCGGTGTACCCATCGCCTCCCAAGGCCTTGCCCTCGTGCGAGCACGCTCGACCGCCTCATCCACCTGGCGACGCACCTCAGAGGAAGCCATCCCACTTTGATGAAGCACATGCCGTGAAGCAGGACTCACCATCGGCCTCCTCGGAGTAAGGATAATCTGTGGGTCCTCTGGTGTATCCAGCGGCCCACTTCTCCTCCTGACGGTACCCGGAATCCCAAGTGCCTCCCAAGCGGCAAGGGACAACGGCGTATACTCCTCCTCAGTCGGCAACACTGGACTCGGGAAAATGAACTGTATTCCCGGATCCTCAATGTCCACCTGCAAGTGTTCTAGGCCATCTGACTCATAGCCGTACACCTCGAGGTCCTCATCAGGGTCCTCTTCCTCCGGATCTTCTTCTTCCTTCGGGTCCTCCTCTGGATCCTCCTCCGGATCCTCCTCTGGATCCTCCTCGGGATCTTCCTCAGGATCCTCCTCTATCTCGATGTCGTCATCGAAGTACCCTCCAAGGTACTCCACCGGCTCCTCCTCTTCTTCTGTGTCCTCCCTCGGGTCTGCCTCGGGCTCAACCTCGGAAACCATGGCCCCGTCGGACACTAGCACTACCGACTCTGGAAGTACGGTCTTCACCTCCTCGGGTGGACAACTTGGCTCCCCAACCTTAAAGCACAGAGGGGGAACCGAGAACTCAAGCTTGACTAGAGATGGCGGAACCACCTCGGCTTCCTTCTTGCTCCTAAGTTGAGAAACGATTGCGCCCATGACCTAAAAAAGGCGACGAGAAAGGATTAGTCTTTCTAAATATATAAGTGAACTTACTATATCATACTGGAAAGAAGGCACGACTTGAATGGCAGAGATTTGAAAATACACTTCTTACTCTAGTGCGATTTTATTCAAAATTTTCAACTTTTGGATTTAAACAACAACTTTTCACAATATGAGCGGGTAAACGGTTTATAAAACTTTTGTTTTAGGTAAAACGATTTGAAACCCAACCCGTTTTAAAAAATTTCGGCTTTGATACCAAATCTGTAACACCCCCAAATATTTCCTTGAAAGTATTACCGCCTGTGACCTCATATTACACACCTGGGGTCACCCAAGGCTTAACATTTTATAACAATCATATACCAATACAAAACTTTATTAAATACTCATATATTATTCAAACCATCGTCACAAATTACATCTGTAAATGTCAAATACGACCAAATACGAAATTATTTCAATATAGCGGAAGTCTTTTAAAATAATAAATATCATAATGGTCTTGATCGGAGCGATCACACGCCTAGGATCTTCAACCTTGGACAACTCTTAAAACCTCCATCTTCCTTCAACGTCGTGTACTAGCCTTCACAGAAAGGAAGTTTACCTGATGTACCGTATGAGACGGATGACACCATCCAACCATGCAAAGGAAAATAACCGGTTGGTTAGTCTAATGAAAGACTATGCAAGGGTAAAACAGAATGGTTCTAAGTAGTCGTTTTAGGTTACACCTGTCGTTTCTCGAATAATAACCGATGACGACAGTGAACCTCAACACTTCTACAAAAACATACAAAAAGGTATAAACAAGAGAAGACTCCAAAAGATCGAGTCTTACGGGAAACTTATGAAGAGAAGACTCCCAAAGATCGAGTCTTATCGGAAAGTATGACAAGTGTTTGGGAACGTTATAGTTTCACACAAGCGTTTAAAATGACCTGACCAATTGGGTCCACGACCAACCTCACCGCGCAATGCGAATTCAGATTTGGAAGGAGGACTTACTCTAATCGAAGTCCGGGCGGTTTCCACGTTGTACTCCTCGCCCGAGGGTATATTAATTATGTGCATAATCACACTTATCTTATTTAATTCCAAAATGTATATTCACGTTACAGCTTTTATCATATAAGTATATCATCTCGATACGAGAGATATCTTGGGAACATTTCCCGAATGTTTGGCACCAGCTGTGTGCACCACCCCTATACTCGGATAGGGGTAGGTCATGACCAGGAAAAGGATGTTAGGGCTTGGACATCCTACGCACCACAGTTATAAAGAAACGGCCATCACTCGCAATGAGATACATAGCGTTCCTACGCATACTCGTTCTAACTATATATTTAAGTTCATACAACAAATCCACACCAATACCATCCCGGTAATAACAGATATAATAGCATTGTTTCTAGCAATATATACAACCTATTATAATATCACATTTTTATCACACGTTTATAAAATCTGTTCCCAAACGAAAACAACAGTTCATCCCAATTTAATTAACAATTAAAACAATTGATAATTAACGGAAACATGGAATGATAAGAAAGAGCGAACCGCCACTTGCCTTACACGAGATGAACGTAGATTGTCGGGTTCCGGGTATCTGGGAACTAGAATCTGGTTATGGATTCCTATAACGACAACGACCCCACGACAAAACCCTAGGTTAGATTCGATACGAATAATGATACGAATCTAAAGAAACGAACGGAAACGAAAGGAACGAGATTCCCATCCGTGATCGGCTCGTCCAAAGCCACGATTGCGCTTGCTAAGGCAAGCCGCGGTCACGGTTTTGGATTCCGCAGTCGCGGATTTCCGGGCACCATCCGCGATCGCGGTGTTCATAGTCGCGATCGCGGATCCTTCCGAGACGCGACTCGGAAAGACAACATGAGGCTCACCGGCGACGCGAACGAGGGATTACTTGGCTGCGAACGATGCTCACCACCTTCCCAAGCTTCCAATGCACTAGGGAAACCACCCAAGGACTCCAGCGAAGAACTCCGACGACGCACGTACTCTGGTGAAGGCAAAACGAGAGCAACGAGAGAGAGAGATGGTTGTAGCTGTGGATGAGAGATCCGATCCACCCTCGGCCGCCTTTTATAGCCACATAAGGAGCGTAACAGAGGCCAGGTGAAACGATCAACCTCCCCCCCCGGTGAATCGACGGCAGCCAGAACGACGAAACGCGCGAGCTTCCAGAAGGAAGACGACGATCTCGTTTCCGCGATCGTGGAATTTCTTCCGCGGTCGCGGAAATGCCACGTTCGCATCCGAGACTCTTGGTCGTGGTTTTACTCGCGGATTCAACCCCTTAAATGAATACTCGTATTCATTAAAATATTCCAAGCCTCGATAATACATCGGATGTATATTTACAACGCTCAAAGGATTATTACAGAGATTATATGAGTTACGGAAATTCCGAATTTCGCCAAACGCGTCACAATTACAGAACGAGGGTTGGGAAATTACCCAAATACCCTTACTAAAATGAGGGGTATTACAGTCTCTTTGAAACGGCTTTGGTTATGGTCTGGCGTGGTGATTCACTCGAAGATGAAGATGTGGCCTCAGATTCCGGACTCGAGGCGGATTCGTGCTCTCTGTACGCGTTCCCCACTGCTCTACCATATGCATCGCAACTCCCTGAGTTCGTTTTTCTTGACATGATGAAGAGGTGAGGAAGGACGATCGCGTGTGATAAAACAAGTCCTCTCTAAAAGGAGAAAAGAATTTAATCACAAGGAATGAAAAACAACGCGCACAACCAAAACAGGGCAGATGACGGTCCCTAGAAAAAGAACGCGATCAACATAATTCGAGGGATCTGGAAATAGGATTCGAAGAGCCAGGTTAAAAAGAAGAGGAAATTTAGTAACCTAACTCGAAGAACAAGGAACGCGCACAACCGAGATCAAGCAAAATAAAATACTACTAGGAAAACAACGCGATCAACAAGATATTGAGACAGATGAAGTTATCAAAAGATCTGGAGGCGGAATTTTAAAAGTCAGGAAGAAGATGAAGCAAAGGAGAGGAAAAATTACAAAGTGAGAAGCAATAGCAAATCCTTACGCTCCAAGGCCTAAGAGAACTCGCCGAATCAGGTTATTCAACCTTTCCCCCATATCTCTATTTTTACCTTCTCAAGAGAACACCTATCGGCGCCATCACCACCGCCATTGTTACCCAGAAGAGCAAGAGACAAGAAGATGAAGCGGCGAAAGAGAGAGAAGAAGAAGACAGTGCAATCATCCACAAAAATGTTGAAAAATCGAGCAAAGTACAAAACACAGTCAAAAATTACCTGAGCAATTCCAAGAAAGGCGATGAAGAGGAAGCGCATGTGAACGGAGCAGCGGTGGAGGAAACCCAATCGACATGAAGCTCTGACAAAGAGAGAGAGAAGAAGAAAGGTAAAGTGAGGGTTTCCCGCCTCTTCCTTCTCTTATATAAGGGGTCTGTTGGGCCGATCTGATGTGGGCCCATTAAGAAAGGGCCTACCGTTGTGGAACCAAAACGTCCTTGCCTCAAAATATCTTGAAGTGAAGCGAATAAATGCGGTAATTGAACGCATTTTCCCTGAATTGCCTTGATGCCTCACGCATTCACCATCAATGCAAGGGGCTGTGATGGATCGCGCTATTTTCATATAGCACTCAACGCGTTGAATGTCCATATTTATTCCCTTCATAACCTTCCATCAATGGGGAGGATCGCGAATCAATGAGAAAGATCGCGTCGCGAGTCAACGGAGAAGATCACGAGCCAACTGGAAAAATCGCGAGCCAACGGAGAAGATCACGAGCCAACGAAGAAGATCACGAGCCAACGGAGAAGATCACGAGCCAACTGGAAAGATCGCGAGCCAACACGCTATCTCGTCCACATGCCATGACATCATTCAACCAATAAAGAGAAGCCATGAGCCAGCCGCCATTGAACGCCACTTTACTCACACATGACACGTCGCCCCATGCAAGCCCTCGACGTGACACGTCGCTCCATGCAAAGCTCTGTTGAGTGACACGTCTCCCCTCCTTGCCAGCCGCCACAAGCGGGACTCGGACACTATAAATAGGCCTGAAATCGCAGTTTTAGAGTGACCTTTGGTTGGATCGCCCATTTTTTGGGAGGAAAACGAGAGGTCTGTGTATGGTTCTCGTGTAAAGATTTGTTGAAATGTAATCGTCAAATGAGGTTATCGCTCCAATTATGAATAAAATGTATTCTTTTCAAACGTGTTTGTGCTTTGATCCATATTGTATTGATCGCGTTCTGTTTAAGGGATGGTCTATGTCGCGACGATTTTATATTCTAGCACCTCGGAAATGCGGGAATCAACAATACTGAAGTGTGGATATCTGTTAGGTGAAGCGCCCTCACAATCATATTTACAACAATCTTAACCATTTTCTGCTTTAATCCATTAGTTTTAGAAAACCAAACAATAACCCCCCCTAGTTCCTAGTTGGTAACTTACTTTCCTATATAGAAATAGATCATTTGATTCCCTTGGGTTCGACCCTTACTTACCTGCTATACTTGATTAGGTTTTTAGGGATTCTTTGATAGGCATAACGACTTTAGCCTCGTCACCACACATTCACGTGATTGTGTTAACCGATACAAAATATCCAATTTAGAATAAATTAATTGATCGGCCACACATACGGTCTGCGTGCCCAGACCATACGTGTTGCCTTAACAAACAAAATTTTCAATTGGTCAAGCGATCACTATCTAATGCCATGCATTACATGCGTGCTCACTTCTTATTTTTCAAATGCGAGTTAGCATGGGCCATTGCCCGCTTCTTAATACATTTTATTTTCCAAATAGAATCCCAACGGAACCACCAAACATCCTTGTTGTCCGCGATCATAACCCCGCTCTTCCCAATTGCCAATCTTGGGTGACATGGACCGAGATCCCTTTGTGGGACCCAAATAAAGAATGGGCCTAAAAGCCCACTAAGAGGGATTAGGTTAAAAAGGAAAGAAAGAAAAGACAAAAAGGAGAGGGGCATCAGATGAAAAAGGGGCCGCAATAGGGATGACAACGGGACGGGGGTTCCCCGTTCCCTGTGGGGATTCCCCACAATGGGGACGGGGATTTTAAACGGGGACGGGGACGGGGAAAAAATTAACATAATCCCTCTTAGTGGGCTTTTAGGCCCACTAAGAGGCCTAATCCCTCCCAGTCTTCTCCAAAATTGCAGCGGAAATTACGGCCGCCGCAATTTTGGAGAAGACTGGGAGCGGCAATGGAACAGGAGGAAGAAAAAAGAGGCCACAATTGAAAAATGGAAAGGCCAGGAGAGCTCTCAAGGAATGGGGCTGCAATTTTGGAAAGGAAGAGGGGGGCTCTCTGAAGCTCTAGTTGGGAAGCAGGGGCATAGCAATGAGGAGCGACGGGAAGGAACAAGGCAGGGAGACGGGCCAAAGCTTCATCGTCGGCTTCACTCGGAATCGTCTCCGGTGAGTGCGATGCCTCCGCTCGTCTTAGTTTATAGAGGAGTAGTTCCTCCGACTCTAATGTGATCCGAGCCCACCTGGGTCCGCCTTCCCATGGTCTGCCTCGATTGGCGGTCTGACCCAGCGGCCTAGCCCACGGTCTGCCTCAATCGACGGTATGACCGCTGGCGCCCTGATCACAGAGCAGAGCTGCGGCCCCTACACCCCAACCTGGAGGGAGGCTTACGCCTGTTAATCCCCCAGGATATTGGAGGGGGGAATCGAACCCCCGACCCTTTGATATGAGGGCAGTGGAATACCCATCATATCACCAATTGAGCTGCAGCCCAATTGGTGATCGGGACACCAAGTTCGTCGGCCATTTCTGGAGAACCTTGTAGGGTAAGCTCGGTACTAAACTCCTATTTTCTACGAGCTACCACCCACAAACGGATGGTCAGACAGAGGTGACCAACCGCACTCTTGGAGCCCTCCTTCGGACGGTTCTGAAGAGTAACCTACGCAGGTGGGAGGACTTACTGTCTACTGTGGAGTTTTCTTATAACAGGTGCAGGCACAGCGCGACTAAACCGACCCCGTTCGAAGTTGTCTATGGACGGAACCCGCTGACGTCGCTGGACTTGACTCCCTATCCTAGGAAGGATACAGACAGCACCACAGCTGACAGATTGGCCGATCACATCAAGGAACTGCACACTCGGACGCGCATCCAGCTGGAGCGCATAGCAGCACAGTATGCGGCCCAGAAGAACAAAGGACGACGCAGGATTGTCTTTGCTCCTGGCGACTTGGTTTGGCTTCACTTGCGGAAGGAGTGTTTTCCCTCCAACCGCAAGTCTAAGCTCGACCAAAGGGGTGATGGACCATTCCGTGTTGTCAAGGCCATCAATGACAACGCCTACCAGCTAGAGCTCCCAGACAAGTATGGTGTTCACCCGACCTTCAATGTTGCTGATCTATCACCATACGTGGAGCCAGAGTATGATGAGGGTGAAGCGGGGACGCTTCACACTCAAGTGGGGGAGGATGATGTGACCTCGCCTACCATGACAGCTGCAGACGAGGAAGAGGCTATGAGTCTTAGGTCCTCAGGTCCCATTACTAGAGCACGAGCCAAAGCTATTCAAGCTGCGACTCAATCACTGGTGACCAGACTCGTAGCAGGTCATGGACGTCCAACTACAGATGAGGGATCCATTCTGAGTTTAGTGACAGTTGGGACGTCTACACAGTCTGCAAAGATCCCGGAGCTTACAGATTAGAGATATTGATCGCTATTCGCCTAGTTATCAATATTTCTAATTTATGACATTTTTAGTTTTTAGTCCGGATATTATTTATTATTACTTTCAGCATTTTTAAGGGAGTTTAGGAGGTCATTTTTATACTTAGAGTAATTTTTAGTGTTTTATTTATTTTATTTTTAAACTTTTTGGTTAAGGAAAAGGAAGAGTCTTCCTTTTACTTAACCTAGCTTTGTAGCCTCCTTTCTCTCCTACGTTGATAATTATACTTTTATGTTGAGAGAAAACCTCCATTGAAGCTCCTTCAACGTCACCTTGAATCACCTAGTTGAGCTTGCTCCTTCGTCATTCTCACATCAAATCCTTTAGATCTAGGTCGAGCGTGCTTCCTTCATCTATTCCGCTTCCAAATCTCCATCTTTTCCAGCCCTATATTGGCCGTGAACACCCCTTCATCCCTACGGTCATCCACTCAAATTTCTATCGCTTCCGCCTCACCGTCGTCTTGCAATCTCCATAAAACGCAGACGCCTATCCAAGGAGTTGCTTCGCCCCACTACGGATTCATCACGATCTCATCCGGGACTTGAGACCTTCTTCATAGCAAGGTCGCATCAGGCTCCGCGGGATTCGCACGGGGAAAGCTTAAGAGTTTTTTCAAGCCCTTCAACTGGAGCAAGGAATGAGAGTAGTGGTGTCAGGAGCTTTCCGGTGGAGTTCTCGTCGTCGGCTTCAGAACCTCCGAACGGACACTCCGGTCTTTAACGAAGATGGTTCACCCTTTCTCCCTTCTAGCAATTCTGGATTCTTTTGCTTGGGTTTGATTGAATGCCATTTGACTTGGATTTAATGCCCATTTTTGCCCTAAATGATATGATATGCAATTAAGTATAATTTAGGGATTGAGTAATATCCTCTTGCTTAATCTTCTTATAAGTAGTTGGATTTAGGGATATGATTGATGAATTCCATATGATGTGCATCATTTAATCACCCATGCCTCTAGTTGATAACAAATGCTTTTAGGTGCTTAATCTTGTGGGTTTAGTGTTCATAGTGCATGATTATATGATGATAGAGTCTGACTTGTTGTGCTTGATTCTTTGGAAATAGATTAACGCAATGTCTCCTCAGAACTTATAGATTTTGATTGAAACACTTATCATGCTTAACGCGTTGCTCGTATGTGGTAGAAGCCTAAACTCGATCTATTATGCTCTTTTAACATATATTTATGCTCCTCTTATCTAGAATCGTGAGGTCGACCTTATAAGACTTGATAGCAACAAAAGTCTTAAGATGCTCTATTATGTGGGTCTTAGTAATTACTATGCATGATTCAATGATTATATAGCCCGAGTCATTGTATGATGTTGCGAGTCATGTTCATATTTGAATAGCTTTGAGATGATATCTATTTTCCATGACTGCACTCTTGTGATTCGATGCCCTACTAATGAAATAAAGGATGAGTGTACTCGTCCGAAGTAGTTTGATGGATTAGTAGATCTCTCAATCCTAACCTTTCTATATGTATATATATATATATATATATGCTTCTTGTATAAATAACTGACTTGAGCGTCGGAGTGGTAAGTCTGGGGAAGCCCTCGGGTCTTTTTCAGGTTTGAAGCAAGCTAGAGGGGAGGCATTTCGGCAACGACGAGAGTAATTGGCATGAGAGAGAACTTTATGGAATCAAGAAAGAAGAACACTGGGATTAGTGGCGTGTTGGACACTAATTAATTCACCTCGTTGAAACCGGGCATCAACACCCTTCTCCAACTATTCTTCGCCGAACCGCCTCTTCTTTCACGTTGAATTCACATTCTCCTCTGAATCCACCTCCCAATCTCAGAGAATGCCGCTTCAATAACGAAATTGATGCTTGATATATTCATGTAGGTTTCTGTTTAGAATCATGATTCTTGTGTTCAATTTCATGCAATTCATAACATCGTAATGAATATGTGTAAATTAGGGTTTATTTTGAAGTTATGATTTGAAGAGTTTCTAGCTAGTTGGTGGTGGTGGAGGGAAGGAGAAAAGGAAGGGAGTGGCCACCAGTGAGGGTGGTGGGTCATTGTAACACCCCCGACTTACGTCGGTAGTGCCACACGCCAGTGACCTCAGACGTTACCGTCCAATGTCACCCTAGGCTTTAATCGGAACAATTAATCTTAAATAAACATAATAACTAATGAAAGGTTTAAACAGCGGAAGACATATTTAAATAAAACTCAACCTTTTATCAACAGACTTCTCGTAAAATGAGAAGTGGCGATTTTACAACAGAGTGAAATTTCAGCGAAAGAATTTAAATTACACAGCGGAAGACTTCAAAAATAACCTATTACATGACTAGGTTATAAATATATATTAAAGTAGTACTTAACAACTTAAAAACACTGACAGTTAAATCTTCAACTACAAGCCTCTTCTTCAACTGGTTACTTCAAGACTTCGGGAACCAACCACTGATGTGCCGTATAGGACGGATGACACCAGTCAACCATGCAATAAATAAAACTCGGTTGGTTAGTCTAATGAAAGACTGTGCAAGGGTGAAAACAGAGTGGTTCTAGGGATCGTAACCGTTTACTATCATTGTCCCTCGAATAACAACCGAAAGAACGATACATAACCCGGAACTTTCACGGAATGATTAACCTTTAGACATGCACTGAAAAGAAGACTCCAAAGGAATTGAGTCTTATGGGAAAGTATGACAAAAGTTTGGGAACGTTTATAGTTTTCACACAAGCGTTTTAAAAATGACTTGATCATTTGGGTCAACGACCAACCTCACCGCACAATGCGAATCCAGATTGGAAAGAAGACTTACTCTAACCGAAGTTCGGGCGGTTTCCACATTGTACTCCTCGCCCAAGGGTATATTAATTATGTGTATAACCACACTTATCTTATTTAATTACAAAACACAAATTCATGTTAAGGCTTTTAATGTAATCTCGAGTGACTACGAAAGTTTAACACATGGTGACATTACGCCCACCCAAATGGCACTAGCAAGGTGCTCAACACTTGATATCCTTACAGGTAGATAAGAAGCAATGGGTCATGACATGAAGAGAATTATAAAGAAACGGCTACTCCTCATAAGGAGTTAGCGTTCCTACGAATACTCGTGTTAATCTAGCATTAAAGTTTACATTTAAATCCACAACAAAATCCATTACAGTAATAACAGGTATAATAGCGTTGTTCTAGCAATATATACAACCTATTATAATATCATTTTTTAATCATATCTTTTATAAAATATGTTCCCAAATAAAAACAACAGTTCACTCCAATTTAATTAACAATTAGAAATAATTGATAATCAACGGAACATGGAATGATAAGCAAGAGCGAACCGCCACTTGCCTTAATTAGACGAATTGACGATGTCGGGTTCCGGGATCTGGAAACTCGAATCTGAGTACGGATTCCTACGACGATGACAGGATATAAGACGGAACCCTAAGTTAGATATGATACGAAGATACGACATGGAAGAACAAAAACCGAGACAAACAAGTGAAACGAAGGGAATGACACTAATCCACGGTCGCGGATTTCATATCCGCGGTCGCGGATTTCATATCCGCGGTCGCGGAATCTGGGTCGATTCGCGATCGCGGAATCCATCTCCGCCATCGCGGTTCCCCCTTCCGACGACAACTTTGAAGCTTACCGACGACGAAGACGGGAACTTCTTGACTCGGACGAGGCTCACTACGATGACCACCACCTCCAAGGGCTCCCGGCGACGCACCGACGAACACAGGAACTCTGGCGAAGGCTGTGAATTCCGGCGACACTTGAGAACTCCGGGGAACGAGAAAACGAGATGGACAGATCTTGAGGTTGTGGATGAAGGATCTGAGGCCCCAACCTCCTTTTTATAGGCCAATTGGAAGCTCAACTCCCGGCCACCCGAAGCGATTGGCATCCCTCGGCATTAAGGTGACAAACGGAACGACGAGCTTCTGGAAGAAGACGATGAACAGGTTTCCGCGATCGCGGAAATTCTTCCGCGGTCGCGGAAATGCCACACGCGCGTCCGCAACCCCTGGAAAGGTTTTACACGTGGATTCATCCCCTCATATGAATACTTGTGTCCTAAACAATTATTCTAAGCCTCAATAATACATCGAATGTATATTATAATGCTCAAAGGATTAATATAGAGATTATACGAGTTACAGAAATTCCGAATACGCCCAAACGTGTCCCGAATAATTAACGAGGGTTGGGAAATTACCCAAATACCCTTACTAAAAATGAGGGGTATTACAGTCGTGGCCGGCCATGGGTGGTAGATCTGGTTATAGTATTCTTCTTCCTCTTTAAAGTAAGCACACATATGTTTTCAATTAGTGTTTTAAAATTCATGTATTATATTCTGGAATGGGTTGTGCCTAGAGCTGTCAAAATTTGACACGACCCGATCTGACCCGTGTTTTTTAGGTTGAGACCCGACCCAAAAAGTATTGGATTAAAAGTGACCCGACCCGTTCGATCCGAAAATTCCGTTGGGTCATTAGAAATGTGTTTATATTTTATATAGTAAATATTATACTATATTTTTTATTAAAATATTATAAAATAATATTTTTTTGATTTATTATTTTTTTTGTTTTAATTAAAATATTATTTGAATATTCATTTTATAAAATTTTGACATGGCGCTCTCGACCCGCTGGGTCGACCCGAACCCGTACCTGACCCGCAACGACCCGATCCGCAAAATTTGACCCGTAATCGACCCGACCCGTAAATGACCCGACACGGTATGCTTAAACTCAAACCCGACCCGTTTGACACCTCTAACTGTGACCCATGCTAATCCACATATGATAATAAGAAGTGGACACGTATAGTGCATACGAGCTCAAGGGGTTTGCGTTCCCTTTATTCTTTTTTCAATAAAGACACACATAATTTGGGTACGCAGATTAAATGAATGAGCATTTCATTATATCATTAATAGACTGACTAGTTTTCCTGGTTCCATGGAGGGGCAAATCGGGACTGGAACCAACCTCGGCCGATCTTTCCGATTCCGACTAATTTTCCCGGTTCTTGCCGGTTTTGGAACCTCTGGTTACAGAAAGTGTATGTGTGACCTTCCTACACATACACAACGCGTAAGCATGACCTTTCTACGCATACACAACGCGTAAGCATGACTAATGTGATAATTAGCTTTCCACATTGGAAGTTGGGAGAAAATAATCATAGTATATAAGCCAATGAGCTAATTTAACCATTACCAATTATTTTTTGGTTGGAACCTCATAAGCGTATGTGTTGGATTTTATCCACATATTGGGCTCGAGTGTGCACGACCCTCGTGATTATCGGTCCATCGGGCTCTAAGAGGCTGACTATGTGTAAATAGACAAAAGACGTGTAAATAGACAAAAAGAACGTGTGTATATAGAAATAGAACCATTGCATTTTATGAGATACCCTTTTAGTTGATCTGGTATCATCCAGTAATGAACTAGCTGTGGAGGCCATGTGAGCAACTTTATAAAGACTACAAACCCTAAATTTAAACTCCTCTGAAGCACACATATAACCCTCCTTCCCTTCAAAGCTTCCATCTTTCTTGTACAACTGACGCATCCTAACAGCAAAACCCTAAACAATGCCCAAGTCCAAGCGTAACTGAGCCGATAATTTCTTCATTTTTCGTACAACTTCATACGCTTCTTCAATCAATCCTTTGATTTCAGTTTCTCCTTGCTTTGATTCTTCAATGTCGAGTATGACCTACTGTAGTCGCATTTTCGGCTTCGTGTTTATTAGGGGATTTCGCTCTTCTTTTCCCCTCATGTAGTAGCAGAGGTCCAATGAAGTCATATATAGTTGTAGAGATATTTCTACGCAAGGTTTTTACTGTTTAATTTTCTGGTATATGTAGCTAGATTGGGAAGAAGTTGAAATGGATGATATTGGAATTATTATATTAGGGATTGATAATTATGACCTGCTTTTGAGTGCAATGAATTGTCCAAGACAAAGAAGAAGAGAAGGGATCACAAGGAGGCCACTATCAAATTAATGAGGGAAATGGTTGACAAATATTCATCTGTTTATGTTTTTACTTTTGAGAACATGAGGAATCTAAAGTTCAAGGAGTTCAGAGATCAGCCTCTTAAGGTTACTAGCATGTATTAGCTGTACTACAATTTTGGTGTTTTTTTTAATGAATGGTAATAATTTCATTCAAGGTAAGTAAAAGAACTTACGGAATCCTAGGCATCCCTAGGTGTTACAAGGAACAATCCTAATCCCCACTCTCTCTAACCAAGTTCTAGTCTCTCTACTGTCTTTACTCCATCTAGTGCTAGCACAATTTCTAATATGGCTAATGGTCATCAAGGCACATTCATTGGTGCTAATGAGCTTGTCCTGAAAAACTATGTAATTCCTAGATCTTTAGATGTGATACATGATGGCAGTCATGCTGCACATCCAAAATGCAAATCTCGTGCTCTTTTTCCATTTCATGTTTCTCATGCAAGCAATCCAGTCTTGCAAGTTCATGTGTCTTCTGCCAATCTTCCCTCAACCGAGCACTTTGTTCATCACTTCAGTGGTGTATTTGCATTGAAACCATAGATGATCAATGGTTTCAGATTCTGTTTTGCACAAGGGACATAAATCTGCCTGTAGGAAGACCATGATCTTGAGTTTGCTCTTGGTGTAGACACCACCTTAAATAGCCATCCAACTCATGAAAGAAATTCTTGGGGTGATGAGCTTACTCCAAATCCAATGATTCCAATTAGCAGCTGAATGTCTGTGCCTGAATTCAACATAGATTGATTTCCAGTCATATTTGCCTCCTCTTGTCATAATAATGGGTGTTTGTCCAACACTAAGCCTTTTCTTGATTTCATCTCTAAGATTGAGTAAAGTGGTCCAAAGAGCACTATTAGTGCCTTTTTTCCTGATGTCCCAAAAGTTCTTGTTTCTTATCAAATTTGCATTGCCCCAACTGTGCCATATGGAATCACTGTCTTTAAGAAGATCAAAAGATGAGCTCAATGACAAAAGTTTTGTTCCAAGAAAGAATATCCTTGAGTCGCAAGCCACCTTCCTCTCTAGGCCTACATACTTTGCTCCAGGAAATGGGAGCTTTTCTTCCTTCATTGTAGCCACTCCACAAGAAATTCCTCATAAAAGCAGTGATGACAATAATGATCTTCTTAGGTATGACAAACACCTCGCACCAATTGTTAAGTACACCATTTGCATATGGGCTTCAACCCAATGCCCATTAGTGGCATAAGCCTTGTTGGCTGAAATGCCATAGTACTTAAACTTCTCTTGTAGGTCAATTGTAACTAGTTGAAGATTTTAGAATTGGACATCCAATCTTGGGTTGAGGAATACCTCCCCAAGCCTTCCAATTTATCTATCAACTCAATCTTTCTCATTCTCCCCTCTTTCTCTCAATCTCACGCATGTCACACTCAAACACATTCTCTTGATCTTGTTCCACAAAGAAGCCAGCCAAGGAACCTCCTCTAGAGGTTCCCTCGGCCCCTTGCTCCCCTCGGCTGACCACTAGCTCTTCTCGGCTGGCCCTTGTCCAACTCGGTAGTCCAAGGAGACCTCTTCTTGCTTCCGCCTTCAAGCAATCCTCAAGGAGCCTTCAAGAACCAGTCGGAGCCCCAAGGAGAAGAAGCTTGCCTTGCTAGCCACGATCGAGCCCCCCCCCCCCCCCCCGCCGTGAAGAAAGGCTCTTCTTGGTGCCTTGATTCACATCAACTGGTATCAGAGCTCAAAGGCTGAGTTAAGTACATTTTCTTCTCTAATTTTTTCTCTTTTTATGCTTGTTAAGTTGTATTTGTCATCCCCTCCAAAAACCGCCGCCAAAAAACCAAAAAAAATCTCTTCCGCCGCCACCCACCACCGCGCCACTGCCACCCACCGCCCTGCCGCCGCCACCCACCACCCTACAACCACCAACCTCTCCTCCATAGCCGGCCATTCCATCATGCTCCATTGTTAGCTTCCCTTTTGAATTCTTAACCCATGCATGTGACTTAGCTATTCTTAGCAAGTGCCAAAAGTACTTTCCCTCTTTTCCAATTTGGCTTACTTAGGTTTTTTGGGTAAATTCCAAGCTTTGACTCTTGGGCTGACTTGCTTGGGTTGAGTTCTAGGAAGCTTCCTTTGTGGGCTTCAAAAGGTGAAAACAAAAGTGGCAAACAAACAACTTCTTCTTTCTCTCTTGTAAGGACTTTGCCCCACACCAAAAGTGGCATTGCCCCTTCTTTTCCCCCTTGTTGCCGCCCCACATCAGCCTCAATTTGTGGCCCCCTTTCCTCAATACAAATTAAGGCCCATTACATCCATTCAAGGCCTAATCACAAACACAAAACAAAGCAAAAGCCAAAGCCAAAGGAAAAAGAAAGAGGCCCAAGAAAAAGGCAAAGGCCCACTTCAACAAAAAAAAGAGAAGGTTTGGAATCATTTCGGTTAGGCCACAACAAAACTCAAGACAACTCATGGGCTCTCCCACTTCACTTCGGCAACATGGGTCACTAAGCTTGCCTCCCCCACATTCCTCTCCTTTCCACTTCACATTTTTCTACCCCAATGGCCCACATGGCAGCCCACTTCCTCTCTTCCCACTCTTGTTATTCCACGTTTTGAGGATTGGGTCCTTAAATTGCCTAAGTCCTACAAATTGAAAAATTGAAGTGCCTAAGTCCTACCTAAGTCTTGCAAGTCACAAGCTACCCGCGACCTTATGCTTTTCCTTAAGCCTTCATCTTTTGGATTTGATTTGATTGTCTTAGGCCTAGCTTGTTATCCCTCTATTGGTGTGATTGTTTAGGTTGCCTTGAACTTTTGACTTGTTTTTGCCTTGTTGGTTATTGTAGAAGAGTCAACTATGGAGGAGCCTCTTGAGGCCGACACTAGGAGCAACCGAAGCTCCATGCCACACTCTCACCCGAGTCCTTCGCGGCTAGACTAGCCGAGGAGAACCGCGCCAAAGCAGTTGCCGCTCGCCATGAAGAGGACATCGCCGAGACATTGTGCACCACCCTAGCTGAGCTGGCCTAGTTCTGCCGAGAGAAGGAGCTTGTGGAGGCCGCACGGCGTTAAGAGAAGGAGGCCGCGCGGCGCCGAGAGAAAGAGGCCGCCGACGCTCGAATGGCAACCCTTGAGCGCTTGTTGGCCAACATCTCTGTTACTTCCCCGATGCCTACTTCGGCCTTGGCGCCGTCTTGCCTGGTGCCTCCTCACATGCCCCGACCGACCCTCACCACCTTGAGGCCTCGACATGTGACCGAGGCAAAGGGCCTATGTATCCACCATCTCACTCTGAGGCTAGGGCCCTTGCCGGGAGATTGCCGCCGCCGCGTGAGCCCTCCTACTATGATAACCATTCGGCGCATGTGGAGCTCCGAGGCCACCCCGACGCTCGGCTGCCGCCCGACCGACGTCCTTACGACCACGCAACCCCCATGGATGGTAAGCCCTATCCACGCGTCGCCCTGGCCCCCACCGCCAATGATGTGCCTAATGCTCGGTATGGCTATGGCAATTTTGAGGCCTTCAATAAGTAAGATGAAACCTTTGAGGTCAATGAAGAAGATGAGGCCTATGGCGAGATGTACCAAGAGCCCAATGCGGAGGATCTCTTGGCGGACGTACACCTTCGGGATCATGGTCGAGTCTGGGGCAACCGCCGGCGCCTACTAGATCGTCGGGACCCTCATTGGCTGCCACCATCACCCGCCGGTTTCTGAGCCAATGGCCATGATCACCGCCCCCAACAAGACCGGCGCCATGATCACTTTGGCCCACAACAGAATTTTGGCCAACACCGGGAGATTAAGGTCCGCATTGAGCCCTTTTAGGGTGAGTATGATGCCGCCAAGTTCCTTGATTGGAAGCAAGCCATCGAGTATGCCTTGAACCATTGCCGTTATGATGAGTATGAGAAGGTTGAGATTGCCACACTTCACTTCACCGGTAATGCCCGCTCATGGTGGTTCCGCTTCACTACCGACCGAGTTAGGCGCCACTTGCCACCGGTTGTGGCTTGGAATCAACTCATCCATGTCATGACTATGCGGTATATGCCAGAAGACTATCTTGAGCAAATGCGCCTTCAAATTGCTCTAGCATGCCAAGGCAACCGCACACGTATTGAGTTCTTTGCCGAGCTAGAAAAGCTAGTCCACAAGGCCGGCGTGTCTACAAATCCCGCCTCCCTCCGCACCATGTTTCTATGTGGCCTTGATGTTGAGATCCATGAGTGATAGGTGCCATTTCAGGCACCTTAACTAGTAATTATTGACATGATTTAGATGGAGTTTCGGTATAGATTTAGGCTAAGTCTGTAATCCAGAATAAGAGTTAAGAAGTGAAGATATCATAGGATTTACATCTTAATGAAGGATGAAGAAGATGGAGGAGAAGATCTGCTTAAGACTCATGGAGGAAGGCTACCATCACATGGTAGTACAGAAGAGCAGAAGATGAAGACTTGATGGAGCTGAAGAAGTCACTGCTGACGCGCCGCGCCACAAGCCACCGCGACCCGGCGGTGGATATCAGAGATGGCAACACAGCGAAGCCACCGCCCCGCGGTGGAACTCACCGCCCCGCGGTGGATGTAGACGCCTCGCGGCCAGCGTTTATTTGTTTCTGATTTTAGCATTTTCGGATATTCCATTTTCTATTATTTCATTTCCGTTATTTTGTTTGCTAGGTTTAGCTTTTCTTTCCTGAACCTATTTAAGAGTTTTTCTAGTTTTTAGATAGAACGTTCACGTTCTCACTCTCTCGTTCTCATTTTCTAGATCTAGGGTTTGAATGAATGGAGAACTAAATACCTTTATTTCGCTAGGCAATTGAAGCATTACAATGGATTGGTTGTGAGATTTCTATTCCTTGTTCTCTATCTTATTAAGTTGGTTTAATTCTCTTGAGCATATTGTCTATTGGTTTGTGTTGATTTATCTAGAGTTGCTAACTAGGTTTATCGATATTTATCATAGTGCTAGGATTTGCATATAGCAGAATGCGAGTGCATATCTAGTGGCAAACACAATTGTTACATATAGTGGAATACGAGTGTGCAATTGTGAGAGAGAATTATTTGCATGTTAAATAGTAAGGTTTTCTTCTATTTGCATGTATCCTATATCCTTGTTTGAATGCTATTGCTTTATTGATAGTAAGGTTTTCTTCTATTGATTTTGTGGTAAGTGCTACCAACAACTGTCTGAATTGGTAGTTAATTATGATCAGGATGGGAACGACAATAAGATTGTGAAAAGAACTTGGAACAATAGTTATCAGTGATCAACCTATTTTATCTGCAGTGTGGATATTTGTCTAGTGGAATGCTTCCACTCATCATACTTATTCTTCCTTTAAAGCTTTAATCATTGTTACTCTACGATCACATAAACCCCCCTTTGTTACTTGTCAGTCACACGTCTTCTGCATACAGATAACCGATACCCCGTGGGATCGACTCTGACTTACTTGCTATACTCTTTAGTAGGTAAATTAGGATTTCTTTGACAGGAAAAACGACACCGGTTTCCGGCCTTGTCAAATTTGGCGCCGTTGCTGGAGAGTCAAATACTCTGTTTGTGATTATTTGTGATTGATTGCGGTATGGATCTATCTTACGGTCCGCACCTTTGCTACTGAGTCGCTACTTGTTGAAGTTGATACAAAGACAGGTATGAATGGCTCAGACACTCTGACAGTTGACTGCGCCAGATCTGATACAGCAGCCATTGGCTATAATCATTCCACCCCTTGCGGATGGTGTGACATTCGAGCTCAGAACAGGAGTGATACGGTTGCTCCCGAGATACCATGGACGAAGTGGAGAAGACCCCATCCAACACTTGGGTAAATTCCACAACGTCATTATGAGCATTAAACCAGCTAACGTCATTGAAGATCAGATTAAAATGAGAGCCTTCGGGTTCACTCTTAAGGACGATGCCGAGGACTGGTACTATCATCTGCCTGGCGGAAGCATAGATTCATGGGCTAAGCTACATAAGGCATTCCTCGCACAATATTTCCCAACCAAGATGGCGAATGCCTTGAAAAGGGCGATTTCCAGTATTGAACAAGGAGAGGAGGAGACCCTTTATGACTATTGTGAGCGGTTCAAACGACTTTGTTCTAGTTGTCCGTTCCATGGTTTTGACAAGAAAGCTCTAGTACTCTATGTTTACAATGGGCTGCTAGATGATGAAAGAAGAATCATAGATGCTACATGTGGTGGTAGTATCTTGAATATGACCCCTGATGCAGCCATGATTAAACTTCATGATATGGCTGAGAGCACAAGGGATTTTGATGAAGCCCTAAAGACCAGAGGAGTTAATGCTGTCAACTCCAATGATGCGCATTTATTGCAAGAAATTGCTTCATTGAAAGACGTAATTGCGAAGTTGGGTAAACAAGAAGCACCTTAACATCACAATGTTTGTGGAATCTGCGTTGATCCATTTCACAACACCAATGCGTGTCCCCAACTTCAGGATGCCACTACTGTTGAAGTATACGCTGCTGGAGGTTACGGGCCTATTAGACTTCGACATGATCAACAACAGCTACAACAACCGCCACAACATCACTTTGATTAGCTACCAGTTGGTCCCCAGGCTAGTAGTTCCCCTTCAACTAACGAGTTGCTCACAGCCTTAACAATGAACCTCACAACTCATGTGCAAACAACTGTGGCCAGCATCAAGAGCATGGAAAAGCAAGTGGGTCAGTTAACAGATGTGGTCACTAGGTTGGACAAAAGGGCCTCGCAAGAAAGTGTAAGTGTTGTGACCCTCCGAAGTGGCAAGGAATTGCAAGTCGCTCCTACTGCTGAAAAGGACGACAGAGCTGAAATTGAAGATGGCAAGTCCCACCGCCCCGCGGTGACACCCACCGCGACCCGACGGACACTCTCAGTTGTCCTGAGTTAACACCATCGCCCCGCGGCCAAGAACACCGCCCCGCGGTGAACCCACCGCCCCGCTGTGAAAGCCCAGATCTTGATCATGATGAAGAAGAGGACCCCTATGTTCATCCAAATTTCCCTCCTCTTGGTTCTGAAAAGCCCTATGCCCCCTTTCCGGAGGCACTAAAGGAAAGGAAAGTAATCGACGACAAGGATCTCTTCGACACCTTCAGTAAGTGTGAGGTAAACATCCCCCTCCTCAAGCTTGTAAAGAGTGTACCTCGGTACGCTAAGTTTTTAAAGGAGTTATGCACCATCAAGAGAAATCAAAAGCTGAAGGACAACGAAAAAGTCAAGGTCAACGAACGCGTATCCGCTGTATTCCAGAGGCGTATGCCAAAGAAGTGCGGCGATCCAGGTATGTGGAGCATTCCTTGTATTATTGGTGATACTAAATTTGAAAGAGCTATGCTTGATCTTGGTGCCTCCATTAATGTTTTGCCCTATTCCCTCTATGAATCTCTTGGACTTGGACCTCTGTAGGAAACTGGAATTGTGATTCAATTAGCTGATAAGTCTAGTGTCTACCCTAGAGGAGTAGTAGAGGATGTTTTTGTTATGGTTGATAAATTGATATTCACTGCAGATTTGATGTCTTAGATATGGAAACAGATACAAAGGCAACTCCTATACTGTTAGGTAGACCATTTTGGAAAACTGCTAAGACTAAACTTGATTTACAAAGTGGGACACTTTCTATGGAATTCGATGGGGAGAAGGTGGAATATAATATTTATGAAGCTATGAAACACCCCAATGAAGATCATTCTTTATGCTCCATTGATGTGATCGATTCTATTGCACAGGATGTATTTGATATATCTGGTCCTGATGAGTTGATGTCCATTGTTGAGAATAATTTGGAATTGTCCCATGAGGAATACTCTTTACCATCTAACATGCAGGAAATCATAGCTCAGATGGATGCATATGATAAGTTTCCTATTGATCCTTTGGGCGTTGGCCCCAATTTACTAAACCCGAGCGAGAAGCTTGTTCCCTCTGTTATACAGGCTCCCGAGATTGAATTGAAGTCGCTACCGGATCACCTCAAGTACGCTTTTCTTAGAGCCAATGACACGCTGCCAGTCATTGTGTCTAGTAAGCTATCTGAAGACCAGGAAATAAAGCTATTAGGCGTGCTCAGGGAGTACAAGACTGCGATAGGATGGACCATTGCAGACATAAAAGGGATAAGTCCCTCGACTTGTATGCATAGGATTCTACTTGAAGATGGAGCCAAACCATCTAGGCAGCCACAGAGAAGACTCAATCCTCCAATGATGGAAGTGGTCAATAAGGAGGTGCTGAAACTCCTCAAAGCTGATATGATCTTCCCTATTTTCGATAGCCAATGGGTAAGTCCAACTCAGGTTGTCCCTAAGAAAGGAGGTATCACTATAGTGGAGAATCAACAAGGGGATTTGGTTCCTACAAGGACCACTACAGGATGGAGGGTGTGCATTGACTACCGTAAGCTGAATGCGGTAACTCGGAAAGACCATTTTCCCTTACCTTTTATTGATCAAATGCTAGAACGCCTTGTTGGGCGCCCCTACTACTGTTTTCTAGATGGGTATTCAGGATACTTTCAGGTGGCTATAGTGCCAGAAGACCATGAGAAAACCACTTTTACATGCCCCTTTGGCACCTTTGCATACCGCAGAATGCCATTTGGTTTGTGTAACGCATCCGATACATTTCAACGATGTATGGTTAGTATTTTCTCTGAATATGTTGAGAAATTTATTGAGGTATTCATGGATGACTTCATAGTGCATGGGACTAGCTTTGATTCATGTTTGAACCATTTGCCACTTGTACTTAAAAGATGTGTTGAAACCAATTTGGTTTTGAATTTTGAAAAGTGTCATTTCATGGTAGAACAGGGTATAGTACTTGGTCATATTATTTCTGCTAGGGGTATTGAGGTCGATAAGGCGAAGATTGATGTGATTCAGTCTATGCCTTATCCTACTAATGTGCGTGAAGTGCATTCCTTTTTAGGTCATGCAGGTTTTTACCAAAGATTTATCAAGGACTTCTCTAAGATCTCTTCACCTCTATGCGAGCTACTGAAGAAAGAGGTGACCTATGAGTTCACCGACGAGTGCAAGAAGGCGTTTGATTGCTTGAGAGAATGCCTAACAAGTGCACCTATCATTCAGGCACCTGACTGGTCTCGCCCATTTGAGATCATGTGTGACGCCAGCGACTATGTGGTTGGAGTAGTTCTAGGCCAGATAGTGGGATGTGCCTCCCATGTAATTCATTATGCCTCCATGACTCTAAATGGAGCTCAGAGGAACTACTCCACCACTGAGAAGGAAATGCTGGCAGTTGTCTTTGCCTTGGAAAAATTTAGGCAATATCTTTTGGGAGTAAAGGTGATCATCTACACAGATCATGCTGCCCTTTGTTACCTAATGACGAAGAAGGAAGCAAAACCAAGACTAATCCGATGGGTTCTCCTACTCACTGAATTTGATGTTGAGATCCGAGATAAAAAGGGAGCGGAGAACCTAGTAGTTGATCACCTGAGTAGGCTCGTACATGAACAAGATAAGCCCGGAGCACAGAGCCCCATTCACGGAACTTTCCCAGATGACACACTCTTTATGATCGAAGGAATTTCGGATGACGCTCACCGGCCCACGGTCTGTACCCCCGCGACCCGGTGATCTATAGAAATTGTGGAACCGGAAGCTCCACCGCCCCGCGGCGACATCCACCGCGACCCGGTGGCATGTTCAACTGAGAACCAGGAAAACTCACCGCGGCCCGCGTTGACATCACCACCCCGCGGCAACATCTCTGGACTCACACTCTGCTCTGTAAGTACTTCCGAACCCCCTCTTCACATAGCCGAGGCCGTCTTCGGGCTCCGTTCTTTTAGACCATGGTACGCAGATATCGTGAACTATTTGGTTCGAGAGGAACTACCCCCGGATTACACTAGAGCTCAAAAGGAAAAGGTACTAAGAGAAGCTCGTCACTATGTTTGGGATGATCCCTACCTATGGAAACATTGTGTCGATCAGGTAGTGCACCGATGTCTTCCGGATAATGAGGTACAATCTGTCCTTAACTTTTGCCATTCTCAAGCATGTGGGGGTCATTTTGGGGAAAATAAGACTGCTAGGAAAGTATTGGATGCAGGATTTTATTGGTCATACATCTTTCGGGATGCCTATGCCTTTTGTAAATCTTGTGACCGATGCCAAAGGGTTGGAAATATCTCCAAGATGAATGAGATGCCGCAATCATCATTAATCTTTTACGAGGTCTTTGATGTTTGTGGCATTGACTTTATGGGACCCTTTCCTAGGTCTCATGGGAATCTCTATATATTGCTTGCGGTGGACTACGTTTCCAAGTGGGTGGAAGCGAAGGCCACCAGGACTGATGATTCTAAATTTGTGGCAGGTTTTCTTAAGGAGAACATTTTCTCAAGATTTGGGATACCCAAAGCTTTAATTAGTGATCGGGGAACCCATTTCTGCAACAAGACAGTGACTGCCCTGCTGAAGAAGTATCATGTCACCCAAAGAGTCTCCACGGCCTATCATCCTCAAACTAATGGGCAGGCCGAAGTTTCCAATAGAGATTAAATCCATCCTGGAGAAAACGGTTATAGCTAATCGAAAGGATTGGAGTTCTAAACTTAATGATGCACTGTGGGCATACCGCATAGCTTTCAAAACTCCAATAGGAATGTCCCCTTTCCGGTTAGTATTCGGAAAAGCATGCCACCTCCCTGTAGAGCTTGAACATAAAGCATGGTGGGCAATAAAGAAATGCAACATGCAATTGGATGAAGTGGGAGATTTCCGGAAGCTGCAGCTGCAAGAACTAGAGGAGTTACGCCTTGAGTCATATGAGAACTCTGTTAGCTATAAGGCGAAAACCAAGCAATGGCATGAAAAGCACATCTTGAGAAGAGATTTCAAGCCAAGGGATAAGGTCCTCCTATTTCAATCTCGGCTTAAGCTTTTTGTTGGGAAGCTGAAATCCAAGTGGACGGGTCCTTATGTAATTGCTGAAGTACACCCCCATGGCGCCATTGGATTGATTGACAACAAGACGAACAATGTTTTCAAAGTGAATGGCCAAAGATTGAAGCCTTACCATGACAGCTTCAACCCGAACCAAGTTGATGAAGTGAGTTTTGAAGTCCCTAAAGCTGAAAACTTATAGGCCACAGCCTACGTCGAGCCAACGACGTTAACCAAGGCGCTTATCGGGAGGCAACCCGAGGTATTTTTCTTTTTATTTTCTTTTGATTTTCTTTCCTTAGACCTTTTTCGTAGTTCTTTTGCTTTGTTTCGTCCGCCTGCTACTAACGTGTCAGGTACGAAAGTAAATGGAGGCGAGTTTAATTCTCCAGGAAACCCACGACCGCCCCGCGGTGAAGCCTGGGTATTTTCACTCAACTCTGATTTAAAAAAAAAAACGGTTTTGTTTTCAAAAACATTTTCCAAGTTGGATACGAAGGATTTGACGGTGTTATTTGGATCGTCCCGCGGTCCGGTACCTGGTATTTACCCCATTACTCATTAAACACTCCCGCCAAACCCTAACCTCCTCACCCTTTTCTTTCTCTCTCTCTACCGTATCTCTCTTTCTCCTCTCAAGCCCTCACCCAAAATCTCACAAATCCCTGCCTTTCCCTCGATCTAAGCTACATTGTGGTGATCCTTGAACCCAATTTCAGTTTCCCATAACCTAGCCACCTCCTTGCGCTCGTCCGACCGCTTCGCGGTGCTTATTGGTTGAAGGGTAGTGTTGAGTGGTTTTGGAGGTGTGATTGGAGGACCGTTGGGGCTCTATCTTGGCTCATTGGAGGTTGAGGTTGGGAGGTCGCACAGTTGCCGCCTCGCATTGATGCTCCACCGCCTTGCGTGATTCGGGAATTTTTGATTTGGAGAAGAAGGTTGAGCAGTCCACCGCCCCGCATCAGTTCCCACCGTGACCCGGTGGCAGCTTTCAGTAGAGTAACTGGTTTTCACCGCCGCCCCGCGGTGAGGCGTACCGCCCCGCGGCAAGACCCTGGTGAATATCCGTCTTTGGTTTGTAAGTCGTCTTTGCCCAGCTCTTTGAATCCAAGCATTCAAATACTTTAATTATGCCGAGAGCTAGGAAGGTTGGTATGACTGTGGAGGAGAATAAGGCCTATGATGTGGTTGCGGAGAGGGTTGTGCTACCGCCTCAATTCTTTGATAAAGGGACTTTGGTCGAGTTGGGAATGTTAGAGATGGTCCAGCTGTGTTTGGATAGGTTGGGATTGAGTGACTTCCTGGACAAGTGTTCACCTGCGTCCCCCGAGCTGTGTTACCAATTTATCGCCACCATGTCGAGATATACTGAGAGACGCACTGTTAATGGTGAAGTGCGCAAAGTGCTGGCGGGCATAAAATTTAAGTATGAGGGACGAGCTTACGAGATGCCAATGGAGGAAGTCAGGGAGGTGTTGGGAGTGTCTAGACCACCTACTGTTGGGTGAAAGAAGGGACCCGACGAAGCAGAAATTAAAGACTTCTGGACTACCGCTACGAGAATACCTGATTTTCAAAAAGGTAGAGAGTCCAGTAGCAGACTAGTGCACCCTTGCCTACGCTTAATTCATACAGTGCTGGTGCGATCATTTTGTGGGTGTGTGGAGGATAGGAAGGTTTCTCTTAAATGCCTTGGTTTGTTTCTTCCGATGCTTGACCCTTTGGACGAGGAGACTCCTTGTTGGGTTCTAGTGTGGGTTCGCAACCTTCAGAGGATTCGTGAGGTGAGGCGCAGGATATTGTTCAGGGTGGTCTGATCACCTTGGTTGCTGCCGCCAGAATTCAAACGGACACTATTCCTCAGCCGATCATGCATGTTCGCTACGACATCCCATGTCTGCGACGGTGTGGTATGTTGAACAACTCCCAAGAGCATTTCATCTGGTTTTCTTATGGAGGTCACATGATGCGCCTCCCTCGTCACTTTACCTATCCGCGGGATTTCACACAGTGGTTTATTCCATCTGATGCTGAGGTCATCTCCCCCGTTTCTGAGGATAGAGTCCAGGTTGTTGCTCCTATGGATATTGATCCCCCTATGTATGTCGTTGCCTCTTCTTCTGCATCAACTTCTGAGATTTCTTGGGATGAGGTGTTTGCTCGTTTTGATGCTTTCACGCTGCGTCAACACGCTGCAAATGAGGGGATGTTGACTCGTCTGCATACTTTGCAGACTGATATTGAGCGTGACCTTACGAGCCAGTTGAGTTCAGCTGAGGCATCTATGCAGGAGCACTATTTTGGGCGGTACCCGTACCTGCCAGGCTATCCATCGTATCCACCTTACCAGTGAGTTTATTTTCTTTTCCCCCCTATTTAGTTCTGTCTTCATCTCTACATTGAGGACAATGTGTGATTCAAGTGTGGGGGAGGGATTTAGACTTGCTACCTATCAGAGTTAGTGTACATAGTTTGTTTATGCATTTCAATTTTGTATTTCAGATTCGAGTATTTCAAAAAAAAAACCATAAAATGAGAAAAAGGCAATCAAAATCCTGGGATGAGCTAAAAACCCGAAAGGGCGGTTCAGGTAATAAGCAGGTAGTCCGACTGGTATAGACCGGTGCAAAATTGGACTGGAGTGATGTGAGTACATGTGAGATGTCTAGCAAAATGAAATGAGTGGCTAGGTGAAAACCCGAGAGAGCGCCTAGGCAAGATGAGCGTAAAAAAAAGAGTGATTTTAGGATCATTCTGGAGGTTGGCGTCATAAGAAGAGGTGATATAAGGAGATCGGGTAGGTCACTCTGGAGCGATAAGGAGCTAGACAAGAGTTAGGAATAGATTTATCTCGCATCACTTGTTTTGGTTGTCTGGAGCTGATTTTAAAGTTGTTGTAATCACGGGTATCATATTTGCTCGCACTTCCTGAGGCCTTAGTATTTGAGGATTGGAGTAGGATTAGTTTTGATTTACTCGGGACGAGTAAAGGTCTAAGTGTGGGGAAATTTGATAGGTGCCATTTCAGGCACCTTAACTAGTAATTATTGACATGATTTAGATGGAGTTTCGGTATAGATTTAGGCTAAGTCTATAATCCAGAAGAAGAGTTAAGAAGTGAAGATATCATAGGATTTACAGCTTAATGAAGGATGAAGAAGATGGAGGAGAAGATCTGCTTAAGACTCATGGAGGAAGGCTACCATCACTTGGTAGTACAGAAGAGCAGAAGATGAAGACTTGATGGAGCTGAAGAAGTCACTACTGACGCACCGCGCCATAAGCCACCGCGACCCGACGGTGGATCTCAGATATGGCAACACAGCGAAGCCACCGCCCCGCGGTGGATGTAGACGCCTCGCGGCCAGCGTTTATTTGTTTCCGATTTTAGCATTTTCGGATATTCCATTTTCTATTATTTCATTTCCGTTATTTTGTTTGCTAGGTTTAGCTTTTCTTTCCTGAACCTATTTAAGAGTTTTCCAGTTTTTAGATAGAACGTTCACGTTCTCACTCTCTCGTTCTCATTTTCTAGATCTAGGGTTTGAACGAAAGGAGAAGTAAATACCTTTATTTCGCTAGACAATTGAAGCATTGCAATTGATTGGTTGTGAGATTTCTATTCCTTGTTCTCTATCTTATTAAGTTGGTTTAATTCTCTTAAGCATATTGTCTATTGGTTTGTGTTGATTTATCTAGAGTTGCTAACTAGGTTTATCGATATTTATCATAGTACTAGGATTTGCATATAGCGGAATGCGAGTGCATATCTAGTGGCAAACACAATTGTTACATATAGTGGAATACGAGTGTGCAATTGTGAGAGAGAATTATTTGCATGTTAAATAGTAAGGTTTTCTTTTATTTGCATGTATCCTATATCCTTGTTTGAATGCTATTGCTTTAATGATAGTAAGGTTTTCTTCTATTGATTTTGTGGTAAGTGCTACCAACAACTGTCTGAATTGGTAGTTAATTATGATCAGGATGGGAACGACAATAAGATTGTGAAAAGAACTTGGAACAATAGTTATCAGTGATCAACCTATTTCATCTGCAGTGTGGATATTTGTCTAGTGGAATGCTTCCACTCATCATACTTATTCTTCCTTTAAAGCTTTAATCATTGTTACTCTACGATCACATAAACCCCTCTTTGTTACTTGGCAGTCACACGTCTTCTGCATACAGATAACCGATTCCTTGTGGGATCGACTCTGACTTACTTGCTATACTCTTTAGTAGGTGAATTAGGATTTCTTTGACAGGAAAAACGACACCGGTTTCCGGCCTTGTCAGTGAGCCTTTGACTCTCCTTCCAATCCGGGAACACAACACCCTCACTCACACGACCATGGAGATTTACAACCAACAACAAAGGAGGAAGAAGGTCGCTTGGGCTCGCTCACAACCGCCAAGGTATGCCTCTACTCCTAGTCCATCATTTCCCTCTTCTTTGGCCGCTCGTGTTGCCCCGCAGCCCCGCCTCAGCCATGGCCGCGCCAGCCGGTGCCACCGGCACCGCGCGTTTGACTGCCCCGCCTCGTGGCCCCGCTCCCGGCACGTGCGCCCCGGCTCCCTCCTCCGAGCGATTTAGTGATCGAGCGTGCTTCAAGTGTGGTGGTCGTGGCCACTATCAAAGAGAGTGCCCCAGCAACAAGAGGGTCTTGTTCACCTCTCAAAGTGGTTATGAGTCTTTTGAAGATGAGGAGGAGACCCCGAAAGAGGAAGAGCTTGAGGCCGCTTATGAAGACTTTGATTGTGTCCCACTTGAGCACGGAGTCGGTACCCCACTTAGCTTAGTGGCTCGCCGCGTGCTCTCGGTACGAGAGGTTGATACAAGGGACCAAAGAGAGAACTTCTTCCACACTAGGTGCCTCATGGGCACCGCTTCACTTAGTGTGATCATTGATGGAGGTTCTTGTGCCAACATTGTCAATGAAAGAGTGGTCAAGCATTTCAACCTCCCCACCACACCTCACCCTCAACCATATAGCCTTCAATGGCTCTCCAAAGGTAAAGGTGATGTGGTATCAAGGCAATGCCACATCACTTTCTCTATTGGGCATTACTTTGACAAGGTTTTATGTGATGTTATTTCTATGGATGCAACTCACCTATTGTTAGGAAGGCCTTGGCAATTTGATAGGTGAGTGATCCATGATGGCTTCCTCAACACCTTTGTGTTTTTCCATGGTGGGAAGTGCATCACCCTTTTGCCTATGTCCCCGAGGGAAATTCTTGAAGACCAAGTTGAGCGCAATCGTCTCAAAGCCATTGAAGCCGCCACGCCACTGGTGCCGCGGTCCAAGGATGATGCCCCCAACTCCGCCCACGTCTCGTCCCCACAATGCCAAAACAAGGGTGAGCGTGCGGCCCACGGTGTCCAGACAACACTTGGCGCTCTCACCAGCATCCCGACCTCCGCCCCCATCGGCGCGGCGCCTGGGTCGTTGGCTCCCGCCCCGGTGCCTCAATGTCCGGGCAAGGGTAAGCGTGCAGCCGCTGGTGCCCAGCCACCGCATGGCGCGCTCATCATCAGCACGGCCTCCGCCGACGTGGTTCCCGTGTCGGCGGCATCCAACCCCCATGTAGCGCGCGGCGGCCCGATTCCCCTCCAAGGGCGTTGCGTGCCTAGGCTTCTCTTGGCTTGCCACCTCACACCGGTGCTTCAAGGCCGGTGCCCTTGCTTCCTCTTGGTGCCTCACCACCAAGGAGGATGGTGCCTCATTGCCGCCTTGCATCTCGGCCTTGTTGCAAGAGTTTGCCGATGTCATGCCGACTGAGCTTCTGGTTGGGCTTCCCCTGGTGCGCGAGATTGAGCACCAAATTGACATGGTGCCTAGCGCTTCACTCACCAACCGCGCCGCTTACCGAGCTAGCCCCGAGGAGACCACCGAGCTGCAAAAACAATTGCGAGAGCTCATGGACAAAGGGTATGTCCGAGAGAGCCTTAGTCCATGTGCGATCCCGGTGCTTTTTGTGCCAAAGAAGGATGGGTCTTGGCGCATGTGTATGGATTGCTGAGTAATTAATCAAATCACCGTCAAGTACCGCCACCCAATTCCAAGGTTAGATGATATGCTTGATGAACTTCATGGTGCCACCTTCTTTTCTAAGGTGGATCTCAAGAGCGGCTATCACCAAATCCGCATGAGAGAAGGTGATGAATGGAAAATTGCCTTCAAGACCAAGTATGGGTTGTATGAGTGGCTCGTCATGCCATTTGGGCTCACAAATGCTCCTAGCACCTTCATGCGCCTCATGAATCATGTCTTGAGGGCATTATTGGGCAAGTTTGTGGTGGTCTACTTCGACGACATCTTGATCTATAGCAAGTCCTTGGAAGACCACATGAGCGCCGTCCTTGAGTGCCTACGCAAGGAAAGCTCTATGCCAACCTCACCAAGTGCACCTTTTGTGCCCCTTCTACTACATTTCTTGGTTATGTTGTGGGAAAGGATGGACTGTGTGTTGATGATGAGAAGGTCCGCGCCATCAAGGAGTGGCCACGCCCCACCACCGCCACCATGGTGAGGTCATTCCTTGGCCTTGCCGGCTTCTATAGGCACTTTGTCCGATATTTTAGCACCATTGCCGCCCCTTTGCATGAGTTTACCAAGAAGGGTGCCGAAATTGCTTGGAAGGAGAGACATGAAGCCACCTTCAACACCCTCAAGGAGCGTCTTTGCAATGCTTCTCTCCTCCAACTCCCGGACTTCTCCAAAGTTATTGAGGTCGAATGTGATGCCTTCAACATTGACATCGGAGGAGTGCTCCTTCAAGACCACCACCCCATTGCATATTTTAGTGAGAAACTTTCGGGTGCCTCCCTCAATTACCCCACCTACGACAAGGAGCTCTATGCCTTGATTCGGGTGCTCAAAACTTGGCAACATTACTTGCGGCCAAAGGAGTTCATCATACACTCGGATCATGAGGCCCTTGCCTACTTGAAGAACCAAGCCCATCTTGGTTAGCGCCATGCTCGTTGGGTGGAGTTTATGGAGACTTTTCCTTATGTGGTCAAGCACAAGAAGGGCCAAGACAACATTGTGGCCAACGCATTGTCTAGGAGGTATGTGCTTCTTTCTCATCTTAATGCTCAAGTTTTGGGATTTTCTCTAATTAAGCCCTTGTATGCTCAAGATATCTTCTTTAGCCCCATCTGATAGCTCTATGACCCCCTCAATGACGGCGAAGGACGAAGAGGAAGCAATGGAAGTGCAATCCAATGGCCCGGTGACTAGAGCTCGTGCAAGGGTGATGGAACGAGCAACTCAATCTTTAGTCACCCGGAGTTATACAGGTTACTCAGCGTCAAACAATCCTAAATGGGTCATCCTCTTGACCTACGAAGGGATGGGCAATGCCTTGCCCTAATTCAGCCTTCACGGCGCCGCCAATGCCTCGCCCACGCATTTGTCATGAAATGCAAGGCCGCGACCGCTGCTATGCATCCGCGCCCGCGGCTCGTTCTTGTCTTGACACGCCATCGCTGCCTCTTCCTCCCGCGGCTGCGGCTTACCCGCGATCACTGCCTCATTTGATAGGCTTTATAGTTTTCTTTCCTAATTTATTTAGACTACTTTAGCTAGTTTTGGGTCAGGTTGGGCGTGCCCTTATGTGTTTTGGGCCGACCCACTCTTTGGTGTTTATTAGTTAGACTACTTTCCTTTCTCGGTTTTGTCTAGACTATTTAAACCTTCTTTCATTCATTAATGAGATTATGTTGATTTGAGTTGTTAAGTTGAGTTATCTCCTTCCTTGAATCCTAACATCAACTCCTACGATCCCTATGACCGATCCTACCCCATAGCTCATCGCTTCGAGCATTTATCCAACATTCTTCTGGCAAACGTCTTGATCATCTCTTTAATCGTAATTGTCCATCACTTTGGACGTGTGAAGACCATCACTTCGGTCCAGTTCTCTATGTGAAAAGGCTATTTCTTTAGCCTTATAAGACACCATCTCTTGGGCAAGTTAGAAGAGACGAAGGAAGGCTTGTTCAACGTTAAAGATCATATCTTGCAACGGCGTTTTCGAGGGTCGTGTGCATCAATTGGCATCAGATCCAGTACAAGCTGAGTTTCTTCTTCTCTTTTAAGTGTTCCTTGAATTTTTTCCGCGTTAAAAACCAAAAAAAAAATTGCACCGTCACCTCGCCGGCGGAAACACCCCACCGCCGCCGTGCAAACCCCCTACCGCCACCAATACTTCCACCACCATCCCTTAGCATTCACGACTACCTTAGGGTTTAGATTAGTCTTCAAGTAAGATTAATCTTTGACTTTTCAACCTTCCTTATCTTACTTTGCTAATAACCATAAATAGCATTATCTTGTTTCCTTATTTGCATATCTTATTCCCTTGTTTATTTTGTGATTTTTTTCTTGCTTTATCTTAGGGTTAATGACTTGACTAGTTGTTTGATTTTATTTCCTTCTAGGTTGCATAAGTCTATCTCTTCTTAGCTCTTGCACTTTACTCTTGTGCTTCTTTCTTGCAAAACAAAAAAAAAGGTGTAGGCCAAAATTCAAAAAAAAAATACCTTCCTCAAACAAGAAACTTGGAAGATGGAAGCCTAAAAACAAAGGCAAGGGAAATCCCTCACTACGGTCCTACACTCCATCTTCATACCTTTTATGTCTACAACAACTTAAAATCAACGGAAAGATTTCTTGCAACTCTCTTGTGCTTAACTCATAGAAACTTGAATTTGATCATACTTGAGCTTGTGGGGATATTGATTGTTGTTTGGACTTGATTTTGCTACTTCTCCTTCTTTTATTGCTTTACGTTCAAGCCTCTCCCTCCTCCCGAGCAACCAAATTAGTACGCCTTGCGGAAAATTTCTTGGTTCACTTTTGGGATAAGGACTTGGTTTGAACTTGTTCTTTTGCTTGGTGCATTTTGATCCTTGTGCTTTGCATGCTTTGTATAGGTACGATGGACATCCCCACTACGAGTCGCACCCGCTCGTCTGGACGCCACAGTTCCGACCCCATAGACGACGTTCATCGTGAATTAGAGGCCGCCCATGCCGCCAATGTCGAGAAGGACCGTGCCTTGGCCGACCGTGAAGCCAAGGTTGCACGCCTATGCCGTCTTGTTAGTGACATGCATCTGCCTTTGGAGGATCCCATGGTGAACCCCACGGCCATTTCACACCAGCCACGTGGTCGCAAAGGCAAGGCAGTCACGTCTACACCGCATGATCGCCTTCGTTCCCAAATTGAAGGATATCCCACCTCTCGCCGCGTTGATCCCCGTGATCGGTATGATGCTATCCATGACGCTGACTATTCAGATGGTAATTGCTCGAGATGCAGCATTCGTGTTTCAAAGGATCCATTCCCTTATGTCAACACTATGGATCGCCGACAAAGAGGACAATGCCAAATCCGGTATGACGATCCCGAGTCCGACGTTGATGACCACCGTGATTCCGCCTCGGATGATGAACGGGACAGCTTTGATGATGAAGAAGCTTATGAGGCCGAACGACAAGCGGAATATAGAGCACCGTGCTACAACACCGAGCGTCGATGTCCGTATGACCGACGCCGTCCAAGCCCGCATCGTCAAGGCACCCAACGCCGAGACATCAAGGTAAAGGCTCCTCTATTTTATGGTGATTATGATCCAATTAAGTTCCTTGTTTAGCAGCAGTCCGCAGAGTATGTGTTGGCTTATTATCACCATCCCGAGGAGGACAAAGTTGAAGTCGCGACGTTGCATTTCGAGGGCATCGTGCGTGCATGGTGGCACCGGTTCCGGACTGACCGAGATCATCGTGGTGATTCCCCTATAGCCATTTGGCGTCACCTCATCCATGTCATGAGGATGAAGTACGTTCCCGAGGACTTCAAATCCGAGATGTGCGTCAAGATACAACTTGCGTCCCAAGGAAGGCGACCCCCCCTTGATTTCTATGACGAGCTTGAATAACTTTCACACAAGGCGAGTATCTACCATTCCGATGAGGATTTCCGGAGTATGTTTCTTCGCGGCCTACATGCACCTATTCGGGACCAACTTTGAGTGCTTAACATTAGGAACCTACAAAAGTGCGCACACACGGCTCAAGAGATTTGGACGCAAGCACAAGCGGCTAAGAAGGCGTCTTGGTATCGGCCTAACACAAGGTACGGTTCTAATCCTATGTCAAGTTCCCCTTCTACTAATATGCGTTCATCTTTGCAGTCCACTCCCGCACCATCGACACTGACTGAAATACCCCAATATATATAATAAAATGGTTAAAAAAAATCATGTTTATATAAACCAACAAAAGCAGAAAAGTGGGATAAAAGCTCAGTAACAGGGGCAGAAAAGGGGATCAACCCTTGTCCACTTCGGGAGAACCACCGCCGAGCTCCTCTTCCTCTCTTCAGCTGCTCGACTTCCGCCGGAGAGCCCGACCGGCTGCTAATGCCACTACCACTGTCTTCCTTGGTTCGGGTCGCACGCGAACTGCTGGTGCAAGGTGCGACGAGTCGCTGGTGTGATATGCGGCTGGCTGTTGTGTGAGACACATTTGTGCGAGGTTCAGCCCTGCATGGTCTGTTGGTGGCTGCACTCCCAGCGACGACTCGGTACAAGATGAGGTAATTGTGGGGGTTACCATGGTCTGATTTTTGGGGCACAGATGAACTGTTGCTGGTGCTGGGGTGTTATAGGAAGGGTCCGGGGAAGAGATTTTTGGTGGAGATGCTGATGTTGCACATCCGGCGACGAGGAGCCTATCCCGGCGGCGAAGGCGCTGTCGACAGCGAGGTAAGGCAGTGTTTGTGTGGTTTAGGTTTCGCGGCTGATTACTTTCTAAAATTGATGGCTAAATTGAACCGATTAAGTGCTAGTTGAACTTTGGATAGATTCGGATGTATTACAGGGGCTGTGGGCATGCCATAAATTTGTTTTTGACTGTTTGTGTTGTTTTGTGCAGTCCATTGAGCAGTTGGAGTTTTAGGTTGATTCATGTGGTTTCTGAAATTGGTAATCGGAGGTATGATGATTTTAGGGGCTGAATTGGAGGTTTGTTAGTAGTGGCTTGGTATGGATTAATTAATGCAAGGAATTGTTCGAATTGTTGTCGCAGGTTTGATCGAGATTGGTTGGCGAAATTCTAGGGTTTTTGTCGTTAAGTTTAAGGCAAGATGATTCTTGCTCTTTCTTCTTACCTATCTCCTAAAATAATTATTTTCATATATTATTTTCAGTAATGATTTATGCACTTGTCAGTTATTCTGATATAAAATTGTAGGCGTAGAATTAAATGGTTGAGTGTGTGGATATTGGTTGTTTGTTGGTTATTGGTTTGTTGTCGGATATTGGTTGTGTGCTTGGTTGTTGGTTTTGTGTTGGATATTGATTGTTTGCTTGGTTATTGGTTTGTTGACGGATATTGGTTGTGCGCTTGGTTGTTGGTTTTGTGTTGGATATTGATTGTTTGCTTGGTTATTGGTTTGTTGTTGATTTATGTTAGATCATTATGTGGTTGTTGGTTGTAGCTAGTTGTGGTTGTTGGTTGCCGTAGTTGTGGTTGTTGGTTTCCGTTAGTGTGGTTGTTGGTTGTAGCTAGTTGTGGATGGTTGGTTATCTTGGTTTGTTGTTGATGATTGGTTTAGCTGGGCCGGGGTGATGTTTTTATCACCCGACCACGTGGGGTGTGACCTACGTGGGTTTAAGGCCAGGTCGGGGTGATGATCGCCTCACCCGACCACGTGAGGGTGTGACCTTACGTTGGTTAATGGCCACAATTGGATGGTGATCGTCTCATCTTAAATCTTGTTTGTTTGTTTCAGTTATGTAGGAGGGCATTACTCCTTATAGCTGGGCTGGGGTGATGATCGCCTCACCCGACCACGTGGGGTGTGACCTACGTTGGTTCAAGGCCACAACCAGATGGTAATCGTCCCATCTTTAGACTAGCCATGGATAGTAGGTTACTTAGGGTGATGATTGTCTCACCCGCTTATGTTTTTGCTGAGGTGAAGGTTGGATTGGATGTGTTAGTACAGTAGTGAGTTTGATATAATTGATTAGCACTGGCTACGTGTTAGTAGTAGTATATATATATATGTTTCGTAGTGTTATTAATTGACGTGTTAGTAGTAGTATATATATATGTTTCATAGTGTTATTAATTGACGTGTTAGTAGTAGATAAGAAAGTTGGATTGGATCGCCTCACCCTTATATAGGTTCGTAGGATTATCTAGGGTGATGATAGTCTCACCCGTGTATACTCGCTGTGTGGTTGAGATTGGTTTGAATGTGTTTAGCATATTGAAGAGTTGGTTAGGATGGTTAAGAAATGGTTATGTGATAGTAATAGTATATTTGATGTGTTGTTGTTTGGCGTTGGTTGGATGGTGGGATAATTCTTTCCTGTGTTCTACTATTTGTGCTTGATGATTCTTGCTAGTCTTTCATTAGACTAACCAACCTCGGTTTATGTTTCCGCGGTTGGCTGGTGTATCGGGTCCACCAGTCAACTAGTCTTTGCAGGTTCGGCAGCAGCAAGGGGGTTCTTGATCACAGATTCGTCTTCACCGTTAAAGATTTAGTGTGCATTGGATTTGAAAATGTTGTATTAACTACCTGTTGTTTTGGATATAAATTGATACACTGAACTTGATGCAAGGTTTAAATGTTGTTTCAAACTTGAAACAAGGATTTTTATGTTGATAACTTTTGTATATTTGGAAGCGTTTTAGATTTCTCCTTCTTAAAATCGCCTTGTAAACCTTTGGGCCTACGGCACTGTGATACCTCTGGTTTGGGGTGTTACACCGACGCCGGCCAGCCGTCCTAGTGCCCTGACGCGCATCAACCAACCTCCTTTGCGCGGCACCGCTACTTCCGAAGAAAGGGCTCGTGATCGAGTGTGTTTTAAGTGCCAAGGAAGATGATGCATGAGGATCGGGATGAAGCCTTCGGTGCGAGGAAGTCCACAAGAGACAAAGGAGTTAGGCGAGACAACACCAAACCGGCAAGGGGAATCGTCTGTATTCAGATGGATGGTTCTCTCTTTTCCGGGCTCCGAATTGAGCGATTCAAAATCCCAGTGGTAGATCTGGAAATCTAGATGAAAGCCTCAAAATTTGATAGTGAACCGATCTAGGAATCAGAAGATATAGCGAATCTACTGAGATGTCGCAGATGGTTTCCGCAAGGAACTTGGCTCCGGCGAGAGGAAGTTTGAGGGCAGATTGGAAGCACGTCTTGGGCTGGTTCTTTGTATGATCTTGGGGTGATTCAAGGGTGGTTTTGAGGGCAAGATTTGAGGCGGAGAGATAGGGTAAAAGTCGAAGGGATATGGACTTACAAGGGTTGGATATGACGCACCGCACCTTGTAAGAACTAGTGAAGAACTCGCCTTGGATATGACGCACCAAAGGAGGCCTTGCACGAAGGTTGATATGACTCACAACCTGGGTTTTCAAGCTATCTAAGTGATGGAAGAAACACTAAAATTCTGCAGAAAACTCCATTGAAAAATGAGAGAGAAAACAACGTTTTTGGTTCAAGTTTTTGCATAATGAAAACAAGGGCCGGCTACCCCCTTATAAACCCAACCCCTAATGCTCGAGTTTAACCATCACATAGCCAATAACTAAGGTAGAAAATGTCATGAAGACCCACACAAATTCGGCATTGAATGCCTCTTCAAAACAAGCCCCACATGGCTTAAGGAATCCTTGCGCCTTGGTCCGGTTGTTGCACCAAAGCACACATGGCCTTCTCTTCCACTAGGCTCGGAGATCCCATGGTCATCAAGCCAGCTTGGAGTCCCTCTTGCAAGGCTCGAGCCCGAGCCCGAGTGATTCGACCCGGAAGGACCCGAGTGCCGGCCTCCCTTGTGGCTACCATAGGTGTGCGGCACTTCCTTGCTTCCACGCCAATTTCATAGGCATTCTTGTGCTCCATATCTCCTAGAGGGCCAGTGGGATCATCCCCCAAAAGATGGCTCGGAGGGTTGTGAGAATTGTCGGGCCAACTTCCATGCCCTAGCTCGGATGCCCTAGGTGTGGCGGCGTCGGCGCTTGAGTCTTCATGGCTTGAATGGCTTGAGTCTTGTTCATGATGCGACGTAGTCACATCAGAAGAGGTCATGTGCAGCAGGACTGCCCTAACAACAAGAGGGTACTCTTTTCCAACACTTCCGGCTATGAGTCGTTTGACGAAGACGGCGTCAACCCCGGCCCCGTGTTTGATGAGTACAATTACGAGGATGCCGGCGATGACAACGGCTATGTTTGCAGCCACATGGATGAGCAAGGCACCGTGCCTCTTACCCTAGTCACAAGACGTGTCCTCACCGCCAAAGAAGGTACATCATTGGACCAACGCGAGAATCTCTTCCACACTAAGTGTGCAGTCCAAGGTGCTTATTTGAGTGTGATCATAGATGGTGAGAGTTGTTGCAATATCATCAATGAAAAGGTGATCCAGCACTTCAAGTTTGAGACGACTCCACACCCGCAACCTTATAGCCTTCAATGGATCTCGGAAGGCGGTGATACCAATGTTGTCAAGCATCAATGTACAATAAATTTCAGCATTGGGTATTACAAGGACTCGGTGCTATATGATGTAGTTTCTATGGATGCCACACATCTTCTCTTAGGGCGACCTTGGCAATTTGACAAGCGATTCCTTCATGATGGTTTTCTCAACAACTACGTCTTCATGCACAATGGGAGAAAGGTCACCTTACTTCCTATGAGTCCTAAGGAGATCTTACATGACCAAGTCGAAAGGAACTGAGCCAAGGCTTTGGAGCAAGCCAAGAATGCAGGCGCCACTGCCCGAGGTGACAAGGGTGTCATGCCATCTAAACCAGGCCGTGACAAGACCACCAAAGCCGCGGCCAGCCCGTCTCCGACGCCTCCATAGCCCGGCATTCAAGGCAAATGCGAGAACCAACTTCTCTTAGCCCGGTCCGGGGATGTCTCTCCAATTATTCAGGGATGTCTTCCTTGCTTTTTACTTGTTCCTTTCGCGTGTCTATTAAATGTTAAGGATTTGGTTGATTTACCCCCTGCGGTGTCTACTCTTTTGCAGGAATTTGAGGATGTTATGCCCGAAGAGTTACCTGAAGGATTGCCACCAAATCGACTTTGTGCCAGGCGCGTCTTTGCCCAACCGAGCTGCATACCGTGCGAGCCCGGAAGAGACCAATGAGTTGCAGCGCCAAGTGTAAGAGTTGATGGACAAGGGCTACATCCGAGAGAGCTTAAGCCCCTGCGTCGTGCCAGTCATCTTAGTACTTAAGAAGGATGGTACTTGGCGTATGTGTGTTGGTTGTAGAGCCATCAACCAAATCACGATGAAGTATCGCCACCCTATTCCTAGACTTGGTGATATGCTTGATGAATTACATGGTGCTACTTTGTTTTCTAAGATTGATCGTAAGAGTGGTTACCATCAAATTAGGATGCATGAGGGTGATGAATGGGAAACTGTATTTAAGACTAAGTATGGCCTTTATGAGTGGTTGGTGATGCCTTTTGGCCTTACTAATGCTCCTAGTACTTTTATGAGACTTATGAATCATGTTTTAAGGGCTTACTTAGGAAAATTTGTAGTTGTCTACTTTGATGATATCCTTGTTTATAGCAGGACCTTAGATGAGCATGTTATACATCTTAGGAAAGTTTTAGAATGTCTTAGGAAAGAGAAACTTTATGCTAACTTAGGTAAATGTTCTTTTTGCTCGGAGTCTACTATTTTCCTTGGTTTTGTTGTTAGCAAGGATGGATTGAAGGTCGACCAAGAGAAGGTGCACGCCATTGAAGAGTGGCCACGACCTACTACACCGACGATGGTCCGGTCTTTCTTAGGCTTGGTTGGCTTCTACCGTCGGTTTGTGCGTGATTTCTCCACCATTGCAGCCCCTTTGCATGAGCTAACCAAGAAGGCTGCATCCATAGAGTGGACGGACGCCCATGAGCTTGCATTTGTCACTTTGAAGGACCGTCTTTGCCATGCCCCCTTGCTGCAATTACCGGACTTCTCTAGGACCTTTGAAGTGGAGTGTGACGCCTCTCACCATGGCATTGGAGGTGTTTTACTACAAGACCTCCGTTCCATTGCTTACTTTAGTGAGAAGCTCATTGGTGCCCAACTCAACTACCCCACGTATGACAAGGAGCTCTATGCTCTTATTCGGGTGTTAGAGACTTGGCAGCACTATCTTTGGCCCAAGGAGTTTGTCATACACTCGGACCATGAGGCTCTGAAGTACTTGAAGGGACAATACAACCTCAGTCGGTGCCATGCAAGATGGGTGGAGTTCATGGAGACCTTTCCCTATGTGGTCAAGTACAAGAAAGGTAAGGAGAATGTGGTTGCCGATGCCCTTTCTCGAAGGTATGTTTTTCTTACTCAACTTGATGCTTCTATCTTAGGCTTTTCCTTGATCAAAGAAGTTTATATGCATGATGTTGACTTTGCTAAAAATTTTAAACTTGTATGGAAAAAGGAGAGTCTAATGGATTCTATGTTGATAATGGCTACCTATTTAAGGTCGGGAAACTATGTATTCCAAAAACGTCTATACATAGGTTGTTAATTCAAGAAGCTCATGAAGGTAGAGGACATTTTGGTATTCCTAAGACTTTGGCTGCATTAAGGGAACATTTTTATTGGCCTAAAATGATGCATCATGTTACTCAATATTGCAAGGCTTGTGTTACTTGTGTGCATGCTAAGTAGGTCGAGTCCCCAAGGTTTGTATACCCCTTTGCCTATTCCTAACGTCCCATGGGAGGATATTAGTATGGACTTTATAACTGGTTTGCCTTTGTCTAAGAAGGGGAGGGACTCGATATTTGTTGTTCTTGATCGGTTTTCTAAGATGGCTCACTTTATCGCATGCAAGACTACTAATAATGCTTCTAAGATTGCTTCTTTATTTTTTGAGCATGTTGTTAGGCTGCATGGTATTCATAGGAGTATAGTGTCCGATCGTGATGCTATGTTTGTGAGTTATTTTTGGAAATATTTATGGGCCAAGTTGGGGACTAAGTTGTTATTTTCTACTAGTTATCATCCCCAAACGGATGACCAAACGGAGGTCACTAATAGGACTTTAGGTGCTTTATTACGTAATATGTTAAAGTCTAACCTCCGCAAGTGGGAAGAGTGTTTGCCTTTTGTTGAGTTTGCTTATAACAGGTCCATGCACTCAGCGACACAGTTGAGCCCATTTCAGGTTGTCTACGGCATCAATCCCCACACGCCTTTGGATCTTGCACTGAGACCCATGAAGGACAAGAAGAGTGTCAAGGGTGTGGAGCATGCGGACATGGTGAAGGCGCTGCATGAGAGGACCAAGATGCAGTTGGAAAAGAAGGCCGCGCAGACCGCTCGTCAGCGCAACGCAAGCCGACGTGCCGTGGAATTTGAAGCCGAAGACTTGGTGTTGTTGCACTTGCATCGCGATCGCTTTCCATTGAAGCGACGCCACAAGTTGGATGCTAGAGGTGATGGTCCACTTCAGGTGCTATAACGCCTTGGTGCCAACGCCTACCGATTGGATTTGCCCGATGACTATGGTGCGCATCATACCTTCAACGTCGCTGATCTTTCTCCTTATACACCTCCTGCTTTTGACGACGAGGACGAAGCAGGGATGCTTCGCTGCCAAGAAGGGGAGATTGATAGCACCATGACCCCCTCAATGACGGCAAAAGACGAAGATGAAGCAATGGAAGTGCAATCCAACGGCCCGGTGACTAGAGCTCGTGCAAGGGCGATGGAACGAGCAACTCAATCGTTAGTCACCCGGAGTTATATAGGTTACTCAGCGTCAAACAGTCCTAAATGGGTCCTCCTCTTGACATACGAAGGGTTGGGCGACGCCTCGCCCTAATTCAGCCTTCACGGCGCCGCCCATGCGTCCATCCTGAAATGCAAGGCCGCGACCGCTACTATGCATCCGCGCCCGCGGCTCGTTCTTGTCTTGACACGCCATCGCTGCCTCTTCCTCTCGCGGCTGCGGCTTACCCGCGATCGCTTCCTCATTTGATAGGCTTTATAGTTTTCTTTCCTAATTTATTTAGACTATTTTAGCTAGTTTTGGGTCAGGTTAGGCGTGCCCTTATGTGTTTTGGGCCGACCCACTCTTTGGTGTTTATTAGTTAGACTACTTTCCTTACTCGGTTTTGTCTAGACTATTTAAACCTTCTTTCATTCATTAATGAGATTATGTTGATTTGAGTTGTTAAGTTGAGTTATCTCCTTCCTTGAATCCTAACATCAACCCTTACGATCCCTAGGATCGATCCTACCCCGTAGCTCATCGCTTCGAGTATTTATCCAATGTTCCTCTGGCGAACGTCTTGATCATCTCTTTGATCGTAATTGTCCATCACTTTGGACGTGTGAAGACCATCACTTTGGTCCAGTTCTCTACGTGAAAAGGCTATTTCTTTAGCCTTAGAAGACGCCATATCTTGGGCAAGTTAGAAGAGACGAAGGAAGGCTTGTTCAACATTAAAGATCCTATCTTGTAACGGCGTTTTCGAGGGTCGTGCGCATCACCATCCTAGCCGAGTGTACCACTAAGGGTGAGTTTGAGGGATATTTCTTGGATGATGGTTTCCTCTACCGAGCCGGTAAGCTTTGTATTCCTAGATCCTCCATTAGGTATTTGTTGATTAAGGAAGCCCATGAGATTTGTGGACATTTTGGGGTTGCAAAAATAGTGGTTGCACTCAAGGAACATTTTTTTTGGCCTAAGCTTTCCCACCATGTGACTAAGTTTTGTCAATCTTTTGTCACTTTCCATAAAGCCAAGTCCAACCCTCACGGCCTCTACACTCCCCTACCCATCCCATCCGCCCCTTGGGAAGATATATCCATGGATTTCATAACCGGATTGCCCACGTCTAAGAAGGGGAGGGATTCCATTTTTGTGGTAGTAGATCGCTTCTCTAAGATGGCCCATTTCATCTCTTGCAAAACCACCAACAGTGCCTCGGAGATAGCCAACCTTTTCTTTGACCACGTAGTGAAATTACATGGAATCCCTTGAACCATAGTGTCGGATAGGGATCCTAAATTTGTGGGTCATTTTTGGAGGACCTTGTGGGGGCAAACTTGGGACAAACTTACTCTTTTTCACTAGTTGCCACCCCCAAACCAATGGCCAAACGGAAGTGACCAACCGCACCCTTGGTGCCTTCCTTAGAACCGTCCTTAGGGCCAACCCGCGCCATTCGGAGGACTTACTTTCGTTTGTTGAGTTTGCTTACAATAGGACCATGCATTCGACAACCAAGCTTACTCTCTTCCAAGTTGTCTATGGTCGGAACCCGCTCACTCCGCTTGACATGACGCCACATCCATTAGGAGCCACGGAGAACCCCCAAGGTGCCAAGCATGCTGATTTTGTGCGTGAACTCCATGAGCGCACCCGAGCCCAACTTGAGAGGCACACCGCACAATATGAGAGCCATGCCAACAAGGGTCGGCTCCGTGTTGTGTTTGCCCCGAGCGACCTTGTTTGGGTCCATTTACACAAAGAAAGATTCCCCTCCCGACTCCACTCCAAGCTCAACCCCCGCGGCAATGGCCCCTTCAAAGTGCTCCGGTGCTCCAGCGCCATTGGGAGGACTTACTTTTGTTTGTTGAGTTTGCTTACAATAGGACCATGCATTCGACAACCAAGCTTACTCCCTTCGAAGTTGTCTATGGTCGAAACCCTCTCACTCCGCTTGACATGACGCCACATCCATTAGGAGCCACGGAGAACCCCTAAGGTTCCAAGCGTGCTGATTTTGTGCGTGAACTCCATGAGCGCACCCAAGCCCAACTTGAGAGGTGCGGCGCACAATATGAGAGCCATGCCAACAAGGGTCGGCGCCGTGTTGTGTTTGCCCCGAGCGACCTTGTTTGGGTCCATTTACACAAAGAAAGATTCCCCTCCCGATGCCACTCCAAGCTCAACCCCCGCGGCAATGGCCCCTTCAAAGTGCTCTGGTGCTTCGGCGACAATGCTTATGAAGTGGAGCTCCCGATGACTACGGCGTCCACTCCACCTTCAATGTGGCAGACCTTTCGCCTTATGTGCCTCCGGAGTATGAAGAAGAATTGGGGACAATTCTACCCCAAGAAGGGGAGAGTGATGGATGTCAACCCCCCTTGACCTTCATTGATGAAGGAGACATGCTCGCCGTCAAGAGTGATGGCTCGATGACTAGGGCACAAGCTCGTGCCATGGCTCAAGCCATCACCTCACTTGTCAACCGGGCTCGCACAACCAATGTCGTTGGCGAGCCACTAGCTCCACGCATGCTCACTTGCATGGCTTTTGAAGAACCTTAGATGGGGCCTCACCAATGCTATGACATGCCATGGCCACGTGGACATCGTCGCATCTGATGCCATGCATATCCGAGCCTCGGCTCTTATCCTAGTTATTTTAGTGTTTGCTTTATGTTTTAGTCTTGCCTTAGTGGGTGTGAAGGACCATTTGCATATTGGCTTCAACCCAAGGCCCATTAGTGGCATAAGCCTTGTTGGTTGAAATGCCAATTTACCTATCAGCTCAAGCTTTGTCATTCTCATCTCTTTCTCTCAACCTCATGCATGTCACACTCAAACACATTCTCTTGATCTTGTTCCACAAAGAAGCCAGCCAAGGAACCTCCTCTAGAGGTTCCCTTGGCCCCTTGCCCCCCTCGGTTGACCACTAGCTCTTCTCGGTTGGTCCTTGTCCATCTCGGCAGTCCAAGGAGACCCCCTCTTTCTTCCGCCTTCGACCAATCCTCAATGAGCTATCAAGAACCAGTCGGAGCCCCAAGGAGAAGAAGCTTGCCTTGCTAGCCACGATCAATCCCCTCCTCTCCCATGAAGAAAGGCTCTTCTTGGTGCCTTGATTCACATCAAATAGTTAATTACACCGTATACAACTACAGTGATGAGTTGAAGTCTCCCAGCAGTTGACCTTGACAGTAATCTTGGAGACCAAAGGTTTAAAATTCTCTGACAGAGCTTTCCTGCTACAGAGTGGAACTCCAAGGTAAGTGACTGGCAATTCACCCTTTTCCATATTTAGAAGATCAATAGCTTCTTTTTCCAGTTGTCTTCCCATTCCAGCAAAGTAGGATTTAGATTTATTGTTGTTAATGTTAAGCTCTGAACAGTTGCAGAAGTCATCAAGAGTTTGCATAATTATCTAAAGAGTGTTGATGTTCCCATGAGTGAAAAGAAATAAATCATATGCAAAGCATAGGTGAGTGATGCCAGTTCTATTGCATTGTGGGTGTAGTTTGAAGGACCTTTCTCTGCTCTTAATCTTGAGAAGCCTAGTCAAATACTCCATGATGAACACAAAAAGATAGGGGGCAGGAGGGTCCCCCTAACGCATTCCTCTTTTGCTTTAAAGCTTGATCTCTAAAACAATTTTGGTGTTTTAGTTGATCTTTAAAGCTTTGAACTTTAGTGCACTGAATACTATCTTAAACCCCAAAAACTTCTTATCCACAATTGAAAGTTTGTAGGATTTGCCCAAACTAGTAATTCAGGTTTAGATTGATGGGAGGAAAATATACCTTTTTTAATACCATTTCCTTAGTTTGAGCTCCTTGACGAATTCCATATCCACTTCAGTCTTCATTGCAGAAGATTTCTTATCAAGCTAAATTAATAAAAGCGTATGTTCTAATAGCTACTAATCTCTCACCTTGACTAGGGAGAACATTTGTCATGGAATAATATGGCAGATTAATTTTCAACTCGAATTCTTTATTCTATTGTTTTGTTATGTTTTAGATTTTCCTAGAATCAAACAAAGTTATGCAGGTTGCTCTTGGATGTTCTGTTGCTGATGAGATCAAGCTTGTAATTTATAAAGTTTCCAAGGTGAATATATAATTCTCCATTGCATAAACTTTCATCTTTGGCTCTTTGCTTTTTCGGTCTGTACGTGCTTGTCTTTTCTTATTATTTTTTCTCTTTTTCATTGGTTTCCTTTAACTGCTTCATGGTGATTCTGGTCTTCTTCTTACAAATATGCCATAAGAAGAGGTGCACAAGTAAGTATGAGAAAATAATTTGATATGACTGGGATTTGTAGTTTTTTTACTTCCATTGTATGTCAAAGATAGACAAAGGCCATGGTTTTTTGTATGAAATGCCTGGAGAGCTCAATGTTGTGTTCACTTTCTGATATGTTTGTATAGTAAATCCAAAACTGTGTATCCATCAACAATATGGTTGATGGATATACAAAAAGCAAAGAAGAAAACTTAGGGAGGAGGAGAAGGGGCCAATAAAAAGAAAATGGCCATAGGCAAAAATCAGCCTAGTTCAAGTCATATTCTTTTGGCAAAAGCTAAGGATGTGGATCACACAATTCAGGAAAGTAAAATTTGTTTTCTTTTGATCTTTAAAGATAACTTGTTTTCCTCTAAGGAATTGAGTGATCTACCTCCTATTATTGCTTCTTTGTTGTAGGAATTTGAAGACTTGTTTCAAGAGGATATTCCTAATGGTCTTCCACCATTTAGGGGTGAACATCAAATTGACTTCATTCCCGGAGCAACATTGCCAAACCGTGCAGCCTATAGAAACAACTCGGCCGAGACAAGGAGCTACAAAATAAAGTCCAAGAATTGGTGGAGAAGGGTTATGTGCGTGAGAGCTTGAGCCCTTGTGCAGTCCCGGTAATCTTAGTGCCCAAGAAGGATGGTAGTTGGTGCATATGTATAGATTGTCGAGCCATCAACAACATCACCATCAAGTATAGGCACTTCATTCCACGCCTAGATGACATGCTTGATGAGCTCCATGGATCAAACATCTTCTCCAATATAGACGTAAAAAGTGGCTACCACCAAATTAGAATGAAAGAAGGCGATGAATAGAAGACCGCTTTCAAAACTATGTATGGTTTGTATGAATGGTTGGTAATGCCATGTGGTTTAACTAATGCTCCTATCACTTTCATGGGCTCAATGAATCATGTTCTTAGGGCATGTCTAGGGAAGTTTGTTGTGGTTTACTTTGATGACATCTTAGTTTATAGCCGCACTTTGCATGATCATGTCAAGCATCATAAACTTGTCCTAAAAGTCCTTAGAAGTGATAAGCTATATGCTGACTTTAAAAAGTGGCATTTTTGCTCTCACCATGTTGTGTCTCTTGGTTTTGTGGTGTGTAAAGTAGGCCTAAAAGTTGATGAAGAGAAGGTGAAAGCCATTCAAGATTGGCCAACACCTACAACCATGACACAATTAAGGAGTTTTTGTGGCTTGGTCGGCTTCTACCGCCACTTTGTGAATGTAATTTCCCACTTAAATTAGAAGGGTAATATGGTAATTTTAATTTGATAAAAATAAAAGTTCTGAAATTTATCTTATTTCTTTAGAGGATTAATTTAAATTTTTGTTAGCTTAAGTTCAAAAGTTAGGTTAAGATAATTTTATACAAATTATCAAATGGGATATAATAGTTTGGTGTAGAAATAAATAAATAAGTATAACAATAAATGTAGTTTTAGAATCTTAAATATAATAATAAAGGGTATAAGGATTATTATATTTATCCATGGGAGGGATAAAATAATAAATACTTTAAGTATGTTATCTCCTTAAGTTATAGATGGTCTAAATTATGATTAACCTTATGTTAATTATAGTTTAAATCAACTTATCAATTTTAACTTAGAATACTTGAACCAAGTTTAACAAAGTGTTAAAAAGGGTCAAGTATGGTTAAATTTATAAGAAAGGGTAACTTAAGCTTTACTTTAACCTAAGTTAATATTTCTACATATTAATTTTGGGTTAAAATAATATTAGAAACTTAGAATTATAAAATAAATAAGTTTGGGTAATTTTTGTAATTTGTGAAAAGTGTTTTGAGGGCATTTGTGCCACAATTCAAAAATGTGAGGGCCCGATTGCAATTTCTAGAAAGTTCATCTTCTTCCTCCAGCTAGTTGTTCGGTCTTGTATCTAGGATTAAAATGCGCAAGATCTTTGTGGAATCCGAAAGTATAGGCCAAAGACGAGATCGAATTTCTTCATATAGAAGGAAAGAAATATAACCGAAAACGCGTAAGATAAATCAAGGAAATCGGGGCCAATTCAAGTTCGTTTCCATCTAAATTTTAAACGATTTTGAATATTTTTCCAAGCTCTTTCCAGCCCCTATAAATAGGACTGCAATCATTGAAGTTTGGTCATCCAATTTTGAGATCAAAGCCGTGAGCCCTAGAATTTTTGAAGCCTCTGTTGTCGTCCAGTTTTCGCCCACCATCGATCACTTCCGCCTCAATTGCCGCCACCAATAGTTGCGCCAGAAAGCCACTTTCAAAATCCCTCTTCCCCGCAGATGTTCCTCCACCGTCGAGCCCCAATTTTGGCTTTGAACCACCAGGTGCCGCCGCGATCGGTTTGGGAAAATCGGTTTGGTTCGATTTTCTTCCTTTTATTTTTTTATTTTTATTTTGGCTTAATCTTGATTAATTAAATTAATCTAGATTACTGGGAGATTAGTTGAGATTAATTTAATTTTATAAATATTAAAATTAAATTATTTATAATATTTTGGGTATTATCGTATATTATGAATGGTTAAATTATAACTCTTCATCTAGATAATATTTTGAATTGAAATTTTATAGAATTATAAATAAATTATTGGATCAATTTATTTGGGATATGATTATTTATAATATACGACTAATTAATTTTTAGTATCGTATAAATAATCGTTTTATCGAAAAGCCTTGAAATTGATTTAATTGGAGTTGAGAAAATTCAATTAAAAATCAAGACTTGTACCCTTCAATTGTTGTTATTGAATAAATCAACTAATCATAATTTATTTATGTTGTGTGATTTGGGTACATCTCGGAATCGTGTTTGGAACGGAAGTAAAGCAGGGAGCCAATTTGCTTTTCGAAAGCAATCATCTCCAATACGCCGTTCAAGTTCTTCGTGATTTAAGGCAAGTGGCGGTTCGCTCTTGTTATTTTATTTCATATTTTTATTAAATGACAATTAATCTATTGTCTTAATTAAGTTGGGATATATAATTATATTTGTTGTTTGGGAACTTGTGTGATAAATGGTATGATTAATGAACCTTATTATTATTATGATGTATATTTGCTAGCAACGACATATATATATATATTATAGGATGTTAGATGGACTTTGGTGTGGATTGTTGTGCATTGGTGTGGACTTATATGCTAGTTTAGTACGAGTATTCGTAGGAACGCTATTTATCTTGCGAGGTTTAGCTGTTTCTTTATAACTGGTATTAGGAGGATTATTGCCCTAATACTTTTGGTCATGACCTACCCTTATTCGAATATAAGTGGTGGTGCACTTAGCTAGTGTTGTTACTCGGGATTCGTCCCATCATATATCTCATTGCGAGATTGGTGTGGATTAAAAGTAATAACATAAATGCACGTTTTGAAATTAAATAAGTTAAGTGACGTTTTGCACATAATTAATATAGCCTCGGGCGAGAAGTACAACGTGGAATCCGCTTGGGCTTCTGTCTATGAAGGTCCTCTTATCAATCTGAATTCGCACAACACGTATGTAGTGAGGTTGGTTAAGGACCCGACTTTTCAAAGAAGTTGTTTCTAAAACTCTGTGTGATAATTATTATTTTTCCCAAACAAATTCTCTAATTTCCTATAAGACTTACCTTCTTTGGAGTCTTCTTTTGTCGCATATCTCTCCTTTCATTTCAGTGAGAGTATTTGGGTTATATATCGTCTATCAGTTCTTATTCGAGAGACAAGGATAGTAACTAGATACAATCACAAGAACCATTCTATTTGAGCCCTTACGTAGTCTTTCATTAGACTGATCAACATTTCTCTTTCATTGCATGGTTGGCTGGTGTCATCCATCATGTACGGCACATCAGTGGTTGGTCTCAGACGCCTTGAAGTAACAAATCGAAGACGAAGGCTTGCAGTTGAATATTGAAGATTTTAAGTAATATTATTTTTTAAAAGTTGTTTAGTGTTGACTTACTCTTCTTAAATAAATGTATGACCTAGTTAAGTTAATCATGTGTTAGGGTTTATTTAACAAGTCTTCTGCTATATCGTAATTTCGATTGTAAAACTTATCTTCTCAATTTACAAGGAGAGATTTTAATAAAGGTTTAAGTATTTGTTATAAAATTCTTCCACTATTTCCTCTTTATTATTTAATGTTCATTTATTTATTTAAGTATAATTGTTCTGATTAAAGCCTTGGGTGGCTTTGGACTTTACAGTCTGAGGTCACTGGCGTGTGGCACTACCGACGTAAGTCGGGGGTGTTACATTGAAGGATTTTAGCACATTGGCTACACTATACCGCTTATTGAGCTCACCAAAAAGAATGTACCATTTCATTGGGGTGAGGCTCAGAAAAGGCCTTCACAGTTCTCAAAAACAAGCTCATGCATGCATCATTTCTTGTGCTACCCGATTTTACCAAGACCTATGAAATTGAGCATGATGCTTCAGGTATAGGCCTTGGTGGAGTATTTATGCAATAAGGCCGACCAACTGCCTTCTTTAGTGAGAAATTAAGTGGATATGAACTGAATTATCCCACATATGACAAGGAATTATTTTCCCTAGTTTGAGTGCTATAGACATGGCAACACTACCTTTTGCCGAAGGAGTTTGTCATCCATTCCAACCATAAAGCTCTCAAGTACCTTAAAGGGCAAAGCAAACTGAACAAGAGGCATGCCAAGTGGGTGGAATTCATTGAAGCTTTTCCTTATGTGATAAAGCATAAGAAGGGAAAGGACAACATAGTGGCCAATGCCTTGTTAAGAAGGTATACTCTTATTACCACTCTTGATGCCAAAATGCTTGGTTTTGCTTTCATGCGTGATTTATATGCTAAAGATTCTGATCTTGGTGATATATATCATGCATGCATCTCTAAGGGTAGTTTGGATCAATTTTATATTCATGATGGCTATTTTTTTAAGGGTGGCAAGGTTTGTGTGCCTAGTGGTTTTATGCGTAGACTATTTGTGCATGAGGCTCATGGAGGCGGTTTGATGGGTCACTTTGGTGTATCTAAGACTTTAAGAACACATAAGGAAAAAATCTATTGGCCACGCATGAATAAGGAAGTTGTGAAATTTTGTGCTTTGTGTGTCACTTGCTTGCGTGCAAAATTGAAGTTGAACCCTCATGGTTTGTATACCCCTCTCCCAATTCCTAGTGCTCCTTGTGAAGATATTTCTATTGACTTTGTGATGGGATTACCTAGGTCTAATAGAGGGAAAGACTCTATTTTTGTGTGGTGGTTGATCGGTTTTCTAAGATGGCTCATTTCATTGCATGTAACAAAATCGACAATGCATCACATGTGGCTGATTTATTCTTTAGTGAATTTGTAAGATTGCATGGAGTGCCTAAGACTATTGTGTCGAATAGAGATGTTAAGTTCCTTAGTTATTTTTTGGAAGACACTTTGGTCTAGGATATGCACTAAGCTACTTCTCTCTACATATTGTCATCCTCAAACAGATGGACAAACTGATGTTGTGAACATGACTCTTTGTTGAGTACTAACTTGCGCATGTGGGAAGAATGTTTTGCCTTCATTGAGTTTGCTTACAATATAATCGTGCACTCCACAACCAAGAAGTCTCCATTTGAAGTTGTCTATGGGCGCAATCACATTACACCTTTGGACATGGTCCCTTACTCCATGAAGGACAGAGAATCAAGACGGTGTTTATTTGGCCGAACATATCAAGACCTTGCACAAGACTACTCGTATAAGGCTTGAAGAACATACAACCCAATATGTCAAGCAAGCCAACAAGGGCCGACGCGAGCTCATTTTTTAGCCTGGAGATTTAGTGTGGATTCACCTAAAGAAGGATCGCTTTCCAACCTTGTGTGACTCCAAACTCAATCCTAGAAGAGATGGTCCATTTTAAGTCATTGAGAGGATTCACAACAATGCTTACAAGATTGACTTGACCGGTGAGTATTGTGGGTAAAATAATGCCAAGTCACCCATTTAATGTTCTTTATGGCTAAAGGAAAAAGTGAGTTGTTGGTATTCTCAAGACATCTCACATTGGAAAATAAGAGGTAAAATTACTTCCTTATATATGTCTTCCCTTGAAAGCCAATTAGTGAGTTAGGAGAAGATAGGCCCCCACGCGCGCACCGCCACCGCTGTTTGTCCGCTCTGTTCTGTGCGCGTGCGCGGTGGGGTTAGGTCTCTTTTTACGGGTTTGTTGATTATTTTGTGGATAAAAGGCCAAATGAATTATGGATTAGCATTGACGATTATTCTTCCCTAATCTCGTTTTTACTACAATGTCTTTAAACAAATATTATGTTTTGCCTAAATTAAAACCAAATTGATGTTGTTATAATGGTGGTCTGATCTTGTGATAAAGAAGATGATTTTGAGATTTATTGTTTGATTTCGTGGTTAATGTCAAAGGAGCAGATCAAAAGATTTTGTCTGTCTCCTCTTCCCTATAAAAGGGTTGCCTTTATTCTTCAGAAAAGAGATTAACAAAATCATTCCCTCTTCTTTGTTTTCTAAACACATCAACAAACTTGTCCTTATTTTACCGGTCTGAGTTCCAACGATCCCTTAGGTGACTTACGCCATCTCTGACTTGCACCAGTATCAGGGTGATTTGATTCTAAGACAAAGGCTTGTACCATGACACATCAACGAGGCTACATCAAATTTAGGCCTACATTTCTTTCTATGTTCGAGTTCTTGTCGCCGTAGTGATTCTATACTTACAAGTATGGTGTTCATGATGTGTTTACTGTGGGCGACTTAGTTCCTTTTGTTGTGGATAATGATGCCTTGAACGATGAAGTTGATTCGGGGTCGAATCCTTTTCAAGAGAAGGAAGATGATGTGATCACGCATGTGCCACATCAAGACTACCAAAGTCAAGCCTCACCTGAAGCATCGCCAATCTGCCATGAAGCTTCACAAAGTTCCCCTGAAGCTTCACCAAGTGTTGTGCGTAAGCCAGCACCAACGCCACCCCTCACTTGCGCCGCGACTCGGTCACAAACTAGGGTTTTGCCTAACCCTCTCGATGTTGACCCATCTCCAGGAGCCATCACTCGATCCCGAGCTCGCCAATTGCTCCTAGACCTCCAAAGCGTCTATTGAGCCAAGGAGCGCCGATCCATTTTAATATTGGTGAGGTCATGATGATTCAAGGCCAACCGGATGCGACGCTACCGCACACACCTCAAAGCCATCCGGGTGCATTTGAATTCCCCTCGTGCATTTCTTCTCATTTTCAAGGATGAAATGTCATTTGGACCCACCTCACATAATATGTTATTTTATGGTTAGTTTTCACAAGTTTGCGTGGGGACCACTCAAAGATATTAGGGTTTGCGTTAGGGTTGCACTTTTCATTTCCTATTTAAGCAAGCTTTTTCGGTTAGGCAAGCTATTTTCAGTTTAGAACAAAGATTTTCCAGGCTAAAACCCTTGGAGAGATTCAATTCCAAGCCCTAGGTTCGTCGTTCTTGGTGGGTTTATCCAAGAATCGTTATATTGTAAGTGGTGAGTCATATCCACAAGCGATTCAACCCTTTTGGTTTTGTACTTGAGTGCATCATATCTCTTGTATTTGATCTTGTTCAAGATTGAGTGGTGAGTTATACTGTGATACCCCGTAATTTTTGTAAGGTTATTTTGGGAATTTTGGAATTTTCTCGAGTACCCGTTGTGTACGTCGGATTTAATACAGAGAGTTTCAGACATTCTGTAATGTGCTCTGTATCTGTAATATTTTTCTCAGTGAAATACTATACAGACAACATGCCTTGGATTTTAATATTTGTTCGCGTACGATATTTTTATCCCAGTTTAATGTCATGTTCGTTCAAAGCTGAACGGGCGGGAAAAGTTGATCACGGCGACCGCCGTACAGTCGCGGCGACTGCCGTCGCGGATCCAAGAACGATGACCGCCGTACAGTCACGGCGCCCGCCGTCCCAATGCTCGAGGTGGTAGCTGGCGTGCCAGGCTATGGCGGCGACCGCCGTAAATTACGGCGCCCGCCGTAATTGCCACCGTCGTTGTCCGGCAGTCCTTGCCCATTGGTCGCCGGCGTGATTTCTGGCGAGCGCCGAACTAGCCTTCATAGGCCCATTTTTTCGTGCTCCAGATGCTTTGGCTATAAAAGGAGGTGTTAGGGGAGAGATTTGAGTCATCCCAAACACCGAACCTCTGCCAAATTCTCGTGTCATCGGAGTTGTGTTTCGCCGGAGTTTGCAAGCTCTCGTCGGTGTCGTTTGGTGGTGTTTCCAACAGCCCTTTTTAAGCCTTTTGGTTGCCTTTGGAGGTCAGAACCCAAGCAAGGTGGAAAGGGGTCGAAACGCGCATCGTTTTGGTGAGATTTCTCTCGTTTCAGTCATCTGAGTTCTTCACGGCGACCGCCGTGTTCTTCACGGCGACCGTCGTGTTCTTCACGGCGCCCGCCGTGATGAACTGCGGCGACCGCCGCCAAGAACAGCGACCGCCGCCAGTGCCCAGAATGCCTTCGTGGCTTTGGCTTGGTTGGTTGTGGTCGTGGCGTCTTTCCTTTCGTTCTCTTTCGTCGTTTTTAGATTCGTACTACGGTTATGTCGGATCTAACTTAGGGTTCCTTTTATGGGTCGACTCGAAGGTTGTTGTGCTGTCGGAGCTATACCCGTGTCGAGCCCGGAATCCAGTTGTCGCCGTTAGGCTATTCTGTGGATTAAGGCAAGTGGCGGTTCGCTCTTGCTCGTTCGTTCCATATTTACATTAATTATCAGTAGTTTATCTAAGTAATTAATTTGGAATGAATACTCTGTTTGTCTGGAAACGGTTTTGATAAACTGTTTTGAAAATCATATAATAGGTTGTATATCTGTTAGAACAACGCTATTATCTGTGATCGCCTTTTGGGCCTTTATGTGGATTTATCCTATAACTGTTATTGTGTTGTAACTGTTTAGTTAGCACTGTTAGATAGGAACGTTACTCGGACTCTGTCCAGTCGTTTCTTTATAATCTGGTATCGGGGTGGCTCGTCTCCATCTGGTACTATTCTAAGATCATGATCGGTCTCTTTCACAAGTGTGTAGAGACAGGACACTTAGCTGGTGTCACAAACCTTCCGGTATACGTCATTCTCGACGAAACGTATACTAAGATGTGTCGTCCCAATGATGGGGTACACATGTAAAAGTCTAATAACGTGATGTGTGTTTTTGAAACATAAATCAGATAAAGTGCTACTCTGACGCACATAATTAATAAACCTTCGGCAAGTAGTGCAGCTAGGAAAACTCGTTTCGACTTTGATCATAGTACGTTCTCTTTCCAATCTGGATTCGCTGTATGCGATGAGGTTGGTCGTGAACCGAAGCATCTCAGTCAACTTTTAAATCATTGTTGTATGATTCTGTAACATTCCAGATTTGTCATATTTCCTTAAAGACTTAATCTCTTGGAGTCTTTTTTCGAGTTGATTTCTGTGAAGATTCAGTCTTCCAGAATCTTCTCTTGTGCATACCTCTTGTCTATTCCAATAGGAGTATGGTGGTTGACAAGCGTACTCGATTATTATTCGAGGGACGAGGAGTCTAACCTAATACGATTGCTTTGAACCTTCTGCTTTGTACCCTTGCTAGTCTATTCATTTAGACTAACCAACCAATATTTTCCCTTGCATGGTTGGCTGGTGTCATCCGTTCGATTCGGCACATCAGATCGAAAGTAGCTCAGAAGATTAGAAGGTCTATGGAGTCGGCGGTGGTTTTTGAACGTTTTAATTATTTCTTTAATCAGGTTGAGATCTTTTGGACAATGACTTTGGTTATAATGTACCTTATAAGACTTCCGCTGTTTTTGGTTTAAACTCTGTGTTGGCCTATTCGGGATTGGGTTGTAATCCCGTAACTCTGTTTCTTTAACAATGTTATGTTTGGGATTGAATGCTTTGATCATTATGTATCATTTATATTTCATAAATTGTATTTAAACGGTAAAGCCTTGGGTGATCTCGGTAAGGAACATTGGGGTCACTGGCGGTAATACATTTCCAAAAGGGTTAAGTTTTGGGGGTGTTACAGTTGTGGTATCAGAGCCAAAGGTTTTAAAACGGGTTTAGGATTTTTATAAACCATTTATCCGTTTTCGAAAATGCTTTAAAAAGGGCTCTGAATTTTCAAAGTAATAAGAATTTAAAAACATCGTTCATAGTCATGTCTTCTGGATAGTCTAATATAGTAAGCTTGCTTCTATGTCTAGAAAGACTAATTCCTTCATCGTTATCCTATAGGAGATGGGTGAATGTTTACCTCTGAAGAAGGGGTCGGAAGATACCGAGATGGATTCACCGTCTATCGGGAGGCTAGACTTCCCTATACCCCAGAGATGCTTCGAGGTTGGAGGCCCGAGCAGCCCATCTGAGGAGATCAAGCATGTGCTTCCTGAGTCGGTAGTCCTGGTGTCAAGGAATGTTGTAGTTCCTATGACAGCACCAGTGGAGCCACCAAGGGAGGAAGCAATGCAAGGAGATGAATCGTCGAGGTACGCGAGAGGGTGGTACCATGATGATTACCTGATGGATATGATTATTGAAGGGAGCGAGGAGGAAGATGAAGAAGAGGACCCCATAGAGGATGACCCCGAAGAGGAAGAAGAGGAAGAGGACCCATCGAGGATGATCCCGAGGAGGATGCCGAGATGGATCTCAACGGACATAACCAGGAGTCCGATGACTTGAGGCACTTGATGGTGGATAGTCAGGAAACGGGGATGCAATTTATTCACCCCAGTACAGAGTTACCACCTATGCAAGAGTTGCCACCAGTGCCAGAGTACGCACCCATGTCAGAAGCTGATTGGGAGGCACTGTATACCGAGTACGGTATTAGGAGAAGTGACAGGGAATATCAGCCTATCCCTACTCCAAGAAGAAGGAGGTCAGAATCCGAGCTGCAGGAGATCCTCCGCCAGAGTGAGGTAATCTCTGCAGAACAGCAGCGTCGGAGGGATGAGCTGATCGCCAGTACTCAGAGGAGGACTGGGATAGGAGGGCCAGTCATGGACGACCCATACCTTACCATGACTGAGATAGGACCATGTGCTTCAGGGTCAATCCGGGTGCGAAACCCATCGCCAGAGCTCGATGGTGAGCCTAGTCCGAAGAGACTGTGCACGAGTAGCCGGTCTTATGGGAGACATTTTGGAACGCCTTGATGAGGATTGGCGTTGCCTATCGCAGTAGTTTCATTTCTTAGTATTCCAAGTTTGTATTATGTGTAATATTTCAGTATTGCGGCAAGTACTCTGAGAAACACATATATCTTCCAGCAATGTTGTCCTAGCGCTCGGATGATAGACTTATGTGTAGCTTGTGTAACAGTTCGAAGGTTCATCTATAAAATGTCAAGTTGATCTATTCTGAGTAATTTCTTTACGTTGGTATATTGCATAAGTATATTGCATAATATTAATGTATTGAATGCTTGGAATTGGATCGGTAAACAGATGGTGAACCCAAGAAGCACGAGGAACTCGATTCGAGCCGGTGCTGGGACTAGTCAAGATCCCAGGCCAGCAGGAAGAGGTGTTCAAGAAGAGCACGAGTCAGAGTCTCGTGTCCAGCAGAGGCATGAAGGTCAAGATCAGACCCAAGCGCCGGCGCTGTTTGATGTCGCAGCTGTTGAGGCGATTCACGGAATTGTGATGCAGGCAATTGCAGACGTATTGAGACCCAGTGCACCTCAAGCGCAAGAAGTGTCTCATAACGCAGCGGTTCCTGATGTTGTGGAGCCCAGAAACCCTGTGGTTCAGGAGAATGCCGTCAGGGCTAGAGACAGCTATGGTCGCGCTCTTAAGACCATCACTTCCATGAGGCCCGATTGCTATAACGGGAAAGGGGAGCCAGTAGCAGTGACTCATTGGTTCTCCTATATGGAGAGGCTGTTTCGGAACGTGGAGTGTACTGAGGCCGAGAAGGTCCATATCGCTTCTCTTCAGCTGAAGGAGGAGGCTAGAGAGTGGTGGAAGAACACAGGTTTGGCTGAAAGCCCAGTGTTGACTTGGTCGATGTTCAAGACCAAGATGGTTGATCGTTTTTTCTCTCGTGCTATGAGAGAGGAGAAGCATAAAGAGTTTTTGTACCCAAAGACGGATGGTCTGAAAGTGACCGAGTTGGCGTCTAAGTTCAATCATCTTTTACAGTACGCCACTGCCGAGATCACCAGCGAGGCCCAAAAGATCGGGTACTTCCACGAGTGGATGAGCCCGGATATCAAGCCGTTAATGGTACACCACACATTCTCTACCTTGGAGCAGTATGTGGATTGTGCCTATAAGCTAGAGGTAACTCTAGAGGAGTCGACCAAGAGGCGCAACCGACAAAAGTCGATGCAAAACCAGAACCAGGGAGGTGGTTTTAAGCGCCCTGCGCCACCGTCTAACTTTGCCAAGTCCGGCCGAGCTAAGACGGAGATGATGCAAGGAGGATCGACTCAGCAGTCAGGGAAGACCCGGAGTTCAGTTCAGTGTTATAACTGTGGTACGGCTAGGCACAAGAGCAATGAGTGTCAGAAGGAGAAGAGGTCGTGCTTTGGGTGTGGACGTGATGGTCATCTGCAAAAATTCTGCAAGCAGGGGAAACAGAAGGGAGTAGAGTCACAGCAAGGGTCAGTTCATCAGAGCAACCGACCTAGGTTTAAGCCTGTCGAGACTCATAGCCCTTCAGTGCAGACGACTGCTCAGAACAGGGGAAAGACCCCAGCTGTTTCTGGAAGTCAGGGCCAACGCTTGTACGAAATGCGTGAAGCAGATGGACCCAACGCTCCAATTGCTCAAGGTACTCTATACCTTCACTCTACTTCAGTGTGCATTCTGTTTGATTCTGGTACTACGCATTCCTTTATTTCGGATAGCTGTGTTAGCAAGTTAGATTTAGTGTGCAACGATTCGTGCGACCCTTTCGTCGTTAATCTTCCTAATGGAGAACGTTTGGTGGGAACCAAGAATCTGTCCGACTTTTCAATTACCATTCAGGGTAAGGAGTTCGAGGCAGATTTAATCTGCATAGCCATGGCTCCATACGACATTATTCTCGGTATGGATTGGCTGACGCGTCACAAGGCGGTGATTGACTTCAGTTCAAGAATGGTGACGGTGTCATCTGGCGGCCAGTTTGTGTGCAAGTTCAAAGGTCGAAATGACGCTGATAACAGTAAGCTGATCAATGCGATAGCTGCGTTTAAGCTACTACGACAAGGATGTGTCGGGTACCTTTTCTACTTGGATTTGCCTGCGAAGGATGGACCTGAGGTTCTTGATATTCCTGTAGTTAGGGAGTTTTCGGATGTCTTTCCGGAAGAAATTCCTGGATTACCCCCGAACCGTGACGTAGAGTTTTCAATTGATCTTGAGCCTGGTACGGCGCCGATTTCCAAATCACCGTATCGGATGGCTCCAGCTGAGATGCAAGAGTTGAAGAATCAACTTGAAGATCTCCTTGACAAAGGTTATGTCAGGCCGAGTGCATCGCCGTGGGGTGCTCCGGTATTATTCGTCAAAAAGAAGGACGGATCGTTCCGACTTTGTATCGACTACCGAGAGTTGAACAAGGTGACGATCAAGAACAAGTATCCTTTGCCTAGGATTGATGACTTGTTGGACCAGTTGCAGGGAGCAAAGGTTTTCTCCAAGATCGATCTGAGATCTGGATATCACCAGCTCAGGATTCGTGAGTAGGACATTCCTAGAACTGCGTTTAGGACCATATATGGTCATTATGAGTTCGTAGTGATGCCTTTTGGGCTTACAAATGCTCCAGTTGTCTTTATGGATTTGATAAACCGATGTTTTCACCAGTACTTGGATAAGTTCGTGGTGGTCTTCATAGACGACATCCTGATCTATTCTCCGGATGAAGAAGTCCACGAGGAACATCTGCGGATTGCCTTGTCAATCCTTAGACAACATCAGCTTTTTGCTAAATTGTCTAAATGTGAATTCTGGATAAAGGAAGTGGCTTTCTTAGGCCACGTGATCAATAAAAATGGGGTTATGGTTGATCCCCAAAAGATTGAAGCGGTGGCTAAATGGACACAGCCCCAGAACATGAAGGAGGTGCGTAGTTTTCTTGGACTTGTCGGGTATTATAGAAGGTTCGTAGAAGGATTTTCAAAGATCGCTCTACCTATGACCAATCTACTCCGCAAGGTCCACAAGAAGTTTGTCTGGAATGACAAGTGCGAGGCCAGTTTCCAAGAGTTGAAGCGACGGCTGACCTCGGCACCCGTGTTAGCACTCCCAGAAGGGAATGACGATTATGTGGTCTATAGTGATGCTTCAAAGTGTGGTTTGGGTTGTGTACTGATGCAGAAAGGCAGAGTTATTGCTTACGCATCTAGACAACTCAAGACTTACGAAGAAAACTATCTGACCCATGATCTTGAGTTAGCAGCGGTTGTCTTTGCGCTAAAGATTTGTAGTCATTACCTCTACGGTATAAGATGCCAAGTCTTCACTGACCACAAAAGTCTCAAGTATATATTTACTCAAAAGGAGCTAAATATGAGACAACGCCGCTGGCTAGAGTTAATCAAAGACTATGACATGGAGTTGTTGTATCATCCGGGCAAGGCTAATGTAGTAGTTGATGCACTAAGCCGGAAGACAACGCACGAGACTGTAGTTGCTCTACTTACTGCTCAGACCAAGCTAAACCAAGAGTCATGCGACATTGAAGTCTTGTATGACCAGCGTAGAGGGTACCTGAGTATGATGGAAATTCAGGCTACACTGTTGGATCAGATCAAAGAAAAGCAAGTCGATGACATCATCTTGGTGAAGTTAAGCAGTGAAGTGATGGATGGGAAAGCTCCCAGTTTTGTGGTTCAGGATGATGGATCACTTTGGTTTCAAGATCGGATCTGTGTACCTGACACAGAAGGTCTTCGTCAGTTGGTGATGAGAGAAGCTCATTCATCTGCTTATTCTGTGCATCCTGGCTCTAGCAAGATGTACAAGGACCTCAGGAAGAAGTTTTGGTGGCCAAACATGAAGTGGGACGTGGCAGACTTTGTGGCAAAGTGCTTAACTTGCCAGAAGGTCAAGATCGAATACCGCAGGCCAGGTGGTGAGTTGCTACCTCTCCCAGTGCCAGAATGGAAATGGGAGGACATTGCCATGGACTTCGTCACTGGGCTACCAAAGACTCGAAGTCAGAGGGATGCTATCTGGGTAATTATGGATAGGCTTACGAAGAGTGTTCATTTCATAGCCATCAAGACCACATGGGAAACCCAAAAGTTAGCAGAAGTCTACCAGAAGGAGATTGTCCGCTTACATGGCATTCCTAAGACCATTGTATCGGACCGAGATGACCGTTTCATGTCAAGGTTCTGGCAGGAACTTCATAAGGCTATGGGAACCGAGTTGAGGTTCAGCACCGCATTTCATCCTCAGACAGATGGCCAGTCTAAAAGGACCATCCAGACCCTGGAGGATATGCTTAGAGCTTGTGTACTCGATCGTCCGACTAGCTGGGAGGACAGCTTGAGTCTAATTGAGTTCACGTACAACAATAGCTGGCATGCTACAATCAAGATGGCTCCGTTTAAAGCTTTGTATGGTCGCAGATGCAGATCTCCGATTTGTTGGGATGATAATGCCGACAAAATTCTGCTTGGACCAGAGTTGGTCGAAAGGACGGCTTCAGACATTGCTTTGATCAGACAAAGGATGTTGACCGCTCAGAGTCGACAGAAGTCCTATGCAGATCGAAAGCGCAGGACTGTCGAGTTCGAGGTCGGTGACAAGGTTTTTGTCAAGGTATCGCCATCCAAAGGAGTTTTCAGATTTGGTAAGCGTGGGAAGCTTAACCCTCGCTACGTGGGACCATTCGAGATTCTGGATAGAGTAGGATCTCTAGCGTACCGCTTGGCGTTGCCACCATCGACTCACCCGGTGCATAACGTGTTCCACGTATCTTTGCTCAGAAAGTATGTGCCAGATGAGTCTCATGTGCTTAGTTATGAGGACATTGAGATTCAAGCTAATGGTACTTATGAAGAGTTGCCCGTGTGCATTTTGGAGCGTCGGGAGAAGCGTTTGCGCAACAAGATCGTGCCATTGGTATGAGTGCTGTGGTCCAAGTCAGGGACTGAAGAAGTTACTTGAGAGACGTGGGAAACCGAGTCAGATATGCTCAGGCGTTTTCCTGAGTTATTTTCGACCTAAGTTTCGGGGTCGAAACTTCTTTTAAGGGGGAGGAGATGTGATACCCCGTAATTTGTGTAAGGTTATTTTGGGAATTTTGGAATTTTCCCGAGTACCCGTTGTGTACGTCGGATTTAATACAGAGAGTTTGAGACATTCTGTAATGTGCTCTGTATCTGTAATATTTTTCTCAGTGAAATAATATACAGACAACATGCCTTGGATTTTAATATTCGTTCGCGTACGATATTTTTATCCCGGTTTAATGTCATATTCGCTCAAAGCTGAATGGGCGGGAAAAGCTGATCACGGCGACCGCCGTACAGTCGCGGCGACCGCCGTCGCGGATCCAAGAACGGTGACCGCCGTACAGTCACGGCGCCCGCCGTCCCAATGCTCGAGGTGGTAGCTGGCGTGCCAGGCTATGGTGGCGACCGCCGTAAATTACGGCGCCTGCCGTAATTGCCACCGTCGTTGTCCGGCAGTCCTTGCCCGTTGGTCGCCGGCGTGATTTCTGGCAAGCGCCGAACTAGCCTTCGTAGGCCCATTTTTTCGTGCTCCAGATGCTTTGGCTATAAAAGGAGGTGTTGGGGGAGAGATTTGAGCCATCCCAAACACCGAACCTCTGCCAAATTCTCGTGTCGTCGGAGTTGTGTTTCACCGGAGTTTGCAAGCTCTCGTCGGTGTCGTTTGGTGGTGTTTCTAGCAGCCCTTTTTAAGCCTTTTGGTTGCCTTTGGAGGTCAGAACCTAAGCAAGGCGGAAAGGGGTCGAAACGCGCATCGTTTTGGTGAGATTTCTCTTGTTTCATTCGTCTGAGTTCTTCACGGCGACCGCCGTGTTCTTCACGGCGCCCGCCGTGATGAACTGCGGCGACCGCCGCCAGTGCCCAGAATGCCTTCGTGGCTTTGGCTTGGTTGGTTGTGGTCGTGGCGTCTTTCCTTTCGTTCTCTTTCGTCGTTTTTAGATTCGTACTACGGTTATGTCGGATCTAACTTAGGGTTCCTTTTATGGGTCGACTCGAAGGTTGTTGTGCTGTCGGAGCTATACCCGTGTCGAGCCCGGAATCCAGTTGTCATCGTTAGGCTATTCTGCAGATTAAGGCAAGTGGCGGTTCGCTCTTGCTCGTTCGTTCCATATTTACAATAATTATCAGTAGTTTATCTGAGTAATTAATTTGGAATGAATACTCTGTTTGTCTGGAAACGGTTTTGATAAACTGTTTTGAAAATCATATAATAGGTTGTATATCTGTTAGAACAACGCTATTATCTGTGATCGCCTTTCGGGCCTTTATGTGGATTTATCCTGTAACTGTTATTGTGTTGTAACTGTTTAGTTAGCACTGTTAGATAGGAACGTTACTCGGACTCTGTCCAGTCATTTCTTTATAATCTGGTATCGGGGTGGCTCGTCTCCATCTGGTACTATTCTAAGATCATGATCGGTCTCTTTCACAAGTGTGTAGAGACAGGACACTTAGCTGGTGTCACAAACTTTCCGGTATACGTCACTCTCGACGAAACGTATACTAAGATGTGTCGTCCCAATGATGGGGTACACATGTAAAAGTCTAATAACGTGATGTGTGTTTTTGAAACATAAATCAGATAAAGTGCTACTCTGACGCACATAATTAATAAACCTTCGGCGAGTAGTGCAGCTAAGTTATAGTGCAGCTAGGAAAACTCGTCTCGACTTTGATCATAGTACGTTCTCTTTCCAATCTGGATTCGCTGTATGCGATGAGGTTGGTCGTGAACCGAAGCATCTCAGTCAACTTTTAAATCATTGTTGTATGATTCTGTAACATTCCAGATTTGTCATATTTCCTTAAAGACTCAATCTCTTGGAGTCTCTTTTCGAGTCAATTTCTGTGAAGATTCAGTCTTCCAGAATCTTCTCTTGTGCATACCTCTTGTCTATTCCAGTAGGAGTATGGTGGTTGACAAGCGTACTCGATTATTATTCGAGGGACGAGGAGTCTAACCTAATACGACTGCGTTGAACCTTCTGCTTTGTACCCTTGCTAGTCTATTCATTTAGACTAACCAACCAATATTTTCCCTTGCATGGTTGGCTGGTGTCATCCGTTCGATTCGGCACATCAGATCGAAAGTAGCTCAGAAGATTAGAAGGACTATGGAGTCGGCGGTGGTTTTTGAACGTTTTAATTATTTCTTTAATCAGGTTGAGATCTTTTGGACAATGACTTTGGTTGTAATGTACCTTATAAGACTTCCGCTGTTTTTGGTTTAAACTCTGTGTTGGTCTATTCAGGATTGGGTTGTAATCCCGTAACTCTATTTCTTTAACAATGTTATGTTTGGGATTGAATGCTTTGATCATTATGTATCATTTGTATTTCATAAATTGTATTTAAACGGTAAAGCCTTGGGTGATCTCGGTAAGGAACACTGGGGTCACTGGCGGTAATACATTTCCAAAAGGGTTAAGTTTTGGGGGTGTTACATATACTCACAAACATCTTGTTCACTTATCCTTTGTTCAAGATTCAAGAGGTGTGTAATATCCTTGAAGATCTTGATCACTTATCCTTCTTCAACTCTAGAAATATTCTACTTAAAAACCGAGATCCAAACTCAACAAAAACAGTCCCAAAATCTCATTTGTTGAGCGTCGGTTCTCCATCAACAACGTGGGCGTGTTTTGGCTGAACTTCCCTTGATACTGCACGAGGATCCTAGGTCGGTTCACATCAATAATAGCATGGACTTCCACTAGTGTCACTAGCAAGAAGAGACCCTCTCATGATTTGGAGAACGAACTAAGTGATGAAGAATGGATCCCTCCTCCTCCAAAGTAAGTCCTAAAATTTAAAGCGATTTAATGCAACTTGATGCATTATACATGCAATCAAAACGGGCCCTAAGTATATATATAGTGAGAACTTACATTTGTTACTCAATGTATCAAGGCACCAGTAGTTGGGTGGCCACCAATCCAATCTTACAGGAAGAAGAACAACATTCAGCCCAAGAAAATTGCAAATGGATTTAGATTGTATGTGATAGTAAACATGGATGGAGCTCCATATCTAAGAAAGAAAGATATGAAGGCGTAGGAGAGATATCGCGAGCTACTACAAGTGTTTGAAGGCATGTTCAAGGTGAGAATTGGTGAGTACTCGGAAAAAGAAGGCTATGGCGAATGAGACTACACTCCAAGCTATGACGACAAGGATGGGACATGCTTGTAGGAGATGTGCCATTGGACATGTTTGTGTTGTCTTGCAAGAGGCTGAGGATCATCAACACTTCGGAAACCAATGAATTCTATATATGACTAACACAACCAAACATTGTATTATAAATCCATTTGTGATACAAATGTGTTGTATTTCATACAAATTGAACATGTTTTGGTTTTAAACAGAATTGTACAAAGGGGAAACAAGTTTCAAAGCAAAGTATAAAAGAAAATACACTCTTTGATGTCTTAACTTGGAAAAATATTCATTTTTTTTTATTGTTGTATATAATGTGCAATTTCATGGTTATTTTATGCCTCTTAATTCTTACCGTTGATAAAATAAAAATCCTCAAATTCCTTAAGATTGTTTAAATGAAGTGCGGAGACCAAGAGTTCATTTGTGAGCAGCAGGAAAAAATGTGAAGTAGTGCAATTTGTATCTTACATTGTGTAAATTACCATGTTTACAAAATGTGACTCTAAAGATCAATTACTACATATGAACTTTTTTTACGGTAAACTATTTGGATTTGTATCATACATCGTTCCATTACTCAAATTGCAAGCTTTATTAGCAAATGAACATGAGATTGCCATTTTTTTTCATTTTTATAATGTGCACTTGCTTATATTTTCAAGTGAATCTTATGCTAAGGTTTGGTTTTGTCTATATTTATTTTGGTATTTTTTTGGATGGTTAGTTTTCTACAATATTTTGCTTTCAACTTTAATGGGGGCTTTTAGATGGGGCTTTTAGGAGGATTTGAATGTATTTATTTGTTAAAAGCCCCATGGTATATTGGTGGCTTTTAGTGGGGGCTTTTAGATGGGGCTTTTAGATAAGTTTTATGTACAATTATATCCTTGGTTTAGATTAAAATTACAAAAATGCCATTTACTAAATTATGGATAAAAGCATACATTAAACTTAATATTTATATTTTATTTTAATTATATAATTATAATACTTATTTAAAATTAAGGGAAAAAACATACATTGATGAAAAATCAACAAAAGGGGATGCATACATTCAAGAAAACAAAATAACATGCGAAAATAACATGAACTAAACCAAATGACAATATTAAACGACAAACATGACACGATAATTAAAAACAACACATAAACAATAAAATATTCAATTGTTGCCATAACGGTCCCAAATGTGCTTCTTCAAATCTTCCTTCAGCATGTGATGCATTGTTCTATCCCGATGTGCACTATTTTATAGTGCACATCTAGGGGTTATTACCAGGTTTGAGGCTTCATTTGGATGGATTTAGAGCACAATCGTGGATTATGGAGTTAGAGTGGAGAAGTGAAGAAATCATGGGTTTTATAGAGGTTTGAAGTGTATTGAAGAATAGAAGAACAATGTGCTGAATTCAAATGGTTCGTTCTCTCTACTCAGATGTCCAAATGAAGTGATTCCAATTCGAGGAGTTAGATCTTGAAGTCTACTGCAAGTCCTCAAAATATGAGCGCAATCCGAGTTAGGAATCAAAAGTTATGGCGTTTTTACGGAAGTGTCACAGAAGATGAAAAAAGCACCGCCGCCCCGCGGTGGAACTCACCGCCCCGCAGTGGACGTGTTAAACGCCTCGCGGCCAAAAGATTTATTTCCTTTATTGCACTTTCGGACTTTCTTATTTCTATTATTTTATTTCCTTTGTTATTTTCATTAGGTTAACTTATTTCCTAAGCCTATTTAAGACTTCTTTGTAGGTTAAGAGGCAGACACTTTCACTTTTGCATCAACTAAAGCATAGATTTGCTTATTTTTAAAAACGATATCATTACTTGAACTTGAATTACATGATTGAAAGATACATCACAAGATTGAGTAGAGAAAAATATAACTAGAATTATGGTAATTTTTATTGCTTTTGGTTGGCATTTTCTATGATTGAAAGATACATCACAAGATACATCACATTATTTTCACTTAATGATACCTATAATACAAAAAATATTAAAATATATCAAATATATCCAAAATGGATGTCTATGAATAGAGAAAAATATAACTAGAATTATGGTAATTTTTATTTTATTTTTTAACGAGTCGATTTTTATATAAAACGATTTTAAAAAAAAAATAACGGACGGCCAAGAATAAATCCTGGTCGTCCGTTGCGTGCCACATGGTGCACATCAGGCGTGCTAGCGCGCGCCAATCATACAGCGCCACGTAGCACTGTGCATGGCAGAAATGAATAGCACCGCGTTTGGTTTGGAGGCAAAACGACGTCGTTTTTTGCTAACGCGGAGGCAAAAAAAAATTGATAACCAAACAAGCCTCTAATTTTATATCTATGGGACGGTCCCGTTTTTATGCCCAATTTCGAGACCCAAGATGGGGCTTTTAGCTGATTTCTCTTATTTTAATATATTTGCTCTAAAAACCTCATTAAAAGCCCACCGTTATTCATGCTCTAATGTTTAAGTTTGCTTCTCGAGTTATTTTTTCTTCAAGATTATAATTCAAACACGTTTCGACATAATTACATCGTAATGCATATTTTCAGCTTCTCCAAATTATATTATGATATCCAGTAATTTAAAAACCACATAAAATCTATTTATCTATATATCTATCTATCAATATCTATATTCTATATACTATTAGTATAGTACTCGTGCCTTGTACGGAATTTATTTATTTTTTCTTACATTTAAAAAAATATTTTATCAAAATTATATATTTAATCGATATAGAACTATAATAGAAGTAGATAAATGATAATATAAAAAATGGTTTTTTCGTCTGATAACACTGAGATTTTACTTAATTCACACAATGTACTAAAATTTGTCATATTTCATGTGATAACCCTGAGATTTAGATATATTTCGCCAAATACCCTAAGACGTTATCTCTAACCAGCATCGTTAAGTTTGTTTAGGAAAAAAAAACTGTAACAAAAAAGGAAGTGAATCAGTAGAGAAAGAACGCGGGCCTAAGAGGGAGGAAGAAGGAGCGCTCGGCGGAGGTAACAAACTGAAGTTCGACGACGACGATCTACTCCTGTCTTCTAGGCGGTGGCCGATGAGAGGAGGATGGATGGCGCTGCTGGTGGTCGTGAATGAGAGTGGCACTTACCGAGTCAATTGGTCATTGTTGGAAATTCCTTGTTTGTGGGCTCGGTGGGCGGCTCTCCAGATGCTCAACTAAGGACGATGGTGGTTGGTTCGATGAATGACTTCGTCGGTCCGACGAATATTGGCATTGGTGGTCTCAATTTGAGGTAAATTTCTAAAGTTAGGGTTATATACGCCTTTGTTCAAAGGGGAGGTGCAAGAAGACCACAAAGATCTTGAACTTTCTCTTTATGCAAAAAAGCATGTTTATCTGTCCCTTTTTTTAATGTTTTGTTAATTTGCAATCAGATTGATGTTTGTTTTTTAGAGGATATGAGAGCTAAAGTGCTTTACTGGCTTTGTATAATGGTGAGACAAGCTTGGACTTAATTACACTTTAGGGTTCAGTTTCGGTGTTGTGAGTCTTATGACCACTTTTATTACCAAGTTAATGGATGAAATACAAGAAATTTATAGTTGAATGTGTAAGCATGTGATTTTTATCATGAATCCAAGTCCTTAAGTTATGCCATATTTAGGTGCCACTTTGGAGTTAATGAACACTGCATACACAAGTATGATGCCTTCATTCAGATTTTAATGTCAATTAGTCAGACAAGAATAACTTACTTTAGGGCTTCAACACTTTGCTAACTCTATTAGATATCAACAGGAAGAAGTAATCAGTGGTCAAAAGTCTAACATCTAATTAGCTGAAAGATGAAGATGAGAATTGTGTAGCATAGATGAAAGATAAGCAGAGAGAAAATATTACATTTGCTATTGGGAGTTTGAACACTATCTCATGCATTTTCTCTCGATATGAAATTACAACATTTTAGCCTATTAGCTCAAATGGTAGAGCAATGTGTTCAATACACATAAGATGTGGGTTCAAATCCCACATAGGCTACAAGCTTTTGAATGTCATTAGTGCAATAAAAGTTAACGCATACAAGTATCACAGGAGTAAGTTTCCTTAGTTTAACATGACACAAAATACCAAACTCTTTGAATCTTAATAGGCCTATGTGGGATTCGAACCCACATCATTGTGCGTGAGCACATTGCTCTACCATTTGAGCTAATAGGCCAACAACCAACCTTTGAAGTTTCAATTAATACTCTCCCTATTCTTAAGAGTTAATAGGCTACAAGCTTTTGAATGTCATTGTGCCACTTCAAACTCTACATACTTTATGCTCAATTCTATATGCAATGCTTCACATATCTTGAGACCGTCAATGAAGGGCACAACACCCATGTTTCCTTGCAGGTATTTTTGGTTCTGCATTATTTCTTGGTTTTTCTTAGACTTTTCAATGACTGAAATAATGAAGCTCTATCAGGTGTACAATCAAACTATTGAAGAACTTGGTAACTTTGTGGGAGTGGTGAAAAATCTTCTTAACCACTCAATGTAGAAAGATCAATGACTGCCTACAATAATCATCTTTCCTCCAATTCGAGTGAAAGTTACTAGATAATCATATACTCTGCCTACGCTGTACACTTAGTTCAGCAAGAGCAGACAAGTATGCCTAATTGGTCAAAAACCTAATTTAGCATAGAATGAAACTAGACAGAAATGCATCTAACTTTCCAATACTGTCTCAAGAACATAGAAAAGTACACATTTCTATGGCAATCGCAATTCAAACAAATAGAAATATTCAGCAAACCTAACAGTTGCAATACACGGTAGACAACCACCATATTATCTCATAATAATAGTTAATAATATTTGCCAATTTGGGTTCAGGTTGCACATGATTCGGACTTTTATTAAGCTTGTATATGTGTTGATAACAAATAGATGATTCCGTGTTTACAATCTTATGATTGTTTGTACTCTATCATTTTTTATAAGTTTGAAGAATGTTATTGGTGTGCATGTACCAACAGTAAGTATGAACATCAGTATATTGCTACTAAGCAAGGAATGATTTTTCTACATTTATGAAAATCAGTATATTCAACATTAGCCATTAATTTTGTACATAGCAGCAACTTTGGATTTCTATATTTATGAACATCTATATATCACTAGTAAGCAAGGAATTATATAATTAAAGCCCCGAAATTCCCAAACTCAGAAAAGCCCCAAAATCTCCAAATTCTAAAAAGCACCAAAATCCCTAAATTCATAAGAAAATCCTAAACCCTAAATCCATGAATCCCCAAATCCCTTAAATTCCTAAATGTAAAAGATCAAGCTTGGAACATACCTATATTCATGGTTCGTAAATCTAGCGTGGGCGACTTCAAGTTGAGGCTCGCCGTCGACTTCAAACCAAGGCTTGCTCCAACGAGGAATCGATGAAGGAGATTGGATGAAGGGAGGAAAAAGAAACACCTCGCTCGCACGAGGCTCGCCGACGATGAAGGGAGGACGGAGAACGTGGAATGAGAGGCCGTCGGCGACTGGTTGGACGAACGGAGGAAGAAGACTTCTTCACTCACAGAGGTCCTTGTTTCATCTACGTTTTTTTTAGATTTTTAGATATTGGATTTTACTTTTCTTTTCTTTTTAAATAAAGTAAACGGATTCCGTTATGAATTAACATTTTGGATATTTAACGGAAAAAAAATTAAACTTCAGGGTTATCACGTGAAATATGACAAACTTTGATACACCGCGTGGATTAAGCTAAACCTCAGGGTTATCGGGTGAAAAAGCCATATAAAAAAAACTAATTAAATAAAAATATTAAAGAGATTGACAAAATATTATCGAAAGATAGGCGAAATTATCCATAAACTTTATAAATAGTAAAAATTGGCTAATTAAATTTGAAGCGGGGATAACCACATCCCTAACATTAATACTACTAAAACGATAAAGCATAATCAAAATGTTCATTTAATACATAAAAATGAAACCCTAAACATAAAATCTCGTAAGATTTTATGAAAAACTTCCTTGTATACTACATTGGTTATAGTATTAGATCTTTTTTTCTTTTTTGTCGCATATTAACATCTCCAAATCTTTTTTGCTGGTAACTTTTGATGATACAACATAAAACTGACCATGAGTGAAAACAGAGCGTGAAAGATACAAACCGACATTTGCAAGTGATTGGCCCCGGCTCTTGTTTATCGTTATAGCAAAACAAACGCTCAAGGAAAATTGACTTCATTGAAACTTGTATGGGTATGAAGTGTCTGATGGTGACATGAGCACGCGAGGAATCAAAACTTGTCCGATATTGTTGCCTGAAATATTCTTCCTTGTTTGACATGACTGTCGAGCTGCATGATTATCAATCTTGTCCTATTACATAAACCTGAGGACTGATCAATATTTCGAAGCAACATAATAAGGACTCCAACCTTAAGTTTAAGTACATGATTTGGGACAACATAAGATCTAATATTGTTCAAGTAGTCATATGTATAAACACTTGCATCATTGTCTATAATAAAACTTGTCTTGCACAGGATATCCAAATTGAGATAAACTTTCTCATCACTAGGTAACAAAGACAATATATAGTCATTAACTTTATCTACATCTTCATGTGTTGGTGCAAGAATTGCCCGTTCTTCAAAGTATTTCGAAAACAACTGATTGTCCAAAAGAGAGGAATAAACACACTTAACAATTATTGGAATCAGATCTAAGTCATAATCCTTCACCAATAGTTCATCAGGAATTTGTATTTGTACTTCTCCATCATTTCCATCACCTACAATACCATCACCCATGCTTAATACATATTCAAAAAATTCATTTGCTTCTTGGATATCATAATCAGATATATCTTATTGAATTCGTATGTTTCTTGTCAAATTAAGAACTTTACAATATTCCCACAAATAAGAGGAATTAATGATGGCGAAATATCAAAAAAATTAGTAACATGGCATTAGATTTTATGGAGTCAAATATGGTGGTACTTATAGATGATTAATTTTTTTTTACATCAATACTCATAAAAAACATCATACTATAGGAAAAAAATAACAATCAAAACCAGTATTGAACCACTATAGTTCTGCAAACCAAAGTTGAATGTTAAATAGAAGTCATATTATGTTATTCGAGCGGAAAAAAAAATTAAACTGTTTCTATGATAAATTTTATTAAAAACTAATTTTATATAAAAATATATATGATACTACATAATAGTTTTAATCAAAGTGAAATGTTTCTTGTCTTTAACTAATTTCTTAGCTTAGAGGAGTACAAGTTGGTTCTTTAAATTTATGGCTGAGAATATTGTTTGTTACATTTTTGAAAAAAATAGATTATACAAAATATTCATATTGTATGCATATCCGGCTCATATGGGTAGATATTTTATTTTCTTTGATTTTATTTGATTTTCGAAAGAAAAAAAAATGAGAGATTGACATGTGGAAAATTCAATACCGTGATGCCACGTGGTAGCAGAAAAATTTGGTTCATTTTGGGGGCGCCACGTGGCGTAGTGGGTATTCTACTTTAGTAGATATATAGTAGATTACGTACAAAAAATATATGGCTGAGAATATTGTTTGCTACGTTTTTGGAAAGAATAGATTATACAAAACATTCATATTGTATGTATATCCAGCTAATATGGGCAAAGATTTATTTTCTTTGATTTTTGAAAAATCAACGAAAAAATGAGAACTTGACACGTAGAAAATTCAATATCGTGATGTCACGTGGCAATAGAAAATCTTGGTTCATTTTGGGGGCGCCATGTGATGTAGTAAGTATTCTACTTTAGTATATATATATAGTAGATTATGTACAAAAAATATATGGTTGAGAATATTGTTTGCTACTCTTTTGAAAAGAATAGATTGTACAAAATATTCATATTGTATGCATATCCGACTAATATGAGCAGAGATTTTATTTTCTTTGATTTTATTTGATTTTCGAAAAAACCAACAAAAAAAATGAGAGCTTGACACGTGACAAATTTAATACCTTGATGCCACGTGGCAGCAGAAATTTTATTTTTTTGGTGTAAAGGTAAATTCGATTAAGTAAGACCCTACAAAGAGGGAAGAAGAAGCGAAGCAAAGATCAAAAGCACAAATGGACAAGCACGCAGGCCTTCCAAACTATGCCAAAGCGAGTAACAGAGAATAAAACCCCATGGCCAGGGCTGCAGCTATAAGAGCAGGGTAGGAAATACCCCGGGCCTCATTAAAACCTCTATGTTGGAAAACCCCAAGGGAAAAACCAGACATAGAGGAAAAAGAGCACCCCTGCAACCCCAACATCGAAATCCAGGCCAAACAAAACAAAAGGAACATAAAACTGGCGAACGCGGAGAGACATGCAAGTCTTCCACACAAAGCCGACAAAGGTGTCTCTGGAAAGGCACGCAGGCCATCCAAACAACACCAACAATCCCGAAAATCATAACGGAGTGCCCATGGGAAAGCATGCAAGCCCCCCATACCACACTACACAACAAGTAGAACGAGCTATAAAGAGGCAACCATACAAGGAGGAAATCTGTCATGAAGTAAGCGGTAAACATGAGTGAGAATCAAACGGGACATAACCTCACGGGGGACGAGGTTAGCATCAAAAATGCAGGCATTCCGGGCATGCCATATGAAGTAGACCGTCGCCGATAGAGCAAACACACGAGCCCGGGCAAGGCACTCACGACCACGGGCATGACGCCGAAGCCAACTCAAAGCACGCCGAATCGAAGACACCTCGGCGGGAATCATGAAACGAACCCGAACCTCACGCCAAATGTCACTAGAGAAAGGGCACGTGAAGAACAAGTGATCATGGGTCTCCAACTCCGCCCCACACAAGCGACACCCCGGCTCAACATCAAGGAACAAGAGCCTATCATAAGTGGAAAGCTTACCGAGGTTAGCAAGCCAAAGAATAAACATGTGCTTAGGAGTATTATGAGCCGGCCACACCTCCTTGGACCAATTCACAACCGGTCTCCGATCCCGGATAGCCTCGTAAGCCAAAGCCACTTTGAAACGCCCCATCATGCACCAATCCTCGAGAGTCTCCTCTGTGCTTAACTCCCTACCATCAAGCTCATCAATCAAGTCCCTAGCATGGAGAATGCCCTTAATCAAAGGCGAGTCCCGCTTGTGAGGCACCCACTCAAGAGGTTCCACCACACCAAGATAATGGTGATGAACCCATCTCACCCAAAGGCTATCACGCCGGCTCAAGATATGCCAAAAGTGTTTAAGCATAAAGCAATTGTTCCAAGCTTCAAGGTCCAAGAGCCCAAGCCCCCCTTCTTCTCTTGGGACACAAATATCCACCCAACGAACACGAGGCCGCTTCCAAAGGAAACCCCGACAAATGCCAATCAAACTATTAAGGACGCCAAAGGGCATTGGCAAGATGGAAAGCCAAAACCCTTCGCATCCTTGGAGCACCGACGCAATCAACTCTCTTCTCCCGGCAAAGGAGATGCTTTTCTTAGCCCAATCATTGAGGTACCCACTAATCTTATCAAGGAGAGGCTTGTAGTCCATAACCCGGAGGCCGTGAGGGCTAATAGGAATACCCAAGTAGCGGAAAGGAAACACACCAACCTTGAACCCGGTGGAAGCGAGAATGGGGCCTCTCTCAATGTCCGGAACCGAGGCAAGAAAGATGGAAGACTTCTCCACATTAACACATAAGCCGGTCATAAGCTTGAATTGCTCCAAGCAATCCATGAGCACATCAACCGAGCCCATATCCCCACGGCAAAAGAGCACAACATCATCGGCAAAGATCAAGTGGGAGAGCCTCAAACTTTCAGAATGTTGGTGGAAGTGAAAGGCGCTCCGGGCGGTCTCCTTTTTGAGGAGGCGAGAGAAAAGTTCCATGCAAACCACAAAAAGGAGAGGAGAGAGAGGGTCACCTTGCCTAAGGCCTCGTTTGCCCGGGAAGAATCCATGGATACCTTTGTTGATCTTGATAGAATAAGAAGCCGAGCTAACACACTCCATGATCCAAGCCACAAACTTGGGAGGAAAGCCAAGGTGAACAAGCGCAAACCGAAGGAAATCCCAAGAGACCGTGTCATAAGCCTTGGCAAGATCCACATTCAAGAAGCAACGCCGGGTGTCTCTCTTAACATTGTATTTCCTCATGAGCTCTTGGACCAAAAATATGTTGTCCGACATCAACCGGCCCTCCACAAACGCACTTTGAGTTGGATCAATGAGGGAGCCAAGAAACTTTCCAAGTCGAAGAGTCATGATCTTAGAGATGAGCTTGTAGATCACATTGCAACACGAAATGGGCCGGAAATGCTCCACACGGATCGGCGAGTCCACTTTGGGAATAAGGGAAACAATTTTATGATTGAATTGCCGGAGAAGCTTACCATTGACAAAGAATTCCTTAACCGCCGCACACACCTCGGGCCCGGTAGTGTCCCACGAAGCCTTGAAGAATTTGGCGGTGAAGCCATCGGGACCGGGTGATTTGTCATCACCCATGGACCAAAGAGCCTCCTTAATTTCCGAGTTAGACACCGGGGCCTCAAGCAAGGCACCCTCCTCCTCGGACAATGTAGCCCCACTAGCAAACACACTCGGCACCGGCAGGGCCACCGAGACCTCCGAGCCAAACAAACCCTTGAAGAAGGTCACAAATTCACCCACCACCTCCTCCATGGCCGAAGACCGGCTCCCATCATTTTTGGTGATGAAAGGAATGTGATTCCGACGCCCATTAGCTCTCATCAAAGAGTGAAAATACTTGGAACAACGGTCGCTCTTGAGGACATACTTGGCTTTAGCTTGTTGCCCGAGGAAGCTAGCCTCCGCATCATTCAATCTCGAAGCCTTCATTTTGGAAGCCTCCACCAACCTCCTAGCATCCGGGGAATCCGGGTTCAACCGATACTCCTCAAGGGCGCGGGAGAAGTCGAGGTTGGCCTCGGTCGCCCTAGAGGAGATGTGGCTATACTCCGACTTGTTGAGGTTCTTCAAGGGCCTCTTCATGCCAAGGAGGAGTTTGGCAAGCCGGAATTGGTAGGAGCCTTGATGATGAGTCACCCACCCTTCCCGGATAACCTCCTTGAACTTCGGATGATCGGCCCACATGTTGAAAAACTTGAAGTACTTCTTGCCATTCCCGGCGACCCTACGCAAGGACACAATGCCCGGTTTGTGGTCCGAGAGATGCCACATATCCGGAAAATTAGAATGACAATAAAATTCAGAATTTAGCCAAGAAGGATTTACCAAGACACGGTCAATTTTGCTCCACACGGTGTTGTTGGTCCAAGTGAAGGGGTTGCCACTTGTGCTTGGTGAGTCCACAAGCCCTAGACGCCGACAAGCATCAACCATGTCCTTTCTCTCATACATAGAAACCAGGGCCCCATTGAACCTCTCCTCCTCGGCCATCACACAATTGAAATCTCCCATCACAAGCCAAGGTAAGTCATGAGCCTCAAAAAGCTCATCCACATGCCCCCAAATTGCCCGGCGCGCCACCACACTATGCAAGCCATACACAAAGCAAACACCAAATTTCTCCCCGGTTGTCTTGCACATAAGAAGGCAACCAACATGTTGGGTAGACATGCCAACAATCTCAACATCATACCAACTAGCATCCCACATGACAAGAATGCGCCCACGAGAATCAAGATGGAAATTTGAAGCAAACTCCCAACCCGGCGCCACAAGGCGCCCTAACTTAGCAATATTAAGACCACCACATTTAGTTTCAAAAATACCACAAATCTTTACCTCGAAATCACGAAGCACTCCAAGCAAGCCATTTTGTTTCCGGGCTTGGCCAAGCCCTTGGATATTCCATGCGAGGACCTTCATGAGGACACCTTGTGCGTGTGTCCTCGGGTTCTCCGAGAGCTTCGTGTAGGAACCGGATCCTTTGGCCACTTAAGGAGGGCCGAGAGCCCAATCACCAAGGGCCTACCCTCCTCCGACTTGGCCTTTCTTCTTTGTGTCCGAGACACAATCTTCACAAAGGGGGAGTCCACCTTCTCCACACAATTCCCATCACTTTCATTCCCGGATTGGTTGGAAGCCTCGACCTCCCCGTCCTCCAAGCTAGCATTGGTCTCAACCGAGGCCTCATCCGAGTGCTCATCCGAGCTTGAGCTCCCTTCTTCATCCTCGGTGGAGTCATGATTCACATTCTCCTCACTAGAAGTATCACATTCACTCTCGGTCTCCTTCTCAATGTCACCAACATTGTTCTCATTTAAGTTGATGATTGCCTCCCTCAAGGCATTGGCCTCCGAGACATCATCAACCTCGGCCACCTTGTCAACTTTCTTGGCCAAGCCCTTCGGAGCCTTAGACGCCCTCTTAGCCTTAGCACCCACGGCTACTTTCTTTTCTTTGAAAGAGCATCCATCATCATCATGACCAAAGGAGCAACAACCTTTACAATACAAGGGCTCATTTTCAATGAGGAAGGAGCACTCAACCGAATCCCCATCATCATAATCAAGGCAAACTCCCCTAGTGATGGCCTCGACGAAATTGATTTCCACCAACACCCGAGCATACGAGCCTCTCTTCCTACTATCGGTCACGGGATCCATAAAGAGAGGCTTACCCACATGTGAAGCAATTCGGCCAAGAACCTCCGGGGTCCAAAAGATCTTGGAAAGCCCGAAGATGCGAACCCAAAGAGGGATAGTGGCAATGTCACGCCGGTTGAAAGCAAATTTCTCCGGAATATGCTTGAGGATCATCGGTTTTCCATGAATAAAATAGGGGCCCCCCTTGAGCACCTTGTCTTGATCCTCCTCAGACTCAAATTGGAAGATCATCCACCCTTCTTCCACCCGGTATCTAGCCTTGACACCCCAAGCTTTCATCATGTCAACGATCAAGAAATGGCCCGGTTGATAGCCCACATATTGGCCAAGGAGAGACCACCCCCACACGGCTTGCATGGGGAGGCCCTCGGCGACTTTGATGGCCACACGGTTGGATGATGGTGGCGTGAAGGCTAGCTTCCCTCCAAGGCCAGAATTCATGAAGATCTTCTTGGAGCCGGAAGCCCAAGCATTCGGTCTTGCATTGCCGGCACCGGGCCAAGCGGCGACGGCGGGGGCTTTGGCTACGGCGGCATAAGTCTTCGGCGCGGAGGAGCTAGCGCCGGCACGACTGGCCACTTTCAAAGGTGGTTTCATACCAACCAAGGAGCCATTAGGGATGTCATGGGCTAAGGCACCATCGGAAGCCATGGTGCCCTTGGCACCGAGAGCCTCGGCGTCGGCGGCATTGGTTGGGACATTGCTCTCGGCCATCTTGACATTCCCCAAACCTTTGCCATTTGCTTGACCATTTTCACCGGTCAAAGGACCCATGGCCGGCTCATCTCCACTCCTAAGCACCGGTGCCACCTTTGGAGCAACATCGGCCGCTGGAATCACATCTCCGGCCTCGGAATCCCCATCGGAAAGAACATCACCTTCATTACCCACCACCTCTTCAAAGCCAAAGTCAATAAGTTCTCCTAATTCCACCGTTTTTTTGCTAGCATCGGTCACCTTGGAAGCCAAAGCCGTGGCCAGGTTCACCTTCTTTTTTGCATCACCGCCGGCGCCACCCTTGGCCACCACCGCCAGAGCTTCAAGGAGCTTGCCGGGGTTTTGGACTCCATGGGAGGGAGACAAGTTGCTCTTCTTTTTCTTCCCCATGGGAAGATGTGTCACAAGCAAACAAAACAAGCCAAGACAAGCCGGCTACCAAAGTGGTAAAGAGGGGGGCTTGCTTTCTTGTGGAAGAAAAGTGTATGGCCAAAAATGGTAGTGTGGTAACGGCTGGAAAACTGCAGAAATGCAGGCCAAAAGCTGTGGCTAGCTAGGAGAGGTAAGTGGACAAAGGGGGAGGTGGTCAAAGGAAGACAAAAGCGGCAAAAAAGGGGGCAAACACCGGATACACAAACAAGAGGCACAAAAACGGATTGAAGAGGGGTAAAAGCTTGGAATGAACTTGAGTTTGAGCAAGAACACCTACCAAAACTGAATCGGAAGAGCAAAGACAAGGGCCACCGGATGATAAAACGCCAAGGGAACCAAACCGCCGGTGCACAAGTGAGGAGCAAGAGCGCCGGCGAGAGAGAAACCCAAGCGCCGGAGTAACAAACACCGGCCAAGAGGACGAAGGGGGGGATGGCTCCGGTTCGGTGGTGGCTCGTGAGGATACCACCATGAACATGAACAAGGGACTCAAGAGGAGAACCCTTGCCGGAGCAAGCCGGAGAGGAGAGGAGGAGCTCGCCGGAAATCGCCCAAAGGAAGAGAGCGTTTTCTCTCTCTTGGGAGCGTTACTGAGAGCTCTTTCTTGATTCTGGCAGCAGAAAATTTTGGTTCATTTTGGTGGCGCTACGTGGCGTAGTAGGTATTCTACTTTAGTAGATATATAGTAGATTACGTACAAAAAATATATGGTTGAAAATATTATTTGCTACGTTTTTGGAAAGAATAGATTATACACAATATTCATAATGTATGCATATACGGCTAATATGGGAAGAAATTTTATTTTCTTTGATTGAATTTTATTTGATTTTCGAAAAACCAACGGAAAAAATGAGAGCTTGACACGTGGCAAATTCAATATCGTGATGCCACGTGACAACAGAAAACTTTGGTTCATTTTGGGGGTGCCATGTGGCGTAGTAGTAGACCTGAGCATCTTCGGGCTCGGGCCAGATATGGTCCGGGCTTGACCTGAAAATTTAGTCCGTTTATCCGGGCTCGGGCCGGGCTGAGCCCGGGAATAGGGCTTGGACAACTGTCCAAGCCCGTCTGCATTCCCGGGCTCGGGTAGCCCGCCGGGACCCGTATTCGATTTTGTATATAATTCACATCTTATAATTCATGTCAATAATTACAAAAATATCAAAATTTTTATAAGTCTAAATAGTCTTTCCACCTTACAATAAAAAACATTAAATATCTAATATCAAAGTCTACACACATGTGAGAACGAGGGGTGGAGTGGAGTTTGTAACCCATAAAAATTTAGCTTTTATATTGCTTAGTTTAAGTGTTTTTATTTTTATTTTTTTAGGAGTAGTAATAATGTAATATTATATATAAATTATATTTATATATTATACAAATAATATTTATATATTATATACGGGTCGGGCTTACCGGCCCTACAAGGCTTGATCCCTTGTCCAAACACGTCCCTCCCGGTACTCGGGCCGGGTATTTTCGGCCATTTAGGGCTTACGAGCTTGTTCATACCCTCCCGTTTACACGGGCAGGTGGGCCGGGCCGTACGGGTCAGCGATCAGTGAGCCCGCGTTTGCCCAGGTCTACGTAGTAGGTATTCTACTTTAGTAGATATATAGTAGATTACATACAAAAAATATATGGCTGAGAACATTGTTTGCAACGTTTTTGGAAAGAATAGATTATACAAAATATTCATATTGTATGCATATCCGGCTAATATAGGCAGAGATTTTATTTTATTTGATTTTCGAAAAATCAACGAAAAAATGAGAACTTGACACGTGGAAAATTCAATATTGTGATGTCACGTGGCAACAGAAAATCTTGGTTCATTTTGGGGGCGACATGTGATGTAGTAGGTATTCTACTTTAGTAGATTGCGTACAAAAAATATATGGCTGAGAATATTGTTTGCTACTCTTTTGGAAAGAATAGATTATACAAAATATTCATATTGTATGCATATCCGGCTAATGTGGGCAACATTTTTATTTTCTTTGATTTTTGAAAAATCAACAGAAAAAATGAGAACTTGACACGTGGCAAATTCAATACCGTGATGTCACGTGGCAACAAAAAAATTTGGTTCATTTTGGGGGTGCCATGTGACGTAGTAAGTATTCTACTTTAGTATATATATAGTAGATTACGTACAATTAATATATGGCTGAGAATATTGTTTGCTACGTTTTTGGAAAGAATAGATTAAACAAAATATTCATATTGTATGCATATCCGGCTAATGTGGGTAGAGTTTTTATTTTCTTTAATTTTTGAAAACCAACGAAAAAATGAGAGCTTGACACGTGGCAAATTCAATATCGTGATGCCATGTGACAGCAAAAAAATTTGGTTCATTTTGGGGGCGCCACGTGGCGTAATAGATATTCTACTTTAGTAGATACTAGTTGAAGACATGTGCCCTGCACGGGGGCGTTATTCTAAATGCGTGATTGTCATATATATTAAATATAATAATATTTACTAATCATGTTTATACATAATCATAATCAAATGAATTTTCCAATAGCAATGAAATTTAGGAAAAGTCTATAACATCAACTACTCAAAAGAACTTCTTGTATGAAACTTAAGTAGTTATAAAATATCAATCTCTATATGAAATTTAGGTAATTCATGACAAATTTTGGCAAAATCAACACAAAAAATATACATCTCAGCTAAAAAGGCATGAAAAATTAAATTTAAAACCAAACACAAGAAGCTCCATTTGCATCATGAAGTGAACCGACAGGAACAACCTGCTACACCACATTAAATTGTTTGCAAAAGTTTAGAACAATACTTGGTAGGATTCACAAGTTCATGATACTAATAGCCTAAGTTGTCAACATTCCATAATTCATGACAAAATGTAGCAAACTCAAATATGAAAACTACACATCTAAGCTAATAAGGCACGAAATCCTTCCAAGCAGCGCTTCATCAACATGCATCCCTGTAAGAAGAAAATATATTATGAATAATTAAAAGTTGTGCATCATTTAACAATATCATAAGAAAAACTATTTAAAAAAAAATCAAAAGGCATGTTAAAACGATTAAAGATGTGAAAATACTAAGGCGACAAAAAATAGTACACTTAAGATTTTTCTCGAGGTTAAGAAGTTCATGAAAACGATGGATATTCCTCTCCATAGTCTGCAATAATAAATAAAAGTTACCAAATAACCATCTCGCGATGGCTCAGCTGGTAAAAAGCCTATGAGATGGTCCAAAGGACCCCATAGGTCGCCAGTTCGAGTCTCTCAGATGGCCACAAGGGGCACGGTGAGGGTCTTTGACCTGACACAGTTATAACGTGGTCTCGATTGCTCCGCTGGGCCCGTGGGGGGAGTAGGGGGAGGGCCCCGAGGGTGGTGCCCCTGAACCTCCCACGAAAATTCAAAGAAAAAAAAAAGTTAGCAAATACAATGTAAAATACATACTAAATTCATGTTTAGTATAAACAAAACTTACGGTTGAATATTATATCTCTGCAAATGGCTGATCAAATTGAGGAAAAGTGTGAGTACGGTCTATAGTGTTGCAGATAAGCTACTTATAGATTGATGCGATGTTGATTGAGGAAGAATCAAATTTTAACTAAATACTTTTTTAATTACTATAAGATTTCTAAAGATTATATACTAAAAGTGAATATTTTACCACGATACGTATTTGGAGGTTGACCATGGAGAGAGCTATCACTGAGGGAAAACAATTAGTTGCAACATTCAGGATTTTGTATTAGTTTATATTTTATAAAAGATTTTGTAGATTATGCCTTGGTAAATAACAAATTCAAGATTATTCCTTAAAAAAAAAAGAATCAAGATTATGATAAAATTATATAATTAGTGATGCCACGTGGCTGAGAATATTATTTGCTACGTTTTTGGAAAGAATAGATTATACAAAATATTCATATTATATGCATATCCGAGTAATATGGGCAGAGATTTTATTTTCTTTGATTTTTTTTGATTTTCGAAAAATCAACGAAAAAATGAGAACTTGACGCGTGGCAAATTCAATACCGTGATGCCACGTGACAACATAAAATTTTGGTTCATTTATGGGGCGCCACGTGGCGTAGTAGGTATTCTACTTTAGTAGATATATAGTAGATTACGTACAAAAAATATATGGCTGAGAATATTGTTTGCTACGTTTTTGGAAAGAATAGATTATACAAAATATTCATATTGTATGCATATCCGGCTAATATGGGCAAAGATTTTATTTTCTTTGATTTTCGAAAAACAAACGCAAAAAGTAAGAGCTTGACACGTGGCAAATTCAATACCGTGATGCCACGTGGCAGTAAAAAAATTTGGTTCATTTTTGGGGCGCCACGTGGCGTAGTAGGTATTCTACTTTAGTAGATATATAGTAGATTACGTACAAAAAATATATGAATGAGAATATTGTTTGCTACGTTTTTGGAAAGAATAGATTATACAAAATATTTATTTTGTATGCATATCCGGCTAATATGGGCATGGATTTATTTTCTTTGATTTTATTTGATTTTCGAAAAACCAACGAAAAAATGAGAGCTTGACACGTGACAAATTCAATATCGTGATGCCACGTGGCAGCAGAAAATTTGGGTTCATTTTGGGGGCGCCACGTGGCATAGTAGTTATTCTACTTTAGTATATATATAGTAGATTACGTACAAAAAATATATGACTGAGAATATTGTTTGCTACGTTTTTGGAAAGAATAGATTATATAAAATATTCATATTGTATGCATATCCGGCTAATAAGGGCAGAAATTTTATTTCTTTTGATTTTTGAAAAACTAACGAAAAAAATGAGAGCTTGACACGTGACAAATTCAATACCTTGATGCCACGTGGCAGCATAAAATGTTGGTTTATTTTGGGGGCGTCACGTGGCAACAGAAAATGTTCCGGTTCAAGGTTCCCTTGAACCGGAACTTGAACCAGCTACCCCCCGGAATCGGCGGTCCGGTTCAGGTTCGGCCGGTTTCCCGCAGGTTCGGAACCCGGTTCAAAAAATATAAAAAATAAATAAAAAATAAAAAATTGTCAAAAATTAAAACATTTTAAAAAAAGGAAACCGGGTTCCCGCCGGTTCGAAACCCGTTTCAAAAAAAAAGGAAACCGGGTTCCCGCCGGTTCGGAACCCGTTTCAAAAAAAAAAACATTTTAAAAAAAAAATAAAAAATAAAAAAAAGGGATAGGTTTTGTAGCTTTTTTAAGATTTAAATTTCAAAGGGTATTGTAATATTATATGATTTAGGTTAGGGGTTATAGTTTAGGGTTAAGGGTTTGTATGTTAAGGTTTTGTATAGTTTATGGTTTATGGTTAGGTTTTTTTATAGATAGATGGTCCGTAAATAGTTAACGTTATACAGTTCATCCACCAACATACATATAATTATGCACTTACCAAAAACATTATTATCATACTTAATTAGTGTTCATGATTTAATAAGGGTGAATAGATTGCTCGTAAACTCCATTATAAAGAATACAATATGCAGTTTTATTTTTAATAATTATATAAAATTCCTAATTTATATGTTCTATTACTATAAATTCACACATCTACCTTCAATTTTCATCATACAATACACCTTATAAATTATTCCAATCAAAAAATTATCTTTTCGATATATCATGTTAATTTTTCTTTATAATTCTCTTTTATATTTTACATACTATAAACAAATTTAAATTCATTCTTAAAATATATGGACATATACATCCAAGGCACGGAGACACATACTAGTTCTCCACTAATTGTGAAAAGCTATATCTCCTTAACATGTTTTTATGCTTAAATCTAGGTAATTTGATTTATACTAGTGTAATACCCGTGCCTTGTACGGGATTTGTTTATTTTATCTTACATTTGTAAAAATAGTATATTTTAATTATCGATGAATCATTGTTTCAATATATATTTGATTAGTTATTTAAATTAAAAATGACAAATTGACTAAACAAATTAAAGATATAAAAAATTACATTATATAAAGAGAGACGGAACTCTCCATAACTTTATTAATAATAAAAATTGATTAAGTAGTCTTAGAAACAGGCATAGCCACATCCCTTTACATCAATACTACTAAAACGATCAAACATAATAAAAATGTTCATTTAACTCTAATACATGAAAATGACACGCTAAACATAAAATATGACACGATGTTCAAAATTGCTACAAATTATCAAAAACTTCCTTGTATACTACATTGGTTGTAGTATTATATTTCTTCTTGTCTTTGTCGCAAATCAAGATCTTTAAACCTTTCTTGCTAGTCACCCTTGATGAAGCAACATAAAACTGACCATGACTGAAAACAGGGCATGGAAGATACAAACCGACATTGGCAAGAGATTGGCATTGGCTCTTGTTTATGGTCATAGCAAAACAGACACTCAAGGGAAATTGTCTTCGTTGAAACTTAAAAGGAAATGAAATGTCTGACGATGACATTATCATGCGAGAAATCAAAACCGTATGTCCAATATTGTTGCCTGAAATAATTCTCCCTTGTATGACATGACTGCCAAGCTGCGTGGTTATCAATCTCGTCCCGTTGCATAAACCTGACGTCTGATCAATATTTCGAAGCAGCATAATAGGGACCCCAACCTTAAGTTTCAGTACATGATTCGGCAGACCAGAACATCTAATATTGTTCAAGTAGTGAGACGTATAAATACTGGCATTACTATCTTTAACAGAACCTGTCTTGCACAGACTATCCGAACTGAGATAGACTTTTTCATCACCAGGCAACGAAGACAATATATACTCATTAACTTTATCTACCTCTTCGTGTGTTGGAGCAAGAATTGCTCGTTCTTCAAAGTATGCCGGAGCCAACTGATCTTCCATAAAAGAGGGATAAACAGATTTGACAACTGCTGGAATCAGATCTAATTCATAATCCATCACCAATAGTTCATCGGGAATTTCTATTTGCGCTTCCCCATCATTGTCAAGACCTGCAGTCCCATCTCTGATGCTTAATACCCAAGCATAAAATTTCTTTGCCTCTTGGATCTCAGAATCAGATGTACCTTGTTGAATCCTCATGTTTCTTGTCAGAGTAAGAACTTTGCAATGATCCCACAAATAAGAGCAAAAACAACATCTTGCCTGCTACCTTTTGATATAACGGGTATGATTTGCCTAAAGTCTCCACCAAGTACTAAGACTTTCCCTCCAAAATGCTGTTCTAAACTAAGAGGATTTGTAGCCCGTAAAATATCTCGTAACGTCCTGTCTAAAGCTTTAAAACAGAACCTATTCGTCATGACAGCTTCATCCCATATAATAAGTTTGGCGGCACATATCAACTCAGAAAGTTTCATACTTGAACATATATGACACGTTGAATCCTCATTAACTTGCAAATGTATTTTAAACCTCGAATGAGCAGTTATGCCGCCAGGTATTAAAAGAGCCGCATTTCCACTTGAAGCAACAATAAGGACTATTTCACCTTTTGACCTTATAGCCGACGAAAGTGCCCTCTATATATAAGTTTTGCATGTTCCACCATAACAATATAAGAAGAAGACCCCCCCCCCCACCCTCCCCCGTTATTTGATATAACAACATTCATGATCTCATCATAAACCCCTTTCTGTTCCATTGTAAATCTAGAAAGTAATTGTGCATGCTCCTCGGCTAGAATTGATGTGTCATATCGAAGTTCATCTTGTATAAGCTTGTTGACACCTTCAGACATAAGACTTGAATCTACAGGAGGCATGGTTTTGTAGTGACTCAAACTACTACCATTCCGTTGTAATAACTTGTCAATTTCGGCAAGAGTGTAGTTTTGTAGTTGATCATCTGTTAGATGCAAATCTGCATATATATAGCATGCACGTGTCACTACAATTAAATGAGTACAATATCTGTATGCAAGAGTAATTCAAATGCAGATAACATTATGATCATGTAAACATTAATAATGAAATATATACCCTCAATTCGTAGAATTCTCCTCTGTTTGTTGACAATATCATCTGCTAGAAGCCTCCATGTTCGTTCCCAAACAAACTCTGGCTTTGACATGCTATCAGACAACAAAAGAAATACATATAGACTCCTAATATAGTGCGCCGATCCCCAAAAACTTGCTTCAGTTATCCCGTCTATGTATTCTCTGTCATCATCTAACAACCCCAATGCATAGCAAGCTTCTTTAAATGTAGAATAAATTATACCCTCAATAGTCCGTAAATCTTCGTAGCATGTTGGTCCTTTAATATAATTCAACATAATTTTAAGATAGTACTTCTCGCCACTACCTGGAGGTACATGATAAATCCTTCCAACTGAACCACGTCTATCACGTTTTTTCCAATGTCTAGATGAAGGTATCCAAACAAATTTCTCTGGAAATTCGGAATATGTCAAATCTTTACCTTCTGGAAACTTCTTGTTAGACGCCATCCATTGGAGAAACATTGATTTTTCACTTTCATGATCATTTAAGACTGCATCAATAGGATCATCATAATCAAATAGAACGCTTTCCTTACCAGGAAGGTGCAAATTCAATCGTTGAACAGTAGGAGTCCTGTAATGAATATCAAAGCCAAAAATTCTCCAAGCAGCTTCACACGCCGATATATAGCGGCAAATATAGTAGTTTTTTATTTCGTCCATGCCATCATCACCGAAATTGTTTGCATCAGAGTTTGTTATTGCAACAGTGACGCGATCATGCCCTTTATTTATTATGTACTTGAATAGATACTTGATAGAGCCCGATCGATTGCACCATTCAACGTTTATATGTGCATTGTACTTTAGGAGAATAAATGCATTGTAAGGAACCACATACCGATTATAAAGGGGAACTCCACTCTTTTCAATCGTTCTACCATCTTCACGCCTTCTATATACAGGGTATCCATCTTCATCAACAAACGTATGTTCAACAAATTGTTTTGGAAAGTACTTTATACACTTTCCATCTGCCATACACGGAGATGATGGATTAGAAGCTCCGTATGGACCATGCATCATGAAATTTGTCACCGCCTTGTATAAATCAACATCCTCTGTTGGGTGTGGAATTTCAGCCGAGATGACCTTATCAATATCTGTAGTGGTTGGCAACTTAGATTCCTTATCCAGAAACAACAAATTATGGGCATAAGGCAGACCACGCTTCTGGAATTCGAATGTGTAAATAACTGCAAAATATCCAAATGTATTAATAAATACAAATTATCAAATATATTAAAATAAATAATAAATTGAAACATAGATAGACTATAAACTTCTGAGGTTTACAAAATAAAAAAAATTAAAACAACAACTAAAGTAAGGAAAGTTGAAAGAGACGTTACCCAAATTAACCTTGCCAAATATTTTTTTTAACTTTGAAATCTTTTACCATGGACTCCAGTTTCATGTGGAAGACTCTACATATAATGTCTGGACGATCCTCTGGATGTAGACCCCTTTCTTCGCAAAACTTTACAATTTCAGGCCATTTTGAATTGCATGTCAATCAAAGAGATAAAATGTTATTACAATATCTGTGCCTTATCTAGTGTAGTAAGTATTAGAATGTCAAACATTATTTCATGCTAAAGAATCTTTTGTAACCATAGTTTTGTCAAACATTAGAATCTTCCAGTTTATTCTAATATTTGTGCATTATCCAGTGTAGTAAATAAATTCAGTTTAGTAGCTTTAATAAACTGTTATTACATGCTAAAGAATAGCTAAAGTGACCAGAAGAATAATTATATAAACTTATTATTACATGCTAAAGAGTAACTAAAGAGTAGCTAAAGTGACCAAAAAACGCCAGTCACTCTGAAAGGCACAACACTTAACTATCTAGCAATTATCAAACTAAATCAATAAGTAATGAGATTATGCTAGAAATGGGGACATCATTTAACAGATCCTCGGTCATTTAAAAATATGTGTTCATAAACTCATCTTTGTGCATTTCATACTTAGGAAATAAAATTAGTTTGTAATCAGTTTTCTAATAACTACTTAATATTAACAAACACCTAAATCGTATAGAGTGTATACATAATATTATAATCAGTATTCAGTTTGGCTATTTTCATCAATCAGTGCATAATAATCAGTATATAATATCTTTGCAAACAAATAAGTTTAGTTCTTTCCACATACCTACTAAATGATGAACAACTGATTGTGTAACCGTAGTTTTGATATGGTTCAACTGTTTTGTACTGATATTGTGGGAGAAGTTGTAGTTTTATAACCCCTAAAAGCATTGAATTTATACTGCAAGATCGTGCTGAAAGGATCAAAATATTTGGTTCTACACTTATGGAAAACATGGATATGCAGTATATTGTTGACTTTTGGGTATCCTTTATTACATTTTTTGAAATCTGCAATATATTTGGAATAACATTTATTAATGTTGACTTTAGGGTTTTGATTTTATTGTGCAGATATTGTAGTTGGATTTTTTGTAATCAAATTTGCACGGTTGTTTTTGGAAATTGCAAATTTGTTATACTTTTGAGGCATTTAATAAAGTGTATTGTTATTTTTTTGGGCAATCCAGTTTATTTGGTTAGGAAAGTGTAGCAGGTATATTTTGTAATACCCCTCATTTTTAGTAAGGGTATTTGGATAATTTTCTCAACCCTCGTTCTATAATCGTGACGCGTTAGGCGAAATTCGGAATTTCTGTAACGCGTATAATCTCTGTAATAATTCCATGAGCATTATAATATACATTCGATGTATTTTCGAGGCTTAAAATATTTGTTTGGGTACAAATATTAGTTATTGCAAGGTTTTAGCACATGTTTAATCGTTTCCCGGGCAAAAGGATGCGAACAGGCCTTTTCCGCGACCGCGGAAAATGATGCGTCGTCAGCCTCGCGAACATGCATTTTTCCGTGATCGCGGAATATTTCCGCGACCGCGGAAAACGCTTCGTCCTCGTCTTCAAGGCTTTGTCGGTTGAGATGGCCGTCGATTCGTCGGGGTGGATTTGGAGCGGTTCGTCTGGCCGGGAGTTGGGGTGCTTGGTGGCTATAAAAGGAGGGCTCAGATGGAGGGTTGGAGCATCCGAAATCCAATCTCTCTCTCTCTCTCGCTCGTGTCGCCGGAGTTCTCGTATCATCGGAGCTCTCGCCGGTGGTTTTAGTGGTCGAGTGGTGGTGCAGTAGAGGCGTCGTGGTGCCAGGAGACGAAGCCCTCTCGTTTGGAGCCTCGTCGTGTCGTCGCCGGTGAGGATTTGTCCGATTAGGGTTGTCGGGTTCATGGCCGCGACTGCGGACATGAACAGCCGCAACCGTGGACGATGTCCAGACATCCGCGACCACGGAATCCAAGCCGCGACCGCGGATTGCCTTAGCAAAACGCGATCGTGGCCTTGGACGATCCGGTCACGGATGGGACCCTCGTTTCTTTCGTTTCCTTAGATCCGTATTATTATTTACTGAATCTAACCTAGGGTTTCGTTGTGGGTTCGTTGGCGTCGTAGGAATCCGCAATCCGATTCCGTTTCCAGTTCCCGGACCCAAAAAACCATCGTCATTCGTTCATCTCAATCAAGGCAAGTGGCGGTTCTCTCTTGCTTATCATTCCATGTTTCTGTTAATTATTAATTATTTCGGATTGTTAATTAAATTGGGATGAATTATTGTTTTCGTTTGGGAATAGAATTTATAAATGATATGATATAAAATGTGATATTATGATAGGTTGTATATATTGCTAGAAACAACGTTATTCTATCTGTTATTACCATGATGGTATTGGTGTGGATTTTATGTGTGAACTTATACATATACAGTTAAAACGAGTATTCGTAGGAACGCTATATACCTTGCGAGGTCTAGCCGTTTCTTTATAACCGTGGTGGATAGGATGTCCAAGCCCTAACACCCTTTCCTGGTCATGACTATCCCCTATCCGAGTATAGGGGAGGTATACACAGTTGGTGCCAACAATCGGGATTTATTCCCAAGATATCTCTCGTATCGAGATGATATATTATATGATAAAAGCTTTAACGTAAATATGCGTTTTGGAATTTAAGAAGATAAGTGCGATTATGCACATAATTAATATACCCTCGGGCGAGGAGTACAACGTGGAAACCGCCCGGACTTCGGTTAGAGTAAGTCTTCTTTCCAATATGGATTCGCATTGCGCGGTGAGGTTGGTCGTTGACCCAAATGATCAAGTCATTTTTAAACGCTTGTATAAAAACTATAACGTTCCCAAACATTTGTCATACTTTCCCATAAGACTCAATCTTTTGGAGTCTTCTCTTCATACATTTCCCATAAGACTCAATTCCTTTGGAGTCTTCTTTTCAATGCATGTCTATTCTAATCATTCCGTGAAAGTTTCGGGTTATATATCGTTCCTTCGGTTATTATTCGAGGGACAATGATAGTAAACGGTTACGATCCCTAGAACCATTATGTTTTCACCCTTGCATAGTCTTTCATTAGACTAACCAACCGGGTTTTATTCCTTGCATGGTTGGCTGGTGTCATCCGTCCTATACGGCACATCAGTTGTTGGTTCCCGAAGTCTTGAAGTAACCAGTTGAAGAAGAGGCTTGCAGTTGCAGATTTAAGTGTCGGTATTTCAAGGTCATTTAGTATTACTTTAATACATATTGTTATAACCTAGTCAAGTAATAGGTTTATTCTAAAAGTCTTCCGCTGTGTAATTTATAAGTCTTCCGCTAAGATTTAACTTTGTTGTAAAAATGTTACTCTCGTTTGATGAGAGATCTTTTAATAAAAGGGTTGAGTTTCATATTTAAATATCTCCCGCTGTTTAATCTTTCGTTAATTAATATGTTCCTTTAAGTTTAATTGTTCCAATTAAAGCCTATGGTGACATCGGACAGTAACGTCTGAGGTCACTAGCGTGTGGCATTTCCGACAATAAGTCGGGGGTGTTACAGTTATGGTATCAGAGCAACGGTTTTAAAATTCTTGGCCTATTGTTAGGTTTGAGAATTTTCAAAAACTAATTTTGAAACTATTTTCAAACCTATCTTCTATTAAAAAGGAATTTCGAGAGTTTCAATGTTGAATTTAAAAGTTATAAGTAACTCTGGTAATTTAATTTAAACTAATGATTTAGCTATTTTGAACTTCAAAAATTATTTATCGTTGGTTTATAAAAGGCGTGTTATACGCAATCAAAATAAGTTTAAGATTGTAACTTTAAAAGTGTGATTTTGGTCTTGGTACAAGTTTTGTGATAATCGTATCACTAGTTTGAGAAACTAACTTTATAGATAATTATTTTTATATATAAGGTTTAAAGGTATAAAGTATAAAGTTTGAAGGTATCTGGTTTAAAACTAAGTGGTTTTCCAAACTTCTGCAAGTTTCGAGTTATTACTTATTCCTTAGATCCATTCTTAGGAATATCGTTTCTCCCTAGGTTTATTGTCATTTAAAGGTTGACATTTCTCCTAGAGTTCCCACTTTCAAGTAAGTCAGAAGAATGTCGTTTCTGCGGTTAATGGTGGTGGGCCAATCAGACTGATATAGAGTTATTAGTTTGGACCCTTATAAATCGTATCATAACGTAATTGACTCAGTGTCATGTACAAGTTGGAAAAGATCTAAACTAACGTTATGGTTCATCAACAGATAATGGACACCCGATCCACCAACCAGGCAGCTAACGGAAGTCCTAGCAACGATTCTCGAATTCGGCTGAGAAGTTCTAATCCACAAGGGGAAGACGCGGGATCTGGCTCACGTAATAATGAACCGACCCTGCGACAGGATGTTCTTCAGGGACAAGCGGACCCCCAGGCTGCAAGGGGAGATCCACCTCCTGCCCCGATTGTGCTAAATGCGACTATCATTGGGCATATAGTGGGGCTAGTGGTTGAAGTATTAATGGGCCAGGTGATACCGCAAGCCCAAGCGGCCCTCATACCTCAAGTTGCAGCTAGTGTGGAGGCACAGATTAAGGCAAAGGGTAGGCAACAGAATCGCATGGCTCGCTCGTTCAAGCGGCCGGCGTCGCCCACCAAGTTCGAGAAGTCTGGTCGTACTAAGACCAAGGCGACTCAGGTTGGCTCCGCCAAAGGCTCAGGTTGGAGTAACATCGTGATTCAATGCCGCAACTATCGTCAAGCTGGGCACAAGAGTCCTAGTTGCCTAAAGGCAAAGAGGATATGTTACAAGTGTGGGAGGGAAGGCCACATGAAGGCATACTGTAGGAAGAAGGGCATAAAGCCAACACAAGCATGTCAGGCCTCAATGGCTGGCTGTGGGCAGAACCCAAGGACGGAAGTGTCTGCTTCGGAGCCATCTGTTACCTATGATAAAGGCAAGGCGCCTATGAAATCTTCGGGTCAAGAGCAACGACTCTTTGTGATACGTCACCCCGACGGGAGGGAAACCCTGTGCGAGTGGTAGAATTTTGTAAGTTTTTAAGAATAGGGAGTTATGACTTGTGTCGATAGTCTCCATAGTTTAGTAATCTGTCTATTCGACTTTCTATCAGTTGTTTTATGTAATGTTTCGAATAATAAAGAAGTGTTTCCTTGTTCTAGAAATTACTAGATTCGTTACTATTGCAAATTATTCGTTCATACGAGACTCCGTGAGTGCCAAAAACAGTTATATCACGTGTGGATAAGGGCTGTCAGGACTCATAAAGGAGGGGTAACGTATGGAGCCTAGGTGTTCATTCCCTACATGGTTAACACCAGGGGCGACTCCATTACTGAATTGCTAGATCCATTCTTAGGAATCTCTCTTTGTTCTTGGAGTAATGTCACATCGGTATGACAATAATTACTCCCTTTGTTGAGCGGACGAGCGTTATCTCGTGAGTTGAGTTTTACCAAAATTCCTTAATGTAAAGGAAACAAATGTATGTGGTTAATGCTCTATGGGACGAAGAATTTTTTTTCTCTCTCATATGTGTACCCTGAACATTTGTTGTGGTAAAAGTACGTAGAAGTGAACTATATGAAGATTAGAATGCCTAGTTGTGAGGTCATTCTGTAGTCATCTATAAGGATAGATTGCTGAGAAGAAAATAAATGTATTCCAGAGATAGTTCATAGGGGGGTCAGTTCCTCTGAAAAGATCGTACTCTATTACGACCTTGAGTAACACCTCAGGACCCAAGGGTGTGAAGTCATAGGTATTATTTTGGAAGATTCATCCGAGGTTTCGTTATGAGGCTTTCTTAAGAGAAACGACATAAGGATTGGATGGAGAGTGATCGACGTCTATTATAGGCGATTTGATGTCACGTTTAGGGAAAATAAAGTGATTGGCGGCAATTGTGCTAATTGACTTATCACGATCTTGTTTGAGGAAACTAGAGGTTTTAAGTTGGACGTGAGCTTTAGGGCCAATTTTAATTGGGCCAAGGAGCTGAATCAGTGAAGTGTACCTTCAAGAGGTATGGAGTTATGATATCTAGAGTTTTTACAAGGCTTGATATGAGGATTTTAAGTGGGTGGGACGTAAGGCCAATGATATAGCACTTTCTGGAAATTAAGTTGTGGAACGATTGTTTCGGGAGAAAGCTCATTTAAGATTGAAGGGTTATGGAATAAGGACTAGGTTATTCAGAAGATATCGATACCAAAGGATGTAGCATGGGAAATTGTCATATATGCGTTTAATGAGTAAAGTAACGAATGTTACTCGTATATAGCCAGTGAAGGATTTAGGATGTGAAGTGATGGATTGTGATGGCAAGACATCGTTCATCAATATGTATTTTGAGTAAATAGAGTTGAGGAACCTTAAAGGTTTAAGTTAGAACTTTAATAATGAAATACGTTAGGGTAATCTTGGATAAATGGTAAATATCCGTAAAGCAAAAGAGTGCTTGATTTGGGGTAATAAATCGTATAAGGACAACTGATTACTTAAGGATTTTTGGGTGAATAGCAAACTCGACCGATAACAGTTTGCTACGATTTTGAAGGTCGAATAGTGTGGCATAATGTAAGAATGTGGATGATATCAAGTGGACTTGAGGAAAAGGCAACCTACGTCTATTAAGGTGATCGTATGGTACGTTTGGGTAAAATGAGAGTATAATCTTTTGAAATGGATTATTAGATCATGTTGAGATAATCGGACATGGTTGTGGTGTGATTACTTATGGGATCACATGAGTAAAATATTTTGAGTTAAGATATGGCACAAGGGCCAAATGTGATTAAGGTAACCAATAAAAAAGGGGAGCCGTGTATGTAAGGAGTAAGGTCTATATGACAAGTGGAGGTACTAAGTTGAAGTATAGTTGAATTCTATGTATGTACTTTGAGGATCTGACTGTCGAAAGGAAGTTAGTAGAGAGATGTTGTATTCTTCTGGTTGAGGACTTCAAGGTCTTTATGAGGAATAGGGCAATATAGCGAGGTTATATTGGAGATTATAATGGATACTCTGATTAAGGAAATGGTAATTATGCGGATGATCATATCTGTTCTAACGAGAGTAAGGAATGTAGGCAGTATGTTGTAAGGGGAATCATGATCGAATAAATAGTTCGATTTTGGTGACATAGATTGCGAAAACCAAACTCGTTTAAGGATATCAACTTAAGGAGGATAAGGTATGTACGCTGAGAGAGGTTTATAAAGAGAAAGTTGGAAGAGAAATGTGTGTTCTCATGCTTAAGGTATAGCGAGACTAGTGCGATGATTTTGGGAGACAATTATCCTAAGGTAATTATGACTTTGTGGATATAGTCACGAGTTAATGCAAGTGTAGCACATGGTGATAGGATATGCGAGAGAGTGCTATGATTGAGGAAACAAATCGTTTTCCTAGGAGCAAGTACAAGGATGAGATGATTAAGGATATTAAGATCAAGTAATAACATTACGGTGAAATCGGACCCTTTAGTTTAGCAATGCTAGTTTCGGGGTCGAAACTCTTTTAAGGGGGTAGTAATGTAATAATCCTCATGTTACCATAGGGGTAATATGATAGAATGTATGTTTGGTGAAAGCAAGTTATAGAATTCTCTTAGGTTGAGAAGGGTCTAAATTATGGTTAACCTGACGTTAACTGTAATTTGAACCAACTTATAAATTTTAACTTAGAAATGTCTGCACCAATTTTACAAAGTGCGAAACGGGCTAGACATGGTTAAACTTATACGGTTGTGTAACTTAGTATTAGGTCGCATCTCCGGGTTGTTATCAGCCAAGTTTCGGGGTCGAAACTTCTCTTAAGGGGGTAGAGATGTAATACCCCTCATTTTTAGTAAGGGTATTTGGGTAATTTTCTCAACCCTCGTTCTGTAATCGTGACGCGTTAGGCGAAATTCGGAATTTCTGTAACGCGTATAATCTCTATAATAATTCCCTGAGCATTATAATATACATTCGATGTATTTTCGAGGCTTAAAATATTTGTTTGGATACAAATATTAGTTATTGCAAGGTTTTAGCACGTGTTCAATCGTTTCCCGGTCAAAAGGATGCGAACTGGCCTTTTCCGCGACCGCGGAAGATTTCCGCAACCGCGGAAGATTTCCGCAACCGCGGAAAATGATGCGTCGTCAGCCTCGCGAACAAGCATTTTTCCGCGACCGCGGAAAACGCTTCATCCTCGTCTTCAATAGCTTCGTCGGTTGAGATGGCCGTCAATTCGTCGGGGGGGATTTGGAGCGGTTCGTCTGGCCGGGAGTTGGGGTGCTCGATGGCTATAAAAGGAGGGCTCGGATGGAGGGTTGGAGCATCCGAAATCCAATCTCTCTCTCTCTCTCGCTCGTGTCGCCGGAGTTCTCGTATCGTCGGAGCTCTCGCCGGTGGTTTTAGTGGTCGAGTGGTGGTGTAGTAGAGGCGTCGTGGTGCCAAGAGACGAAGCCCACTCGTTCGGAGCCTCGTCGTGTCATCGCCGGTGAGGATTTGTCCGATTAGGGTTGTCGGGTTCATGGCCGCGACCGCGGACATGAACAGCCGCGACCGCGGACGATGTCCAGACATCCGCGACCGCGGAATCCAAGCCGCGACCGCGGATTGCCTTAGCAAAATGCGATCGTGGCCTTGGACGATCCGGTCACGGCTGGGACCCTCGTTTCTTTCGTTTCCTTAGATCCGTATTATTATTTATCGAATCTAACCTAGGGTTTCGCTGTGGGTTCGTTGGCGTCGTAGGAATCCATAATCCGATTCCATTTCCAGTTCCCGGACCCAGAAACCCGTCGTCATTCGTTCATCTCAATCAAGGCAAGTGGCGGTTCGCTCTTGCTTATCATTCCATGTTTCCGTTAATTATCAATTAGTTCGGATTGTTAATTAAATTGGGATGAATTGTTGTTTTCGTTTGAGAACAGATTTTATAAATGATATGATATAAAATGTGATATTATGATAGGTTGTATATATTGCTAGAAACAACACTATTCTATCTGTTATTACCATGATGGTATTGGTGTGGATTTTATGTGTGAACTTATACATATATAGTTAGAACGAGTATTCGTAGGAACGCTATGTACCTTGTGAGGTCTAGCCGTTTCTTTATAATCGTGGTGGATAGGATGTCCAAGCCCTAACACCCTTTCCTGGTCATGACTATCCCCTATCCGAGTATAGGGGAGGTGCACACAGCTGGTGCCAACAATCAGGATTTATTCCCAAGATATCTCTCGTATCGAGATGATATATTATATGATAAAAGCTTTAACATAAATATGCGTTTTGGAATTTAAGAAGATAAGTGCGATTATGCACATAATTAATATACCCTCGGGCGAGGAGTACAACGTGGAAACCGCCCGGACTTCGGTTAGAGTAAGTCTTCTTTCCAATCTGGATTCGCATTGCGCGGTGAGGTTGGTCGTTGACCCAAATGATCAAGTCATTTTAAACGCTTGTATAAAAACTATAACGTTCCCAAATATTTGTCATACTTTCCCATAAGACTCAATCTTTTGGAGTCTTCTCTTCATACATTTCCCATAAGACTCAATTCCTTTGGAGTCTTCTTTTCAATGCATGTCTATTCTAATCATTCCGTGAAAGTTCCGGGTTATATATCGTTGCTTCGGTTATTATTCGAGGGACAATGATAGTAAACGGTTACGATCACTAGAACCATTCTGTTTTCACCCTTACATAGTCTTTCATTAGACTAATCAACCGGGTTTTATTCCTTGCATGGTTGGCTGGTGTCATCCGTCCTATACGGCACATCAGTGGTTGGTTCCCAAAGTCTTGAAGTAACCAGTTGAAGAAGAGGCTTGCAGTTGCAGATTTAAGTGTCAGTATTTCAAGGTCGTTTAGTATTACTTTAATACATATTGTTATAACCTAGTCATGTAATAGGTTTATTCTAAAAGTCTTCCGCTGTGTAATTTATAAGTCTTCCGCTGAGATTTAACTTTGTTGTAAAAACGCTACTCTCGTTTGATGAGAGATCTTTTAATAAAAGGGTTGAGTTTCATATTTAAATGTCTCCCGCTGTTTAATCTTTCGTTAATTAATATGTTCCTTTAAGTTTAATTGTTCCGATTAAAGCCTAGGGTGACATCGGACAGTAACGTCTGAGGTCACTGGCGTGTGGCATTTTCGACAATAAGTCGGGGGCGTTACACATTTTTTGGGGCAAGTTCATTTGTGGTTCAATCAGTCGTTTTTTTTCTTTTTCAATCCATCAGGTTCAAATTTGCCAGAATTTTCTTGGTTTAGAAATGTGTATCAAGCTAAGTTTTTGCAACAAATTCATTTTTTGTTCATTCCAGTAGGTTAAATTTTGCAGCATTTGTTTTGGTTACAAAAGTGTATTTGTCACCAGATTTAGTTTGTGTGCTATTTGTCATAGCACAACAAGTTGAGTTTTTTATGCTAAGTCTGCTTATATTAGGTACATTGCATCTGTTGCACAGTTTTGTAACCATCCGTGCATATGCAAATCTCCATATATTAGGTACATTGCACATTTGTGTTGGTTTTGTATGAGATCTGCATGTTTAGTATTGTTGCACAAAATCATACAGTTGGTCGGTATTTTTATTTCATATCAAATCTGCATATATTAGCTTACCGAGAATAAAGTGGGAATATATTAATTAAGGAAGTAAAGTAATATAAATTTATTCCGACTGATCTTTAATTTAAGTTAACTGTAGGATACTCCAAATTTATGATTTTTAATTTAAATCTAAAAAACCACAGGCTGCCACATATCAAAATTAATATCGTGACGCCACAGACGATTTTTTTTTGGGGTTATTGTAGGAGCGCCATGTGGCTTATCAGGTATTCTGCTTTAGTTATTATATAGTAGATAAGGGTAGATATGCGTGACTCAAAATTTGAAAGGAATATTCAATCCGTATTGGATTTGATTATTTTTGGACCATATTGTCCCGACCTCTCAATTCAATGAATTAAAGAAAATATAATTCAACTAATATGGAACAATATTCCCCTCCAAATGAGACAAAAGTAAATCTTTATGAATTAAAATTGTAAAAAATTGTTCTTTCGTCAATCTTCGTTAGTTACTAATTTCCAAAATTATAAAAAAAATCCGACCTGCCGGAATCGAACCAGCGACCTAATCTGCATATATTAGATTACCGAGAATAAAGTGGGAATATATTAATTAAGGAAGTAAAGTAATATAAATTTATTCCGACTGATCTTTAATTTAAGGTAACTGTAGGATACTCCAAATTTGTGATTTTTAATATAAATCTAAAAAATCACAAGCTGTCACATATCAAAATTAATATTGTGACGCCACGTGGCGAAATATTTTTTGGGTTATTGTAGGAGCGCCATATGACTTAGCAGATATTCTACTTTAGTTATTATATTATTATATAGTAGATTAGAGTGGGAAATAATAATTCAAAAACTTAACAAAGTAAATTTATGTAATTTCCATCTTTTGGGCGGGCCAAATTAATGGAATGAGTGACTCCTTATATTCAGAAAAACTTTGAGGTTTATTGGAGTATGACAGGGTCTCTAATCTCCTGAGGCATATATAAATTTCTTGGTAAGTGTTGTTTCCTGTCTTGAATTGGGGCTCCGTCCCCTCATCCTATTTTTTTTTTACCGAAAAAAGAAAAATTGTGAGAGTGAAAGACATACTCGCTGCAGTGGAAATCCCGCCGCTTTAAGGGGATTTGAAGAACATGGAAGAACGGCTCAAGGTGGCGGCTTTGGTAGGCGTCGGTGCTCTTGTCGGCTCTCTCTCCACTCTTGCGTTTCTCAAGCTTCTCAACAGGTATTAGTGAACCTACACTCGGCTTATACAATATTTGAAAACCTGTGGATGATTCTGGCCCAGTGGAACTCATTTTTGATCTTAGGGTTTAGTTACGTGCAATTTATCTTACGATAATTACGGAGGCATGCTGCTCAGACCGTTGAAATTGATTTTTAATCCGTTCTTTTCGCCATTTTTAAATATGACTGATGTCGATTGAGATTATCTGTAACTTTTGATCAAAATCGAGCACAGTCATATTTAAATGGCGAAAAGAATGGATTAATTGAGCAACATAAGGTGAATGATTTTGATTTAGACTAGAGTGCAGTCCATATCGGAACAATTTACTTGTGCTCTTGGTGTCAGCGTTGTTTGGTGACATTTCTAGAGTTAGATGATATAATTTGGCATGTTCCAATGGGATATGAAGTTCATCAATACTACATTAATAGTTTAAGATCAATTTGGAAGTTCATGGAAAATGGAGATTCGGTCTTATAATGTAGATGGTTATTCTCCTTTTCAAAATTCCAAGCTCTTTTCATTGGAATGAACCGGTTTTGCCAATTGTATAATGTCTGGTCAAACATTAGGTGTTTTTAGTGACCAGCAGTGCGCTACTGCGCTGCATAACCTGGTGTGCTATTTTTCCTGTTGTTTTGTTGGACATGATTGGCATGATTTTCAGTTAACATGTATCAAGTATTGGACACATCCATGAGCACATCCAAACATGGTATTCAATGGTATCAACTGTCAACAAAGCAAAAATACTGGGGCAATGTGTTGAATGTCTATGTATAATGTGTGCGATACTTGTACTCTGGCTTTCCTATTCATATTCGTATATCGGAGATCATATTGATTGATAAATTCTTTTGATAAATGAAGTGGTGTGTCCCTGTCTTGGGCAATGTAGATGTTACATATTTGTGGCTGCGTTTGGTAGGGGCTAGGTTAGGCAAAAAAATTGTAGTTAAGCCCAAACATGTCATTTTTAAGAGGAAAGTCAGCCATTTGTATCCATGGAATAGAAATACAAGTGCAGGTGTTTTCAACTTTTTGCCTTGAGAGGTTTGTTTGTAGTTCATCAGTTTTGAGAAGGACTGTTTTGGTTGAGTTACTAATGTGGATTGGAGCATGTCTTAATTTGAATAATCATTTGAAATTTACCCAATATGATATTTAAGATACTTATTTCAGGTGGAGTTTTAAATATCTAATGTTCTAGTCTTAATGTTATGTATTTTGTCTGTAGAAAAATTGAAGCTGATGGCTTCGAACCAAAGGGAACTGAATCTATTGGTAAGCTAGTCTAGTGATTCCTGTTGTTTTATATACTCTTTACATTATTGCTGTATATGCTTCCAGTTAGGTAATCCCACATGAGCTATTAATTAGAATAAGTAGGTGTTAGGTAAGAACTAATGAATAACTCACATTATCTGATATAAATGAAGCTTCTATCCTCAACACATGGAAAGGGGATCTGCAAATGACAAATCTTGCTTTTCATTGGCAATCTTTATGATGGTTTCTCTTAGTAATATGTTACAATTCAGGATTTAGTCTATAGATCTTAACTAGTGATAGTAGAGACAAGGTAGTGGGTCACTTTATATCAATTTTGGTATAAGTTGGTTTATGCTTGTCAGTCTTGAAAATATACATTTAAGAAATATTGTCATGCTTTGCTTTTGTAATTGTAAGGAAAATATTGTCATTCATCCCTCTCTTCAAGTGATATTATGCTATTTCCTTTTTTTTTTACTTGCTTGTATATTTAACTGGTGTTTTGAAATTATGACCTTCAATAGAATTCCCTATGGACTAAGAAACATCTTGTGGCAGCAGGTAAAGTGAACTATGTTGCAGATAGGCGAGACCTTTTACAAGATGAGATAGTTTCTGAGCAACTGACCAGGTAGTTTAAGTTGCTATTTTTTTTCTTCTTTTTGCTTCTTAGTCGTACGATTCACAATCAATGATTCAAAATATTTCCTTAAGAAACTAAAAAATAAGATTACATGAGAAATGAAAGAAAAGAAAAAGGAATGTACAAGTCCCAAACCCAATCATGAAAGATAGTGATACAGACTTTTATGGAAGTGGACCAACCCAAAAGCTAGCTTGATAGTTGGAAGATCCCATATAAACTCCACATCAACCTGTGGTATGATTGATGTGGAATCTAATTCTCATATCTTGTAATTGCAACTGAACCATATCACACCTTTATATTCACTACCTTAGCCCATAAGAACCTAGGGATGAGACCATTTGATCTTGCAACAGTTAAAAATGGAACTTCACAGGGAAGTTTTTATCATTATGTTCAGTTCTATGATGCCAAATATAGCAACAAAAGCATTGCTTGGTGGCAGGATTTTGTTCTTACCCCTAAGAAAAATGTATTTCACCTGAAGATTTTGTTTGAATACCCAAAAATAGGAAGACAATGACATCTATCACAGAAACACTAGACCAACCATGAAGTTAAGATATTTCATGTGTTTTATGCACTTTGAATTTGTATCATTTGCATCCAGATCCAAGGGTCCATCTAAATTCTGATATAATAGGTCTTTTAGGTCAAGAAATTCTAATATAATGGTTACCATAAAGGGAAGTGTCACTGTATCATTCCAGATCCATGTAGTTATCTTCTATTTTTTTATCAATCAATTTCGATCTCTGATTTTTAGGAATATCCAATTCTTTGGAAGTGATTGCCAACAGAAAGTATCAGGATCCTATGTGGTTGTCATCGGTCTTGGTGGTGTGGGGAGTCATGCAGCATCTATGCTTTTGAGATCTGGGGTTGGAAGACTTCTTCTTGTGGATTTTGATCAGGTGTTAAATGATTCTTTTCCTTTCCATTGATCATGAAATGATTGAGTTTTCTCTTTGCAATTGACAATGGAACCTCCTGCTTAAATCTTCTATATATACTTATTTCTATTTGTTTTAGCTTCGACTCTTCAATTTGTTTCTATGCATGATGGTGATCAGTTGCAGAAAAAATATTTCTGTTCAAACAGTATATCCCTGCATTAATACATCATCCATTGTAGCCAAAACTAAGCTCTATTGATACCAAAAATATGGGAAACTCTGCAGTTCATTTGTACCTGTTTCAGTAGGTGATGGCCAGCAGTACTTGTATATGCATAACTGAATGCTAAAACAAATTGAATAATGGGTTTTTTCTTGTAGGTTTCACTTTCATCACTCAACAGACATGCTGTTGCAACAAGGGAGGATGTTGGCATTCCAAAAGCTGTATGTCTTAAGAAGCACTTTTCCTCAATCTTTCCCGAATGTCAAATAGATGCGCGGGTGATGCTGTATGATGCATCTTCTGAAGAAGAAATTCTATCAGGCAAGCCGGATTTCGTCTTGGATTGCATCGATAATATTGATACAAAGGTAGTTGCATGTTTTTAGTTGGTTTACTATTTTGATTGTTCCACTTAGAAATACTGGTCAGGCAGAGTTTTGAAGGTTTGCACAATCTTTGCAAAAACCTGTATCTGGATATTGTTGTATAACTGAACCATTGTGATAATCATCGACAAACCCATGTCTCCTTTAACTGTCGGCAGAATCTCGCGTGCTCCATAACTCCATAACTCTTCCATTATGATAATCATCGACAAACCTCTTCATTGTAATTTTACAAGACATTTTTATTTATATAAAATGAAATTTTGTGAGCTTATGTCACAAGTGCTAAGAATTTGGTTCTATAAAATTTGTTTGACTTTGGATGTGTTTTTAGGCGGTAGTTCATTTGGTTTCGTATTATACATGCTTCCTGAACAGTATGTACAATATCCATCGGAACATGATATTTATATATATATTGATGACATGAGTTCTAGGATGGCATATATCTTTGATACGTTCATTTTGTTCATTATGAAGCCGATTCATTCTTTTATACGTTAACTAATGGAATTCTAGGTTTACTGAAATTTTACTGCTTTGTTCAACAAAATCACTTGATAGTAGGGGTGTTCATCCGGTCCGGACCGGACCTATTCGGTCCGGTCTAGGACTGGGGTTTAGACCGGTCCTTATTAAAAAAAAATTTAATTTTAAATTCTTATTTAAAATCTAAAAAAAATATCTAAAAAACATTTATACTCCTAACTTATTAAATTAAGAAAAATATCTATAAAAAAAACATATAAATCTCCAAAAAAACATATAAATTATAAAATATATTTAAAAAAAATAAAATCCGGTCCACCGGTCCGGACCGGACCCGGATTAAGGGGAAAACCTGGACCGGAGACCGGACCGTAATTTCACCGGTCTGGTCCGGTTTTCCGGTCCGGTCCCATTTTGAACAGCCCTACTTGATACGGTTTGGCTGCTTCCACATCAGTGCTCCTTACTTCATCAGTGTTCCTTACTTCATGAAATATGGTGTATCGAGAAAATTCTGCTTCTTTGTTCGAGAAAATTCTGTTCCTTGATGCAAATGCAATTAGGGTTAGAATTTGAGCACAATATAGTTATTATCTATAGATAGTTTGGCATCACTTGAGTGTTGGGAATTTGCTCTTTGGTGATTTTTTTTAACATAGAATGTTGTGGGGTTCAGGTCAATATTTCATGGGTATAGACTATAGACATTGTTCTTGTAGACAAGTTATAGAATTAAAATTATCCAATTGCTTTCGTTTTTCTCTTACTTTTGGAGTTTATATGGTAGGTTGCTCTTCTTGCTGCATGCGTGTGTAGAGGTTTGAAAGTTCTGTCAGCAACAGGTGCTGGTGCTAGAGCCGATCCAACTCGAATTCGCGTGGCCGATCTTCGCGAGTCCACAAATGACCCTCTTTCACGATCTGTAAAGCTTCGATTTTGAATTTCTTGCTTCCTAATTTCCAGAGTAAAATTGCTTCAACAGTTATTGTATAATTGGCTATTTGTTTGATTCTTTCTGTCAGTTTCTCAAGAGATGTAACTATTTCGTGTCATTGTTCTGATAGTATTTTTCTGTTGCTTTTAACCCTTTGCACTTTATCCTTCTTTTTAACTTCATAATGTGGAAATCTTCTTGCTGCTGACATTTATGCAAGTAAGATTTGTGTCGTGCATGCAATATCATTTCTTTATTGATGGAAACTATATTTGCAGGTAAGACACCGTTTAAGAAAAGATCATGGTATTGAAGGTGGAATTCCAGTAGTTTTTTCATTAGAGAAACCAAAGGTGAAGTTACTTCCATTCAAGGGCCCAAGTGGAGAAGAGGAAAATCCTTCAGATTATCAAGTAAGAACCTTGACTGGCTTAAACTGATTAATTATGGTTTTCTTTTATTCCTTTCTATGTTCTGTTATTCCAACTGAAAAGCTTATACAGGACGATAATGTTCTCGAATTGTACTAAAATATTACTGTGGAGCTCAAACTCTGTAAGCACTACAATGCGTTTGACAAAACAAATTTCAAGTTGGTAATGTTCAGGCAAGTAATAAACTGGAAAAAACGATATATAAAGGTTTCCCAAGATTCATTTTATTATGTTCTGATTCCTTAGGAAAAGAAAACACTTAATTTTCCTGAGCCAAATAAGTTGAGGAGCTACAAAAACTCCCCTGCAGCTATATACAGCTCCAATGGGCTTCAATTTATGTCAAACCTTTTTGTGGCCTCAGTATTTAACTTATTTTCTTATGGATCAGTCATACTGCTGGTGGTACTGGCAGAAAACATTGGTTCTATGGGTGTGCATATAAGTTTTCAAGATATTAAAACTCGAAGAAAGTAAGAGATTCTGGGTCTCATTTCAATAAGATTTATTAGTCGTACAGTTATTTATTTTATTTGTGGTGGGGGTGGGGTTTTTGTAGAGGACATAAATAGAGTAAATCCCAAAGGGAGCATTTCAATTTTCCTTAACCTAAAATAAGAAAGGAAATCAATCATTTTTTCTGTAAAAGCTTACTCAACTGTTACAGTACATTTTTGTAGTTGATTTCTTAAATAATGTGGTTTTTTATATCCTTGTGTCCTAATATTGCAATTTTTCATGAGCAGATAGTCCCTGGATTTAGGGTCCGGATTATACCAGTATTAGGATCTATTCCTGCGATTTTTGGGTTGGTCATGGCTTCATACGTTGTAACACAACTTGCTGGATTTGAAGTTGATACAGAGCCTGTGGTGAGCTTCAATATGGATCACTACCATCTCCTCCATCAACGCCTCATTGAACATGAGGAACTAGTGTATGGAACATCCGTTGGAGTTCAGGTATGATATGATTCTTCTGAATATAATTTTTAGGTACATATTGATGTTAAGCAGGCAAAGCAGCTGATAGGTCTATATTCGGGATTTGTTTTCTTGCATTTTTTTGGTTTGTGTTTCTTGAACGATTAATATGAAAAGAACGGGATCTTCAAGCTGTTTAGGCTCTCTATCATCACATTGATTATCTTATACTTTAATACTTGTATTCAAGCATCTGCAATTGTTGGAATCAAGAGAAAATTCTTTTCAGCTTGGGTTTGTACAGTAATGATATTAGCATATGGGATGCATTGAGCTGTATCTTTTCATATGGGAACCTCTGACAGGGCATGCTAGAATTTATGAAACGTTGTAGGACTATGAGCAGTTTGAACATTTGAAATTCCTCAGTTTTTGTTTGCATTTGGTTGATGAAGAAAATTGCGTCTCCGAGTGCTAAAAAATATTAGGGTGAATAGAAGTGAATTGCTGTGAAATCAATTTAATTCCCTCTTCTTCGATAATATATACTCCGTAATAGATGTGGTTTTGATGATTAATTTACTTGCTCTGAGTTGTAAATACAGTTTCCAGTCACTTATAATTGCAGTAACAGATATTAGCTTCATTAAATTGCTTTCTCATTTTTGTAGTTGTATCATTACATTTAAGTTGCTAAAATTGTTCTATGCTACCACACTACTCAATCACTCGTATGCTACTTTTGTAGACTGTAGTCTATTCTCTTTTGTTTCTTTAAGCTGTGTGTGACAAGTTCTTATTTCTTGTAATTAAGGTAGATGTAGACGAGGTGATGTATGTTGTAAAAGAATTATGGCACGGACGAAGTGCACGAGATGATTCGAGAAAAGATGTGGGGCGTGCATTGTGGCGATCTGTTAACGAGTTGATGCTAGTAAGGTATGTTATTGTTAACTTTCTCTAGTCTTTACCATATGTCGTGAATGTTGCACATAACCAAGAAAATAATGCTAGCAAAAAGTGTGGAATTATCTTTTTTCTTTAATGGAAAATGGTAGTCATGATAAGAACAAGACAAACTTCTGTTTCCTATCAAAGTCTCAAGTACTTGTATTTGTATTTTTTCTTGCTTAAACTCTTACAAGTTTTTGTTGAAACAATATAGGTGGGATTGTACAAAACCTGCTACAGTGACGAACTTGATTCTTTTAAAATTTGAAGAGGTATGTTATCTTTGGTATTCAACTTTTGGCTGAAGTATTTTAATGCTAGAATTCTCTACATGCTGCTCTGTCTTGCACCCTTGTTATGTGAAGTAGTTGGTTTGGATGCTTGCTGATTTGATGCTGGAATAGCTGTTTAGTGATATTAAACGATACCAGGGGGAGAGCATCCTAGTTAAGCGGAAGTCACTTGGTTTTTGATGATCCTATATTCGTATCTGCAAAAATAAAGACTGCAAACTTACTCGATGGAAATATATTATAAACATAATTTGAATTCTACTATAATGTTGTACTGCTAAGCCTTCAAAAAACATGTTGGTTTCACTGTTTCCATGCACACAGCACTCAACAAGAGTAGCAGATAGCTAAAGGAACCAACATAACACGATCCTTTCTTGACTATAGGTGCCTTTCATGCGGTTGATGCTTCTCTATTATGTTCTCTTTTCTTTTGCCCAAAGGTTCTTGCTGTATGATTTTTTAAGTTTTGCTTTAAGCTCAGAGTTGAAGAACATAGATTTTTTGAGGACTAGGAATGCATTAGATGATAACTTGCTGAATCTATTTAGCCTGGAAGCTGTATTTCATACTGTATAATTGTACATGAATGTTGGGATAAATGATGCTTAAACATAAAGAGAATTCATGTTGCTCTTTCTTTGGGTATAGATAATTTACTCTTTGGCTTTTACTGGCATCACTAAACCCGTGACTATAACGATAAGTGTAAGCTTCATTGGCTGTTATGTTGTTTGTTGCTTTCCAGGCTGATGGCCATGAATCAAGAACACTAGATGACGTAAAGGAGAAGGAACCAGAGTTTTTCAGGCGAGTGAGAAGGGTGCTTCATCGGGCAGAATCAGACTTTGGATTGTAGTGGCTGGGGGAGGCCTTCCTAACCTAGCGCAGATTGGAAGAAACACTTCTACACAGGCAGGTCTCTTTGGCTAATATCACTCTTTCCTGGTCGAATTTTGTAGGTATCAGTATTAAAAAGTTGGGATGAAGTAGATTATTTATCCCTCTGTTGTGCAATCCTCCTCTTGTGACTTGTTATAGAAAACAAAAATGGCTTCATCGAGTCTGTCTGGAGCAAACAGAGAACCCTGTTCGGCTTATAGAAGAAGGCCTAGATTTTTTTTTACAAAGTTTAGCCTAAATGTTGATTTTCGCGTTGCAAAGCTTGATATGGTTCAACCTTAATTAGCATGTGTGGATTCAAAATCTATGGGTAGCACTTTTTGTGTGAGTTGGAGATAGGGTAAACCTTAACTTAGTACGGTTAAGTTTTGGAAATGTTCTATGAGTATAACTATATACTTTTCTTTTGGGAAATAATATGTGAAGAACAATATAAACTCATTTTGATTCCTTTCAAAAGAAAAACTCAATTTTGATTGATCAAAGAGAAGTAATAGAAGGTGAGCATTAACACAGTTTTATATACAAGGTGACAATCTTTTTGACAATTAAAGCATTTAAAAGTAGAAGCAGCCTTGTAAAAAGTCATGTACGACTATCGAAGATGCACTAAACAAGCATAGAAAAACAACGATTATGTTAAAATTTTCATTGTTATATAGAGTGCAGTCAAGATTTAAAAAAATATTAATGTAGGATTAATCCTGATAATTATAGACCTTATACCAAGTAAACAGCCCATATGGTTTTCCTGTTTCCCAGCAAACCGCGTATGAAAAAAACATAGTTTATACTTCGTACGTATATATACTAATGCTTGATGCGTGAAGTAAATTAATTTAAATTTAACAAGATCTTATTATATTCATACAAATAGCTACAAATGACATCGGCAACGGCAGCCCCTTATACATCAATGAACAACTTGAAATCGATTATAATTGACCACTTTTTTATAAAACGGACTTTTCTATAAACATACATTTTGTACATTTTGTCCAAACATCAATACCCACTAAATCAACCATCATTAGTTTCGTAATGATAATTTGACCCGGTCTAATATAATTACTTTTACAACAATTTACCAATTATTGCCTGATACATATTTTTTCTTTGCAGTTATGGTGAAAATATGTTTTGGTACTTGGCAGTGGGCATTTCTCTTATTCACTAATGTTGAAAATGTATGACAATTTTAGGGGTGTTTGGTAGATCAATTGTGCACCCGCAACATCTAACTACTGGTATTACTTATTAGCTCTTTTTTGGAAGTTATTCAGTAAATTAGTTTCAACCGTATCGTTATGGCTTCATATGTCTAATATCTTCAAAATATATAAGGAACACCTTCACTTCGTTAATGGACATATCTAATACAATAAGTTCACTCGTACAAAAATATGGGGTAGTTATAGAAACATTATAATTCTTTTTATTGGCTTGTATTGAAGACGGTAGTTACATTTATATTTTTTTAGAAATATTATTTTGTGATCCTCACTTTAATCTTAATTCTTAAGTTGACAATTCTAAGTCTTGGTTAAGTAATGTTGAAGTCGTCATTTAAGTAATGACTTTTTCCTCTCAATTATTTCTAAGTAATGACTTTTTCGGCTCGATTTAAAAAAAAATGAAATTACTTCTTCATTTCAACCCCCCAAAAAAAAGAGAATGATTTTTTTTTTGATATGGTAAAAATTAGATTGGAGACCATAGAATAGCCGATTTCTCAATCTATAGCATCCTTGCGGATGAGAACTACAAATTCTAGACTATCTCTAAAGTCTTTCAATGAAACCTGTTGAACCTTCTTCGCGATGAAATCAGCCACGACGTTGGTTTCTCGGAAGACGTGAGCAATCTATACTGAAGAAAACAGTTGTAAAATACACAGGATATCAGAAATTAGCATTTCAATATCCCATGGACAGTGCCAGATTTGATTAAGGACATTCACGATTGTAAGGTTGTCGCATTCAAGATGAATGTTGGTAATACCTAATTCATAAGCCTTTACCAGGACATTTCTTACTTCCAATGTTTCTGTTTTAAGCGGGGTTGAAATACCAAATTTATCCCCAAAGAGGAAGAGTGGTTTTCCTGAAAATGTAGCCAAAACTAGATTCACCATTGGTTTTGGTGGATCCATCTGTGTTGATTTTAATTATGTTATCCGGAGATTTTTTCCATTTCTTTATTGGTCGTCTTACAACGTTTGTTTTATGAATATTTTGATTGTCTTCTGTTAGACAGTCAGGGTTCCAGTTTTTCGTTTTATTCCAAATCTCAATTTGTTTCTGAATATAATTTGGTACATCCTTAATGGGTTCAATATCATTATTTGTCCTACCAAAGCTTTGTTGGTTTCTATAGAACCAAATGCTCCACCAAGAGATCATTAATTCTAAGAATTGTGATCTATCAGTTTTTTGTCGAATTTCTTCAATGATTTCATTGATTTTTGTATTTCCTATGTTTAGGGATGTGATTATGCCAAAAGTGTCATGATTCAATATTTCGATTGTTTTTAGGGTATGCTTGCATTGGAAGAGGAGGTGGTTCAAATCTTCCAACTGAGCATTGCAGCGTATACAACCCAGGGGGTTGCAACCCCTTTTTCTGCTAATCTAGCTTTTGTTGGGATTCCTTTTTTCATTAATTTCCATACAAAGTTTTTAACTTTGGGATACGTGTCCATTTTCCAAATCCAAGAGGAATCATAGGAAGTATAACTCTTATTTTTGTTAATTAGTTCCATTGCAGAATTTGTAGAAAACCAACCATTTTTGCTAGTTTTCCAGTACATTCTATCATGGATCTCATTTAAGGGTATTGTGATCGAGGTTATTTTTTCGGTTAAATCATTGGGTAAGTATTGTTCAAGTAAGTCTTTATTCCAGGTTTTATTTGGCAGCATGAATTGAGCTACCAGGACATCCTTATTCAGGATTGACTGTGAATTTATGTTATCACATAAGGGGGTATTCAGGACCCAGTTATCCGTCTAGAATTTGATAGTTTTTCCATTACCAACTTGCCAAATTAGTCCAGATTTGAACTCAGGCATGAGTTCAATCATTTTGGACCATTGCCAGGAGCAGTTTCCTTTTTTCTCGTAATGAAGTATATGGTGTGTTTTCATGTATTTGTCCGTAATAACTCTAACCCATAAGTTATTTTGTTCGGCTAGGATTTTCCATAGTAATTTGAATTGAAGGGCTTTGTTCATGTCTTTAGCTTTTCTCAAGCCAAGACCTCCTTGATGAGTTGGTTTACAATTTTTTTCCCAACCTATAAGAGGTTTATAGGAGTTGTCTTTGTTCCAAAAAAAGGATCTGTTTAGCTTATCCAATTCATTGTGGGTGTGTGTAGGTAACATGAAACTTTGCATAAGATAATTGGGTCTTGAAGCCAAATTGGTTTTTATTAGTGTTGTTCTTCCTGCTTGGGAAAATGAATTTGCTTTCCATTTAGATAATTGTTGTTGGGTGCTAACTAAAAGGTCAGCAAAAGTGTTCGAGTTAACTCTACCATTGATGATAGAGCAACCCACGTTTTTTTCGAGAGATATCATGTTTGTGATTGTGAGAATGCCTTGTAGAGCTAATTTCTTTTGGTTGGCGACCTTTTTTGCTTTCTATTTCAGTTTCTTCTTATCGAAACAATTCTTTAGTTCGATCAACGAATATTTTTATTAAGGGAGATTTGGTCTATTAGCCTTTTAGATTTACGGGGGTCTTGTTTGCACCGGAATTTTTTGTGTTTCGCACCGAAAATAGTAAACGCTACATAGTAGCGTTCAAAAAATAATAATTAGTAAAAGCTATATGGTAGCGTTTGAGTAAATCCGGTTGAACCGGGTCAAGTTAAACGCTACCATATAGCGTTTACCTTTTTTTATCCGGTTCAATAAAATTAAAAAAAATGAAATTAAAATTGGAAAAAAATATAGTGTTCACAAACGTAGCGTTCAAAAATGCTATTAAAACGCGTTTCATCTCTTCTTCCTCCCTCTTCTTCTTTCCCCTTCCCTTTCCATTTCCAGAAATCCTAAACCCTAAAATGTCTAACGGCGGCGGCGACGGCGATCGTGTGGAGGACATCAGCAAGGTGGTGGAGGCTGGAGGAGAGACGGCGGTGGTGGAGCTTCTGGCGGAGGTGGACCCAGATCTGGTGGAAGAGGCGGGAGGAGAGACAGTGGTGGAGGAGGCGTCGGCGGTGGAGGTTCTGATGGAGGAGGCGGCGGCGAGAAGGACGACGCCGGAGGAGCTTGTTCCGGAGACGACGCCAGAGGAGGTGGTTCCGGTGCCAGGTAGGGTCGGGTCCGGTTCAGTGGAGGAAGTTGGTCCGGGTTGGGCCGGACTCGGGTCGAGGCCGGCTGGAGGAGACGAGGCGGGTGAGTCGCCGAGTCGCGTGTCAATGTGGGGTTGGAAAACGCTCTCTCTGTGACGGCGGCAGTTGGAGCGGTAACGGTGGCACACTCGTCGACGTGGGATGAGTCGGTGGCGTCTATGATTGAGGCGAGCGGATCGAAGAGTGTTTCGGTGGTTCTAAAGCCGAAACGACGTACTTATGAGATATTTTATGAATTAATAATTATTTATGTTTAGATATCATTTAAATATTTGTAATATATTAATTATTTGTTTATATATGATAATTGAAATGCACTCGTAATTAAATTATAATAGGGAAATAAAATTTGACGTCCAAATATTAGAGGGATTTTAGGTATAAATTGCTTATGAATGTAAGAAATGATATTATTAAGCAAAAAATAAATGAAAGAATAATTAAAATTTCATAATAAATGTATGTTAATTGATAATTTATACCATGTTAAATTATTAAAGTTGGAAATATAGATTTATTATAATTAAAATCAAAGAATTTTTTTTAATGAAACAAAATATATAAATCAAAGAAAAATAATTAAATAATAATTTAAATTAGCGGAAAAAATTAGCTTTATTAAATTAATTAAAAAACATAACTAAATTTATCTTATCTTAATTGATAATTTATCTCATTTTTAATATTAAAGATTTGAAATATATATGTATCATAATTTGAATGAAAAAACCCGAAAAATAATATATTAAGTAAATTATTCCCCGTAAAAGTATATATAAACTTCACATTGAATGTATAAACCAATTTAACTCAAAAGAAATAAAATTTTGATTAAACAGGATATATTGGATGGTTTTCGACGACGGTTTGGCTCGTATGGACGGGATACGGAGCATCGCCGCGTTACTGCTTCTGCCCGCAAGCGAACGAGGGCAGATGTTTCCGGGCAGAAGAAGAAGAAGAAGCCTCGACGTCCCGTCCATAGCGATGATCCCGTCCCTGGATTGGAGGACGTTGATATTGTCATGGAGGACCCACCCCAACAGGACCCTATTCACGACCCCATTCCCGACCCCATTCTCGACCCCATTCCCGACCCCATTCCCGACCCTATACCCGACCCCATTCCCAACCCCATTCCCGCTCCCCAGCCCGCCCATCCCGAACCTCCTTACGGTGTGGGGAACGGTGAGCTTCTGTCGTCTTTCGACCATCACATTGCGCATCGGATATGGCATCATCCCAGGGAGGCCCCTCGCCGTCTACGTGCTCATACACGTCCACGCTATCTCGATTTCTGGAGACGGCAGCGCCTTATTCCCAGAGGGGAGGTGGTTGAGGGTAGCTGGTGGCATTACGCTTCACTGAGCGGACTGACCGGACTCCACGCGTTTCAGTTTGGAAGTGTGGACCACATCCTCATTTCTGCTTTTGTGGAGAGGTGGCATCTAGAGACCAACAACTTCCATTTTCCGTGGGGCGAGATTACCGTCACACTTCATGACGTCGAGAGGATCATGGGGCTGCCTATCAAGGGATACGCCGTTAGTGCGGTACTAGATGACGCGGCGTTGGCCGATTTATGACATGAGGTTTTTTACTACGACCCAAAGGAGGTGAAGAAGTGGGTCGCGACAGCTGGGGTTGATGCATGGGACTTCGTGTTCGACGTTTGTTGGATGATTTTGCTGGGCGAGGACCCCATGTCTTGTGCAGTAGGGTATTTATTCCACTTGTTGGGGTCCAACTTGTTCGTGAACAAGTCCACGAACAAGCTCAAGTGTCAGTTGTTGCCGTTGTGCGTGGATCATGAGCGTACCTAGAGGACGGCCTGGGGAGCCGGAGTTCTCGCCTGCCTTTACATGAACCTAGGTGACGCTTCACGTGGGAAGGCCAAGAGCATAGCCGGTTGTTGTTTGCTACTCCAGGTAAAACGTCGCTAATCTTTTAATCTTTGGATATTGCACCGAACTTTAAAACTACCATTTAAAAGATTAGGGTTTAAATTTATTTTGTGACGATTGTAGATGTGGATATGGGCGTACTTTCCTTGGTTTCTTGGACATCCGCATCCCCAGGTTAGGAGAGCCGACGATGACCGACGAGCGGCGGATTCGGACTTACCGCCACGTCCTTGATGAGTATCGACGTGATGATGTAAGTACATGATTCTATTTTTTTTATTAGCGTATAATGATTACTCGTAACATTGATGTTTTTTTATGGTTGTAGGTGCGGTGGATGCCACACGGTCAGCTGGATTTCCATTCGCGGTATAGAGCTTCTATATATCGAGGCACGATACGCTTCTAGACGATAGTAGAGCCGTACATGCTTGACCGCGTGACACGCCAGTTTGGACAGATCTAGAGCATGCCTTTGGACCCGATCTTGGGATATAAAGTTGAACGCCCTGCAAGTCTAAAAGGGAAGGATGCTTACAAGCTGGAGATTGATGCCCACTGGGACGGTTGGGACCATTTGGATGAGCATCTTTGCGCTGAGCTCTTAGCTAGTCCATTGGCTGTTGCTGATTATGATATGGATGAGGAGTATCTCGATTGGTTCCTTCCCATTTCACATCCATATGTCAGACACGATGCGATCGAGATACCTCATCCCAGACGCCATGCTGTTCTGGCTTTGGATGCATCTCGGGTATGTTTAGGTTCTAGAATCTATCATATTACATATTTATAATTTCCTTATAAAGTTTATTCACTTAACATTATACGATAACGAGCACATCGGTTGAACATGGTGAGGGCGCATGTCCGGGAGGTTATTCTGCGAGAAGGTGGCGGGATGGAGGACCGGCAGAGGATTGCGGACATTATCGATGTCGATGAGATACATGTTGCTGATCCACCGGTGCGGGCGTCACAGCGACAGTCCCAGAGCCAGTTTTCGACGGGTGAGTCATCAACCGCCCCACGACCCATATTGTCATCTATATACGAGAAGGGTTCATCATCCAGGTCGACGACTGAGCAGGAAGCAGCTGAGCGAGAAGCACTTGATCGGGAGATGAAGGAGCGTATGCAGTCTAGGCTAGAGAGGGGCTCTGATAGCGACGATGATTAGGCTGTTGTTTTGTGTATTTTTGGGGTTTAGGGCAGTGGATGTTATTATCTCTTTTGTAGTGACATTTCGTAATATATTTGTTCGTACTCATAATCTATTTGCACCGCTTTCGTATTAAATTTGTTCGTACTTGTTTTTTATTATACCCAAAACCTTACAATTAGGTTTCCGATAATGGCCCGTTTTCAAAATAGCCCAATTTTGAGCCCAATATGGTCGTCTTCAAAAAGGAACGCCCCAAACCCTAAACTCGTCTATAAAAAGGCACGCCCCAAACCCTAATACTCACATCAAGCGGCGCTACCCAAAACTCGACCCCCGCCATAGTGAAATCAGATTTCCGGTAATGATAATCATATTTTTGTGCTTTAGTTTTTTCAAGAGTTTATAGCTTGTAATACAATAATTCATAGTCCAGATCTGGGAATACCAAGGATTACAGGAGAGGATGGCTTCGTCGTCCAACATCGCACATGCTCCGATTACAATGTGCAAGTGCAATTTCTCGGTCGTCGTGTACACTGTAGACAAACCCTATCACTACAAACGAAGGTATCTTGCATGCAAGGATTACATCCCAATGGAGCGAGATGGTACAATGAGAGGATGTCATACCTTTAGATGGCTTGATCCACCATATGAAGAAAATGTTGCCAAGATTATTAGAGACTTGGTGTTGGAAAGAAATGAGCTTAAATAGCTAAACCAGACCCTTTCAGATTCAAATGTGAAGTTAAGAAAGCAGATATATTATCGGGGTTTTCAAATTGATTAATGTTATAAGTAAGGACCTTAGTTCGATGCTTATTTCTATTGTATGTTTATTTTGAGTTTTATGCAAGTGTATTTCCAATTATCTTTATTCTGAATATAAGAAAGTAGAAATGGGCAGTGCCATTTTGTATTATATTTGTTCGTTTTCGTATTCTATTTAACACTAAGAAATCCATATTTAACACTAAGATACACCCTATAGTTTTCGTATTCTATTTAACAATAAGGAAAACTATAGAATATAAGATACATCCTATAGTTTTCCAAAAGCCTAAACGCCACACTATAGCGTTTACAACTTAAACGCTACAGTGTGGCGTTTAAGAGGTAAACGCTATAGTGTGGCGTTTAAGCCTTAAACGCCACACTGTAGCATTTAGTGTTATATGAGAGGGTTTAAGGTAGGGTTTTTTAGGGTATAGGGTTTAGGGTTGTAGTGGCTATGGTCCATTCATCAGGGTTTAAGGTTTGGGGTGTTCAAATTTGTTTCGGTAAAAATATCTTACATAGGTATATTTTGGCTGGATATTTATTAGTTTTATTCGTAACCCTAAATGTGCTTCTGAAGCTCTTCTACTGAAGGACCATCAGAGAATCTCAAATAATCCCAAACAAATTTAGACATCTCAAACCTCAACTCTAAACCCTCGACCCTAAACCTTAACCAACCCTAAACTCTAAACCCTAAACTAATAGAAAGACCCTTTCTAACCCTAAACAATATCAATGCTTATACTATCAAAGATCCAAAAATCTCAAACACCCTAAACCTTAAACCCTTGCTTTAACATAGACCCTAAACCATAAAAGTAATGTATATATATCCATACCTCGAAACAATATAACGTTTGGATTTGGGGTTTAGGATGAAAAAAACACAAATCAAAACCCAATATCCTAAACCCTAAACCCTAAACAATATCCTAAACCCTAAAAACCCCAAGTTTATTTTAGCCACCCTACACGCCATCAAATGGCGTCCAAAAGTAGCCCAAACCCCAAACCCAAGCCAAAGCACCTTACACAGTGGCGTTTATCAAACGCCACTGGGTGCGAGCTTCGTTTTTTGGCACGGCCGTGTACCTTCATAATTGAATGGATTCGCATTGAATATAAATGATTATTTTATATTTAATTTTTTAGTGTTGGATAAATGTTTATTGTTTGGACACAATTGAATGGATTCACATTTATCAAATATAAATACAAGGGTAATTGAACGTTCATATATTGCTAATTCATATTACAAAGTGGAAAAGGAGTGGATCCACATGTGATCCTATTTTATCCAATCTCCCTCCCGAAACTACATAACCAAACCGCCACGACCTTGGTTTCCACGTTTGACGAGATATTCATTCATCCTTTCCCTAAATGGTACATCCCACCCTTCAACACTAGTATGCTTCCAATTGTTCCAAACGGCGGGCGGGGGTGGGATAGGACAACGATCATCAACTAGCCAAGCTTGTAAAAAATGAGCTAAAATGAGTATTACATAATTCACAAGGTAAAGCGCGGATGTATAAGTATGCTTACCGGGACAATATGATCATGATTTCCTACTAGTGCTACCGTATGTACCGTTGTGGGAGGCCGGGCACCCGGATGAGCAAACATAGGGAGACATGTATGAGGTCCACTCCATGAGAGAAAGACAAGAGCCACCTGGAATCTGGTTGTAAATGCTAACCCAACCATCGACATTTCCATCAAGTGATCCTCCCAGCAAGGTCTTGTATGATCAACCATCTTGATAAGATGGTCAATGTTAGTCACCATACTTGATGGTCAGTAGAGATCTCGATGCAATTACAGTTCCTTTGAAAGCTCATGTTGCACGTAGTCGTAACTCTGTTCCCCCAACCCTAATAGTACAGACAAGGAACGGTACCCACAATGACCATCACCTTGTACGTCTTCTACTCGGGTGATGTAGTTGAACATGAAAGGGTCAACATTTTGTACGCCCCAATTAAAGTTGAGGTGACACACATTTTTCTCGTTTCTTGGATCAACTTCAATTTTGGGCGGGATCGGACCAGTGCCACTCTCTTTGCCGTCTGAAACTCTTTTGGTGTCTCCGTCAGGCATCAGAGAAGGTTCTGATCCAATAGACGATTGAATGCTATCTGACTTCCTCTTCTTCTTTTGCTCATCCTTCTTCTTATTTTCCTCCTCCTTTTTCCTCTTCTTTTCCTTATCCTTCTTCTTTTTCCCCTCCTCCTTCTTCTTCTTTATCTCGTCCTTCTTCTTTTGGTCCTCCTCCTTTTTTTGTTCCTTCTTCTTTTGCTCCTCCTGCTTGTGCTCCAGCCAAGTGGGGTCCCTCTTGGTCGAGTCTTTCTTAGGTCTCCCCTTAATAGTATCTCCGCACGGGGGCTCTCCCAAGGTAGAACTGCTCGGGTTATGGAAGTCATCGTACCTTGTTGTGAGAATGCATAACAGCTCGTCGGGCATTTCCTTTCCTTCCCAGTCTTGGATCAGCTTCTTCATTAAGACATCTTGTCTTGAAATATGCTCAGTATCATCACTTCCGAGATCTTCATGGCCTACTTCTTACCACTTTATTTGTTTCCAAAATAAATGGATTTCACTTGGCAATATTGGGATACCAGCCTCTACATATCTCTTGATCGTGTGTGGGCAAGCAACCCAAGCGAGGATCTCCACCATACATCGCATCATTTTTCATCAGGTATCTTTCCCTCCTTTGCCCGAATAGCTTGTTTGTATAGTAATCTTATGCACTCGTCCGATATCTTGTACTCAAGGCGACTGCACAAAATCTTCACCCATTGGGGCCCATCCTTTATGAAAGTGACCAACTTAAAACTGCTCTGCTCCATAGACCCCTTAATGACACGTATCTGATCGTTCATAAATTTCACTTCATATTACATTTCCCATAGGCACAAAGTAGTACAAATGAAAATAATACAACGAGCCCAAAAGATTACACACACCTGATCCGTGAACATATTGTCGATGTGTACTACGATCGTGTCAAACCCTCCAACAGATGATTTTAGGGTGTCCTTGAGAATAGAGTGCTGAGACTCGACCCTGACAAATAATACTCATGTTATACTTCATAAAAAATAATACGTATCTAACGAGAAAATATGTTATATAATTTACCTGTTTGATGATCTTGTGGCGAAATGAAGAATATGATTAGACCATGCATTAACTAACTTCTTTTTGTGCTCGTTAAGCCAAACTTCCTCGACGTACTTCATAAACGTACCTTTCTTCCACTTGTCCCTCCAATACTTAAGACATGACTCGTACACATCCTCCGTGGGTGACCTCAACAACCAACGGATATTCCCCGTAAAATGCTTAACACTTTTGTTGCACATATTCCCTGTGACCTTTGCTTCAACATTGCGGTTCACATGGAACCTACACAACAAATGGTGTGCATTGGGAAAGACTATTGGTACAGCCTTCATAATTGCCAAATCTCGGTCTGACATGATTGCCGTAGGTTCTTTTTTACCGAACAAGGATTCCAAACGCCACAGGGCCCATACGTAGTGCTCCGTTGTCTCATTTCGCATGAATACGATGTCAATACAGTAGTTAAGGTTTGTGCAAGTGAACCCAACAAACTCCAAACATGGCATACCGTACCTATACATGTACATTAAAAAAGAAAATAAGATGCAATTAGATAGTGCAAATGTAGTGAAAATTTAAAACTAAAGATTACCTGTTGGTCTTGTAGGTTGTATCCATAATGACGACGTGGGGGAACAAACCCAACAAGTGCTTGGAATCGGGGTGACTAATACTTCCCCTTTTCTTTCATCTTAACCTTAACCCTTTCAACGTTCGCATAATATCATTTAGACCTTAGAAATTCCAACGTGAATTGCGTCACCGTCAAATGTCCCCTGGATTTCTTCCTCTCCCTAGCCTTGCAAGTGTACACTTGACTCCTTGATGTCAAGCATTTCGGGTCTACTCTGACAAAAAGAGAAATAATGTTCTTCGGCGTCGAGCCGGTGGCAGACAACAACTTCACCGCCTCGATTTGATCCGCATCAAGGCGTCCAGCAAAAGCATGCCCTATTAAGGATGTTGGGATGTCATGGGTGTGCCATCCACAGATGACCTTTAAGCTCCACTTACTCTCTTTTGATAACAATCCGTGCATCTTAAATGAGCATTCACTCTTCTTTGTCCTCGTTGACTGGTTTGATTTAGGGTTGGCTCGCAACCTTCGACCTCCTTATTCTTCACCGGTCTGTATGATCCAAACTTCTCACATGATAGTATCACCTTTCGATCCCATGATTTTTGTATGACAATCAAAATGTTCAGTTCCTTGCCCACTGAACGAACCCATTGAATCATACTCTATCTATCACCCCATTCCTCATCCGTAGTAAAATGCGAAGAAAAATCGGCACTCACAAAGTTGGTGCCACTAGAATCATCCTATGTATTTCACAAGCATTGGTATTCATTATAAATATACATATATAAATACAAACTAAGATAAATACTCATATTCTACACCAACAAAGTGTTCTATACCTAACCTAATGTTCTACCCTAAAAATCATGGTGCAAATATGATACACGTAGAAAATTAAAACATTTGTCCGTTCTCCTCATTTACCTAAATTTACACTAATTACATAATTTATCACATTTCTATGCTAATTACATAATTTATCACATTTCTACAGTAACATGATGTTCTAATGTAAATAACATAGTCAATATAATTTATTACTGATATTCTATACTAATATACATACAATATCTCTGGCATAGAATTATTACTAATAAGAATATGTTAACATATAACGTACCGCTAATAATGTGCACTAACATACATATAATATCTACAAAATATAATGTACAACTACTACACTAACATAATAATATTAAATCCATAGTATACGTACCAGTACATTATTTTCACTAATCGATTCAAGACCGGGCCCATCGACTACGCTTGAGAACGACATTCTCTCTCTTACTATTGTGCTTTGAAATTGTGTATATGTGAAGAAGACATATGGAAGAAACAAATATATACAAGTGTGGGGAATTCGACTGTTGGGGAATTCGACCGTTCGAAAAAAGGGGGAATTGTAAACGCTACGTAGCAGCGTTTACAAGTCAAACAGTAACTTTTAAACACTACGTCGCAGCGTTTAAAAGTTACCGTTTGAATTGTAAACGCTAATACGTAGCGTTTACAATTCCCATAGGTTCGATTAAACCGGGTCCATTTTAAACGCTATTGCATAGCATTTAAAATGGACCCGGTTTAATCGAACCGATTTTTTTTGGTTAAATCTCATTAATTCTTAAAAAATACAAAAAAAGTTAAACGCCACAATGTGGCGTTTAAAAAAAAAATTAAACGCTACCAGGTTGCGTTTATCACCTGGTGCGAAAACCAAATAAGTCGGTGCAAAACCAAACCCCCTCATTTTGTTGATTGTCTCCCTAACTTTTTAATTTTGTTTAATGCCTCATATGTCACATTAGCCTCGTAACACTTTAAGAGTGTTATCATCCGTCAATAGTCAGTCAATGTGTGTTGACCACTGATAACACTTTAAAGTGTCATCAGTCGGTGTTGACCCTTGATAATATTTTAAAGTGTCATTGAACTTTTAAAGTGTCATCAACTGATGATAGTTTAAAAATGTCATCAAGAATTATAAACTTAATATATTCAATTTTTAGGTTATTAGATTAATATCAATTGTAATTGTTTTGGGGCGAAAAGATCGGACGACCTAAATCGCCTTAGACGGGGTAACTAGTCGATCGGGTGATAGAAAACAATCCAAACCAAGCAGATAATTGACAAGCAAAGAGTAAATGTAGAATAGCGAGATGATTTTATTAGATATTGTATTGATCGGATTGAATCGAGATACAACTTATCGTAGTTTAGACCGAGTGGTCGTGTAGGACTCGACCGATGACTTTTAGGTGGCGACCGGTGGAGAGTAAGCGCATATGATTGCTAGAGAGCTAGGCGGGGAGCGTAAGTGTTGTTCTGATCCGTTTGTGAGCCAGAATGCTTGTGTCCTCAGCGTAATTGTGTGTCCTCTCGCCTTATCTTCCTCGTCGTCCAAAAATGGTAAGTCCTTTTCCTTTGTTACCATTATATTTTTTGCCATATATTTTATCTTCAATGCTGGGAGTAATGGTGAAGATTATGCCATTAAATCTCTGTAATTACGGTGGCTTAAATGTCGTGGCCGTTGTGTGATCTGGTCATTTAATGCATGGCGAGATTCTCGCGATCCTGTCGGAGGGCATTCGACCAGTGAAGTCTCGTCGCCTCCTCTGGGCCCCTTGTATCTGGTTTACGACTAGCAGAGAGTCGCAAACGACTTCGATCTCTCGGACCCCTAGGTCGCGAGCCAGGATGAGTCCGAATATGAGCGCTTCGTATTCAGCTTCGTTGTTAGTCGTATCCCACTCACATCTGACAACTTGAGCTATCTTGTCTCCTTGTGGCGATTTTAGCACGACCCCTAGCCCCGATCCTCTAGCATTCGATACCCCATCTGTGTGGAGCTCCCATGTACCTGCCTCGTCCGTCGCGAGTAGTTGTGTTGCTTCTTTTGTGGCTTCTTGCTCTAGGGTCGGACTGAAATCGGCCACAAAGTCGGCTAAGGCTTGCGACTTGATCGCTGTCCTGGGCTCGTATTCGATGTCGTAACTGCTGAGGTGTATGGCCCATTTGGTCATTCGTCCTGTGAACTCAGGTTTCCTCATGATAGCTCTCATGGGATGATTAGTGAGAACAGTAATAGTATGAGATTCGAAATATGGTTTGAGTTTGTTCGAAGCCATTACCAATGATAGCACGAGCTTTTCAAGTGACGAATACCTTGTTTCGGCTGGTAACAGCATCCGACTGACGTAGTATATTGGTGACTGTTTGCCATCCTCCTCTCTGACCAGTACTGCGCTTACGGCTGATTCTGACACTGCAAGATAAAGAAATAAGGGCTCGTCGCCTTTGGGTTTGGTTAGTAACATGAGACTGGCCAGATACTCTTTGAGGTTTTGGAACGCTGCTTCGTGTTCTTCCGTCCATTGAAAGGACTTGTTCTTCTTGAGTGCGTCGTGGAAGGGTTTGCACTTGTCGGATGATTTGGAGATGAATCTGTTCAGAGCTGTTATCCGACCTGTGAGCTTCTGTACGTCTTTGACGCATCGGGGGGATCGAAGGTTGATGAGAGTCTTGATTTGTTCTGGGCTAGCCTCTACTCCTCTTTGTGTCACCATGTATCCTAAGAACTTCCATGACGACACTCCGAAGGAGCATTTAGTAGGGTTTAGTTTCATGTTGTACCTTTTGAGCACCTCGAAGCTGTCGCGTAGGTGGTCTATGTGATCTTCTTTCTTTTTGGACTTGACCAACATGTCGTCTATGTAGACTTCCATCGTGTCTCCGATTTGGTCTTTGAACATTTTGTTGACTAGTCGTTGATACGTAGCCCCTGCATTTTTCAGACCAAAGGGCATTACTTGGTAACAATAGATACCTTGGCTGGTGATGAACGCTGTTTTTTCTTGATCGCCGGGTTCCATAAGGATTTGATTGTAACCGCTGAAAGCGTCCATGAAGGTAAGCATTTCGTGCCCCGCTGTGGCATCGACCATGGCGTCGATATGGGGTAGAGGGAACGAGTCCTTGGGACAAGCCTTGTTGAGGTCTGTGAAGTCGATGTAGACTCTCCATTTGCCGTTCTTCTTCTGGACTACGACCACGTTGGCTAGCCATTCAGGATAGTGGACCTCCTTGATCTTTCCTGTTTCCAATAAGCTTTTGACTTCGTCGTCGACTATCTTGTTCCGCTCGGGGGCGAACTTCCTGCGTTTTTGCTTGACAGGGGGATGAGATGGATCCACATTTAATTTATGAGTAATAACGTTTGGAGATATTCCGACCATATCCTCATGCGACCATGCGAAACAGTCGGCATTGGCCCTGAGAAAGTCAAGAAGTTGTTTTCTGGTCGAATCGTCCAAGTCCGACCCAACCCTTACCGTTTGGTTTGGCTTTGAAGGGTCTAGTGCGATTTCATCGAGTTTTTCCATTTCTGGTTCGACGTACCGACTAGGACCTTCGCCGCTCTGTGGTTGCTATGCGGTCTTGTGTTCGACTGCGCTCTTCATGGAAGCGACGTAGCATTCTTTTGCGGTCCTTTGATCTCCTTTGATCTCTTGGACACCCCATTCAGTGGAGAATTTGATGACTTGATGATACGTTGAAGGTACTGCCTTCATAGCGTGTATCCATGGCCTGCCAAGAATACAATTATAGAGAGACAGACAATCTAGGACTAAGAATTTCACCTGTTGGTTGATTCCTCCAGCGTATGTGGTTAGAATGATTTCACCAGTCGTATGCTTAACCTCACCACTGAACCCGACCAGTGGGGTCGACTTCTTGATTAGGTCGTTCTCAGTCAGACCCATTTCTTTAAGAGCGTCAAGGGTCAAGAGGTTCGTCGAACTCCCTGTATCGATTAGTACTCTCCGTATTAAACAATTACCAATAGACAAAGAGATTACCAGACCATCGTGGTGACTATCCGACCCGTCGAAATCGGATTCGTCGAATGTGACCGTCGGAAGGTTAGATGTCCTCCTTGGCTTGAATTCCGATGCCTCGGGCTTGTCGCCCTTGCTTTCCCTAGCGTGTCGCTTAGCCGCGGAGTATGTGTTTCCACATATATCCGATCCACCTGAAATGGTATTGACAACTTTTGTATGGACGGGAGAATGGGGGTTTGTTCTGTTTTACCTGATCTCGACGTTCCATGGTAGCCTTTGTCCACTCCGAGATTACGTCACGCAGGAGCCCCTGTGAGAGCAACCTAGCGACTTCCTTCCGTAGGGCGATGCACTCATCGGTCGAATAACCGTGGTCGCCGTGGAATTCGCACCATCGACTCATGTCCTTCTTGACATCCGGTCGGTCGCTCTTTCGGGGCCATCTTACCTCTTTTCCATATTTGTCGAAACTCTTGACGGGCTCCGACACGGAAACATTGAAATTATAAGACTGGACCCTAGGAGGCAACGCCGGACCGTCTCTCCATTCCTGTGACCTGTCTCGGAAAGAGTTTACCTGATTTGGTTCGTTTCGATTACGAGAATAGGGATGAGATCGTCTGTCTCGACGGTTGTCGGAGGGATGTTTACGGTCAGATGGATCGGGTCCGCGTGAGGCTTTACGCGACTCACGGTCCTCTTCCAATCTTACCTCGGCCATGGTTTTGGCCTGGACATCTTCAAAACTTTTGCATGGGTACTTGGTAATCTCGTCGTAGAGATTGCTGTCTTTGACCAAGCCTTGTCAGAAGGCTTCGATGGAGGTTGTGACGTCACAGTAGGGAATTGCCACTTTATCCTTATTGTACCTGTTAAGATAATTCCGAAGGGTTTCGTTATACCTTTGTGTGACTCGGTAGAGGTCACTTGATTGTCTTTCGAGCCTCCGACTGCTGGCAAATTGACTCTTGAAAGAGTTGACCAGATCCACAAAGGATGTAATCATTCCCTGAGGCAAACGCATAAACCATGTTAGTGCGGGACCCGCGAGGGTTGTGCCAAAGCTTTTGCACATGACTGCCTCGCGGCTCTCCCTTGAAACAGATGCAGCCATTAGTTTTTGTTTATAGAGAGAAATATGGTCATCTGGATCGGTGGTGCCATCGAACGTCACCATGTTGGGGAGATGGAACTTCTTGGGGATCTCGACCCTTGCGATTTCTTCGACGAATGGGGATTCTTCGAATCCGACGGACGTTTCCCTCTCGATTGGTTGCGGGACTCCTGGGAGCATGTTGAAGCGATCATCGATCGTCTTCATGTGTCTGTCGAGCGTCTGCTGGAAAAGAGCCAGGACATCTGGCGGATTGGCAACCTGTGGTTCATCGATTCGGGTCCCAACAGACCCGATCGGTGTGGAAAATGTGACATGGTTAGTCGAAAATGGACTAGCGAAAGGAGTTCGAGACGTACCCTCAGTGTGTCCAGGACGTCATATGCTCGGAGGCGTCGGCTCGATGTTGTCCATGTCGAGGCATGTTCGGGTGCCGCCGTGGACGGGCACGTTCCTAGATCCTGAAGCCACTGACTGTACCTGCAACTTAAGAGACTCATTTTCACGAGTTAGTTGCGCGATCTCGGCTTCGGATTAGGTTGACAAAGCGGCTAGGGCTTCGGTCTTTTGGCGTTGCTGGGTTAGTTCCTCTTGAAGGGTGGCCATTTTTTGGGAAAGTTCTTAGAACTGGGTTGGAGTAGGATTTTCGGTTGTGATTGCTGCATCTTGGGTTCCGTCTTTGAGACGTGGTTCTTGATTGTCGATAGGTGGGTCAATAGTCATGGTTGGAAAGTTTCGGAAGGGTGATCGGCAAGTTGCCCCACGGTGAGGCGAAAAGATCGGACGACCTAAATTGCCTTAGACGGGGTAACTAGTCGATCGGGTGATAGAAAACAATCCAAACCAAGCAGATAATTGACAAGCAAAGAGTAAATGTAGAATAGCGAGATGATTTTATTAGATAATGTATTGATCGGATTGAATCGAGATACAACTTATCGTAGTTTAGACCGAGTGGTCATGTAGGACTCGACCGATGACTTTTAGGTGGCGACCGGTGGAGAGTAAGCGCAGATGATTGCTAGAGAGCTAGGCGGGGAGCGTAAGTGTTGTTCTGATCCGTTTGTGAGCCAGAATGCTTGTGTCCTTAGCGTAATTGTGTGTCCTCTCGCCTTATCTTCCTCGTCGTCCAAAAATGGTAAGTCATTTTCCTTTGTTACCGTTATATTTTTTGCCATATATTTTATCTTCAATGCTGGGATTAATGGTGAAGATTATGCCATTAAATCTCTGTAATTACGGTGGCTTAAATGTCGTGGCCGTTGCGTGATCTGGTCATTTAATGCATGGCGAGATTCTCGCGATCCTGTCGGAGGGCATTCGACCAGTGAAGTCTCGTCGCCTCCTCTGGGCTTTTCCTTTGTTCTTCCGATCTGCAGTGGGCTTGGGCTCGATTCTCCCGACTCGTCTTCTCCGGGGATGCCAGGCCCAATAGTAATTATCTTTTGTTTTTATCTATTTGTTAGGATTGTAACTTCCTGTAGATATTCTCGTTCATCAGATATTCTCTTGTAACCCTATATGTATCGTTCTAATCAGAAGAGAAAAATTATCTGTTTCCACAATATTTTTCCTCTCTACATGGTATCAGCCTAACTAAGATCATACGTTTCACAATGCCTGCTGATTCTTCCTCCTCTTCCACCACCAGCTCTCAATTATTGGCCGCCGCTTCCGCTGATTCTGGCGTTTCTACCCAGAATTTTCACTTCCCGAATTTGGCGATTCGTCTTGATCGCTCAAATTACTCCCTCTGGCGCAATACAATTCAGCCAGCATTGGTGGCTTATGGCTTGCAGTCGCTTCTCACTGATGGCAACCCACCTCCTTCAACAATTGTCATACCGGCGCAACCACCTACCAATCCTGTTGATGCGTCCACTGGTGTTCCGGAGCGTGTCGTTCCCAATCCAGAATTTTCAGTCTGGATGAAGAAGGATCATCTTGTGCTCCTATGGATTCGTTCTACTTTGACGACTTGTCTCCTTGGCATGGTTGCTCGTGCTTCCTCTACTTCTAAGGCTTGGGGCATCCTTGCGCGGACTTTTCATGTGCAGACCAAGGCTCGTCAAATGTACCTTCGTCACCAACTCCAAACTATGACAAAGGGGTCTTCTTCCGTCCTTGAATATTTTGAGAAGAAGTGTGCAGTGGTTGATTCACTCTCTGAATGTATGTGTGCTATTTCAGATGATGATTTTGTAGCCTACTTAATCTACGGTATTGGTTCTCAATTTGGGTCTTTTTGCTCTGCTCTTTCAATGTGATCTGAACCTCTGTCCTCTGATGAATTGTTGGGACTGTTGCTGCAAGAAGAACAACGCATAGAAGAGGATACTCAACAGTTGTCCTCTCCGTCTGCCAATATTTCCTCTCATTCCTCTGGCAAGCGTCGAACTTCTGGTGGTCGCTCTTCATCATCTGATCACAATTCTGGGGGTCGATCTTTCTCTGATGACTCCTATGCTGCTGATAGACCATGACTTCACTGTCAAATTTGTAAGAAGTCTGGTCATGAAGCTTCCAACTGTTTCCAACGGTTGAATCTATAGGAATTTCCTATCACGAACCGCAGGGCTGCTGCAACTCTTCATAATTCTGGAAAATCTGCTCACTTGGCCTCTGCTGACAACCCGTCTGATGTCCATGATCCTTGGTTTGTCGATTCTGGTGCCAGTCATCATGTGACTGCTGACCTTGGTAATCTCACTTTGCAATCCAACTACGAAGGTAATGATCGACTCATGGTTGGGGATGGTAAGTCTCTTCCTATTACTCATTTAGGGCATTCTGTTCTTCCTGCAAAGCCTGTTGCTCAACCCTTACATCTTAATAACATCCTTTTTGTTCCTAAAATTGCCAAGAGCCTACTGAGTGTCTCTAAATTGTCTCGTGATAATAATGTATATCTTGAATTTCACTCAGACTGTTGCTTTGTCAAAAACCTACAGGGTGAGATACTTCTAAGGGGAACTGTTGAAAATGGCCTTTACCGTCTCCCTCGCTTGCCTGAGTTGTCTTCTTCGTCTCCTTGTTGTCCTGTTGCTTGTCTTGGTGAACGCACATCCCTACAGTTTTGGCACCATCATCTTGCTCATCCTCATGAGTCAATTCTTCGTCGTTTAGTGTCTAGTCAACAATTGCCTGTGTCGTGTAATAAAATGCCTTCAATTTGTGGTTCTTGTCAGCTTGGTAAAAGTCACAGATTAACTTTTCCAAGTCGTCTTGAGTCTTCTGTTGTGCCCTTTGAGTCCATTTTGGTGTTTGGGGTCCTTCTCCTGAGTTGTCAATCAATGGTTGTCGGTACTATGTCAACTTTATCGATGATTGTACCAAGTTCACTTGGATCTACTTTATTACAAATAAATCTCAGGTTTTCTCTATCTTTCAACTGTTTCTCAAACTTGTGCAAACACAATTCTCTACTACAGTCAAGTCATTTCAAACCGACTGGGGTGGTGAGTATCGTAATGTCTCCTCCTTTCTTGAGGGTAATGGTATTCAACAAAGAGTCTCTTGTCCTATACTCCTGCATCTGACTCAACGCCAGTCCCACCTGCTCCCTATCCAAATGCCCCTTCCTGGTTCAGAACGCCCGATAACTCCACTCATGTCATGACCATTCGCCCCTCCACTCATTCCCTCATGCCTAAAGCCCTTATCACCACAAAATATCCACTTCCCACCGCCCTTACAACCTCCATAGAACCAAAATTATTCCACCAAGCCATAAAAAATCCTAACTGGCAGCATGCTATGCAGTTGGAGTATGATGCTTTGATGAAGAATGGGACTTGGGACCTTGTTCCCCGGCCTTCGGGAGCTAATGTGGTTGGTTGTAAGTGGGTTTACAGGATAAGAAGGAAATCTGGTGGCTCTATTGATTGGTACAAGGCTCGCCTAGTTGCCAAGGGTTTCAATCAGGAGGCTGGAGTTGACTACTTTGATACATTTAGTCCAGTTGTGAAACCCACCACTATTCGTCTTGTATTGTGTCTTGTTGTTACTAATGGTTGGTCTTTGCGTCAGGTTGATGTTAATAAAGCATTTCTGAATGGCGACCTTGTAGAAACAATGTTTATGGCTCATCCGCAGGGATTTATCTCTTCTGACCGGCCATATCATGTTTGTAGACTCCGAAATGCTCTTTATGGCCTCAAACAGGCTCCTCGGGCTTGGTTTCACAAGCTCACTACTTCGTTACTGCACCATGGTTTCAAGGATTGTATTTCTGATCCATCTCTTTTCATCAAGAAGAATGGTTCTCATGTGGTTTATGTGCTTATTTATGTTGATGATTTGATCATTACTGTTCTAATGCTGTCTTTATTGAGGAGTTTATCCAACTTCTCAATCGTGATTTTTCGCTCAAGGATCTTGGTCGTTTGCATTACTTCCTGGCTATTGATGTCTCGCATTCTGCATCCTCTATTAAGTTATCTCATCAAAAGTATATTTGTGACATTCTTGAGCGTAACAGCATGACAGGGGCCAAACCGATTTCTTCTCCTGCTGAGCCTGGATCCAGGCTAATTCTTGGTGGTGATCTGTTGCCTGACCTGAGCCTTTATAGGAGCGTTGGAGCATTACAGTATGTCACTATCACTCATCCAGAGATTTCTTATGCTGTCAACAGGGTTTGTCAGTTCATGCATAATCCATCTGATGTTCATTGGGCCGTAGTAAAGCGTATTCTACGCTATCTGAAGGGAACGTTTCTTCTGGCTTGGTCATTGAGAAAGCCAAGGACACTCGTTTATTTGCTTTTTCTGATGCTGGTTGGGCATCTGATTCTGATGACTGTACGTCCCAACATGGGTTTGCTATTTATTTTGGGGGCAATCTTATCAGTTGGTCTTCCCGGAAGCAAAATGTTGTGGCTCGCTCTAGCACTGAGGCTGAATACATGGCCATTGCTTTTGTTGCTGCTGAGTTGATTTGGCTACGCCAGTTACCGCAGGAGATGTCTGTCACTATTTTGCCTCCACCGATTCTACTTTGTGACAATCTGAGTGCCACTTTTCTCTCTGTCAACCATGTGTTTCATCAACGGTCCAAACATATCAAGATAGATTATCACTTTGTTCGTGAGCAGGTAGCTGCTGGTGATCTTGTTGTTCGCCACGTTCGTTCATTGGACTAGATAGCTGATGTGTTTACAAAGGCAGTAGGGAATCATCGTTTTCAATCCTTGTGTGACAAGCTGCATGTTCGTACTCGATCATGAGCTTGCGGGACGTATTAATAGATAAATATTAATTACAATTATATTTTGTTTTTATCTATTTGTTAGGATTGTAACTTCCCGTAAATATTCTCGTTCAACATATATATATTCTCTTGTAACCCTATACGTATCGTTCTAATGAGAAAAATCATCTCTTTCCACAATATTTCTCCTCTCTTTACAAAAATCATCTACCAAAACCGTCTTTTTACTAATATATCTAACAATGGTATTGCCGACGTGTCATAGTTGATGAGTAAGATATTTTTATTTTTTTTATCATCTGACAATTTCCTTTGCTGACATAATTTGATCATCCATTAGTTTGATCCTTTAAGCGTACGTTCATTAACATGAATTCAAAGTCAAACTCCGTGCATTAACCAAATTTAAAGCCAATTTGTGTTTATTAATGCATTGTAACTTTATAATGTAATTTAGTTGATTCCGGAAAATTAATAATCTTGTTTCTGACACTAGAAAATTAAATAATACTGTGAATATATTGAAGAAACCGTAACATGCTTTAAAACTTCCAGGTTCGCCGAATTATTGATTTTGTGATCTAAATTTAAAGTCTTTATGAGTCTTATGTCATTTGCTTACTTTGTAGACAATTAAATTTAATAATCTGATGGTTTCGTCATATATATTTTACCAAGTCCAGGAACATGCTTTTCCATCTGCAACTAGCTTCCACACTTGCAATAACAAGCTCCAATTTTGCTATAAATTCACCACAAAATTACAGTAGCTCTTTGTTTCCCTTTACAAAAAAAGAAAAGCTTGCAAGTTAAAAGCCTTTTGAGCATCAAATCAAGGCATGGGTGCATCTAGGAGGACTTCAACGGCGGCCTTAGGCATGGCCCTGGTTCTGATGAGTCTTTGCGGAGAGGGTCTCGCCCAGCTGAAGGTCGGTTTCTACAAGGGCAAGTGTGGAAATAGCAACGTTGAGCGGATTGTTTTCGACACTGTCAAGGCTCAATACACTAGGAACCCGTCTCTCGTGGCTGCTCTTGTCCGGATGCAGTTCCACGATTGCTTCGTTAGGGTAAAATCTTCTTCTTCTTCTTCTTCTTAATTTCTATCATAACACTGTCAAGGCATGTAGAAATGATGATTTGTTTGTTTGTGGATAGGGATGCGACGCGTCGATTTTGTTGGAAGGAGCCAACACAGAGAAGTCTGCGGGTGTAAATGCGGGCATAAGGGGTTATGAATTGATAGACGCGGTTAAAGAGGCTTTGGAAAGGGCTTGTCCAAGAGTCGTGTCCTGTGCCGACATCATTGTCATGGCTACCAGAGTTACCGTTTTCCTGGTAAGCAATCCGGCCAAACGTGTATGTATATATAGCTAAGCTAGATCATATACATATTATATAATTCCATGTATGTATAGGCAAAAGGAAAATGGTACGACGTAGAAACCGGAAGGAGAGATGGGTTCTTCTCAATTGGCAATGAGGCTAATTCACAACTCCCTGGACCAACAGTCCCAGTTCCTATAGCCATTCAAATATTTGCAGCCAAGGGAATTGGAAAAGAGGACTTTGTTCTTCTTCTAGGTTAGTTTGTGTTCATACTCTTTTACTAGACATGCAATTACTGATGTTGAATTCATGCCATCATCAATTGGGTTCATGTGATTGTTTTATAAGTTGGGCAGTTTCAAATTGCCAACTAAAAAGCGCGCGCCCAAACCCTAATCGACTTCAAAATTGTTGTCTTGATTAATTTATTAGTCTAATTAACTTTGAGTCATTGATGGTTTGAACTTAGTTATGTATGAAGCAACAGAGTATTTGAGGCGGCTTTTCGGGGAAGGGGATGGGAAAATCAAACTCGTAGCCTCACTGTCATGCTTATCATCTAAGCCGGGAAGACCTTATTAAAACTGATTACTTATACAGGTGGGCACACGGTGGGAGTGGCACGCTGTTTTTTCTTCCAAGACCGTCTCTACAACTTCAACGGCAATCCTGGAAGGACGGACCCAAGAATGAGCCCGGACCTAGCCCGAAAGCTCAAGCAAACGTGCCCACGCAACGGGGACGGAGGCAACTTCGCGTTCCTTGACCAGAGCCACACAGGTAGCGTGTTTACGGTGGGCAACGGATACTTCGTGGCCATCCGGATGCTCAAGGGCGTACTACAAATAGACCAAGATCTTGCACTTCACCCTTCCACGGCCCCACTTGTTGCCAAGTACTCGATGAACAATGATCTCTTCAACTTCAAGTTTGGAGAAGCCATGGTTAAGTTGGGAAGAGTTGGAGTTCTCACCGGTAATCAAGGCCAGATTCGGAGATCATGCCGCTTTCTCAACTAACGCCTTCATCTTCATCATTCAACTCCCATCTTTGGAGTTCAAATGTTCATGTCTTGTCTAGTTAATTTCTCGGTTGTTTGCTTTTTTGTGTTTGTCTAATTAACCAAATAATTATTATGATTTATGTCAATGAAATAAAGAATAATGTGTTTATATCTTTTGCAGTTTAGTAATCATACAAGTTTATGGCTATACCTTTTATTTTTTCAAATATGATGGTGACGCTAATTAATTACGTCGTGTACGTGCTCGTGTAAAGGACTTCGTTTTATGTATGAAAATTGACAAGTACTCTATGTTAAAAGCTCAATCTACATTTAATTTAGATGTAAAGTGACGTTTACCAACTCATCTCATTTACAATAACTTAAAATATAGATTTAAAGAGTATCCTTGGTCTTGCAACGAAAAGATCAACAATGTTGACTCGTCAATAGCGGCTTACTTTTGATGATATTGACATCACATTATCGATAGGTTAGGATATAAAACTGTAAACCTACTTATAGAACATGTAAAATTTTCGCACTGTATGTTTTATGCTTCGCACTGGGATATGGGCACAACATTGTGGCGCCCATTTTTTTTAATTCAGCTTAATGCGTAACTTAGTGACGCATTAAACCGAACCCTATTATTTAAAAAAATCCGTTCAGTCGAACCGGTTTAGAAAAAAGAATCCAAAAAAACCGAGTCAATATGTACTACATGGTGACCCAAGAAAAATAAAAAAAATTATGCGCGTCTATATAGCGCACAAGAGAAGTGCTATATAAACACGCTTCTCTTCTACTTCTTCCCAAACTCGAGCCCTAATTTCTTCTTCTTCCCAAACCCGACGGCGGCAGCGACAATGGCAAAATCCGGACAGGAGGAACAAGTGGCGGCTCAGGCGGAGGAGGGCAAGGCAGCGAGTGGCCAGACGAAGGTAGTGGTGTCCCCTGGGCGGTGGAATCGTCGGCGTGGGACTCGGCAAAGGAGGCGGAGGAGGAGCCGTCGACCGCGGGTGCACATGCGGAGGAGGAGGCGGCGATAGTGGCGGAGGAGGCGGCGACGACAACGATCGTTGGGGCGCAGGCGAAGTGATGCGCCCCTGCCCATCATGACTGCAACTGAGGAGGAAGAAGCCATGAGCCTACGCTTACAACGGCCCGTGACAAGATCGTGTGCCAAGGCCATCGCCAACGCCGCACAATCGTTGATCGCACGCGTCGTCGCTAGCCAAGGCGCGCCCGAGACCGCGCCCTCTCTCAAACTCCTCGCCACCACCGGCGCCGCATCGGAGAGCCAGCCGGCCGGTACGCACCCGGAACATGCCCCCCCCCCCCTTGAAATCTGCCCAAGCATAGCCGCAACCGCTGCTTCAAGTGCCGCGCGCTTCCTGCCTCGCCGCGTTAACGGCGCCTATCCTTGTCATTTAGAGGTTCTTTTGCTATTTTTAGACTTTTCTAGTTTTGGCACTTTCTGTTTTTAGAAGTTACTATTTTTAGTAGTTTTCTATTTCGGGCATGCGCTCCACTCATGTTGAGTGGGCTAGCCCATTAGCCGAGACTCGGCCCATCCGTGTCCCGCGACCTCTATATAAGGTCATCTCGGCCTCGTGTAAAAGGCTACGTTCAATATTAATCTAAGCCAAGTTTGAGTGCCAATTGCCTCCTCCCTTAGATCGGACGTCAAACCCTAATCTATCTTTGTATCCCCTTCACTCTACAGCCGACGCTACGGCAACGCTTGATCCGTCAAGCCCTATCGTTCATCACGCCTAGTCCTGAGGCCGCGATCCAGATCCGCCATCGCTTCGCTATCACTAGCATTGTGACCCGCCACTGCAAGCCACCACTAGCGTGTCGTGACACTCATCGCGCTCCATCGCTCGCGTGGTGTGACATTCATCGTGTCACCTCCGCTCGCGTCGTAACACTCCCTTCGCGTCCCAGCCTTGATCGCGCTACGTGAACCTCAAGCCTTTCGTGCAATTCAACAAGGCCATAGGCCAAGGTTTCCACGGCAGGACTTGAAGCCGAGACGAGCGACTCACCACCAAGACCTAGATCCGACGCCGCCGCGACAACTTGGCCGGCATCCGAAAGCAGGAACGCATCAACTAACATTAGAGCCCAGTGGTCTTGTAAGTCGCTATCTCAAGTCTCATTGGTTCACAATTTTTTTTCCTTGTCCTTCCCTTTTGCTTCCGCTTCATTATCAAAAAAAAAAAAACTTGCTAGTCCTACTCGGTTTCACAAGGCAAGCCTTGGCCGATTTTTTATTTCTTTCCCTCCAAGTTTGGTGTGTTTGGTAAGTTCGGAGATCTTCCGAGATTTAGTGGTTAATTTCCTAGTTTTCTTGCGTGAAATATTACCATATCTTGCGTGATTTGTTTTCTAGGTTGTTAGCCGTAATTTCTAAGATTCTCATTCTCTCCAATCTCCAAGATCACGTGTGATCTTTTCTTGTTACTTAGGCCATTTTCTTTTTATTTTCGGTTATTCAAGATCTTCCAAAGTCAAAAGTCAAAGATTCTTGGATCACTAATTGCTTAATTAAAAAAAAAAGTCAAGGTCGGAATTTTTTTTTTAAAAAAGACCCGATTTTTAATTGAAGGCAAAGCCAAAATAACTCAATCATTCCCACCTCGTCCTAGGCTCATCTTCTCAATCCCTCCGCCGTCTAGGTTAGCCCTAGAAGGTAGTCTTGTTTGGTTTGGTTGATTGCTTGCGTTAGAATTAGGGTTTTAATTGCTTGGTCTTGTTTGGTTTTCTTGCTTGCTTCACACGCCATACTTGTGTTTAGCCTAAGCTGCCCTTACGGCCACCCAAACTACCCTCCATACGTGAACTTTTGTTGCTTGACTAGTGCTTGCTTGTCCATTGTTGCTTATGCCTCTTGTTCGTCTTACTTCGATGTCTGGTCATATTGTTATAGGTAGCATGACGGCCCCGACTCATAATAGTGGAGACGACAACGACACCGGCAACCCGCCAAACCCTTCCTTGGTTCCCCAACATGACCCTCACCTTGAAGATCCCATCTTGGAGCTCTCGGCTGAGCAACGCGAGATACAAGAGCTACGACGTCAAGTTGCTCAACTCCAAGCCATGTAGCGCGCCGCACCCGTGCTGCCCACACCGACAACGATGATTTCGATGGATGCCGCGGGAGGGCCGCACCCCACTGAAGCTAGCCCAAGCCAATCGCGCATGGACAAGGACAAAGGGTTGATGCCCTCAACCTCCAACCCGCAGCCACGCCTACAATGGATACAATCGGTGATAGAAAGCCGCCAAGGATACGTCTCATAGTGCGAACGCTACGCGCCGCGCACAACCCCTGCCGGCTACGACAGCGGCTCCGACCACGACAATGATTCCCAGGGTGAGTTTTCCGATCCTTATGATTTTGATGACAGGTATGCCACACGTGGAGACGGATGTCGTGTACCTGCCTCCGCACCATGCGACAGTCGAGCGCGCCGCAACGCGCGCGACTCTAGCACGCTGCGACACCCAAGTCGACGCCCACAACGCGAGGAGCCCCGCCTGAGGATGCCTGCCCCTACCCGTTCAACGTCAACGAACACCTTGGCCACCGGAGCGTGTGCACCCCGCGATATGGCTCTGATGGCTATGGTTCCACGACATCGACGATCCACGACGACTTCGAGGAGTTCGACGATGAAGAGATGGAGAACTCAAGTATGATTAATCTGGGCTCTTACCACCCCCCTCTTGGTGATCCTATTGAGTTGCAGGATCGACCCGCGGACTGGATCCCGCCACCGCGGCTCCCGGTCAACCCACCGCAGCCATTCCAGGATGACATGGAGCGTGAAACTCGCGGCCAGCGCCGCAATGATATGCCGCGTGACTTCCGTCGCCACAACGATGTCGATGCCCACTTGCGTCATCGACGCCGCGCCGATGACAACGCGTTCCCTGACGCGTTTGCTCCAACAGATGTCCAAGCAGGCCGCGATCGCCACCAACTAGGTCGCGTCCTACCTCATGCAACACGCGCTTACATGGAGCCACAGTTTGCTTCCGCGCGCCCCTATGCGCCCCAGTAAGCACCGGCCGCACCGCGATACTAGCGCCATGAGGTTAAGGTAAAGATTGAACATTTTTTGGGTGAGTATGACCCTACCATTTTTCTTGAGTGGGTGCAGGCCACATAATACACGTTGAGGTATTGCCACGTGCCGCCCGAGGAGCATATCGACGCGGCCACGCTGTATTTCCGCAGCACGGCGCGCGTCTGGTGGCACAAGTTCATGGATGATCGCATTCGCCGCCATCTCGCGCCCCTCACCGAATGGCACCAGCTTGTCTACGTGATGACAAAGAAGTATATCCCCGCCGACTATAGGAACCAAATGAGGATGGAGATTGCAATGGCTCGTTGATGCGTTCCTGCCTGTGGATGCCAGATCGAGATCTTGGTGGTGAGTCGCACATGCTGGTTTTGAGATTTAAGGGGTGGAACGCGGTGTTGTTGCCTCGCGTGAGTAAGTGAGCGCGATGATGGTAGTGGCTCAAGAGATGAGCGAAGCCGTAGCGTCGGCAGCGAAGGGGATAGACTCGAGTAGATCCAGTGATTGGCCGTAGCATCGGCGGCGGAGGAATAGAGATGAGAAGGAAGATTAGGGTTTGACGTTCGATCAAAGGGGAGGAGGCAATTAGCTCTCGAGACTCAGGATTTGATTAAAAATGAACGTAACCTAGTACAAAAGGTCGATTTGACCTTTTATAAGGGGTAGCGGAACTCGGATGGGCCGAGTCTCGCTTAATGGGCTAGCCCACGCGACACATGTGTAACACACGCCCAAAAGAAATAACTAAAATAATAATGTTTCAGAAATGACAAAACACTTCAAAGATCGCGTTCAACTGATGGTGGCGAGTATCTTGACAGAGAACGCGTTCTCTGGACTTGGGTGGAGGCGATTGAGGGAGAACGCGGTCTCTTGCGTCCCTTGGCTAGCGACGACGCGCACAATCAATGATTGTGTCGCGTTGGCGATGGCTTTGGCACACGGTCTTGTTATTGGCCCTTCTGAGCGAATGCTCATAGCTTCCTCTTTCTCTGTGGCAGTCATGGTGGGTAGGATCGCATCACCCTTCCCCACTTGGCTGTGAAGCGTCCCCGCTTCACCATCATCAAATTTTGGCACCACATATGGTTCCAAGTCTGCGACGTTGAAGGTCGCATGGACACCGTAGTCTGGTGGAATCTCGATCTCGTAGGCGTTGTCGCCAATGGCCTTTACAACACGGAAAGGGCCATTACCGCGTTGGGCCAGCTTTGATTTGCGCTTAGCTAGAAAATGGCCTTTGCGAAGATGCACCCACACCAAGTCTCCTGGGGCAAATATAACGCGGCGGCGCCCACGATTGTGTTGTGTGGCATATTGATCAGCGCGGTGCTCCGGCTGCTCCCGCGTTCGCTGATGCAGATCCTGGATCATCGCGGCGCGGTTGACCGCGCTAGTGTGCTCATTGTCCTTCAGAGGCTGCGGCAGCATGTCGAGTGGAGTCAATGGGTTTCGTCCATAGACTACCTCGAACGGAGTGAGCTTTGTCGCGGAGTGCCTGGACCTGTTGTAAGAAAACTCAACAATTGCAAGTAAGTCTTCCCAACGCTTGGGGTTGAATTTGAGCATGGTCCTAAGGAGGGCTCCTAGGGTTCTATTGGTCACCTCTGTTTGGCCATCTGTTTGTGGGTGGTAGCTAGTAGAAAACAAAAGTTTGGTACCCAACTTTCCCCAAAGTGTTCTCCAGAAAAGGCCTACGAATTTGGTATCGCGATCACTCACAACAGACCTAGGGATCCCATGTAAACGGACCATGTTGTCAAAGAACAACGCGGCGATTTCACTAGCAGTGTGTGTGGTCTTGCACGCGATAAAATGTGCCATTTTTGAAAACCTATCTACAACAACAAAGATGGAATCTTTACCCCTACGAGAGAGAGAGACAAACCTATGATGAAGTCCATGGACAAATCTTCCCAAGGGCCTAATGGAATGAGCAATGGCGTGTAAAGACCATAGGGATGGGAACTAGACTTTGCGCGTTGACACGTGACACAACTTGTGCAATATCGCGTCACCTGTGTGGTCATGCGCGGCCAAAAGAAGTGCTCGCGAAGAGCTGCTAGTGTCTTGGTAACCCCAAAATGACCGCGTCCTTCATGGGCTTCTTGGATGAGGAGTTTCCTAATGGGTGAGCTAGGAATGCACATGCACCCGGCTTTGTAAAGGTACCCCTCATGTAAGAAGTAGGTTTCAAACTCGCGGTCCCTAAGGCAGTGGTCTACAATTGGCTTAAAAAATGGATCAATGCAGTATAAATCCTTAATTAACGCGAAGCCAAGAAGTTTAGATTGAAGATGAGTAAGGAGAACATACCTGCGAGAAAGGGCGTCAGCGACCACATTCTCCTTACCTTTCTTATGCACAACGACGTAGGGAAACGTCTCCATGAATTCTACCCAACGAGCATGGCGTCGACTGAGGTGGGCCTGACTCTTCAGATAGCTGATGGCCGCGTGGTCTGAGTGGATCACGAACTCGTGTGGCCAGAGATAGTGTTGCCATGTCTTGAGCACGCGGACAAGAGCGTAGAGCTCTTTGTCGTAGGTGGGGTAATTCAAAGTTGCCCATGTGAGCTTCTCGCTGAAGAACGCAATAGGCTTCTTCTCCTGGTGTAGGACTCCACCAATCCCCACATTTGATGCATCACATTCCACTTCAAAGTGCTTGGTGAAGTCTGGTAGTTGTAGTAGTGGCGCGTTGCACAAGGCTTCTTTCAACGCGTTGAACGCGTGATTGTGGTTCTTCTTCCAATTCACCGCGGCGCCTTTTTTTGTGAGCTCATGGAGTGGCGCGGCGATGGAGCTGAAGTCACGAACAAATCTCCTATAGAAGCCTGCTAAGCCAAGGAAGCTTCTAACCATTGTTGGAGTGGTAGGTGTTGGCCATTCCCGGATGGCCTTCACTTTGTCTTCATCAACGCGGAGTCCATCTTTGGAGACCACGTAGCCCAGGAAGTTGGTAGTTTCGGATGCAAAACGACACTTGCCAAGGTTGGCATACAATTGTTCGCGTCTCAAGCACTCTAACACAAGCCTAACGTGCTTTACATGGTCATCTAGACTACGGGAATACACCAGAATATCATCAAAGTACACTACAACAAATTTCCACATAAATTCCCTCAACACATGGTTCATGAGCCTCATAAATGTGATTGGCGCGTTGGTGAGACCAAACGGCATGACTAGCCATTCATAAAGCCCATATTTTGTCTTGAACGCGGTCTTCCATTCATCACCCTCCTTCATGCGAATCTGGTGATATCCGCTCTTTAAGTCAATTTTGGTGAAGTGGATCGCGCCATGGAGCTCATCTAGCATGTCGTCGAGATGCGGGATGAGGTGCATGTACTTCATTGTGATTTGATTGATGGTGCGGCAGTCGACACACATGCGCCATGAGCCATATTCTTTTGGCACTAGGATCACGGGGACCACGCAAGGGCTTAGAGATTCCCTTACGTAACCGCGATCCAGAAGTTCTCACACTTGGCGCTGTAACTCTTTTGTTTCTTCTGGTCCAGCGCGATAAGCAGCGCGATTTGGGAGGGAGGCACCAAATCAATTTGGTATTCAATGCCTCGTAATGGGGGAAGACCTTGGGGAAGCTCCTCTGGGAAGATATCTTTGAACTCATCGAGCAACGCGGCGATGGCGCTGGGAAAAGCTTCTGTGATGGGGCTCTCTGGGATGCAACGCGTGGGCACCAATAGGAAACATGGTGCCTTGCCGTTAAAAGTAGCAGTGAGGTCGCTTGGGCGGGCAAGAAGCAATCTGTGCTCACAGGTTCCTTTTAACGCGGCCGTTGAACCATCCTTGCTACGCGTTCTCTCATTGGGCTCTTTGTTGTTGGAAACACCTTCGAGCTCTTTGGGAGAATGCGGTCCTCTGGTACTTGTGCCTGAGTTGTTGGGAGAAGCCCTAGTATCTTATTTGGAACGCATCGGATGGGACGCGGGCTTGGCGGCTTCCAAAGCCTTTTGTCGATCATGCTCAACCTGATCTTGTAAAATCTCATGAGGAGACATTGGTAAGAGCGTGACGCATTTCCCGTGGTAAGTAAACACATAAGTGTTTAAATAACCATCGTGAAGAACGCGCCTGTCGAATTGCCATGGGCGCCCCAACAAAAGATGTGTGGCGTCCATTGCAATGACATCACAAAGGACTGAATATGAATACTGGCCAATGGAGAAAGAAATAAGGCATTGATGAGTTACAGTGTTACCAGAACTCGATGAAATCCATTGTAGCCCATAGGGTTGTGGGTGAGGAGTGGTTGGCAGGTTAAAGTGGTTGACCACCTTTTCATTGATGATATTGCAGCAGCTGCCTCCATCGATGATGACACTCAAGGATGCGGTCTTGACCAAGCAACGCGTGTGGAAGAGATTCTCGCGTTGGTCCATAAGGGTTGCTTCCTTGACAGTGAGGAGACGACGCGTGACAAGGCTCAGAGGTGTGACTTCATGTAGCGCGGTGGCTTCACAAGTGTAAGTTGCCTCGTTATCATCTTTAAATCCCTCCTTGATCGTCTCAAGGGCCGTGTCCTCCTCCTCATAAGACTCATATCCCACGGCGATGCTGGAGAAAAGGACTTTCTTGTTGTTTGGGCAATCTCTCTTGTAGTGCTCTCGTCCTCCACACTTGAAATACTCTAAATCACGCGCGCGCTCAGGAGCTGGTGATGAGCCCTTTGTTGGCATCGCGCTAGGAGCATTGGTGGAAGATGTCGCGATCTTCCCCTGTCTGCTTTGATTTGACGCGGAGGTTCATGTAGGTGGACCACACACATTAGTAGTAGGGGATTGACCAGAGTTAGAATCATACCTTCTTTGACCCAGAGTTTGTCAAGAGGATTGCCGGCGATGCGTTTGTTGGTTGTGGATTTGCATCGCGGTGTGGGTCAAGGTATTCAGATCCTTGATTGGCAATATCTCGAGTTGGTCACGGATTGACACATTCAAGCCACTCAAGAACTTTGTTCGCAGTGTGGATGGGGCTACACTGATGCTGGATTTGTAGTACATGTCTTCCAACTGAGAGAAGAACTCCAGAGGTGTTTTAGAGCCTTGACACGCCATTGCAATCTCCATTCGCATCTGGTTTTTGTAGTCCGCTGGCATGTACTTCTGTGTCATGACATAGACAAGTTGGTGCCACTCCGTGATTGGTGCAAGATGTCGACGAACGCGATCGTCCACGAACCTGTGGTACTAAACGCGTGCAACGCCTCTGAAATGTAGCGTTACCGCATCAACATGCTCCTATGTGGGGACACGACAATATCGCAACGTATACTCTGTAGCATGTACCCACTCAAGAAACACAGCGGGATCATATTCGCCAAAGAAATGCTCAATTTTAACTTTTACCTCATGGCGGCTAAGCCTTGGTGTGTGTTGAGCAGGTTGTGGCGCATAAGCGCGTTGTGCAGCTTCCTCAGCGCGATGATGAGGATGGCGAGCTTGGCGAGCCTGGACATCTTCAGTGACGAAGTCCCTAGGAGGCGCGTTGTACTCAGGACGTCCTTGTCTTCGTCTTTGAGCAGGTGCATTGTGTTGGTAACGAAAGTCACGCGCCATGTCCTCGTGGTGTTGGCCACGATAGTCACGCGTGTTGTCGCCCAGAACGCGATGGGGTTGTCCTACTGGTTGGAGTGGAGGTGGGATCCAATCCGCTGGCCGATCTTGGAGTTCAATGGGGTCACCAAGGGGAGGATGGAAGAAGCCTGGATTGATGAGTTCGGCGTCCTCCATCTCCTCATCGTCGAACTCATTGAAGTCATCATGTATAGTTGGCGTCATCGATCCATAGCCATCAGAGCCATAACGCGGAGTACGCGCGCTTTGATGGCCAAGGTGGTCGTTGACGTTGAATGGCACTGGGGTGGGATCATGGCGATGCTGACGCATCTCAACGTCTGGGGTGCGATAGGATCGACGCGGTAGACCAGAGTCGCGTTCTTCTCGTCTGGCTTGGCCGGCAAGCGGTGTTGAGGCAATCTCGCGGCGGCGTCTTGTTCCTCTGGCTTCATATCTTTCATGGAAGTCAAAGGGTTCAGAGTACTCACCATGGGAATCCTCGTCGCGGTCGGAGCCGCTATCGTAGCCGGCTGGTGTTGCTCGCGTTGCATAGCGTTCGCGATGCGACACATAGCCTTGGCGGCTTTCGATCACGGATTGTATCCGGTTGAGGCATGGTTGCAGGTTGGAGGTTGAGGGCATCAACCCTTTGCCCTTGTCCATGCGTTGTTGACTTGGCTCGACTTCAGTATGACGCGGCGCGCCCAGGGTGTCCATGGGGACCATCATAGTTGGTGTGGGTTGGGCCGGCACAGCGCGTTGTGAAGCCTGTAATTGAGCAACTTGTCGCCTGAGCTCTTGTATCTTGCGTTGTTCCGCGGTGAGCTTCAGAATGGGATCTTCATTTTGTTGGTCTTGTTGTTGCACCAATGGTAGATTTGGCGTGTTGTCGTTGGCACCATTGCCGTCTTCATTGGGATGAGTAGGGGCGATCATGGTTCCTATAACAACGTAACCAGACATCCAAGTAAAAATGAACAAAGACAATAAAACCAAAGAACAAGCAAGCACTTAGCAAGTAACAAGTGTTCACGTAGGAAGGCGCCGTCTTTGGCCGTGAGGGCGGCTTAAGGCAAGCAAAGCAAGTGTGATATGCACGCGCAAAAGCAAACAAAACAAATGATTAATTTCTTAACCACTTACATAAACAACACAAGAACACAAGAACACAAGACAAACCTTCAAGCGTGAACCTAGACGGTGGAGAGATCAAGAAGATGAGCCTAGCCGAGTAGGGGGAAGAAGGTTGCCTTATTTTGGCTTTCCTTTTTTTTTTTGAATTGTCGCATTTTTTTTAAATGCGACTTGACTTTTGAAATTTGAATTTCAAATCCGAATCTTAGTCTTTGACTTTTGGTTTAAGTTCGGATAAGATTACACAATTAAAATAAAAATAAACGGCTAAGTAACTTAAGGAAAGAAATCACGAGATTGTCGCGATAGGAGAGAGAGAAGATTGTTGGAGATTTGTAACAGCCACACAAGAAGATATGCAATATATGATTAGTGAAGTTTAAGCAATTAATTAAGCAAATCAATCAATTAATTACGCAGATTTCATGCAAAACACATCACACAATTCTCGCGAGGGATCAATCACTTAATCGGCCAATAGATTCTCTTGTAGAAACCGAAAGGACTAGCATGTGTTTGAAGAGAAAAAAAATAAAAATTGACAATGGCGGAAGCAAGATGATGGAGAAAAAAAAATTGTGAACAAATGAGACTTGACAAGCGACTTACAAGATCAAAGGCTCTGATGCCAATTGATACGTTCCTGCCTGTGGATGCCGGATCGAGATCTTGGTGGTGAGTCACGCGTGTTGGTTTTGAGATTGAAGGGGTGGAACGCAGTGTTGTTGCCTCGCGTGAGTAAGCGAGCGCGATGATGGTAGTGGCTCAAGAGACGAGCGAAGCCGTAGCGTCGGTAGCGGAGGGGATAGACTCGAGTAGATCGAGTGATTGGTCGTAGCGTCGGCGGCGGAGGAATGGAGATGACAAGGAAGAATAGGGTTTGACGTTCGATCAAAGGAGAGGAGAAAATTAGCTCTCGAGACTCAGGCTTTGATTAAAAATGAACGTAACCTAGTACAGAAGGTCGAGTTGACCTTTTATAAGGGGTAGCGGGACTCGGATGGGCCGAGTCTCGCTTAATGGGCTAGCCCACGCGACACGCGTGGAACACACGCCCAAAAGAAATAACTAAAATAATAATGTTTCAGAAATGACAAAACAATTCAAAGATCGCATTCACCTGATGGTGGCGAGTATCTTGACAGAGAACGCGTTCTCTGGACTTGGGTGGAGGCGATTGAGGGAGAATGCGGTCTCTTGCATCCCTTGGCTAGCGACGACGCGCACAATCAATGATTGTGTCGCGTTGGCGACGGCTTTGGCACACGATCTTGTTATTGGCCCTTCTGAGCGAATGCTCATAGCTTCCTCTTCCTCTGTGGCAGTCATGGTTGGTAGGATCGCATCACTCACCAAGGCACCAAGACGTCTGTCGAGTTCTTTTCTCAATTGGAGGACATGTATTACAAGGCCAACATTAGCACCGCCCCGTCCACGCTGAGGACGAAGTTTCTAAGTGGCCTGAACGCGCCCATCCACAACCAGATTGAGATCTTGTCCGTCAAGGATCTCAACACTTTGACTCACACAACGATGCAACTTTACAACCAGCTCGTGCGCCGTAAGCAATACTCTTGGCAAACAGGCCAACGCAGGTATGATTCTATATCTGGTCAATTCCCTTCTACTAACGTGTGTGCCCCAGCCACAGGTTCCGCCGTGTCCAGCCAAGGCCGTAATGCAAAAGCCGCAACGCCAACCTCGACAGCCAGTCACGCGACCGCGCCCAAAAACCCCTTGTCGGGCACTAAGCGCGCGCGCGATCTCGAGTGCTTCAAATGTGGAGGGCGAGGCCACTACAAGCGGGATTGTCCCAACACAAACAAGGTCCTCTTCTCCGCCAATACCACCGGCTATGAATCATACGAGGAGGACGAGGCCCAGCTTGAGACCATCGAGGAAGGATTCGAGGATGACACCGAGGAGGCCTACGCGTGTGAGGCCATCGCGCTCCATGCAGGCACCCCTCTCAGCCTTGTCACGCGCCGCATTCTCACCGTCAAGGAGGCCACTCTAGTCGACCAGCGTGAGAACCTCTTCCACACGCGTTGCCTAGTCAAGACGGCATCCCTGAGTGTAATCATAGATGGGGGTAGGTGCTGCAACATCATCAATGAGAAGCTGGTCAACCATTTCAGCCTGCCGACCATGCCTCACCCGCAGCCCTATGGCCTCCAGTGGATTTCTTCGAGTTCTGGTAACATTGTAACTCGTCAATGTCTTATCTCTTTTTCCATTGGTCAGTATTCGGACTCGGTCCTATGTGATGTCATTGCGATGGACCCCACGCATCTCTTGCTTGGGCGCCCATGGCAATTCAACAGGTGCGTTCTTCAGGATGGCTATTTAAACACTTATGTGTTTACTTACCACGGGAAGTGCGTCACCCTCTTACCCATGTATCCCCATGAGATCTTGCAAGACCAGGTAGAGTGTGACCGCCAGAAGGCTATCGAGGCCGCCGCAGCCGGCGCCCAAACTTCGCCCAAGGCCATGCCGCGGCATTCCGACCCCATTTCTGGCATTTCTGGTTATGGCCCGGGCACTGGTTCCAAGAAGTCGAGTGCCACCCCAGGCCAACCCAACGCCCCCCAGCAGCCTGACAGCGCCGCGCTACCCACAGTGCGCAAGGCCAAACAGCGACCCACAGAGCCCTGGCCAGGCACGCCGCATTCCAATTCGAGCAATGGTGCTTCCATTCCCAGTGCCTCTCATTGCATGCCCAGTGCCCCACCGCCATCACAGTTGGCCGTGCGCACGCCGCAGAGCCCCACATTGCAGGGCCGTTGTGAGCACCGCTTACTTCTCGCGCGGCCCAACGACCTTACTGCCACTTTGAACGGCAATGCGCCCTGTTTTTTGTTGGTGCCCACTCCAAGCATGCCTAGTGCCTCCGTCGCCGATCCCTTGCCGCAGGCCATCACCGCGTTGCTCGACGAGTTCGCCGACGTGTTGCCAGAGGAGCTTCCGCAAGGCCTCCCTCCCTTACGTGACATTGAGCACCAAATCGACTTGGTGCCCAGTGCCTCGCTGCCCAACCGCGCCGCATACCGCACAGGCCCTGAGGAGACCAAGGAGTTGCAGTGCCAAGTGCATGTACTTTTGGATCGCGGCTACGTAAGGGAGTCCTTCAGCCCTTGCGCCGTGCCGGTGATCCTCGTGCCCAAGAAGGACGAGTCGTGGCGCATGTGTATTGACTGCCGCGCCATCAATCAAATAACGGTGAAGTACCGACACCTAATTTCATGCCTCGATGGCATGTTGGATGAGCTCCATGGCGCGATCCTCTTCTCCAAAATTGATTTGAAGAGCGGCTATCACCAAATCCGCATGAAGGAAGGTGATGAATGGAAGACCGCGTTCAAGACAAAATATGTGCTTTATGAATGGCTCGTCATGCCTTTTGGGCTCACCAACGCCCCGAGCACGTTCATGCGGTTGATGAACCACGTTTTGAGGGATTTTTTGGGGAAATTTGTTGTGGTTTAATTTGATGACATTTGGTGTATTCCCGTAGTCTTGATGAGCATGTAGAGCACCTTAGGCTTGTGTTAGGGTGCTTCAGACGCGAGCAATTGTATGCCAACCTTGGCAAGTGTCGTTTTTGTTCCGACACCACTAATTTTCTAGGCTACGTCGTCTCCAAGGACGGCATGCGCGTGAATGAAGACAAGGTGAAGGCAATCACGGAATGGCCGACGCCTACGACTCCAACCATGGTGCGCAGCTTCCTTGGCTTGGCAGATTTTTACCAGCGGTTTGTGCGCGACTTCAGCTCCATCATCGTGCCACTGCATGAGCTCACAAGGAAGGGAGCCGCGATGAATTGGCTTGAGCACCACGAGAAGGCTTTCGTGGCCTTGAAAGAGGCCTTGTGCAACTCCCTCCTGCTCCATCTCCCTGATTTTGCCAAGCATTTTGAGGTGGAGTGCGACGCCTCCAACGTCGGCATTGGCGGCGTCCTACACCAGAAGAGGCGGCTCATTGCCTTCTTCAGTGAGAAGCTCACCGGGGCCACCTTGAACTACCCTACTCATGACAAGGAGCTCTACACCCTCGTCCGTGTGCTCAAGACCTGACAGCACTACCTCTGGCCGCAGGAGTTTGTCATTCACTCGGACCACACCGCGCTTAGCTAGCTGATGAGCCAAGCTCACTTGAGCCGCCGGCATGCCCGTTGGGTGGAGTTCCTTGAGACGTTCCCATACGTCGTGGTCTACAAAAAAGGTAAGGAGAATGTGGTCGCCGATGCCCTTTCTCGCAAGTATAATCTCTTGACTCATGTTCAAACTAAGGTTCTTGGCTTTGCTTTGATTAAGGAATTATACTTGACTGACCCCTTCTTTAAGCCAATTTTCGAGCATTGCCTTAGGCACCAAGAGTTTGAGACATACTTTTTCCATGAGGGTTATTTGTACAAAGCCGGCCGCCTATGCATCCCTAGCTCATCCATTAGGCACCTACTCCTCCAAGAGGCGCATGATGGCCGTGTCCACTTTGGGGTTTCCAAGACATTGGCCGCACTTAGGGAGCATTTCTTTTGGCCACACATGACCCGCCAGGTGACCCGCTATTGTAGGAGTTGTGTGACATGCCAACAAGCTAAAGCAAGCTCGAGTCTATACGGCCTTTATACCCCTTTACCCATCCCTGTATGCCCGTGGAAAGACCTCTCCATGGACTTCATTACAGGTTTGCCTCTCTCTCGTAGGGGTAAGGACTCCATTTTTGTGATAGTGGACAGGTTTTCTAAGATGACCCATTTTGTAGCTTGTAAGACGACCCATAATGCTAGTGACATAGCCAAATTATTTTTTGAGCATGTGGTGCGTTTGCATGGGATCCCTAGGTCTATTGTGAGTGATAGGGACACTAAATTTGCTGGGCATTTTTGGAGAACTCTTTGGGGAAAGCTAGGTACAAAACTCATATTTTCCACTAGCTACCACCCCCAAACCGATGGCCAAACCGAGGTGACCAACCGAACCCTAGGTGCCCTCCTCCGGACCATGCTCAAGGCCAACCCCGGGCGTTGGGAAGACTTACTTTCTATTTTTGAGTTTTCTTACAACAGGTCCAGGCACTCGGCGACCAAGCTCACCCCGTTCGAGGTCGTCTACGGTAGGAACCCCTTGACGCCGCTGGACATGCTGTTGCGCCCCCTCCAGGACAATGAGCACACAACCGCGGCCAACCGCGCCACACAGATCCAGGAGCTCCATCGTAGGACACGCGCGCAGTTGGAGCGTCGCACTGCTTAGTACGCGTCGCAGCACAACCGCGGTCGCCGCCGTGTCGTCTTCGCACCTGGAGACATAATGTGGTGCACCTTCGCAAGGAACGATTCCCAGCCAATCGCAAATCAAAGTTAGCGCCTCGCGGAGATGGTCCTTTTCGCGTTGTGAAGGCCATTGGAGACAATGCTTACGAGCTCGAGCTGCCAGCCGACTATGGTGTCAAAACGATCTTCAACGTCGCTGACTTGCAGCCCTATGTGGAGCCCGAGTTTGATGACGGTGAAGCGGGGACGCTTCACAGCCAAGTGGGGGAGGGTGATGCGCCCCTGTCCACCATGACTGCGGCTGAGGAGGAAGAATCCATGAGCCTACGCTCACAAGGGCATGTGACAAGATCGCGTGCCAAGGCCATCGCCAACGCCGCGCAATCGTTGATCGCGCGCGTCGTCGCTAGCCAAGGAGCGCCCGAGACCGCGCCCTCTCTCAAACTCCTCGCCACCATCGGCGCCGCATCAGAGAGCCAGCCGGCCGGTACGCACCCGGAGCATGGCACCCCCCCTTGGAATCTGCCCAAGCATAGCCGTGGTCGCTGCTTCAAGTGCCGCGCGCCCCCTGCCTTGCCGCGTCAACGGCGCCTATCTTTGTCATTTAGAGGTTCTTTTGCTATTTTTAGACTTTTCTAGTTTTGGCACTTTCTGTTTTTAGAAAGTTACTATTTTTAGTAGTTTTCTATTTCGGGCGTGCGCTCCACTCATGTTGAGTGGGCTACCCCATTAGGCGAGACTCGGCCCATCCGAGTCCCGCGACCTCTATATAAGGCCATCTCGGCCTCGTGTAAAAGGCTACGTTCAATATTAAACTAAGCCAAGTTTGAGTGCCAATTGCCTCCTCCCTTAGATCGAACGTCAAACCCTAATCTATTTTTGCATCCCCTTCACTCCGCAGCCGACGCTACGTCAACACTCGACCCGTCAAGCCCTATCGTTCATCGCGCCTAGTCCTGAGGCCGCAATCCAGATCCGCCATCGCTTCGCTATCACTAGCGTTGTGACCTGCCACTGCTCGCCACCACTAGCGTGTCGTGACACTCATCGCGATTCATCGCTCGCGTGGTGTGACATTTATCGCGTCACCTTCGCTTGCGTCGTAACACTCCCTTCGCGTCCCAGCCTTGATCGCGCTACGTGAACCTCAAGCCTTTCTTGCAATTCAACAAGGCCATAGGCCAATGTTTCCACGACAGGACTTGAAGCCGAGACGAGCGACTCACCACCAAGACCTAGATCCGACGCCGCCGCGACAACTTGGTCGGCACCCGAAAGCAGGAACGCATCACGAAAGTGGCGGCGGAGAACGCCTTAGAGGCCGCGGCAACTGTCAGTGTATTTATTTAGTTTGTCATTATATTATTATTATTTGTAATAATAATTAGAATTGTAATTAAATAAAATTTGGCTAATATTATAATAACATTAGGTAAATTAGAGAAATTTATTGAGATGTTATACAAATGCGTATACTAGTTAAAATTAGGATTTTATTTTTAAAAATAAATTAGAATTGCAAAATGATTTTAGTCTATTATTATATGAATTTTAGGTAAATTAGAGAATTTTTTTAGAGATTTTTGCTAAGTGAGGATAGTATACGAATAATTGTAGGTAAAATAGTGAAGTACGGAGTATATTTATACAATGTTATTTATATTTTGATTCTCGAATTACATTGTAGTTATTATTTAAATGTTTAGTCAAATGTAATGGAATATTAGAATAACTGTAGATAATTTTTGAAAAAGCGTATAAAATGATTATAAATAATTGTTATGAAGATTTTAGGTAATTTGGAACAATTATTTGAAAATTTACCAAAAATAACCTGAAATATAAGAAAAATGATTTTATTAAAAGTAGGAAAATAAGAAATTAGATTTGTAATTGAAGTGAAATTAATGATGTTGAAATTTTTAAAAAGATAATAAATAGTAGTAATTGATTATAATTAAAAACATCTCCGTAAAATAACTTATAATTTCAATAAAACAGGACATAGTCGTGAGAATCAAACTAAAGATGCGCGCGGGACATCGGGTGAAATCTCGTCCCATGACTGCTTCTGGTCGTAAGAGCAGAATCCCAAATAACCCCAACACACGTTGTGGTCGTAAGAGGAGAATCCCGAACGATCTCGTTCCATTAGCGGATCCTCCTATTTCAGAGGTCCCTCCATGTCCTGATGTGTGTTTACATTCGTCTTCGCAGAGTCTCGTCCGTGACATGGACGGTTTGCATATGGAGGATGCGTTTCCCGACACATAGGAGACTGTGGACGAAGTACGTCCTGTCCCTGCCCCTGAGGATCCTCATTTGGACGATGTTGATATGGAGGATGTCCTTACTGCCCCACCCCCCAAGAGCCCGTTGTTGTGGCCGTTGGTGAGTCTCCACTAGCCGAGGAGGACCCTCATACGGACTTGAGTCGCTTGAGGTGTTGCAGAGCTTCGACACTCACATTGCGCATCGTATTTGGCACGTTGATCATCCACCTGCAGAGCCCCTCGCACGGGCTTTGAAGGCTTATACACGCCCGACCGACCTCGAGTATTGGAGGTGTTACATTCCCACATAGGTGATTGAGGGCACCTGGTTTTGGATTGTCGAGCAAACCGGATTGACTTGTCTCCGGGATTTTCAGTTCGAGAGGGTCGACCACGTTCTCATCGCAGCGTTCATCGAGAGGTGGCCCCTAAGATGAACAACTTTCATTTTCCATGGGACGATATTAAAATCACGCTTCATGACGTGAAGAGGATCCTAGGGCTGAGCATCAAGGGATTTCCCTACTATATACCGTTTGCTGATGAGGATCGAAAGAAGGCGTTCCCCCCGGATCTGTTGAGTACATGTTCGGTATCGACAAGGAGGAGATGTTGAAGGACGTCAAGAAGGGTCGGGTTATGGCCTTCGTTTTTTATGTGCACGTTCTACGTATGATAGAGAACGACGACGAGCCCGAGTCGAGAGCGGCGGGACACCTATGACACGACATGTCTTGTAACATTTTTCGTGGATAAGTCCACGAACCAGCTGATGTTGAAGATGTTGTCGTAGTTCGACGACTGATGCGTGTCATCGGCACAACTTGGAGAACCGAGGTTCTAGCTTGGTTGTATAGAAACCTTGGTGTGGCTTCTCGGGGGGATACGACAGGTATAGCGAGGTGCACCTATCTGCTTCAAGTAAATGAATGATAAATTTAGTGTTGTTGTATTACTTATTAAATTTATAAAATTATTGCTAACCAAGTATATTAATTCATATGTAGACGTGGATATGGACGTACTTCATATATTTCACGGGAAGACTAACCCCCTCCCCGACAAGGATGACGAAGAGCGACGCGTTGCTCGGTATTACATCGAGTGCACTGCACTACATGCTCCACGTGAACAATCGGCATTACATGCATATCCTGGATACGTATCGGCCTGAGGATTTACACACCCTAGTTTTATAATATTTATGGTTCACTTGTGAATAATTATTTACATAATTGGACTTGTTTATCATTGCAGGTACAGTGGATTCCGTATGACAGTCTAGCTTTTGTTGGTGTCTTGGGGGCTTCATATACCAAGGAACGATCCGTTACCTGGACATTGTTTAGCAGTACAAGCCCGATCGGGTTGTACGCCAGTTTGGACGGCAGCAGAGCAGGCCCGTAGATGTCATAGAGTCGGCGTACGCATTCCACCCCATCAAAGGTGCAGGAAAGTCGCTCTACAGATTGACATTTGAGCCCGCATGGGATGGTTGGGAGCATGTATGTTTTTTTTATTTTGGAGAGCTTGATGCACGTCCCAATGTGGGATATGGACGACGAGTACCTGGATTTGTATCTCCAAATCTCACATTCGTATGTGAGCCCAATATCACGAGTGTTGCCTAGTATTGTGTGAGGTCCTCCTCCGGCTATGGATGCGCATAAAGTACGTTTCTCCACCATTTCATTTGATCTTACCTATTTATTATTATTACTCTCGAAATCCACGTATAACACTGTTTTTTTCTTTGGCAGCGTTTGGCCATGGCGACTGCGTTTGCTCTGAGGTTATTCAGCTAAGGGGTGGCGGGCCAGATTGGGACCATATGCTGGCCATTCCTTGTGGCGACGAGCTTCCTGTAGTTGATCCGCTTATATGGACCTCACAACGATCGTCCCAGTCCTCAGGTGCAACGGTCGAGTCGTCTAGTGCAGCAGAGGCTCGAGCCCGAGTGGCACGTGTACCATCTATATATGAGAGGGGCGAGTAATCCAGGACATGAGCTGAGCAGGCATCGGCTGAGATCATGTCGTCTAGCGACGACGATATCTAGCTACTACAAAGTATTTCGTACTCAACGGGTGGCGCGAATTGGGAAAGATTACTTCGAGAGCCTTCACAACTCCCATCTATCGATCTGACATGATCGCCTTAGGTTCTTGTTTCACGAACATGAGCCTAAGGCGTCGTAGGACCCATTCATAGTGCTTTGCTATCTCACGTTGCATGAATACGATGACAATACAGAATGTAAGGTTGATGCAAGTGAATCCAACATAGGCATACCGTACCTATAAATGTAAAAAAATAGATGATTTAGATGCAATTACATATTTGAGATGTAGTAATTACGAAAACTAAAGTACAAATACATGTTGGTCTTGTAGGTCGTATCCATGATGACGACGTGGGGGAACAAACGCAACACCCGTCTAGCGTCGGGTGACAAACAAAAAGGTCACTCACAATCTCATTCCTATCAACCGTAACCCTGTCAATGTCTGAATAATATCCTTTTAACTTTAGATAATCCAACGTGTACTGCACTTCACCGTCAGATCCCCCTTGGATTTTTGCCTCTCCTTAGGCTTGTAATTGTACACTTGATTCCTTGATGTCAAGCATTGGGGATACTCCTGTACAAATAGACTCATAATAGTCTTCGGCTTTGTACCGTAGGCAGACAGAACCTTTACTCTATGACGTTGTTCCTGTGTAAGTCGTCCAACAAATGCATGACCAATCAAAATACTTGAAAGATCATGGTTGTGGCATCCATTAACGACGGACAATGTCCACGTGCCCGATCTTCTCCAACCTCAATTTTCTAACAGCACATGCAACTGAAACGGGCACTCGCTCTTCTTTGTCGTAGATTTGTTTTTCCGTTTAGGGGTTGCCTCGGGACCCTTAATCACCTTCTTATTCACCGCCGATCTATATGACCCAGACTTCTCACACAACAGTATGACCTTTCTAGTCCGTGATTTACTTATAACGATCACCATATACAATCCCAAGCCGACATTTTTATCCCAATCGATCATAGTGTCTCTATTACTCCATTCGGCATTCCCCACTTGTAGTAAAATGAGAAGAATAGTCGACTGACGAAAAATCGCTATCACTAATATCGTCCTATTTGTTTAACAAAAAATTATACATTAGGGATTTCCTAAGATCGATGTAAAAAACTAACATAATGCTCTAACCACAAACATGTAATTTACTTAATAATTGAAATTTCATATCACTACAATGGTCCCATTCATTTGATAGATAAATATAACTTAGAGGTTCTCGTAAATAGCAACTACAAATACATGTTTAATGTCTAAGCCATGCCATGTAATTTATTAATAAAATACTAATATAATATCTAAGCTAAAACATGTAATTTATTAACAAAAGACTAACATAATGTATAAGCTAACACATGTAATCATCCTACTTATTTCATAGATAAATATACATTAGAGGATTCCGTAAATAACATCTAAAAAGACTAACATAATGTTGACTAAGCTAAAACATGTAATTATCCTATTTATTTCACAAATATAGAGGATCCTAAAAGTACCACCTAAAAAGACTAACGTAATGATCCTAAAAATGGAACTGCTAAGTATATTGATGTTGTTGGTTCGGTCAAAATTAAGCAGTTGCTAATGATTGAGGATGTTATGTTGTCTTATGGTTTTCAACACAATCTGATGCTGGTTACAAAATTGCTACGTGATCATGGTTTGTTATGCAGAATAGAACCTAACAAGATCTTCTTTGAGGATCCTATCACTAGGTTGACAGTGTTTAAGGGCTTGTAAGCTGGAGGACTGTATGTGGCTTAGTCTGATGCAACCGTGGAGCAGAGAGTGCAGCCTTGTGCACAGAATAATTGTCTAGTTTTTCCTAATAATCTAGGTCCTAGCTTTAGTTCTCATGTTTGAATTTCTACTACTAATTTCATGAGAGATTAGGACATTGCTCTAAAGGCAAAATGCAACACCTTTCTGTTTTTGATTCAGTTCCTTCACATGCAGACATTTTTTTGTGAGAGTTGTGTATATGCTAGGCAGTGTAAAAAATCATTTGATAGGAATGAAAAGGTTGCTTTAGCTCCATTTGATATTGTTCACTTTGATGTTTGAGGTCCACATAAAACCCTTACTTTATTTGTTGCCTCTTATTTCCTAACTATGCTTGATGGCTGCACTAGACACACATGGATTTATTTGATAAAAGTATAAACATTAGGTTTATAAGGTTATGAGATCTTTTCTTGCCTATAAAAAGACTCGTTCTCGAGCTTCTGTCAAGATCATTAGGAGTGACAATGACACTTAATAATGGCAACATAGATGCAAAGTTTTGTTTGACAATGAAGGGATTATTCATCGAAGAAGTGTACCATGCAATCCTTAACATAATAGGTATGTAGAGAGAGAGCACATGCACATTGTTGAAACTGCTCGTGCCTTGAGACTACATGCCAACCTACTTGTCAAGTTGTTTAGAGAGTGTATATTGACTATTGTTCACATCATCAACTTGTTGTCAAATTCCGTTCTTGCTTGGAAGGTTCCTCATGAGCTATTGTTTAAGCAGAAAGTTGAGTATGATCATCTACGTGTCCTTGGATGTCTTGGCTATGGAAAGCCTAATCAAACAAGGAAGGACAAGTTTGGTTTTCGGTCTAGAGAGTTTGTGTTTATTGGTTATCCTACAGATCGGAGAGGATACCAAGGTGTATGACCTGAAGCACCATACTGTGTTTACATCTAGAGATGTGTTTTTTAGAGAACACACTTGTTCCTTTAAAAATTATACTTCAACTTATTTTGTTCCAATCACAATTACTTTACCATTAGTGAATACTGCAGTGGATGACTTGATACCCTTAAACTCATCTTCAGTACCTATAAATTCACCTCCTTTACCTAATTCTTCTCATGACTTCCGTCCTATAGAAAACCTTTCTATCTCTGGTGAGAGTTCTCCCACTATTGATGATTCTCTTGTTCTTCCACAACCTTCCCTAGAAGATCTACTAGACCACACTTTCAAACTCTCAAATTAAAAGACTATGTTTGCAACCCAATCCTTCTTCCTCCTCATTTCAAACATCCACTCTTGTTAAATTTTTTACTTTTCAGATGAGTATGTTGCCTTATTTTCAATGCTTGTACAATTCTTGAACCTTCTTTTTATCACCGAGTGAAGGGGCAACCTTGTTGGGAAGAAGCAACGGCCAAATAAATTACGGCCCTTGACGACAATCATACATGGCAATTAACTACATTACCTAAGGGTCATAAGGCAGAAGGGTCCAAGTGGGTATACAAGATCAAGTTTACACTAGATGGTAGTGTGAAGAGATATAAACATGGTTAGTTGCTAAGGGGTATAGTCAAGTTGAAGGCATAGATTACAAGTACACTTTTTATCCAATTGCAAAGATAGCCATTGTTAGGGTCTCATTGCTACTGCTAAAGTTTGGGATATTCACCAGCTAGATATTAACAATGTATTTTTGCATGGTTATTTGGAAGAGGAAGTCTACATGACACCACCTTAAGGTTATCTGTAAGCCAAACCAGATCAGGTGTGTAAGCTTGTGAGATCCCTCTATGGTCTTACACAAGCTTCCCGACATTGGAATATAGAATTGAGTAATTTCTTACTTGCTTGGTTATAAGCAGTCCAAGTAGGACTATTCCTTGTTTGTCACAAAGTCAGGTGAACTTATTGTATTGCTCTTCTATATGTTGATGATCTACTTTTAACAAGGAATGACATTGATTCTCATATGAGGAACAAAGCATGCCCGCACCAAGAATTCACTATCAAAGACTTGAGATTGCTAAGATTTTTCTTGGCTATCGATGATGCCAGATCTTCAAAAAGTATTGTCATTAATTAATATAGCGGCATATTGGACATTGTCAAGATACTAGTTTGATGGATTGTCAATCATCTTCATCTCCATTGCCTCAAGGTCTTAATATGTCTCTTGATGATGGTGTTGAGTTAGTTGAACCTGAAGTGTATCAAGTGTAGTTGAGAGACTACTGTACCTCAACATTACTCATCCTGAATTATCTTATTTGGTTCAGCATTTGAGTCAAATCCTTATTACTCCTAAAGAACCTCATATGCATGCTGCTCTCCATGTAGTTAAAAACCTCAGAGGCACACTTAATTGGGGTTTGTTCTATCATGTTAGTAACAATCTCATTGTTATCTGCTATAGTAATGCATATTGGGGAAGCATGTCGATTTTCTTTCAAGTCTCTTAGTGCCTACTGTGTTTTTCTTGGTGATTCATTAATCTCTTGGAAAATCAAGAAACAGAAAATTGTTTACAAGTCCTCTGTTGTATCAAAGTATTAGAGTATGTCTTCCACTAAAGTGAGGTTATCTGGATCAATGGTCTTCTCAGGGATTTGATCGTTCAAGTTCCATTACCTATCACCTTATGTTGTGATAATAAAGTTGCACACCAGATTGATATAGATCAATTTTATAATGAGAGAACTAAACATTTCAACATTGATTGTCACTACGTACGGGAAAAAGTCAGTGAAGGTTTCTTAAGGCATTCTTACATCAAGTCTTAGCTGCAACTTGTAGACATGTTAACCAAGCCCTTGGAGGAAATATAGCACAAGTTTTTATCCTTCAATATGGGGTTGGTTGATTTTCCCCCAATTCCAACTTGAGGGGGAATGTGAAGATTAGTAGTTAGTTAAGTCTTGTTGAGCTGGCAAGTTAGTTTTGTTATATGTTATAAATATCAGGAAAGGTCAACTGAGCAGCTTGTACTCGTGAGTGATTAGTTAAATCTATCTTTCTCTCATGTAACAAGGCATTATTGCCTCCATGAATGAAGTCGCTTCCATTCTTCTCCTTGTCATACTCTGATATTGATTCTCAATTGGATTGTTTTACACCTTTTTCATGATCAGCCTCTCTTTCAATCTCTCATATGCCTACACCATCCCACCGCAGTCACCTCACAACCACCTCCTCACCACCAATCCACCGCTAGGTCAGCCTCTCATCTCCTCTTCCTTCTTTTCATTGTTGATTTTTGGAATTAGGGGTTTAGGGTTGTCTAGTTTACTTGATTTGGATTTTAGGTTTTTAGGCTTATAGTTTACATTTTGTTTACAACTATATGAGATGATGTTGTATTTGATTTTGAGTTTTGTAGCCCTAGTCTTATAGACGATCTTTTTTATGATTTTGGTTATTACTCTATATGGAGATAGTAATAATTAGACACTTGTCACTTTGTTTAAGTGTCCTATCCCTTGTAGTTTAGGTCTATTGGGGAACCAAAGGTCTACTCTACATTCTAGAATGGTCAATTTTTTAGTGACTTGTTTTTTACTTGTTTCTATAATAGATGTCTAAATTGCAATTTGGGAATGTGAAGAAGAACTTAAATATTTTACTTTTTGTTTTGAAGATTGTGGAAATCCTGAATTCCTAAGTGTTCAGAGAATGTGGTTCATCATTTTTGGTGGAGAACATATCATAATTCACATTTGGAGTAGCATGCTTGCATTCTTTTGAATAACTGTTACTCATGAGGTTTCTGTATTATGTGTCAAATTGTATGTTTCAGATTAGGGAATGCATACATTGATACGAGATAAGGATATCTCGAAGCATGATTTCAAGTTTTTTTCAAACCGGCTTATTTCTCTAGTATATTCTATACCTTAAGCTTGTGTTGCTTGAATTTTTTGCATCCTTGAAACACTTTTGTTTGATTTACTTGCACAAGTCGTAAAGCATGGGCTTGGGCACTTTCCTTCAATGAGAAGCAAGTTGTGACTCCAATAAGTGGTAGAGCATTGAAACTTAGCACTTGCTTGAGAATATTGAATACTCGTGCTCTAGTGACCTAGTGTTGGGTTACTAGGCCACTAGAACACATGTATTCATCATTGAATACTGGTGCTCTTGTTTTGTGCAGGTTCATTGAAGTTCGTCATGGAATATTTCATTAATATGATCTTGTTTTTTTTTTCAATTTGATGATCCATGAGAAATGGGTTTTTTTGTGATTGGGTCAAAGGTTGTGCATATTACCTTTTATCCCTTTAGTTTTTTTTAGTGTGCTTGGCGAGTTGTCGACAAATGAAACTTGTTCGTTGTTTCTAAACCTTACGATTTAAGATAGCCAAATACATTTTTCTATAACTATATTATTCCTAGTATGTTAGATCAATACTATTATTTCTCATGTTTCTATGCATGTTGGATTAATTACAAATGTCTCTCCCTCTTTATAATCTCAATGATCGAATCTTGATAGAACATGAATACTTTAATTATTGACAATAATGAAATGTTTTGTGGGGGTTAGTCAGATATATTGTATGAATGAAAAGAGTAGGAAAGTAGGAATGATTTGGGTTATGTTGTTAACAAATAAGTTGATGAGCTTTAAACCTCGAATCATTGCATCGACGTCGAAACAAGTTCCAACTTTGCTTGGTTTTGAAAGATACTCGTGCAACCAGCCTTGTTTTGTGTTTTTGGGTTAGTTTTGGATGAAACAAAGAAGAAAAACAACAGAAATCTAGCGAAAGATAAAATGAATTTTATTATAACTATAAGGGATAAGCTATCAAAACACCAATGATAGAAGTATACAACACACCAAGGTAATTCGAACGAGGTATAATACACCTAAAGAGAAACAAAGGTTTCGTTCGGATATAACACACTAAAAAGTTTGGATATAACTCACCAAACAAGTGAATCTCTCCCAAATCATTCTCAAGGGTTTCATCCAATCTAATATATCTAAAATGAAAGACATAAAAGGGTTTAAATAGCAAAAGAAAGCTAATGTGAACTACACTCTTCATCATCTAAGGAGTGAAGACGAACAACCCTTGGGCTGTGATGAGCCTCTTGCACTGTCTCTTCAAAATGGGAAGACAAATTCCATCAAAACTAGAGTTGGGGTCGGATTGTGATCTTGGATCCCAAGAGGTACTTGAGCTTGTAGTCTCGTCCCCATGATCACATCATCCTCTCATGCTTTGAAAGTAGTTATCCTCAAATCTGAGTGGCCTACAACCTTGAGGAATTTGCTTCAATTTCTGGCTCTGATACCAAATGATGATATTTGGTCCTTGAATAATTGTCTTGATGACGAAGAAAGTTCCAACTTCACTTGGTCTTGAAAGATACTTGAGCAACCAACACATGATATGAAGATTCTTCTGCAATATGCAGATTAACATCGTCATCCTAATAATAGTCGTAAGTGTATGACATATGTTATGTTGCTGCTGATATTGTGTATTATGCTCAATCCCAATATATACGGCATGTTCAACCTAATTTAAACCCAATTAAAGATAATTATATATGTTCAAAGTGAATGGAAAAAAAATGCCATTTGTCGGTCTAAAACCTGTCGACAATGACTATATGTCCATATGAAAATAGTGGACATTATCAATTTGTCCGTCTAAAAGAAGTGGACAATCTACAATTGTCCGTCCAAAACCTAGGGACAATATACAACCGTCCGTCCAAAACAAGTGAATGTTTACTTAATGCCCATTAAAAATAAATGGACAGATACAAATGGACCTTAAATCCTAAATTAAAATATTATAAACCCTAAAGTCAAAAACCCTATACCATACACCCTTTCTTATACCTTTAATGCTAAACCCTAAATACAATATCTTAACTCTAAACTCAAAATCTAATTCCAAAACCACTGTTGAGCCCAAACTTACTCCAAGGGATCAGATCAAACGAATTGGGCCAAATTCCAGACGAAGCCGAAGGCCAGAAGGAGTTAGAGGCGACGGATGCCCTTCAGACGCTCAGGATCCGACCGAATCCCGAAAGTTTTGCCCTGGACATTAATTGCTTGATCGGTGACAATGGTAACAACATTAAACACAGAGATTATGATGGCAATCAAGAGCAAATCCCAAAGATCTCACATGGAATTAATAGAGGATAAATACGAAGACAAATAACGGACACAAGGAGAAACTACCATAAATAGACCACGAAGAAGCAAACGAAAGAACACACGTCTACACACAGCATCCACTGACTTACCCTTCGAGAGGCCTACTTGCATATTCACTATCATTCAAACCCCCTGGAGATTCTACCTGATCGCTGCCGATCGAAACACCAAAATGCCTGTCGGACAGGGTTCGATCCTTTATTCTCTAAGGATAAGTTGTATTTCGATCTGATTCAGTCATCAATTGATATATAAATGACATTGCTATTTCGTATCTATTCTTTTCTTGGTTGATTGTCTATTTGGTTTGGATTGATTTTTTATTATCTGATTGACTCGTTACCCCGTCTAAGGCGATTTAGGTCGACCGATATTTTCGTCCCAAAATAATTTGGCGCCCACCGTGGGGCAACTTGCCGATCACCATCTCAAAAATCCTCCAACCAAGACTATCAACCCACCCACCGGTACCGAGGAGCCACGCCTCGAAGACGACACCCAAGCTCAAGGAAACACAACCGAAAATCCTACTCCAAACCAACTCCAAGAGCTTGCCTAAAAAATGACCGCCCTACAAGAGGAACTTGCCTAGCAACGCCAAAAGACTGAAGCCTTGGCTACCTTATCCACCCAATCCGAGGCCGAGATTGCACAACTAACCCGTAAAAATGAGTCTCTTAAGTCGCAGGTACAACAATCGATGGCTTCTGGATCCAGGCGGATGCCCATCCATAGCAACATCCAGACGCGTCTCGATATGAATGGAGTCGAACTGACCCCCCGAGCGTACGACGCCCCGGACATACCGAGGGTACATCTCGAACTCCTCTAGTCAATCTATTTTCGACTAACTATGTTACTTTCTCTACACCGATCGGGTCAGCAGGAACCCGAATCGACGAACCACAGGTTACCAATCCTCCCGACATCCTGGCTCTCGTCCAGCAGACACTCGGTCAGCACATGAAGACACTTGACGATCACATCGCTAGAATTCCCGGAGTTCCACAGCCGATCGAGAATGAAGCGTCGGGTGGATACGAGGAATCTCCATTCATCGGAGAGATCGCCAGAGTCAAAATCCCATAGAAGTTCCACCTTCCTAGCATGGCGACATTCGACGGCACCAATGACCCAGATGATCACATTTCTCTCTATAAACAAAAACTAATGACTGCATCTATTCCAAGGGAGAGTCGCGAGGCTGTCATATGCAAAAGCTTTGGCACGACTCTCGCGGGTCCCGCCCTGACCTGATTTATGCGTTTGCCTCAGGGAATAATTGCCTCGTTCGCGGATCTGGTCAACTCCTTCAAAATCCAATTCGTCAGCAGTCGGAGGCTAGAAAGGCAGTCAAGTGATCTCTATCGAATCACCCAAAGGTATAACGAACCTCCCTGGATCTATCTTAACAGGTACAATAAGGAAAAAGTCATGATCCCCTATTGCGACGTCACCACATCCATCGAAGCTTTCCGACAAGGTCTGATCAAGGACAACAACCTCTACAATGAGATCACCAAGTACCCATGCAGAAGCTTCGAAGATGTCCAAGCCAAAACCATGGCTGAGGTACGTTTGGAAGAGAATCTCGAATCGCGAAAAGCATACCATGGACCCGACCAATCCAACCGTAAATCCTTTTTCGACAACCGTCGAGACAGACGTCATCACCCCTACTCTCGTGATCGAAACGAGCAGAATCAGGTAAACTCCTTCCAGGACAGGTCCCAAGACTGGAGAGATGGTCCAACGTTGCCTCCTAGGGTTCAGTCTTACAATTTCAATATCTCTATATAGGAGCCCGTCAAGAGTTTCTACAAGTATGGGAAAGAGGTAAGATGGCCCCGAAAGAACGACCGACCGGACGTCAAAAAGGACATGAGCAGGTGGTGCGAATTCCACGGTGACCAGGGTCACTCGACGGACGAATGCATCGCCTTACGTAAAGAGGTCGCCAGGTTACTCGCGCAGGGGATCTTGCGTGACGTAATCTCGGAACGAGCCAAGGCTACTATAGAGCGACGCGATCAGGTAAAACGAGACAAACCTCCATCTCTTGTCCATACAAAAATTATCAATACCATTTCAGGGGGTTCGGACGTATGTGGGAACACGTACTCCGCAGCTAAGCAACATGTGAAAGAAAACAAAGGCAGTAAGCCCGAGACGCCGGAGTCCAGACAAACCAGGATCTCCGACCTCCCAACGGTCACGTTCGACGAGTCCGATACCGACGGGTCGGAAAACCATCACGATGGTCTGGTAATCTCTTTGTCTATTGGAAACTATTTGATACGTAGAGTACTAATCGATACAGGAAGTTTAACCAATCTCTTGACCTTCGACGCCCTCAAAGGGATGGGTCTGGGCGAAGATGATCTTATCAAGAAATCGACTCCACTAGTCGGATTCAGCGGCGAAGTTAAACATATTATCGGCGAAATCGTTCTTACGACATACGCCGGAGGAGTAAACCAACATGTGAAATTTCTAGTCCTAGACTGCCCATCTCCCTATAATTGCATTCTTGGCATGCCATGGATACATGCTATGAAGGCGGTACCCTCGACGTACCATCAAATCATCAAGTTCCCTACCAAGTGGGGAGTCCAAGAAATCAAAGGAGACTAGAGGATGGCCAAGGAATGCTATGTCGCCTCCATGAAAAGCGCTGTCGAACATAAGATCGCATAGCAATCACAGCTCGGCGAATGATCTAGTCGATACGTCGAACCAGAAATGGAAAAACTTGACGAGATCACACTAGATCCTTCAAACCCAAACCAAACGGTAAGGGTCGGGTCGGACCTGGATGACTCGACCAGACAACAAATCTTGGATTTCCTCAGGTCTAATGCTGATTGTTTTGCGTGGTTGCATGAGGATATGATCGGTATATCTCCAAACGTTATTACCCATAAATTGAACGTAGATCCATCTCACCCCCCTGTGAAGCAAAAGCGCAGGAAATTCACCCCAGAGCGAAACAAGATTGTCGACGACGAGGTCAGGAGCCTGTTGGAAACAGGAAAGATAAGGGAAGTCAACTACCCCGAGTGGCTGGCCAATGTGGTTGTAGTCCAAAAGAAAAATGGTAAATGGAGAGTCTGCATCGACTTCACCGACCTTAACAAGGCTTGTCCCAAAGATTCCTTCCCACATCCTCACATCGACGCCATGGTCGACGCAACGGCAGGGCACGAAATGCTATCCTTCATGGACGCGTTCAGTGGCTTTAATCAGATCCTCATGGAACCAGAAGACCAAGAGAAAACGGCATTCGTCACAAGCCAAGGTATCTATTGTTACAAAGTAATGCCCTTCGGACTAAAAATGCAAGGGCTACTTATCAACGACTAGTCAACAAGATGTTCAAAGATCAGATTGGGGACACAATGGAAGTCTATATAGACGACATGCTGGTCAAGTCGAAAAAGAAAAAGGACCACATCGATCACCTCCGCGACAACTTCGAGGTACTAAAGAGATATAACATGAAATTAAATCCTATGAAATGCTCTTTCGGGGTATCGTCAGGAAAATTCTTAGGGTACATGGTGACACAAAGAGGAATAGAGGCCAGTCCGGAACAGGTCAAGGCCCTCATCAATCTCCGATCCCCTCGATGCATCAAGGATGTACAAAAGTTGATAGGCCGGATAGCATCTCTGAACAGATTCATCTCAAAGTCGTCCGACAAGTGCAAACCCTTCCACGACGCTCTCTAGAAGAACAAGTCCTTTCAATGGACAGAAGAACATGAAGTCGCGTTCTAGGATTTGAAGAAATACCTGGCCAGTCCCTTGTTGTTAACCAAACCCAAAGACGACGAGCCACTATTGTTGTACCTAGCAGTATCGGAGTCCGTCGTAAGCGCAATACTGGTCAGAGAGGAAGACGGCAAGCAATCGCCAATATACTATGTCAGTCGAACGCTATTGCCAGCAGAAACAAAGTACTCGTCGTTAGAAAAACTTGTCCTATCACTGGTAATGGCATCGAATAAACGCAAACCATACTTCGAATCTCATACTATAATTGTCCGTACTAACCATCCCACGAGAGCAATCATGAGAAAACCCGAGTTCACAGGACGAATGGCCAAATGGGCCATACACCTCAGTGGCTACGACATCGAATACGAGCCCAGAACAACGATCAAGTCGCAAGCCCTGGCTGACTTTGTGGTAGATTTCAGCCCGACCCTAGAGCAAGAAGCCACCAAAGAAGCAACACAGTTACTTGCGACAGATGAAATAGGCAAATGGGAACTCCACACTGATGGTGCGTCAAACGCTAGAGGATCAGGGCTAGGGGTCGTGTTGAAATCGCCACAAGGGGACAAGATAGCCCAGGCCGTAAGATGCGAGTGGGACGCAACCAACAACAAGGCAGAATATGAAGCACTCATATTTGGGCTCATTCTGGCACGCGACCTAGGAGTCCAAGAAATTGAAGTCATATACGACTCCCTCTTAGTCATAAATCAAATACAAGGGTCGTACAACGCCAAGGACTACAGGATGATAGCTTATCTAGACGTAGCCAAGAAGCTGATCGACCAATTCCAAACATTCGACATCAGGCAAGTGCCTAGAGATCTCAACTCTCAGGCTGACGCACTAGCCAACTTGGGGTCCGTCTTGGACCTAAAGGAATTCCCAAGCATCCCACTGGCACACATCTCGACACCAGCTGTCTCGAAAGCATCCAAGGAGTCGAATACACCATTGGAAGAACTTGTCACGACGGAGATAGGTGACCGACCAGAAGGAGACATCGTCAACGATCATGACGACTGGACGTTACCTTACATCAGATGGCTAAAAGACGGCGTCCTACCCAACGACAAAACAGAAGCAAAAAGGCTAAAGGTATAAGCTCTTTCCTTCGATATTATAAGTGACGTCTTGTTCAAAAGATCTGTCACAGGGATACTCCTACGATGCCTCAAGACTCCAGAAGTCAGACGCATCTTACAGTCATTACATGAAGGAGAATGTGGAAACCACACCGGTGGACGAAGCCTCTCGGGGAAAGCCTTGCGAATCGGATACTACTGGCCCAAAATGAATAGAGATGCGATGGAGTACACCAAGAAGTGTGATGCCTGCCAACGACACGCACCCATTCCTCATCAACCCTCGGAACTCCTCCATCCGACTCTAACACCATGGCCCTTCATGAGATGGGGGATGGACATTTTAACACCCCGTAATTTTTAAGGGTATTTTGAATTATTTTTAAATTTTTCTTATGCCCGTTTTGCTAGACGGATTTAATTCAGTAAGTCTCGGACCTTCTCAAAAGGGGTCTCAGCTCTGTAAAATTTTCCGAGCATTATATAATACAGTTGAGGTGTTTTCGGGGTTAATGTATCGTTAATGTACGAATATATTTAACCCGGAATTAAGAAATTTAATCCAAACCAAGTTCGGATAAGAATTAACGAAGTCGGCCTTTAAACCGCAACTTGATGCGACTTGCCGCGATCTGCAGCGACCTACCGCGACTCGCCGCGCTCGCGGTAATGCCAATGCCAGGCCGTGTCGTCTTCCTTGTGAAGGCGGCCACTGTAGCACTCTGTTTTTTCTCTGTTTTTGGGGCAGGCAAGTGGCTCGATCCACTTGGCTTTGGCTTGTCCCCTTGTCCCCGGTTTGTTCCCCCTTTGGTGGCTCAGATTTGTGCTATAAAAGGGCTCGAACCGATGCCTTCTTTCTCTCTTCTTCTTCCTTCTTTTCTCTTCATTTTCTCTATTTTTCTCCCCTCTGAAATCGCCATTTTCGGGGCTGTTTAAGCTCGATTCGAGAAGGCTCACGAGTTGGAGAAGGTTGCCCAAGTGTTTGACTAAAGCTTTGAGGTGTTGGGAGATCGAACCATAGACAAATCGAAGGCAAACAAATCAGTTTGGGGTAAGAAAAACTCCATGGGAGCTGTCGAGCTTCGCCACTGTCATGCCACACGAATACCGCGACTGGCCGCGACTCGCCACGATCGCGGTGAGGGCGTCCGAGTTGTGTGTCTTGTTGGTTTGGCTTTGGGCTTTGCTCGTTTCCTTTGATTTCTTCTTGTATTCTTTTAGATTCATATATAAGTGTATTGAATTTAACTTAGGGTCTTGTTATGGGCCGTTTCTTAGGGATTTGATATCCAAGATCTGCTCCAGTTTCAGATCCAGGAACTAGACGTTACTAAGCTTGATTCGAAGTTGTCGGATCTAAGGCAAGTGGCGGTTCGCTCTTGCTCATCATTCCATACTTTCATTAATTATCAATTGTTTTGTTGTTAATTAATTTGGGATGATTATGAATTATGTTGGAAATTGTTTTGATAACCTTATGTGTTTAAAAGAAGTTATTATACTAGGTTGTATATTCTGCTAGAACCGACGCTAGTCTATTCTAGATTTGTGCAGGTGAAGGCCGTAAGGGTCTTTGATGTGATTTATCGTGTGTGTTTAGATTATTAAATCTAGGGTGTTAGTTGTTCAGGTTGAGCCGTGATGGTTCTCTGTGTTGTGATTATGTGTTTGACTGCTAGTACAGTCCGTGTGTAGTAACGTAATTGTTGGGATTATTCCCCAGGATTTATTCCCCGTTAGTTTTGTTCAGGTCATGACCCTATCCTAATAGAGGATACGTGCATGCAGAAATGCAACTGGATGGGATTTATTCCCTGTTATTTTGTTAAAGTACAACCGGTTGGGATTTATTCCCTGGGATTATTGCCCGTGTTATCTCTTGTAGAGAGATGTTAAAAGCTTATAACGTAATGTGCGTGTGTGGTCATTTAAATAAGATATGTGCCATGAGTATGCACATAATGAAAATGCCTTGACCATAATAATAAAGTGCCGTATGAGTAGCACTTATTTAAAATGTTTGGCGAGTAGTGCAGCTAGGCGCTAGTGCAGCTAGGAAAAGCTCGTCTTAGTTATAGATCGCTCATATGCGATATTGTGATGATGTGTGTGTGTGTTTGTTTGTTTGTGTTTTCCAACATTTGTCATATTTTCCTATAAAGCTCATTTCATTTGGAGTCTTCTTTTGGGATTGATTGTTGTGAGACTCAGTCTCTAGAATCTTCTCTTGTTCATGCTGCTTCATATATTCTAGTAGGAGTATGATGGTTGACTAGCATACTCGGTTATTATTCGAGGGACGGTGAGTCTAACCTAAGACGACTGCTTCGAACCAATCTGTTGTGTACCCTTGCATAGTCTTTCATTAGACTGACCAACCGTTATATTCCTTGCATGGTTGGCTGGTGTCATCCGTCCGATTCGGCACATCAGGTGTGTTGCAGTTCCGTGAAGGCTAGAACGACTATGAAGATGAACGGTGTTTTCGACAAGTTGTTTTGTCTCCTTGTTTAAAAGATTTCCGTTGTGCTATTTTGTATTCTGTATTTATTTCCACTGTTGTATTTCTGATTAATTGGGTCGTTGTTGGAATCGTGTAATTCCGCGACCATGTGGTTTAATAAAAGTTATGATTTTAGTTGTAACTATGTTTAAGACAGTTATATCGTTGGAAAAGCCTGGGGTGACTTCGGGGTTTACGTCCGGGGTCATCGGCAGTAACGCTTTCAAAAGGGGTTAATTTGGGGGTGTTACAGACATCGTCGAAAAACTCCCACCTGCGACGGGTCAACGAGTCTTCTTCCTTGCCATGACATACTATTTTTCCAAATGGATCAAATTTGAAGCCTACCGAGAGGTAAAATATCAACACGTCATTTCGTTTATAAAACGCAATATCTTGTGCAGATTTGGCGTCCCATCAGAAATCGTGTGCGACAATGGCTTCTAGTTCATCAGTCATAAGACTCGAGCCTTTTGCGACCAATGGAACATCAAACTGGTCACATCCACTCCTCGATATCCGCAATCTAACGGACAATCCGAGTCTAGCAACAAAATCATCGTCAACAACCTCAAGAAACGCCTCACAAGGGCTAAAGGAAAATGGGCAGACGAGCTCCCGTTCATCCTCTGGTCCGACAGGACCACTCCACAGAATGCGACCGGACAGTCACCATTCTCACTCGTCTACGGAAGTGAAGCGGTCATTCCCACCGAGCTATTGGTTCCGACGGCCCGTTACAGTCTTTAGAGGAATGAACAAAACGACATCGAGCTAGCACACAACTTGGACACAGCGGATGAGACTAGAGAAAAAGCCAGAATTAGAATGGTCAAGTTCCAGCAACAGGTCGCAAGAAGTTACAACAAAAATGTTCGAGCCAAAGTCTTCAAAGTTGGTGATAATGTCCTTAGAAAGACATTCCAGAACACCAAGAATCCGACCGACGGAAAGCTCGCACCTCAGTGGGAAGGACCCTACCTAATCAAAGAAATAGTTGAACAAGGAGCATACCAATTGGAAGACAAAGACGGACGACCAATCCCGAGAAGTTGGAACGCAACACACCTAAAGTTATACCACTTCTAGACCAGCAAGGTAATGCACTAACGTTCTTTCACCTACCATATACTATTTGGTGTTACAAACACAATTCTATTCCTTGAAACTGAGCATTCACATCTAGTAAGGACATTTTTTCCTTGCAAACCTAAGTACAGGACGACATCGACATACACACTCGATCCAGTCACAAACAAAAGCGCTTACACTACATTTACACGATCGATCGGAACACGGGGAGATGAACACCACAGGCACGTCGGCACACCGCCTGCCTTACACAATACATAACGTTAAGACACCTTATTACATTTACGCAATAGAGACATATTGCTTTCCTCCTCGGCATAACACTAAGTCATGACTAAACATAAACACATACATTTGCAGGCCTTCTTCTTTACATACATACGGCAAGCCCTACTCGACGGAGCACACGGGCAAACTTGACATACAAATCAAAGGCGTCAACGACAAACTTCTCTAGAAGAGTCCGACGAAACATACAAACACATAAAAAAGTTCGACCCTTTGTAAAACGGATTACGTCAATAAAAGTCTAAGCATTTTTTACATACATGCGACCCGCGATGATGGATGGGTCGCCAAAACATATTGTCTGCCTACACACACATAGGACTTCAAATCATCCACAAACACATTATGCGACCCGCGATGGTAGACGGGTCGCCAAAACAGAAAACATCCTACCCACACACAGGTGGGGTCACAAGTCAATTATGAAAAACAGTCAAAGGTCGGGATTCACGGCATTACCTTCAGCAGGGGCCAGATTGGTGGAAGGATGGGACTCGAGCGGCACGGTATCGCCAGAATGAACCTCGTCTTCACCGACACTTTCGTCTAGAGATTCCTCTCCGACGCCGGCCAATTGGAAAAGCTCTGAACCAGGATTCCCCTTCGGAAATAAGGTATCCATGGTCTCTTTCTCCGCCTTCAAATCCCAGGTCTCCTGCTTACCCTCTTCAAACTCCTCGATCATCTCGACACGCGACTTCAACGCATAGAAAGCGCCTACGTCGCATGTGACCCGACCAGCCTCAATCCTAGCCTGCTTCACCTTCTCTTCAACACTTGACTGGCTCTCACTAAGCTCCTTCCAACAAGCATCCAAGTCATCTTGGCAATTCTTCAGCTCCCTAACGAAGCGGCGCTCAGCGTCCCTAAAATGGCTCTCAGCTCCTTCCACCTTGGTCTTCAAAGACGCCAGATCGGACTCTGACCTAGCAGCCCTATCCTCGGCCTTAGCGACCATCTCTTTCACACCAGAATACGCCCCCAAGAGAAACTGGAAAGTCTGAAAAAAGACAAGATCAAAACAATCAAGGTTCCACCCGACTATGAGAAAGAAAACGAACAAACTTGAGATCCGCCAAGATGACTTACCTTCCATGCAGAGCACCCCGCTTCGCCAATACAGTCCAAGGGAGAGACGCCATCAACTTCAGATTTCAGAGTCGGGTCCTGAGCATGAAAGAGATCGGTAATCGATCGACCGACCGCGTCGATCTTCTCGACTCCACGAGCAGCCGTCGCCTTTTTCTTTGGAGTGTCCACCACCTTCACATTGCTAGAAGAAGCACCTGCCTTCCTTTTCGAGCCAACTTTGGATGGGAGCGACCACTCCACCGGCATCGATTTACTCGACGAGGCCCTGGCCGCCGCCAACCTTTGCTTTATCAGACCTTTCCCATACACTCCCTTCAAACGGACACTCAACCGACCAGCCGGAGACGCTGACACGACAGACAAAACATAAATCACAAGCAGACGACTAAAAATACATGAGTCAAACAAAAACTCACACTTGACCCGAGATGATGAAACAGTCGACATAACGTCCTGAGTAGTGGGGGAGACCGACAACTAGGGATGGCAACGGGGCGGGTTTGGGGTGGGGGGTACTCTCCCCGTCCCCATTTAGTGTTGCATCCCCCATCCCCGTTTTAGTTTAAAACCTGGCCCCGTCCCTGACCCCGTCCCGTCGAGGAATCCCTATCCCCGCAAATTTTCCCCATATAAATTCCCCGGCGAAGAATTTTCTTCACCGGAAGTTTTTCATTTCACCTTTCACATAGCCCACAAAGTTTTTGTGGTGATCTTATATATATACTTTTTCGTTGTTACAAATAATTTTACCATATACCTTATTATATCACTTGAGCAATATTGATTTTTACCATATACATTATTAAATATATATATTATTATATCACTTGAGCATTATTGATTTATCATACATTATTATGTATAAAGGCTTAATACAAGATTTATAGTATTGATAAAGTCATAACAACGTTTTTGTAAAGGTTTGGACTTTATGATTGATGATATAAGGATTAGAGTATTGGGGTTTATGGTACAAGGGTTACTAGGTTAGGGCATTGGGGTTGAGGTTACAATGGTTAGGGTACAAGTGTTTGGGCAATTTTCTAGCGGGGTTCCCTGTCGGGGGCGGGGTTCCCCGTCGGGGGCGGGGTTCCCCGGCGGGGGCGGGGTTCCCCGGCGAAGGCGGGGTTCCCCGGCGGAGGCGGGGTTCCCCGGCGGGGGCGGGGATGGGGCGGGTGGCGGGGCGAGGACCCCTCTCCCCGACCCCACCCCCGTCCCCGCATGGGGATTTAATTTCCCCCCATCCCCGCCTCCGTCCCCGTTTAAAATCCTCGTCCCCATTGTGGGGAATCCCCACGGGGAACCCCTGCCCCGTTGCCATCCCTACCGAAAACAGGTTGACGTTTATGAACTTCCGCTCTGACATAGGGATACTAAGAATAATCTTTGTCAGACCTTCTGACTGAGCGTCCGCTTCCAACTCTTCAGCCTCAGGGACTACAAAAAAAAAGAGTTAAGCAAAGGGTTAAAACACATAAAACAGGCAAAGAGAAGTCGAATACGTACTCTCAACTCGCCACTCCGATAGCAGAAATGAATAGTCGCCCCCTTCTCTAGAGATGAATGCTCGACGAAGAAAAACTTCGACCCCCATCCACGGTCGTTTACATCTAAGTTGAACACCAAGGGCTTTCGACCCGGACGAATACGCAACTGGACACGAGAAGAACTCTTTGACCCCAGAGAATAGTTGTACCACAGGGCGTCGAAGTTAAAACCAGCCCCAGACTGAACATTCAACAAATCTAAAACCCTAAGGATCCGCCACGTCTACGACATGACCTGACACGGCGCAAGCGCCAGGGTCGCTAAAAAATCCCTAACAAGAGGGGAGAATGGAAACGTATGGCCAATCCTAAACGGGTAAGCATAGAAACAAACCCATCCCTCGTAGCGAGCGTCGACTTTCTCGTCTGGATATGGCAACCTTGCGACCGTCTCCGGAGGAAAGCCTCCGACTTGAAGGATCTGCTCCAACTCCGCCTCCGACAGAGTCCCCATCAGAGCATCTGCCTCGTTCAGAAGGAAAAGGGGGGGGGGACCTCATTCTTGCTCGAGTTCGAGCAAGTAGCAGTCGACTCGGAAGATTCACTGGAAACCATCTCCAGAACAGAGAGAGAAGGGAAGCGAAGAGCAATTTTTTCGAAAAAACATAGCAAAACCTACCATATGAGGAAACAAAGGAAGAAGATGAAGCCAAACCGTCAGAAACTTGATTCGGATTTATGGAGGGAATCGGCAGTCGTAGAGACGTCCCATCATGCAGCGGGATTATCACCACGTAGCCCTCGCCTGTCCTGCCTAGATCGGAGGGTGGAGATCGTGTGGGATGAAAGTTGCTTGGACTCCATCTCACAGCTGCCATGAAGCCCAAAACAACTTGGGGCTATTATTGGGCCCAAACTTACTCCAAGGGATCGGATCAAATGAATTGGGCCAAAGTCCAGACTAAGCCGAAGGCCAGAAGGAGTTAGAGGCGACGGATGCCCTTCAGACGCTCAGGATCCGACCGAATCCCGGAAGTTTCGCCCTGGACATTAATTGCTTGATCGATGACAACGGTAACAACATTAAACACAGAGATTATGATGGCAATCAACAGCAAATCCCAAAGATCTCGCACGAAATAAATAGAGGATAAATACGAAGACAAATAACGGACACAAGGAGAAACTACCATAAATAGACCACGAAGAAGCAAACAAAAGAACACACGTCTACACACAGCATCCACTGACTTACCCTTCGAGAGGCCTACTTGCATATTCACTCTCACTCAAACCCCCTGGAGATTCTACCCGATCGCTGCCGATCGAAACACCAAAACGCCCGTCGGACAGGGCTCGGTCCTTTATTCTCTAAGGATAAGTTGTATTTCGATCTGATTCAGTCATCAATTGATATATAAATTACATTGCCATTTCGTATCTATTCTTTGCTTGGTTGATTGTCTATTTGGTTTGGATTGATTTTTTATTATCCGATTGACTCGTTATCCCGTCTAAGGTGATTTAGGTCGACCGATATTTTCGTCCCAAAACACTAACCCTAAACCCCAAATCACATAAGTTGTAATGAATGTTCAAATGTAGCTTTTCATGACATGAATAAATGAAAATAATCTATGAAAATTGAGCTTGTAAGATCAATAATCAATGAAAATTCAACTTTAAACCTTAAACTTGTAAATCTTCAAATATCAAACCTAGAACATGAATTTTAGAATGAAAAATGACAAAACTTGCTATTTGTAAATTCTAAATAAGACATAACATGAAACATACAAAATATTCTATAAAAATGTAACATTTAATAGCAAATACAAGAACTAACCTCATTTTGGGAATAATTCAATGAGATATCTTACAAACCATTGTTTAACTCTTCTTCATATGACATGTTCGACTTTTAATCAATGTTTTTTGACTTTAAAATTACTAAGAGTTTGATAGAAGTGGAGAGAACATTTGTTGTTATTATGAACAAATGGAATACTTATGAGAGAAATACAAGTCATATAGGCATCAATTGGCCATAATGGGGTAGTTGTGGGTAAGTAAGATTAGTAAATGCATTTTTTATTATTAAAGTTTGAATTGTCCATCCAAAATAAAAGGACAGTACGACGTGTACGTCCGAATCGTATGGACAAAATGCAACACATCCAACGTTTTTGGATGGACAAAATACTTGAAAAATATCACTGACACAAGTGTCCATCCATTTTGAACGGACAATACACAATTCTCCATCCATTTGCACGAACGGTATCATTTCCCATAAAATCTTGACTTGTTCGTCCCTCCAAATTAAATGGACAACACAAACTTGTTCGTTCATATTGGACAAACCGTTTGTCCAGCCAAAATGGACGGATAAGTACCGTGCTCTATAAGCAGATTTCCCATACGGTGATAACAGTGATAAAAAGGCATTAGGCGTACCCAGGCGTTGGGGGCCCATGTCGCCTAGGCGCACCTGGGTGCGCGCCCATCCATAAAAAAATTTAAAATGCATTTTTTACAACAAACATGTTATAAAAGCATATAAAACATGTTTATAATGAAAAAAATCACTTTTAAAACAATATAATATTATAAAATCAAGTTTTAACTAGTAAGCAAGTAGGTGTAACACCCCCAAATCTTAACCCACTTGGAAAGGTATTACCGTCAGTGACTCCGATATTCCTCACCGAAGTCACCCCAGGCTTTACCGTTTGAAAACAAATCATGAAATACAATGATACAAAATGATAACTTTATTCATATAAAACATGAGTCCCGGGATTACATCCCAATCCCGAATAGGACAAATACAGAGTTTAAACAAAGTACAACGGAAGTCTTTTAAATATATAACAGAGTAAATAAGTTACAACGGAAGTCTTTCTTGAAATATTACAAAAAAGGTTGTGATCGTAATGATCAACTGCCCAAGGATCTCAACCTGATTAAAAGATAATTATTAAAACATCCAAAAATCACCGTCGTCTTCATAGTCATTCTAGTCTCCTCATATCTTCGCTCTATCTGATGTGCCGAATCGAACGGATGACACCAGCCAATAACGCAGATAACAATTGCGGTTGGTTAGTCTAAATGAATAGACCATGCAAGGGTACAAAGCAGAAGGTTCGAAGTAGTTGTATTAGGTTAGACTCATCGTTTCTCGAATAATAACCGATAACGATAATCAACCTTTATACTTCTACTGAATAACAACAAGAGGTATGCACAAGAGAAGATTCTGAAAGACTGAATCTTCACAGAAATCGACCCGAAAGAAGACTCCAACGGAAGTGAGTCTTAAGGAAATATGACAAATCTGGAACGTTTAAAGAATCAGACATCAGTGATTTAAAAGCTGACTTAGATGTTTCGGTTCACGACCAACCTCACCGCTTACAGCGAATCTAAATTGGAAAGAGAACGTACTCTGATCAAAAGTCGAGACGAGCTTTCCTAGTTGCACTATTTACTTAGCTGCACTACTAGCCAAAGGTATATTAATTATGTGCACTCAGGCACTTTATCTTATTAAATTCCAAAACGAACATTACATTATAAGCTTTTAAATCTCCACCCGAGAGATATCGGATCTCCCCGCAAGAGATACCAGACCTCCCCACAAGAGATATAGAAGGGATGAACCTTAGAAGATTTGGCACTAGCGAAGTGCGCCAACCCCGAGTAAGGGTATGGTCATGACCAAAGAGAAAGTACTGGGGAAAAATCCACCAAGTACCAGTTATAAAGAAACAGCTAAACCCCCACAAGGTACATAGCGTTCCTAACCACTAGTGCTAACTAAACAGTTCTAGCACAACAATAGTTCGGGATAAATCCACATAAATGCTCTCAAGGCGAACATAAATAATAGCGTTGTTCTAACAGATGTACAACCTATTATAATATCATCTTTTAGTTTTCCAAAACAGTTTACAAAACCATTCCAGACAAACATAATAATCATTCCAAATTAATTACTCAGATAAACTACTGATAATTAATGTAAATATGGAACGATGAGCAAGAGCAAACCGCCACTTGCCTTAGTCCGCAGAACTGGAACAAGTTAGACGAAGAGTTTTCGGGCTCGACACAGGGACAGCTCTGGCAGCACAGTTTCATTCGGATCGACCCATAAAGAAACCTTGAGTTAGATTCGACATAAACTAGTACGAATCTAAGGAAAGACGAAAGAAATCGAAAGGAACGACGCCCGAAAGACAACCACCAAGGCCGAGGCCAAAATAGGCCAACGACCCTCTGGCGGCGGTCGTCGGCGGCCTTACGGCGGGCGCCATGTGTTCATGGCGGCGGTCGCCGCCTTCATCACGGCGGGCGCCGCTATGAACATCGGAAAATTAAAACGAGAACGAAACCTCACCGACGGCGAGCGATTCGACCCCCTTTTGCCTGGCTTTGGATTCTGAGCTTCTAAGGCCTCCAAAAGCTACACTTTGGCAACTGGAAACACACAAAAATGGGCACCGGCGATCACTTGCACAACTCCGGCGAGGGTACCAAACTCCGGCGAGAAGAATTTGAGGATTTAAGCTTCTGTTTTTGCTCCAATCTGATCCCCAAACCTTCCAATTTATAGCCCAAGCTCCAGGAAACACAATGATGGCCTAAAACGAGACGTGGAGGGCTATTTTCAGCGTCGTCAGACGTCGCCGACGAGCACAGGGCTAGCCCCCCGCTAGCCCGCGGCGGGCGCCGCGTCTCCCTCCAGGTCGCCGCATCGAAGGCACATCGGCGGCGGGCTAATGGCGGCGGTCGCCGCACTGTGCGGCGGTCGCCGCTTCCTAGGCCACTTGCCCAGCTAGCTGTCGCGGGGAAGTTTCCTCGAAGCTGCTGGCGGCGGTCGCCGCCATACCCACGGCGGGCGCCGCCAGGTCAGCCTTATCCGATTAGCTTTTGGATAATTTTGGCTTAACCCGGGATAAAAATAATCGTACACGAACGAGTATTAAGTCCCAAAGTACGTCGACTGTATATTATTTCACTGAGAAAAATATTACAGAGATTGAGAACATTACAGAATGTCTTAAACTCTTCGAAATAAATCCGACGTGCAAAACAGGCTTTCGGGAATAATCCCAACACTCCAAAATATCCTTACAGAAATACGGGATATCACAGTAGGAAAATCATGTTTGAAGCATAAGAAACTAATTCGAAAGCATAAAAAGATTAGATCATAAAACTATTCAAGTCTACAGCTCAAAGAATGAATGAAGTAGGTCAATCTAAATCTAAATCATCTTCTTCTTCATCTTAGGCGAGACAAGCATCAACATCCTCATCAAGTTCATTAGTAGAATTGTAGCATTGATCATCTTATTCATCCTCTTCTGTTGTGACCTCAAAGCTTGTGTTCTCAAGCTACTACCTTGTCCTCCACTCCTACTCCTAATTCCTCTTTCTCTTAAGATTTAATCTTTCTTCATAGGCATATACAACCACACCAGCTTGCCCCCATGTAAGACTCTCATCTTCTTCGAACACCCAATCATTTTCAACATCATCTTAGTGTTTTCATGTCATCCATTCATTGGATTCATCAATGTCATCCAAGCTGATTGGGTCAATTCTATCACGAATCACATATCTCTTATGCAATGTTCGGTTGTATTTCACATACACCAAATCATTCAAACGTTTCTGGTCAAGTTTGTTTCTCTTATTGGTATGAATCTACAATGATATATATATATATATATATATATATATATATATATATATCAACGTATTAGATTGATCATCACATATTCGAATTATATGAAAGAAACATAATTTCTTATGTAACGAACTTACAGTCTTAAAAGTGCTCCAATTTCTTTCACATCCAGATGCACTACATGTAAGGGTAAGAACTTTAATCGCTAATTGTTAAAAGGTAGGTGTTGAGGCACCTTAGCAACTCCTCCAATCATTTAACATTAATAAATACAAGATACATTAATACTCATTATTTCGAGCATTATAATAATAAATATATTATAATCAAAATTTTCACAAATAAAATAAGTTCTTACATGACGCTTTTGTCTTTCTATGTCTAATTGCCAATTCATTTCCAAACAACCCTTTTACTCGTTTGTATATAGATATCACTTCCATCACCTTGTCTTGTTTGCTTTTGTCCCAAATCAATTTGCAAATAACATCATATAAGCCTTCTACCACTTCTGCACATTGCGCATCATCAGGTTTATCATAGAAGAATTATGGATTTGAGAAATTCCTAACTGCATGTAGAGAATGGTAAAGTTGACACTCTCATCTCTTATCAATCATCTTAAAAATGTGTTTGTACTTGCTCACATTTCCATTGAATGTCGCAGCTATTGATTCTTTTGCTCGATCCATGACCTCATAAATATAACCCATGGCTGGTTTCTTCTCAAAATTAACCAATCTCAACACCTTTACAAGTGGAGCACTCACTTTAAGGTCACAAATCTTTTTTTCCCTGACCTTAATAAGTTTTTATGTTGGGTGAACCGTCTAATCAAATTCAAAAGAGTTGGCCTTTGATATATGTAGCTGCACATTTGAATTGCTCTCTTAAGAGTCTGATCAATTGTAGGATCATGATCGATATTTTCAAGTATCAGATCAATACAGTGAGCTGCACATGGTGTTCAGTAGAGATGAGGATATTTTGCTTTCAGAAGGTTTCCTGCAAAACACAAGTGACTTAAGTAAGCTCTAAGAATTAGAAAGGTAATCAACAAAAATAAAACAGATGGAGAATATTCAGAACTTTTACTTGCACTCACGAAATTTGCTCCATTATCGGATATAACTTGAACAACATTGCTTTCACCTACCTCCTCAACAACTTTACTCAACAACTCATACAGATTTGTTCTATTCTTTGAGTAATTCGATGCATCAACCGACTCAATGAACATACTTCCCCGGGAGCAATTAACCAAAAAGTTCATAAGTGACCTTTGGCATCGGTCGGTCCATCCATTTGACATGATAGAACATCCTGTCTTTTCCCGGTCTTCTCTGTGAACTTTCAAATGCTCATTAACCCTTTGAACTTCTTTTTTCAACAAAGGAACCCTCAATTCATAGGGAGTTGGTGGCTTTTCTTTGCGTCAAGCCCTTGCAATCGAATCACATGCTTTTATAAAGTCCTTATATGCTAATACCGCAAATGGAATACCAGTTTTGTAGACAAATCGTGCAATGTCTTCACACACCTTCGCCCTTGCTTCCTTCTTATAGGCTTCATTGAGTGTAGTTTGCCTCCCCGTAGGCTGAGTTATTGGTGTTGATCTCGGCCTTATAAATGCATCTAGAGGCCCCACTTGCGCTTGCCTTTTTCTAGATTGACTTGCAACTGTGGGCATTGGTCTTTTACCCTTTCGATCTAGCACAAGGGGCTCATCTTCAATATCATCATCAAAAGGATTCAAGGATGTTTGTTCTTTCATCAAATTCAGAAAACAAATTCACCTACAAACGTTGATGCTTCTTCTTAGGAATGTACGATGCAATTTCCTCCTTAACATGATCAAGACACCTAGGGCAAGCCGTGACATTTCAAGATCCACCAACAAGATGCTCTTTCAGCCTATAAATTCCTCATTTGGCCTCTTTCTTGCAGAAAGTACATGTGATATTATTCTTGTTTTTTCTCATCAGCGAGAAAGCAATACTTACAACCCGGATCTCGATTACTTTGTTGATTACCACCCTCATCCGTTATTTCTAGGAAAATTTTAAACAATCATAATATTAGAACCATAACCACTAAACAAAAGTTACAGATAAGTAAAAAGAATCCTGTAATCTGTTGAATTCTATTATATGCTAAATTCTATTATCTACTAATCTTTGTTACCATCTATAGAAGTTTAGTTTAGAAGGAATTTTAACAGTCAAAATTTCAATTATCAACCAGTTCAAAATTTCAGCCTGTTAAACTCTTAGTTTAGAAGAATAAAAAGAATTATCTTATCAACCAGTTCAGAAATTCAGTTTAGAATTTTCAGTTCAGATAAGTAAATTATGTTTTATACTAATAGAAGGAAATTCGACGGTTCAGTTAACAGTTCAGTTCAAATAGAAGTATAGAACTATAGAAATATAGAACTAAGTAAAGTAGTAAACTAACAAATAAGTGAACTAACAACTAACAACTAGTTCAAAAGTTTAGTTTAAAAGAGATGATTTCTCATGAAGTTATCAACACAATCACACAAACAATAAAGTAACAAGTCACTAGTCATTAAAAAATAAGTTCAGAGGGATAGAAGATGTACCTGGAAGTGATGGAACTGTGGAATAGCGGCTGAAGAGGAACACTAGTGACCAGTCACCACTCAACATAATACACATACAGAAGAGAAGAAACATTGTCATCAGAGGAGGAAGAGAAGAGAGAACCGCAAAGGAGGAACATAGAATACATGAACATGAGGAGGAAGAGAAGAATGTGTTTTAGGTTGTATGTATTACTAGGGTATTTATGGAGGAAGAGATCAGAAAAGAGAAGAGAGAATATAGAAGACATCTGCTAGGGTATAAAATAATAAAAGTTTGGTGTTTTCTAGAATAATTAAGGAAGAGAAGAGATAATATTTTTATTTAAAGATAAAATCTATAAAAAAAAAATCAAAAAATCAAAAAGAAAGAAAATTTGTTAAACTTCAACATAATAAACACAAGCGCGCGCCTTAATAGCAGGCGCGCCTCTACACCTAGGGCACCTAGCCACTCATGTCGCGCCTCAGCCTTGTCTAGGCATGCCTAGGACGCCCTTTTTGTTCACTGGTTGAAAATAAAGAGCGATTATATTTGGCTATCTAAACACCCTTAGGCCCTGTTTGGTTTGATTCTAAGGAAATGAGGAATCGAAATCGAAATGGCTCATTCCAGTATTTGTGTTTGGTTAGGAAAAAAAATGGAATCTGTTTAATTCCTTGGAATGGTTCATTCCAACCCACAAGAACAATTTGATTCCAATGGAAAAGGTAAGGTATGGGTCATTCCAAAATAAACTATAGTCATCTCTCTCGTCTTTTTCGTCACGAAAGCATGCCAAACAATAAGCTACGGGAATGAGAATGAGACATTCGTCACATTCCTGATTCCGATTCCCATTCCGATTCCAACCCGATTTCTGGGTCATACCAAACGAGCCCTTAGTCACATAGAAGTTAGAACACACCTGTTCTATTTTTGCAACTTCTACGAGTAATTTAGGCGGTGAGTTAAATAAATAACCCTTTGACAAACCTTTTTTTAAACTAATGGACCCTTAGCAAAAATGGACCCCTCTCCCTCTCCCAAAACCATACTCCCTAGTCCCTACCCCCTAAACCCTACCCCTTAAACCCTAAACCCTAAATCCCAAAAAACAATATTTTAGAGAGAGAAAAAACAAAGAAGAGGGAGAAAAAAAATAAAAAATAAGTTAATAAGGGTAGAAAAAATACATAAAAACTAATAGGGGTCTATTTTATTAATTGAAAACTAAGGGTCAATGGGCCCAAAACCCCTAGTAATTTAGGATCACTTCTCTTTAGCATTGAGTGAAATGAAGTGGGCCAAATGGGAATATGGGCTAAGGCCCATTCCCTTTCCAAAGGCCCAATCTGTACTTCCCTCCCCCAGTAGATATCTGTGGAATCAGCCATTGCCATGACAAGAAGCTCTCAATCTCAAGGGAGAGAGAGATAGAAAGCGGGAGATTCATAGAAATGGGATTTGCGATTGTGGCGTCGAAGGCGGCGAGAAGAGGATTCGTCCTCCGAAGATCTTCTCTCCCCACTTCCTTCGCCAGGGCCATCGTCACCACCTCCGACCTCAAGAGTCCCGAGGCCGCCGCTCCCGCCGACCCCACCCCAGATCCGCCCCCTCCGCCTCCTCGTCCTCCCCTCGCCGGAGCTAGGGTTCACTTCGCCAATCCTGAAGACGCCATCGAGGTCTTCGTCGATGGCTACGCCGTCAAAATCCCCAAGGGATTCACTGTCCTCCAGGCCTGTGAGGTCGCCGGTGTTGACATTCCCAGGTTCTGCTACCACAGCCGCCTTTCTATCGCCGGTAATTGCCGTATGTGCCTTGTCGAGGTCGAGAAGTCACCCAAGCCTGTTGCTTCATGTGCTATGCCCGCGTTGCCTGGTAATTTTTTTAATCTATTTCGATCGTTGCTTTTGCTATAAATGGGAAATTTGGGAAATGGACGGGACTGTCTCATGTGGTGTGATGACTTGTTTTCCAATTGTTTGGTTTGAAATTTCCGATCGGATGAAGGTTGAGAGTTTATTTCTTTTTGTCGATTCCTGTTATTTGGGAACTGAATAGATTTTCAAGTTCTCGACGTAATTTCATCCAATTGATCTCCTTTCACTTTTAATTTGAGTTTACCTTCAGATTTTCCAATGATTTCATATTTTTTTTTGGATATAAAGCAGGAACCTAACACTTCTGTTGCTTGATTGTTCTGTATGAGGTTATGTGTCTTGGTGGTGCTGTTCATTATTCTTGATTTTGTGTATCCCTTATTTTCTGTTTCCACTTTTTTTCCAATGTATTAAATGCTGGGTGGATTGTTAAAATGTGCTCTAGAGGGACAATTTTAGAATCTTATTCTCTAGTAGAACAACCGCTTAAAAGGCTACAGATGTGTTTGTTTTAAGGTGTAAGGTTCCACTGACCTGCAGTTTCTGGTTTTATGTTTCTATTCAACACTGTGATAGAGTAGGATTGAGCTGCTGTTACATGTTAATCACTTCTGTTCACTACTTCAATCCCATATTGTTTTGGTCATTTTGTCCTTCATTGTTCTTGTTAATGCTTATCAATCAGAGAGGCAGATACTGGGTTCAGTGAAAATTAAGACAGTAATCAAATAAGCAAATGGATTTAAAGCTTAATTATTAAGCATGATTTAAACTCAAAGCTGGGCTCAAAATCACGAAACTGCATTGAACTGATGTAGAGCGTAATCAGTTAGCCTGATTCAAACTTAAGGTTGTGCTCAAATTACCAAACTGTTTTGAACTGATCTAGATCTTAATCAGTTAGCATGATTCAAACTCGAAGTTGTACTCAAAATTATCAAACTGCATTGAGCTGAGATGTTTTAGCTTAATATTCTCCTTAATTCAGCTCAGGTCTGCTTGGCTTGGCTTATGGCCAGTGCTTTTAGTAGATTCTTCATTCTAGTGCACAGTTCTGTATTGATTTTTAAAGCTCCTTTATGCACATGTGACCTGAGGGTGTTTGCTAACAAGATTTCATATCGTTAAGATATATATATATATATATATATTTGCATCAATATACTGTTGTGCTACTGGGTCAATTGAATTGTTTGGAACCTGGTGATGTTCTATGGTAGTAGTCTTCTCTATGACCTAAACTTCTTTTTTGATTTGTAGGTATGAAGATCAAAACAGACACACCAGTAGCCAAAAAGGCACGAGAAGGAGTGATGGAATTTCTTTTAATGAATCATCCTCTAGATTGTCCCATATGTGATCAGGGGGGAGAATGTGATCTTCAAGATCAGTCTATGGCATTTGGATCTGACAGAGGTCGTTTCACTGAAATGAAAAGATCTGTGGTAGACAAGAACTTAGGTCCTCTAGTAAAGACTGTGATGACTCGATGTATTCAATGTACAAGGTCAGCTTCTATTTCACATTTACCTGTTGTTTTTTTATTTATATTGTGAATATTTTAGCAGTAGGATAACACGTTTACAATGAACCAGGCTAATTTGAATACGTAGATATTAAAAAGGGTGTATGAGATCAGTTTGTAAAGAATTTGTTAAAATACACAAAAGATTATTTAGGTAAAGCATGAAGAGAACATGTGGCATATGATGTTGATGGCTCTATGAAGTATGAATTTTAGCTTCCGGAATTTCTTATGTTTTCTTAAATCCTTCCCGAGTGTAGGGCTTCCTGTTGTTGAAAACATTCTGAATGTCTTTGCTATACTTAATCTCCCTCAGAATAATTTATATGCTCAAGTCTTTTTGTATTAGTATGAAAAAGGTGGTCATGGAACATATTGATGGATATCCATCTTTCTACGTTCTTATTGTGCTATTCTTGTAAGAATTGGGTGTAACTTTCTTAACTTGTATTGTGACAAGGAATTATGTTTTTACTTTTGTTTTCAATGGAAAAGGGTTACATCATTCCAGAAGCAAAAGAGCATATTAGAAAATGAATGTCAACTGAGACAGACACCACGTCTCATTTTGACACAAGCATTAATACAAACTGAAAAAGGAAGTCCTTTCTGTAAGCAGCATGGCTTGAGTGAGGCATCCTAATAACATTATTCTGTGGCTGAAATTCGGAAAGTGCTTACTCCAGGCGAAAGGCCCTTTATAATGTCCTAAGGGATACAAATGATCCTCTGCTTTCTGAATTCTTCCCTTCACCTATCACTTTCATTTCAATGATTAATCTCATGTCAATTACACACTACCCTCTTCTCTATCCAGTTTCCACCAGTCACGTAGTGCCACCCTTTGTCATCACTGTATATACTCGTTAACAATAGGTTACATTATGATAATTTTATATAGCTCATAGAAGTGTTTTGCGTGTGTCATCATTCATATTAATTAGATAGCGTACAGTGTATCAACTAGTTGTCACTCATAAACTTTATTGGATAGTTTGATATTAGAAATAGAATGTTTCATAACTGTTTGCTGAGAAGTCAGAAGTAAGCATCTATGTAAATTACAAAATATAATGGAATTTATTATATGTCTATGTCCATGTCCCCATGTGTGTCAATTTCTCCGAAGTAGAGTTGTGAACTTGTTTTTGTTTCCATCACATGAAACTTATATTTTACATATGTGGACAGTGTTGGAAAATTTGTGCACTATCACAGACACGTTGGAAAATTTGTGCACGTTTTTTCATCTAGTATTTGCAGTAGTTAGATCCTTACACAACCTGTACCCTGGTTCAATGTGGGTTTTGTTCTGTGGTGCATTTTCTTACAAGATGAAAAAACGTCATTCCATTAACTTTGCTGAAAAATGTTCATGTATGATGTGCTTCAGTATGTCATGTCAAAATTAAGCTATTGCATTTTTAGTCCTCACCCCTTTCATAACATGTAGCTGCACAAGTAGCTAACCCCTTTCATAACCTGAAGCTTCCTTCATTATATCTTTTCTTACAGATTTATTGAATAACAGGTGTGTTAGATTTGCTACTGAGGTAGCTGGAACTCAGGATCTTGGCATGTTGGGTCGTGGTAGTGGAGAGGAGATAGGGACCTATGTGGAAAAACTCATGACAAGCGAGCTTTCTGGCAATGTGATTGATATTTGTCCTGTAGGTGCACTTACCTCTAAGCCTTTTGCATTCAAGGCCCGAAATTGGGAATTGAAGGGAACAGAAAGTATTGATGTTACAGATGCAATTGGATCCAACATTCGGATCGATAGTAGGGGTCCGGAGGTTATGCGCATCGTACCACGTCTGAATGAGGTACTGATTTGCCCCAAGTAGCTCTGCATTCTCTTGTCTTTTCAATCCTTTCACTTAACTTCGTGCACCTCCTATAGTTCTGTGAATGGGATGGGCGCTATTTATTTTCGTCATTTCCACCAACCTGTTGAAAGATCAATAGTTTATTTTTCTTAGTAACTTTATATTACTTTTCTGTAATATTTATTTGTCTATTTTACAATCATCCTAACTACAGATTTCTTATGCACCATAATATTGCAGGATATAAATGAAGAGTGGATATCAGATAAAACACGTTTCTGCTATGATGGTCTCAAGAGGCAAAGGTTAAACGATCCAATGATACGTGGTGCTGATGGACGTTTCAAACCAGTTACCTGGCGTGATGCCCTTGCAGTTGTTGCTGAGGTTATGCATCAGGTCAAGCCTGAGGAAGTTGTTGGAATTGCTGGCAAGTTGTCGGATGCTGAGTCTATGATGGCACTGAAAGATCTACTGAACAAAATGGGATCAGATAATGCGTGCTGTGAAGGAAATGGCAAACAGACACAAGCTGATCTAAGATCTGAGTATCTTATGAATATTAGCATCAATGGCCTAGAAAAGGCTGATGTATTTCTTTTGGTTGGCACCCAGGTACTGTTTCGATGACTGACTGGTTCTAACTTCTAGTGCTATTCTGTGTATGCTAGCAGTTTTCAGTACATGTTTCCAGCACCAAATCGTGATATACCTTTTCATTTAGTAATAAGGTCAACCAAGAGCTATTTGCCCTAGGGGTCAATTAAGTCCGTACATGTTGGTTTGTGCCTTCATATAGTTGCCTAATGCTTAGTGAGAAATTATACATTAGAGGACTAAAAAAAATTGGATGTGCCATTTCCATTGCTTCTCTTTTATGTGGGTTAAGTTTCATCATCTTTCCTGGTTCCTTGTCTGGATTTTAATTATTTTCATTTTCTTCAACGATATATTTTCCAGTAAATTATTCTGGTGCAAGTTATTTTCAGATCTCTGTAATATTCATACCATAATTCTTGCATAAAGTCTGACATGGTATCCAACTTTCAGCCAAGGGTGGAAGGTGCTATGGTAAATGCAAGAATTAGGAAGGCTGTCCGGTCGAATCTTGCCAAGGTTGGATACATTGGACCTCCCACTGAATTCAACTACGATTGTCAGCACCTTGGAGATGGCCCTCAAACGCTCGCAGAAATTGCGGAGGGTCGTCATCCTTTTTCTTCAGCTCTCAAGGATGCCAAGAATCCTGTCATTATCATGGGCGCTGGGCTCTTCGAGCGGGAGGACAAAGACGCTATCTTCTCTTCTGTTGAAGCTATTGCAAAGAAGAATGGAAATCTCATTAGACCCGACTGGAATGGCCTCAATGTATTGCTTCTGAACGCTGCACAAGCTGCTGCCCTCGACCTCGGTCTTGTGTCAGAATCTGACAAAGCCATAGAGACTGCAAAGTTTGTGTACTTGATGGGTGCTGATGATGTGCATTTGGATAAGCTCCCGGGCGATGCTTTTGTGGTTTACCAGGGCCACCATGGTGACAAAGGTGTGTACCGTGCAAACGTAATTCTGCCGGCATCAGCTTTCTCTGAAAAGCAGGGAACATACGTAAACACCGAAGGCACAACCCAGGAGACTCTCCCGGCGGTCCCCACAGTTGGTGATTCCAGAGATGACTGGAAAATAATCAGGGCTTTATCTGAGGTGGCTGGGGTCACACTACCTTATGATTCCCTTGTTGAGATCAGGTCAAGGATGAGCACTGTAGCTCCAAACCTTGTGAGCATGGACGAAAGAGAGCCTGCTACGTTCTCGACTTTGATAAAACCGGAGACGTCTCAGAAGATGAATGCAGCTGCTCCATTCAAGGCTGCTGTTGAGAACTTCTACATGACGGATCCGATCACAAGAGCATCAAAGATCATGGCACAGTGCAGTGCACAGCTGAAGAAGTAAGCTTAATTACTCTGTTTGATTTTTGAATCTTCGATACATGCAATAATCAGGAGGGCAGTCTCAGCTGTCTTTTCCCATTCTGCCCTCGGAACTTCTGGTTGTAATCTATCTATAAGGATTTTTGAGAGGGAGAAACCTCTCCAAGATGCAGATTGCTCATTTAACAAGGGGAATTTTGTAGGCCCTTTTTGTCTGTATCCTCTCTCAATCTACCAAGGGGTGTAAAGATCTGTTATTGAAATTGTTTTTATGTTTCTAAGCTGAAATGATGTATCCCTGTTGTCAAGAAGGGTGTCTCAATCTTGGGATTCTAGAGAGAGACAGCGAACTACGAGATCACTACCACAATTGATTTTCAAAAGCGACTTCACATATGTACGTGGTAAACAAAAAGACTTAATCAAAGGTATCCAAAGAAGAGGCTCAAGCAAATGGTAAAGTCTTGTGCAAGTTTGACATTGATATTTCGTTTGGTTTTGGACAGTCTTCGGTAAAATGGCCATAACTGTGGCTAGAAAATTGATCTCGAGATGATTTAAGATGTGTTGAAAAACTGATTCAAAGATCTACAATTTTATAGTTTACGTCGAATCAAGATTCCAACAAGAAGATGGTCAAAATCGAGTTTTACTGTGAGCTGTGTCTGTCTTTCGCGACCGCGGAAACGACATTGTTTTTCTCGGATTTGTGTGTTGCTTCTCCGCGATCGCGGCGGATTTTCCGCGATGGAGGATTTGCCACGGCCTTTTCTTCAGATAATTTTCCGCGATCGCGGAAGTATTTCCGCGATCGCGGAAACGGGCCGATCGCTCACTTTCTCGTCTTTATTTCCGAAAACTTCTTATTATCTTATTATTATCTTTTGTCGCTATTTAAAGCCAGAAACCCTAGTTTGTAAACTTATGCTGATTTGAGTAGTTAAGTTGAGTACGCTCCTTCCTTGAATCCCAACATCAACCTTTACAATCCCACAGATCAAACTATCCCGTAGCTCGTCGCTTCGAGTAAATCAAACACCGTCTCTTCGGTGTCTCGCGATCATCACTTTGATCTCTCCGTCATCTCTTTGACGAGTTTGAAGGCTATCTCTTTAGTCCTAGGAAAGTCATCACTTTGGCTACGGAAGAAAAGGATTCAACTACAAGCTTGATGAATCAAAGATCCTGCGTTGCTAACGACACTTCAGGGGTTGTTCGCATCAACTAGTATCAAAGCCTATCCAAGCTAAGTTTGTTTCTTCTCTCTTATTGTGATTCATTGAAATTTTTCCGCTTCCAAACCCTAGAATTTTTTTTTCGCACCACCATCAATCGTCGGAACCCTAGTCGTGAACACCACCACCGTCCGCCATTCTCTCTCTCTCCCTCACGGCTGCAACCCTCAATTTTCCTTAGGTTTTGGTTACTTTTCCAACAGCCCTAAACCTTATCCTCTAGCAAATCTTGTTTCCTTAATTGCAAATTTGATTTCCTTGTTTCTTGTTGCTTAAGTTTTGCTTCATCTTTGGATTAATTGCTAGTTTAGTTGTTAGATTTCATTCCCTCATAGTTGCTTTGTCTCTTCTTTCTTTTCCTGCACTTGCTTGTATGGTTCTTTCTTGCTTGATTCCAAATCATATCACAAAAAAAAAAAGCAGTGTGACCGTATAAACAAAAAACAAACATACAATTCTCACCTTCCATCAAACAGAAACAAAAAGGTTTGGAAAGACGGAAGCCTCAAACACAAGAGAACCAAAAGAAAAGGCAGAGAACGCACCATACGGTCATACTCCATCTTCACTCCTTTCATGTCCTACGCAACACTCATTAAAAAGGGCAATATTTTCAACTTTCTTGCGATTAATTCTTAGAAACTTGACTTGATCTACTTGACCTTGGAAATTTTGTGTGTTGTTTGGGACGTGATTTGCTAGTTTTTGCTTTGTTGCCTTCCGTTCAAGCCTCTCCCTCCTCACAAGCAACCAAAATTAGTACGCCCAGCGGAAAATTTCTTGGTTCACTTTTGAGACAAGGACTTGTTCTTTTGCTTGGTGCACCTTACTCCTTGTGTTATATGTTTTGTATAGGTACTATGGAGGTTCCTATGACAAGCTACTCTCCTTCTACGGGCAACCGCAGCCCCGGACAGATGGACTCCGTCTTTGAGCGAATTGACGCACTTCGTGCACTAAGTGAAGAAAAAGATCGCCAACTCGCCGCGCAGGCTGCCGAGCTTGCCCACCTTCGTCGGGCCATGAGTGACATGAAGCTGCCCACGGCTGACCCAATGTTGAACCCTCCGGCCACAACTAGCCGGCCAATGGACCGCAAGGGTCCTCTTCTCAATGTCCTCTTCTCGAACACCTCCGGCTACGAGTCTTTTGACGAGGACACCTCCGACGCCGGGCCGATATTTGACACCTACGACAATGAGGAGGAGATGGACAGCTACAAATGCAGCTCTATGGATGAGCAAGTCAACATGCCTCTTAGCTTGATTACACGCCGCGTTCTTACCGCCAACGAAGGTACCTTACTTGACCATCGTGCAAATTTGTTTCATACTAAGTGTGCGGTCCAGGGTGCTTCTTTGAGTGTGATCATAGATGGTGGGAGTTGCTGCAACATCATCAATGAAAAGGTGATCCAGCACTTCAAGTTTGAGACGCCTCCACAACCTGGCATTCAAGGCAAATGCGAGAACCGACTTCTCTTAGCCCGGTCCCGGGATGTCTCTCCAATAATTCAGGGACGTCGTCCTTACTTTTTACTTGCTCCTTTCGCGTGTCTTCTAACTGTTCAAGATCTTGTTGACTTACCCCCTACCATGACTTCTCTTTTGCAAGACCTTGGGGATGTGATGCCCGAGGAGATGTCCGAGGGATTGCCCCCTATACCCGATCACTATGGTGCGCATCCTACGTTCAACGTCGCTGATCTTTCTCCTTATACGCCTCCTGATTTTGACGACGAGGACGAAGCGGGGACGCTTCGCAGCCAAGAAGGGGAGATTGATAGCAACATGCATGAGATACTTAATCAAAGGCCTCCAAGGAAGAGGCTCAAGCAAATGGTGAAGTCTTGTGCAAGTTTGACATTGATACTTCGTTTGGTTCTAGACAGTCTTCGGTAAAACGGTCATAACTGTGGCTAGAAAACTGATCTCGAGATGATTCAAGATGTGTTGGAAAGCTGATTCAAAGATCTACAACTTCATAGTTTACGTCAAATCAAGATTCCAACAAGAAGATGGTCAAAATCGAGTTTTACTGTGAGTTGTGCCTGTCTTCCGCGACCGTGGAAACGACGTTGTTTTTCTCGGATTTGTGTGTTGCTTCTCCGCGATCGCGGCGGATTTTCCGCGATCGCGGATTTGCCACGGCCTTTTCTTCAGATAATTTTCCGCGATCGCGGAAACGGGCCGATCGCTCACTTTCTCGTCTTTATTTCCGAAAACTTCTTATTATCTTATTATTATCTTTTGTCGTTATTTAAAGCCAGAAACCCTAGTTTGTAAACTTATGTTGATTTGAGTAGTTAAGTTGAGTACGCTCCTTCCTTGAATCCCAACATCAACCCTTACGATCCCACGTATCAAACTATCCCGTAGCTCGTCGCTTCGAGCAAATCAAACACCGTCTTTTTGGTGTCTCGCGATCATCACTTTGATCTCTCCGTCATCTCTTTGACGAGTTTGAAGGCTATCTCTTTAACCCTAGGAAAGCCATCACTTTGGCTACGGAAGAGAAGGATTCAACTACAAGCTTGAGGAATCAAAGATCCTGCGTTGCTAACGACACTTCAGGGGTTGTTCGCATCAGCAATGGGGAGGCACTCGTCGCCTGCTCGAAGGTGAAATGGTAAAAAAAAACGAAGCCTTTAATCCTTTCCTTGCTGTATACCTTCATTTGAATCGTTTGGCATTTGCTTAGCTTTATGACTCAGTCATGGGCGGGTTATTAATGCGGAGACCATTCATTAATCACTTCCATGTCCAGTGTAGACTTCAATGTGGGCTTCAACATCAAGCCTATGCTCCTGCAATTGCTTTTCAAAGTGTGCATTTTTTTCCGGTAAAGACTTTACAATAGGAGGGACACGAGATGTCAAACTTTACCTGTTAGATTAGCATGGATAAAATGAGTGTATATTAAAGTTTATTTTTAGGTATTGTTATTCCAGGAAATTGACTTATTTGTTCCATTATCCATACATTATGAGATCATCTAGTTCTAGAGAGGTTGCTATCCACTTTTCATGTATACGATACAATACAAGTCATACCAAACTGTGATCAGAATAGGCAAGTCGGGGCAAGTTATAAGGTTTGGATCAAGTAGCTTATGGATTTAAGGAATCTGTAACTTGAGCAAGTTAGTGTTATCAATTTTAAACTTACTTCACCCTACACTTTAAATTTTGTCAAGAACTCTAATATTATAAAATCGATCAGTTTTTTTTCAGTAAAAAATAAGTCATATATTTAATTATTATCCACTGTCCCTTAAATAAAACACTATTATCCATTGTCATGAATAAAAAAATTCCATTCCACCAAAAACCTAAATAACAAAGTTTGTCTTGATATACAACTAGTAATAAACAAATAGCAAGGGACAATGTATCAGCAACAATACCATACCAACCCCACAAAAATGGATGCACCGAAAATTAAACACACAAATCAAGCCATTTATTTTTCTATTTTCAATTCCTTTTTTACAAAAGAAAATAAAAAAGAAATCAAAGCACACTCATAACATACCCTTACTTATAATCGGGAAGGCTTTTTCCACCGGCCACACGGCCTATTTAAGCCGAGAAGTGATGGCTCTTGGCGCACGGCACTCATTGCCGTGCGGCAGTGAGTTCCGGCCGGCGTTGGTTGCCGGCGGTGGGTGTCGGTGGCCGGTGGCCGGTGATGATCTCGCGATGGGGTTTTAGGGTTTTAAGGTTTAGGGTTTAGGATTTAGGGTTTTAGGATTTTATGGTTTAGGATTTAGGGTTTAGGATTTTATGGTTTAGGGTTCAGGGTAGAATATTCGGTGGATTTCAATCAGAATTATTGTTGCGTCCATGAATAAATTACTTTCGGTGGATTTCAATCACAATTTTTCGGTGAATTTTAAGAATCCGACTCGACCCGAACCTGACTCGATATTTTTTAAGACTCGATATAATTTTAAAATTCAATATTTTTTAAATATCTAATAAGAACCCGACCCGAACTCAACCCAAAAAATTATACGACTCGATCGATCCACCGCCGGCCACCTCCGATTCACCGCGGGCACCCCACCTCCGGCCACCGCCGACCACCGTCGGAAGCCACCGCTGCGCGGCACCCACTTCCGCGTGCCTGCAAGGGTGTGTCAGGCCGGTGCAAATAGGATCAGCCCTTATAATATTCTACATGCGCGAAATCCTCATGAATATATATTTATTTATTTCATAATATATATATATACAGTATTTTTTTTTACTCAAATGTAGGAGTTTATATTAGCGAGTGGTATAGGGTTTGAGATATCACATCAAATTTTCTGAATTCTAATTGTGAACTCTTTAAGTTTTATTTGCTTATTTTATATTTTAAACCTTAAATTAGGGTTGATAATTAAGGTTTAGGATTTATAGTTTAAGATTTAGGATTTATAATTTAAGACTTAGGATTTTAAGGTTTAAGGTATAGGATTTATGATTTATATTTTAGAATTTAGGATTTATATTTTAGGGTTTAGGGTTTATATTTTAAGATAGGATATAAAATAAATCAGTTTAACCTATAGAGTGCATAAAATGGAGCATATAAAGGGTACATAGAATTTAATCTCTTGAGATATTTGTATGCGTGGAGATAAATTGAACTCAATTGCAAAGCATACATTTGTAAAGCAACAAACGGTCCAAATCGTCTTTTCCACTTCGGTATCTCAAACCGTATCTCAATCACTCTGATTGATTTATAATTTTTATTTTTATTTTCTATTAAACAAGTTTTAATATTTTTTAATATTTTTCTATTAATCAAAGTGAATGGAATATCACTTGAGACTGGCAGGCGCTAATTGCACCTGCAGTGGTGCTGCAGACACCACTGCAGGGCCGTCTGATCAAACGGTGTCAAACACCGTTTGAGGATTTTTTTTTTAAATTTCTGTAGTTTAGAACGGTGTTTGACACCGTTTTATTTATTTTTATTTTTTTTATTTCCTGAATTTAAAACGGTGATTAGCACCGTTTTAATTTTTTTTTTCTTTTGTTAAAACGGGGACTATCGCCGTTTGATTTTTTTTTAATTTTATTGGGTTAAAACGGGGATTATCACCGTTTGAATTTTATTTGACTGTAACTGCGAAATGCTCCTAGGGGAGATGCTCGTAGGGATGCAGAATGGACAATCAGGTAAGGGGGATGCAGGGTAAGGGGGATGCAGAATGGATTGGGTAAAAAAAAAAAACAATTTTTAGCTTTCTATAAATGGATTCGGAGGAGAAGAGGGGGTATGGTGAAATTTTTGAAATTGTTAGTTGAGTTTCAAAGAAAGAATTAGGTGCTTAAAAAGAAGAAGAAGAAATCAAAGGTGGATTAGGAGATATTATCCTAATGTCGTGGTCAAATGAAGATGTCGGAGAATCCATTCAAGAGGTATGTAAATTAAATTGGATTAATTATTATTTATTTAATGTCATATAAATTAAACTTTTGTAAATTGCATGATTAATTTATCAGATGCTTAATTTATCAAATCGTTCAAAACTCCACTCTTATTTAGGGTAAATTGCATGCGCATGATTAATCATACACCAAAATTCCACTCTCATTAACTGTAAATTGCATATAAATTGATTTAATTATGTTAGTTTATTTAATTATTTAACTATGTTAATTTCACTCTCATTTACTGTAATTAATCATATATCAAAATTCCACTCTCATTTATTTAACTATGATAGTTGATTTAATTATGTTGTCATTGCTTAATTTATATGTTTACTTAAGACATATAATATATTTAATTTATAGATTAAATAACAAGAGTAATAACTTGTAGATTTTAATTTACGTAAATATGATTGTTATTCCTAATGTGAATGAGGCATGTTTGGTTGGAACGAACGATTGGTCTGTAATTGGATTTTAAAATGAATTTTATCATGGTAGGTTGTTTTATCATTTGAATTTTAAAAGGAATTTTACCATGGTATTATTGTAATGTAAATATATTATGTTACTTTTTACTGTAATTATATATATATATTATGTAAATATATTATGTTATTATGTAATTACTATAATATCTTAATTTATATGTTTGCTTAATTTATATGTTTTACTATAATTTATATGTTTCCTTAAGGCATATAAACTCCACTCTCATTTACTGTAATTATATATTATGTTACTTTTTTAATGTCATTGATTCAAGTGTATATATTTTAGATTCAAGTTAATATCACATATATAATTTGTAAAAGTTAAAGTCATAAACAATTGTATTTTTTAAATAATGTTTGTTTTGCATATAATTTCCACGATTTTATAGATTAGATTCAAGTGTATACATTATTTTAATGTAAATAGTTTGAAACTTGTTATAGTGTATGTACATTTATTCAAATAAAAGTTAATATCACATATATAATTTGTAAAAGTTAAAGTCATAAACAATTGTATTTTTTAAATAATGTTTGTTTTGCATATAATTTCCACTATTTTATTATACATGTTTATTTTATTTGTAAAATTAATATATATGTTATTGGAAAGTTAGAATTTGACAAAAAAAGCATGAATATTTAAAATACTTTGAATTATAAATATTATATTTTATACATCATTGAAAATTTATTGTGTTGGATGTTTATTATACTAAACCAATACATGTTAAAATATCTGGAATTAATGACAGGATTTTACCTCGTACTTCCAAACGAGCTACAAGTGGTCGGATCGTGAGTCCATGTTAGCTTGGGCACGCGAACAAGGAACTAGACTTAACATGGTGTTGACTATTCAGAAATCCTGGGAGCGAAAAGTCATACTGGCATGCGAGAAGTCGGGAAGCTATCGGCCGTTCAAGGATGTATTGATAAAAAAGACGCGCACAAAGAAGAGCAATTGTCCATTCGTGCTGAACGGGGTGATGTATAAGGTTGGGTCATGGATGTTGTATGTGGAATGCGGTACACATGATCATGATCTTGCGACGAGCTTGGAGGGTCATGCCTATGTCGGACGCCTGACTGAGCATCAAAAAAGCGTTGTCAAGACATTGACACAAGCGTCCGCAAAGCCGAAGATGATTATGACCTTCTTACGACAGACGTATAATAGGGTCTTTACGTCGAGGAAGCAAATCTACAACATTCGGCAACAGTTTCACGCTGAAGAGATGGATGGTATGACTGTAACCCAGTACACCCTCTCATATTTATTTAGCTTTGGTTACTATATCAATCCCCGAAGGCTACATGGACATGACGATGTGGTTCAAGACTTGTTTTGGGCTCACCCTCATTCCATTCATCTGCTGAACTTGTTCCCTTACGTCGTCATCATGGATTCGACATACAAGACAAACAGGTCAGTAGTTCCGACATTACAAATTTTGAGAAATTTTACTCATTACTGTAGCATGGTTAGAGTCGTTTTAATACTTTTTTATAAACCGATTATAGGTACAATTTGCCCCTTGTTGAGATCGTCGGCTTTACGTGCACGGGACATACCTTCAACATTGCCTATTCGTTCATGGCACGTGAGAGTGTCGACCACTACGAATGGACACTCAGAGAGTTGGTACACTTGTTCGCTCAAGTCGGCAAGAGGCCAACGACGATAGTCACGGATCGAGATTTGGCTGAGGTCAAAGCTGTAGGCCATGTATTCCCCGATGCCCAACATATATTGTGTTGGATACATATACTGCACAATTGCATGGCCTTTGTCCTCACCGTGATGCATAATGGCGGTCTAGCAGATGGATTCATGAAAGCGTGTCGGTTACTCTTCAACTCGAAATCCGAGTATACATACTACGCGCGCCTCCGTGAGATGCAAGAGACCTACACTGGTTTTATGGGTTACCTTATGACTATGTGGCTTGGGCCTTATAGAGAACGTATCGTCAGAGCCTGGACTGATACCAAACTTCATTTGATCACAAGGACCACGAACAGGTAAAGTGATTTAAGTTTATTGTGTATAGGTTGTTAGTGTATCAATGTGTTTATTTATAAAATATTCTTCATGTGTCTGCAGAGTTGAGGGCGCGCACTCTGTGCTTAAAGATTGGATTGAAAATAGACCCGTATTAGGTTTCAACACACTAGCACAGAAGATCCATCAACTCACAGTAGACCAGGTTAGTGTAGTGAGAGGAAACATGGAAATAGATCATAATACGATCCCAACCGCAGTGTTGAGGCTACGAGCACCTTACGAGAATCTGTTTAGTCTGCTACTGAACAAAGTGTCAAAATTGTGTTTGGACACAATGTTGGGCACGGTAGATAGAATCTTGAACCCGAAATATAAATTTGATGTCTCTGTTTGCAATAACGGTTGGTGGAGGGTGGTCAGAGGGCTTCCATGCGGACATGATTTGTTCGAAGCGATGGAAAACAGCACCCCTATCCAGCCTGACCAAATCCACCTATTCTGGAAACAAGTGAAATGGGAAGGTGTTACAGATGTAAAAATGATCCAAGGGGTCAACATGGCATTCACGGAAGAGGAATCTAAGTTTTGTTCCGTAATTAGTGATTTTTTGGGAAGCATGATGAGCTATGATGACCTGCACCGGGTTAATTCGGCATACGATGACGGGAAAATTCCAGGAAGGTCCTCACTTCAGGAGCCGCCCAGTAGCTCATTTATAACAAAGGGGAGGCGAAGAAATGGTTCAACAAAAAGGGATAAGACTTGGATGGAGCACGCAGAAGAAGCCACATTAACCAAGTCCAAGTCGATGGGCGACTCAACATTGAAGCGTCAGAGTAGTCGGGGAAAACACGAACGTCATAAGGCACCAAAATGGAAGGCGGGAGCCAAGGGGAAGGGAGCAAAACGGGGCCCAAAACCGTTTATTTTCGGAGGGCCAACTGGTTGCCATCGTGGCGGGAGGCGATTCGGGAGCTTCGGGGGGCTCGGATTGCCAAGGTGGCAAACGGGGGCCAGAACCGTTTTCTCCCTACCCCAGATTTCATCAAACGTGTTCCAAAACCGTTTTCGGATTGCCAACGTGGCAAATCCGACGACTGGCCGACGCCTTTCCTTTGATATCCTGTATTTGATTTTAACAGCCCGATTTATCACCCCTCGGATTAACCTCTCATTTTTTCCTATAAATACCCAAACCCTTCCCCTCTCAAACTCACAATTCAACTCTCATTTTCTCCTCTCAAACGTGTTCCAAAACCGTTTTCGGATTGCCAACGTAGGATTTGCCACGTTTTCGGATTGCCAACGTGGCAAATCCTACTCTCATTTTAAACACTTTTTTACGCACTTATTTAGTCTCTCCTAATACAAGATGCCTCCAAAAGACGCCAATCAAGGGAAATGACACTCATCATTATGGGTATATTTTATTCTATACTTATATTTAATTTGTATTATTTTCCGTTATCGTCATTTTAATAGTTGTCGTTTAATACTCATCTTAAATTGATAGAGATTATATATTTAATTTGTATTAATTTCCATTATCGTCATTTTAATAGTTGTCGTTTAATACTCGTCTTAAATTGATAGAGATTATATATTTAATTTGTATTAATTTCCGTTATCGTCATTTTAATAGTTGTCGTTTAATACTCGTCTTAAATTGATAGAGATTATATATTTAATTTGTATTAATTTCCGTTATCGTCATTTTAATAGTTGTCGTTTAATACTCGTCTTAAATTGATAGAGATTATATATTTAATTTGTATTAATTTCCGTTATCGTCATTTTAATAGTTGTCGTTTAATACTCGTCTTAAATTGATAGAGATTTTATATTTAATTTGTATTAATTTATGTTATCGTTATTTTAATGTTATCGTCATTTCGTCATAAATTTGCTAGAAATCATTTTCAAGAGGCATTGGCTTCGGGGGTTCCCGACACGTTTCAGAACGCGGAGTCACGCAATCGGCTCGTAATCGTAACGATTCGCGAAGGGCTCAAGAGAGGGAACATGAGGAGCAAGTGGACCTCCCTCATGGCCAAAGTGCATCCCCCCCAACCCACCCAACTTTCATTGACCGCCCCTCGAGCCAGCACTAGTGTCGTTCCCTCAAGTAGTAGTACGAGGACGCCATCAACATCAAGGTTGCACCGCTCTGCTAGCACTAGACACGATCATTCGTCCGCTGGTGCATCCTCCTCTCGTGCAACCGCCTCCAATGCAACTGACAATGTAACTGGAGGAGATATGGAGGATGACGATACATACGGCGGCCCTCAGGAGGGTGACATTCCATATGGCGGGCCTCAGGAGGGTAACATTCCATACGGCGGGCCTCTGGATCGTCAACTCCTATGGGATTACGACACACACATAGCTGGATTTGTGTATGCCGATAACGATAATGGAAAATATGTAAGTGTCAACTTCAGCGCTTATCATATGCATTTTTTAGTACTTTTCTTAATATTTTATTTATGCACATGTTCGTTTTTAATTTTATTTAAACCTTTATGTTACAGAAAAATAAATGCTTAAGGGCGCTAACACGGTCAAAGACCCTGAACTTTTGGAAAGACCTAATCGCGAATGATAACCAAGCAGAGTGGTATAGGTTGGCAACTCGCAGCGGCCTCCTTGGACTTTTGAATCTCAAGTACAAGGGGATGGATAGTGCACTCATTTCAGCTTTCGTGGAGCGATGGCACCCGGAAACAAATAGTTTTCACTTTTCATGGGGTGAAATTACCATTACACTCCACGATGTCTTTCAGATCCTGAATATGCCAATCCAAGGCATTGTTGTACATACACCATTCGAAGATGTCGAATTAATTATGGATATCAAATCGAGGATGGGCATTCCAATACAAGCATTAAAAGCGGCAAAGACGAAATCTGGTTTTAATTGCAAATGGCTCAATGAATTTTTGACGACGACGGGGAAATGCGACAGTCTTATAGCCTCTGGGTTTTTGGCCGTTTTGCTTGGTAGCACGTTGTTTCCCGACAAGTCGGGGAACAAAATCAAGCTATCTTTATTTCAGCTGCTATGGGAACACAATGAGATAGGGCAATACGCATGGGGTGCTGCTACGCTTGCTTACTTGTATAGACAGCTTGGTATGGCAAGTCGTGCAGAAGCCGCTCAAATTTCTGGTTGCCTTTTGCTCCTTCATGTAAGGATCCAAAACTCTTTCTTTTATTGTCATCTCAAATAATTATTTCTCAAAGTTTACTTGCCTAAAGTTTGCTTATTTTCGTGCAGGACTGGATTTGGAGCTACTTTCCTAAGTTTAGGGGCCACTTAAATCTGTCTCCAAACGACCCAAGAAATGAGGGCCCACGGGCGGCCCACATCGATCCTCGATCGCCAAAAGAAGATTGTAGCATCAGGGTCAAGGAAATGAGGCTTTCACTGGACTTATTACGACCCGACGAGGTACTACAATTTCATTATTCATTTTACATTAATTAATTTTCATTTAAATTTATGCAACACATGCTCAAACTCTTATGTGTATAGGTCGTATGGATGCCGTGGGACAATGTTCAACCTCAACACTACCGCATATCGATGTACAGAGGAACTCTGAAGTGCATGAAATTCAGTGAACCTTACATGCCTGATCGAGTGACTCGTCAATTCGGTATGGTTCAACCGATTCCCATTGACCCGATTCGCCCCAAGAGTAGAACCAGACACGTGACGCTATATAATTACGAGACAGTGTTCTTTTCCACGGACGACCATTGGGATGAACTGCCCAACTACCAATCCCCGATTCTGAGGCTATCCAATTGTATCACAAGCACGCAGACGGTGGATGGCTACGTTTCATGGTTGCAACGTCTTTCCCATCCTTACATGTATGCGGATTCCAAGAGTGTGATGGAAAACGAACGTCCCATGCCCGCATACATAGAATCTGTTATCAAAATTAATCATATACAAGGGATAGTCAACGAGACCCTTCGCCAGTTGGATACAATGCCAGACTTGCAAATCGCAAAAGCGGCGCTTCAACGGATTCATGCGCTTGTGAATGTACAACTGGTTGAAGCTCCAATTGCAGAGGCTGCTGAACCAGAAGGGTATGTACCAGTTCGGGAAACACAATACGAGGAGCACGGGACACAATATGGGGATTCCAAGAGTGTGATGGAAAACGAACGTCCCATGCCCGCATACATAGAATCTGTTATCAAAATTAATCATATACAAGGGATAGTCAACGAGACCCTTCGCCAGTTGGATACAATGCCAGACTTGCAAATCGCAAAAGCGGCGCTTCAACGGATTCATGCGCTTGTGAATGTACAACTGGTTGAAGCTCCAATTGCAGAGGCTGCTGAACCAGAAGGGTATGTACCAGTTCGGGAAACACAATACGAGGAGCACGGGACACAATATGGGTCATCCACAGGTCCAAGTACAGGGCAAGGGTATCAAGTCCCACCGTCGGCTGGAGGTCCAAGCTTTGGGCAAGCATTCCAAGGCCCACCGTTCGCACCGGCGACAGGAGGTCCAAGCTATGGGCAAGCATTCCAAGGGCCACCGTTCGGAGTGCCGACAAGGTTCGGGGAGCAAGCATTCCAAGGCCCACCGTTCGCACAAGCTACAGGACGTCCAAGCTATGGGCAAGGGCAACCATTCGAAGTGCCGACAGGGTTCGGGGGGCAGTACGGGGAAACGAGTGGATTCATGAATTTACTTGGATCTGTCCAAGAGTATCGACAATACGGAGAAGGGTATCATCCACCGTACGGGACAGGTTATGGGCAAGGGTATGAGAGAAGAAATTAGGGGAACAATTAAATAAATCTTTTGTAATACCTTAATCTAAATTTTATTGACTTTAGTTCATTAATATTTTATTTTGTATGATTTGAATTTATTTGATATAATATAAATTTGCTAATTTTTTTTTAAAAAAAGTAAAATACATAAATTTTATTATATTTTTAAATAAATTATATAAACCCCATAAAAATAATATCCAAATATCCCATAAACCCCCATTAAAATCCCCAAAATTCGCTATTTTTTTTTAAAAAGAAAAATTTGTAAACGATGGTTAACACCGTTTATATTTAGAAAACAAAATTTGCCAACGGTGGTTAACACCGTTTATATTTAAAAAACCGGATTAATTTTTTATTTTTAAAACAAAAATTGGAGTTTACAGAAAAAAAAAATTAAAAAATTACCAAACGGTGGTTAACACAATTTTAAAATTAAATAAAAATAAAAATTAGTCAAACGATTTCTCTCACCGTTCACCCAAACTAACGGACCCAAAATTCCATAAGGTGGAAATAGAAATCTCCCTTGAGACTTGGGATAGAAGATTTGAGGTGTGCAAAGCATGTACTCAGTCACTCAACTCAACGACCTCTCTCTCTCTTTAATTAAAGATTACGCGTTTGCCTTTTTCTGCCGCTTACTCTTATGTCGTCTTTTGTCCCATCCCTCTCCCCCAAATAAATTATTATTTTTCAAAATTTTAAACCCCCGAATTTTAAATTTTAAACACGCATGCTAAAAACCGACTTGAAACCCCGTATAAATACATCTCCCACTGCCAATTTCACATCCCACTTCTTCACTCTCTCGAATGCCTCTGCAACAAAATGGCACCCGCAAAATCTTCGCTTTCTTTCTTCATCCTCTTCTTCTCCTTCTTCTCTCTCTCGATTTCAGGCCTCGATCACATCAACCCTAAAAATGGCTCCTTTTCTCTCTCCTTCAAGCTCAGTTCCGTCCCCCGATCATCTGATGTACCGTCGTCTATGTACTCCTCCCTGTTCTCGAATCCCAGCCGTCGATCATCATCGCCGTACAATTACAGGTCGAGGTTCAAGTATTCAATGGCTCTGATCGTCTCGCTCCCCATAGGGACCCCACCGCAGGCTCAGCAGATGGTTCTGGACACCGGGAGCCAACTGTCGTGGATCCAGTGCCACAATCAGAAGAGGAGGATCAAGCCCAAAACGACGACGTTTGATCCCGCTTTATCCTCCTCGTTCTCCGCGCTGCCTTGCACGCACCCTGTTTGCAAGCCGCGTATTCCCGATTTTACCCTCCCCACCACCTGCGACCAGAACCGCCTCTGCCACTACTCCTACTTCTACGCCGACGGGACATACGCCGAGGGCAATTTGGTCAGAGAAAAATTCACCTTCTCCCCTTCCCAAGTTACCCCTCCGTTGATCCTCGGCTGCGCCTCCAGATCCGATCCTGGCCAGGCCCAAGGCGAGGGCATTTTGGGAATGAATCTTGGACGGTTATCCTTCGCCTCACAAGCTAAAATATCCAAGTTCTCATACTGCGTCCCGACCCGACCCGTTAATTCCAGACCCGGCCCGTACCCGACCGGGTCGCTTTACTTGGGCGAGAATCCGAATTCGCGCTCCTTCAAATACGTTGACGTGCTCAGCTTCGGTCAACGGCAGCAGCGAATGCCGAATTTCGACCCGTTGGCGTACACGGTCGGGTTGGCGGCGATTGAAATCGGGCGGAGGAGGCTCAACATATCCGGATCGGTTTTCCGACCCGACGCGGGCGGGTCGGGTCAGACGTTTCTTGATTCGGGCACTGAGTTCACCTTCTTGGTGGACGAGGCGTATAATAAAGTGAGGGAGGAGTTTGTGAGGTTGGTGGGGCCCAGGATGAAGAAAGGTTACGTGTACGAGGGGGCGTTGGATATGTGCTTTGACGGTAGAGATGCGATAATGATCGGACGGCTGATAGGGGACATGACGCTGGTGTTTGATAAGGGGGTGGAGGTGGTCGTAGAGAAGCAGAGGATGTTGGCGTATGTTGGGGGTGGCGTCCACTGTATCGGGATCGGACGGTCGGAGTTGCTCGGAGTGGCGAGTAACATAATAGGGAATTTTCACCAGCAAGATCTGTGGGTGGAGTATGACGTGGCCAATCGTAGAGTGGGGTTCGGTAGAGCCGATTGTAGCAGATCGTAGGTCAGTCGGTGTTGAGTGTGGTGTATTGTTGTCTTAGTATACGTACTGTTCAGAATAGTAAAGGCAACGCTTTGTAAGATAATATAAGAAAGTGAAAGGAGTGATTAGCATTTGATTTATTATTTGTAGATGGAGAAAGGAAACATATACATAATACATGTATTAATGTTAACGAATATTATAAATCTTGTGTTATATGAGCTTACTTTGTGTTAATCTAATTACCTCATATAAAATCTAATGCACGTATGTTGTTTGCGTATTTATTAATTGTATGTAGTTTTTTTCGAAATAAAAATTGTCAGGAGAGTTCGAGCTGTGGTTGAAAATTACAAGATTTTTTTATTACAATTCTTCTAATCTATACACTTAAATTAAATTATAGGTTAAAAATCTTATTTTCAAAATATTATATGAATATATTTATTCAAAGATTTTATTAAAATAGTTTAAGCATTTTTTAGATAACCATTTCTAAGAAGAAAAGTTCTTAAGATATATTCTTCGTATGTAGGTTATATATACGAAAGACCGTTTAAAGAAACATATACACGTAAAGGTTAGGTAGTTCTTTGATTATTATTTTGGTTGCATTGATTGCCATCACCATATCTTAATTATTTTATTTTTGGAGAAAAAAGTAATGTCCTTAGCTAGACACCTCTCTATGTGTAATTATGAATGAGGACGATGGATGAAGGTGTCATAAAAGAAGCTCACAAGGTTCTTGCTTGCTTGCGTTTTAAAGACCATTTGTCAAAAGTAAGTGTGTTTGGCATTAGTTTTTTTTTTGATATAAGAAAGAAATTAGGATAGTCAGCTACCTGTTTCACGGGTAATAGACTCTCCTAGAACATCCTGCCGGATGAGTCGAAGCAATAATGGATCCTCAAAGAATTCAGCGACAAGGCCTGAGTGACCTAACATAGCGATTTTATCGGCCACACAGTTTATTTCCATGAAAATATGCTGAATTTGAGTCTCTTCAAACCATAAAAGATCCATTCTAGAGTCTGAAATTAATAATTCAATTTCCCAAGTACAAATCCATTTTCCAGTAATGACATTTATGACGCATAAATTATCACCTTCAATTTCCAATTTGTTTAATCCCAAGTGTTTTGCAACTAGTAGTCTTTGTCTAAGCCCCATTGCTTCTGCTATTAAAATAAAGAAAGAAGGACAAAGTCCATGAAGATCACATCAACATTAGAATTCCGAATAACGTATCCAAATGTATTTTCTCTATTGTCTTTGCATGAACCATCAAAATTAAGTTTAAAATAAGTGGGTCTGGGTCTTATCCACCTGATGTTTTTCGATACTTGTCTTTGTCTAGTGTGTTTGAAACCATTTGAGTTGTCAATGTTTTCATCGTCACTTGCGTCCTTGGTAAGTTTCCATCGTTTGATATGCTCATTAATGAAATGAATAATATCTGAGTGTTGAGTAGGAGTTACTTGATGGAAGATAGCCTGATTTCTATGAAATTATATAGGTTATCGTTAATTGATATTGAATGGAAATCAAGAGTACATAGACGTGTTGTTATATTTCTGTTAATACGCTGAATAGTACGAAGTGTAAAGGACATTGTGTGAGGATATGTTGAAGGTCTTTACATGTACAATTGCACATTTCACAATTGGATGTTACTGCAAATCTTCTCTCAGTTAGACGATCCTTTGTTGCAAGACCAGTTTTTATAATTTTCCATAGGAAGTTCTTATTTTTTGGGGCCAAATCTAACTTCCAGATCCACTGCAAATTATCGTTTGAGGTCCCTCTTTAGTGGTATAGGAGGTCAATAGCCGAGCTGGTTGAAAACCAACCATCCGTACTAGGTCCCCAATAGAGACGATCTGTAAAGGGATTTTGAGAAATTGGAGTTCTTAAAATTTCTTCTATTATATGACGATCTAATACATTAGAAAGATCTTGAGATAATTTAGTGGAGTCCCACTGATGATTTGTAGTAATATAGTAATTAACTGTAAGATTGGGTTGTGCATTGATACCTTGTGGTAGTAATTGAGAAAGTGGATATGAAAATAGCCAAGGATCCGACCAAAACCGAATTGTATTCCCGTCACCAACTTTCCATCGGAGGCCTTGCTTAAAAGTATCTCGGAAGTTTCATAAGATTGGTCCATTGCCAACTAGTATTTCCTTTTTTTTGGTAGTTTAAAATATGAGTGTTTGTCATTAGTTTTAGTTATGGGGCGCGATGGAAAGGATTGAGAAATGAAAACCGTAAATGATATTTGTTCATTCACAATATATATAAGGCGATTTACGTGAGAACGATTATTTAGGAGAGAACTGAAAACGTATATGAGGTATTTTCGTGTGCGCGATCGCACTTGTTTTCAGTAAACTCAGATGTTCACCACACTTGATCATAGATGTTCATCACAAAATATAAGTGATGCTCATCACCTTACAACTAAAAATATAAAATTCGATAGTGTTTCTATGCTTTTGTTTTCTAAACTCTAAAATCAAATAATTATAATCATTTAATGTTCATTACATGTTTATATGACACAAATTGATAATCTTTGAAATGAATTCAAGTATTGAATAAGTAAAAAGATATGTGTTTTCTTGGATGCGTTTTATGAAGGAAATATAGGCAAGTGAAGCACATGTATGCTTATTCAAGTTTTGCACGTGTAGGCATGTATAATGATAAACAAATAGACGTAAGAGTGATGAACATGCATGCATAAAAACGATGAACATTTGAACATAGAAGTGGTGAATATCTTTGTGTAGAAGTGATGAACATCTAAGACATGTTCACATCGAAAAGTGATAACTGCATAGGAGAAAACGATGAAGATGCATGCATAAATGAAAGTGATGAACATCTGGGTACAAAAGTGGTGAAAATCTAAGGACAAAAGTGATGAACATCGATAACATGCATGTTCACGCAAAGTGATGAGCGTATAAGAAAAAAGCGATGAGCATGCATGCACAGAAAAATGATGAACATCTAGGCACAAAAATGGTGAACATCTGGGCATGAACGTGTTTAACATCTAAGGACAAAAGTGATAAACATCAAAAATATGTTCACAATGAAAAGTGATGAACATATAAGAGAAAAGCGATCAACATGAGTATATAAAAACTGATGAACATCTAAGTACAAAAGTGGTGAACATTTGGGCATGAAAGTGGTAAACATTTAAGGACAAAAGTGACGAACATCAAAAATATGATCACATCAAGGTGTGTGCGTTTTTTTTTTTGAAAAAAATGCGTATAATACGAGAAAGTTTTGGTACGGCCAATTTTTACCCTTTTAATGAAAGTCTAATTTAAACCCTTCTTTCTCTCAAATCTAATTGACCTAAAATAATTCTCAATTCTTTTCTAAAAAGTTGCTCATTTGATATTTTTCCAATTCATATATATATATATATATATATAGGGGCATGCTCCGGTAAAACGGGAATTGTGGTAAAACGGATGTATTAATTTGGGACGTTGGATGGAGGGTGATGGACGGATGGATTAAGAGAGTGTATATTAGTTGTGGTGGGAGTGTTTCCATAATAATAGGGATTAAAAAGTAGTTACCATATAATGTGGAGAATATTAATTAAAAAGAAATCCTGATATAGTAAATCTGCAGATTGGAGAGAGAATGAGATTCTTCAAATATTTAAAATTTAAATGGAAAGAACATTTTAAATTCATTTAGATTTAAATCTGTTCTCCTCGTTTAATGATTTTCCAGCGTTCGTGAATATCGTTAATGTGTTCACGAATATCGATCATTTGTTAATAATGAATATCGTTCATTTTTGTTTGAATATCGATTTCTATTTAATAAGTGAATATTTAATATCTTAAAAATGTGAATATCATCACTTAAATCATGAATTTCACCACTTGATAATATGAATATCACACTAAATTACATTAATTTCTCAATTAATCACATGAATATCAAATTCACTTACATGAATATCACCACTCAATTTGTGAATATCATTACCCATTTTGTGAATATCGCCCACCACCCAATTACATTAATATAGTCACCCAAGTACATGAATATCATCACCTAACTACACGAATATCACCACAAGCTTTGATTCATGGCGGTAAGGTTTAACAATGACATTGTTGCGTCGATTTTGGGTCGCACAGTCGCACGATCAACCTGAATATCAACATTAGGGCTTCAATGAAGATTGTGGGCAATTGGAGAAAGAGCGCTACATATGGAAGCGTAAATGTATGAACGGTTTTGAAAAGAATTTTCTAATTTTTGAAAGAAATAAAATAAAATCAGTAATATCCCTAAATTTTTGGTATTAAACCAAATCAGATGAGTGTCAAATATTTTCTTATTGTGCACCATACCCTCATCAGATCACAGCCGTCCATCATCTTGTAAATCAATGGCTACAATTTATTCTTCCGTTTTAGCATAACAACCTGTTTTACTTGAACTTAAATCTATATAGATATATCATAAGTAGATTTCTACGAGGAAACTTCAATTGCAAACTGACTTTAACCCATTTTAGTTATGTTAACATATATGTAAAACTCTTTTTTGTATAAAAAAACTCAATCTTATAATCAAAGTCCTTCAATCTATTTTGAGGGCCCTATACTAAATAGAAAGTTCTATTCGATTAACAAATAAAATTTATTAAAAATGGAAACTCGTATTTTATATGCAATGAGAGTTATATCAAAATTAGTTTGTATATCAACATTTTACAAAGTATTTATAACAAATTATATCATGTATATAGTAATCATAAAATTAAATTTTAGTTATAAAAATGTAGTTATGAAATATGAGTTTTCACAAATTACATCTTCAATGATCATCACTCGTCATAGGAATTAATCACAAAATCGAGATGATATTAATTTAAAAGTTTGTATACCTTTCTAGCTAGTGACTTAATTAATAAACCCTCCTATAAATATTTATAGCCTTTTACAGCTTTGATTTGTTAAAACATATACTTAATGGGGATGGCTCGGAGCGGTGCGGTGAAGTGGGTTGAATTATGATTTGAAAATATAGTGGGTTGAATTATAAAAGCACGTATAATGTGATTTGAAAATTGTATATATTGTATGATTTGATCCATAAATTATATATGCAAAGTCATAAAAATAATATTACTAATTAAATAATTGAATATAAGATGTATTTTATATATAAGTTTAGTAGGAAATCTATCATATATTAGTTGACATATATAAGCTTATTTTTTATAATTTGTAGAAATCAAATTTATAAGAAACGTATATAAGCATTCAACAAATTTGTATATAGTTTTTATATGTTTGAAGTTAGGTGTGATTAGATATTGTGATTTAAATTGAAATATAATGTTAAAAAATGGATTAATAACAAAATGACACGTATGATTTGTAGGATCATAAGCATTCTGGTGACTCGAAATTCAATAACTTTAATATATATATTGATGGTCCATAAAATTTATTCGAGTCATTTTACTCTAAATGGGACATAAAATTTGTATGTGTAATAATATAATATAGTGGGCTTGATTACAAAAGTACATGTACTATGAGTTGGAAATTGTATATATTGTATGATTATATAGGTCAAATTATATATGCAAACACATGAAAATAATATTACTAATTATTCAAATGAATATAAGATGTATTTTATATATAAGTTTAGTAGGAAATCTATCATATATTATTTTGACATATATTATAAGCTTATTGTATGTGTAATTTGTAGAAATCAAATTTTATAAAAAAAGTTGTATATAGTTTTTATATATTTGAAGTTAGTTGTGATTAGATATTGTGATTTAAATTGAATAGAATTATTAATAAAAAAGTGAATTAATCACAAATTGATACATAGGTTTCGTAGGGCCAAAATCAATATAAGGACTTTAAATTCCTTTGCTTTAATATATGAGTTAGGTTCGGGTACATAATGTTTACTGGATACATAGTGAGTATTTATGTCAGCCATTAGATCATGTAAATCAATGGCCATGATTAAAAGCCGTAAATTTTTTTAAGTCTGAGACAAAAAATCAACGCGCTCATTTATAGTGGCAATCCACGTAAATAATTGGGAAAAATCATACCCTTGTTATTTCCCACAACCACATGTTTCTGGAACTTGAGCGTTTCCTCTGAAATTTTTTCCCAATGTAAATCTTCTTCCTAGATCCAAAGCTCCTTCGCACTTCAATTGAATGATCGATCCAGATAATCTTCTCAATCGGAACTTGATTGGAGATCATATTCTCAATGGTCATCTTTCACTTTTCAAATTTGATTTGAGGTTTTTAAAAGAGGACAAATCACAGTGACAATTGAAACAAGAGCTCTAACAACAAAGGAAAGTAAAAGCTAGATTAAATGTGCATTTTTGATGTTAAATGTGCATACGTAAGTGTATAGTGTTGTCTTGTATTCAATGTGCTAATTAAGTGTCTAAAGTGTATGTTGTGATATTAAATGTGCATGCTTAAATACAAGAAGTGCATATGTTGTCTTGCTATTAAATGTGTAGTGTTGTGTTATCATTAAAAGTGCATAATTATGTGCCTAAAGTGCATGTTTTGATACTAGATGTGCATACATACTTACGTGCTTAAAGTGCATACACATTGTCTTGCTATTAAATGTGCACAACTAAGTGCCTAAAATGCATATATTAATACTAAATGTGCATACTTGAGTGAATGAAGTTCATGGGGCATTTTTACTATCAAATTCCCCAAGAAGCTAAGAACTACAGAAAAAAAAACATCAACAAACATTGTTATGAACAACAAATTAAGTATAACTACATAATTAAACGTATATTAAAATCAATTTTAAGCAAAGACTATGAAAGTTTGCCATGGTCTACCAAAACTAATGAGGTCTCGTCATGGACTAGAGACTCCTTCGATTGAACTCAAAAAACTTATTTATAAGGGATAAATATTTGTGTGTCAGAAGAATGTATACAATGTAATAATGCTGGACAAAATAAGTCCAATTTCAAACCTACTTATGATTAATGGTGGACAAACAGAGGAAAATATATAAGATATGAAGAACGATTTTGATACATTACTATGTCAATTGGGATTTCGTTTGGAAAAAAAAATAGCAACGAAATCAAGTAAAGAATTTACAATTGGACCAAGAAGCGATGGAAGCTAGAGATTGGCGGTGAATCGCAAGAGAACTCTGAGCGTGAATTGAACAAAAAAGAAAGAAATACCCTTTCCCTGAAAATGATAAAATTTACAGAAATACTCCTAGTCTTTTAGTGAAATGGGTTCAATCATAACCGTTTGATCAACTAAATTCAACGGTCCTACTAACTCTCCACTATTTACACTAAATTAACTCCTCATACGATCTAAACTTTTAATATATATATATATATAATATAGAGAGAGAGATTGGGAGTTGGGCGTGGTTGACTTATGAGTTACAAGATTCTCGACCTTGACCCAAAACACATCTACTTGATAACTACTCGACAATCATCTACTCAATATTTTTATAGGTCTAATTGCTGCTCAAATCGATTTTTAAGAATTATAAATTCAAGTTATATCAATTGGAGTTTGCGGCTCGTACAAAATTATCATACGAGTTATTCATACAAAAAAAATGTAAATAATTTTTTTTAACTCAAGAGATTTTTTCTTACATTGATTAATTACTGTTATGACTTACCAGCGTTGTACGTTATCAACAATTTATAGCAAATGCACAGTACTGATGATATATTAATATTAGAGTTTGGATCATATGCGGAGCACTCTTCCCGTGCGGACGTATGGAGCATGTACTTTAGGACCTTATTTGTGCACTTTAACGTCTTATTTGTACACTTTTTCAAAAAAAAAAAAAAATCTTTTTCAAATTTTTTTTCAAACATTTTTCAATTTTTTTTTGCAAAAGTGCATAAATAAGGCCCTAAAATACACAAATAAGGCCCTATAATGCATGTCCGCATGGGAAGAGTGCTCCGTACCGAAACCGCACTCATTAATATTAATATTAATATTATGATTATTATTGTGGATGGACAATAGAATGATAAAAGGAGAATGGAAACCGAGAAGAAGACGCGTTTAGTCGGGTGGGATGTGACGGCAACCTAGCTTCGGCCTTCGGTAGGTATTAGGTAAACATAAAAATCAAACCCTCCATGTAATCATGTAAATAAATATGTATACTTGCATGCACAGCTTCCTTCTGCTTTTATCCCTTTGTGTGTGTCTTTAAGTCCTCACCAAACCCATTCAAAGCTGTAAATTCATCATTTATTTTTTATATTCATTAATTAATATACACGATTACTTTTCGACGCATAGACATTTTTATCATTTAGCGCATAGACTCCACACGTTACGTGTGAAGCCATACCACATGTTATGTGTGGGTATACACCACCCGTAACGTGTGGGTATACACCACCCGTAACGTGTGGTGTTTTAGTATATTAAATTGTTTAGTTATAGTATACTTTAGGATATTTGTGTATGTCATATTATTGTATATTTTTAGTATTTATTTGTGGTTCAATGTTGAATTATTGATTATTTTATATATATTATAATATTGTGTATGAATGTTGTATCATATTATTGTTTATTTTTAGGGTTTATTTGTTTATCTAAAATTAATAAAAAAATACCCCAAAATAATCAACCTAGAAGACAGAATAGAATTGTTCATTACGTTGGATGACTACAATCACATTTATCTCAAAATAAAGTAAATAATACATGTTCTTCACCTTCTTCATAAACTTAGAAACCCTAACACAAAATAAATGACATCGTCTAGTTGCGTTTGAAGAAATTAGGATAGTCTCTGGTAAAAGTTCGCTTCCTATCATATCTATGCTTTGATAAAATTGCTTGCTCCCTACAAAGGTTGATAGTACGTAAACAACATTACACAAAAGATACGACATCAAGGCAATATATGATGTGCATCATTATATATTTTGAGGTTATACCTACGCATCTTATCCACATCTTGTAAAAGTTTTTGATTTTTCTTAACAAGATCTTGATTCTCCTTAACAAGATCTTGTTTTTCCCGCCATTGTTGTCGAATAATCGCGTGTGCCCTGTCCTCGTATATAGGATCAATCCACTTCCTGTAAAAACACCCCAGTCTTGGGCATCCCCAATACCTTCTTCCGTAGTTCCACTGCAAATCCCAAGTACGGACAATGACTTTCAAATTACACGCGCATAGTGGGTTTGTTTATGATTCAGATGAAGATGCCATTATTTGTTGTAGTGCTTGGTTTCCTACAAATATCATGAATCCATTAATATAAAAAATTGGGGATAATAAAAAAAAAAAAAACTGGAAGAAGAAGCTTACCCACAATTGAATCTTCAAGCGTTGCTTGTGTTGGACTTGTTGTAGAGAACAAACAACCCTAATGCCTCTTATATAGTGAAAAGTGATAAACACTACTTTGTAGGGCTTAACTAAGAGTTATTAGAGGTTTTATTGGTGTCATTCGGATAGATTTAGACACATTCTTGTGTATGGCGTTTGGAGGCGAATTTGGTGTTTTTGGAGGTGTTTGAGCTACTTTGGATATCATGAAGACACTGAGGAAGGAAGCCATCAAGAGAAGACGCCAAGGAGTGAAGAGGAGACGAGTTGGTGCAAGGCAAAGGACAAGAATGCCGAGCATTAACCGCGATCGCAGGCATGGGTGCCGCGATCGCGGGACTCGGAGCATGTCGAGAATTTTCTGCGGGCGCGGAGAGATTGAAGGGCGCGGAGCCACATGGGCCGCGATCAAGGTCCACCACCCGCGATCGCGGGTCTGACACGGCAGAGGCTCGGACTTATTCCGAATTATCTTTTTAGTTTTCTTTTCCCTTTTTCTTATTTCTATTTCAGTTATTTTTCTTAATGGGCTAGGTCATTTGTTAGGGCCCTATAAATACTCTCCTTATGCATTAGGGTTAGAGATCCACTCTTTAGAGACTAGTTCTAGTTTTTGCAATTTCAATTCATCGTTGTTTATTTCTTTTGAAGTTTTCACCATGTCTATGAGGAGCTAAGCCTCTTTGGCTTAGTCCGATAATGGAAGCATGAGTTTATTCATCTGGTTGTGAGGTTTTATTCCTATCTATTTATTCCTATTGAGTTATATTATCTCTTCTAAGCTTATTCCATTGGATTTCATTAATTGCACTAGCCCGCGCAACTAGTTGTTATTGGTGATTTTCATATTGCTAGGATTAGGAAACTGTTGGGCTAACGTCCTATTCTGCTGTAGCAACTACAATTTACATGCTCTGGTTGAAATTGTTCTATTGTAGGGAGAGATAATTACATGGTAAATGCATCTGAGCGAGCGTTCTGTGTATCCTGGTTAATTCTTATATGCATTGCTGCCTTTGGGTTGAACCTTTAGTGGTACTAGGGTTATTCATTGGTAAGGGTTCTTTGTGGAAGGTTTCCCTCTGAATTTACATAAGATCGGGACAGGAATAACCGAATAGGAAGATAGGACTTAATCTATGAACAACCTTTGAATGACTTATGTGGACATTACTTGGCTAAGTGTTTTTCTCTATTGATATTTCATCCATTCTACTTTGTTTTGTTTGTGACCAACCAACATACAACCCCCCTCTTGTTACTATTGCATGCGAACAACACATAGATTAATCCCTTCCTCCCTGTGGATTCGACCCTTGCTTGCCCTAACTACTTGTTTAGGTTTGCTAGGATTTATTTGATTAGGTGATACGACGACTATTCCCCTATAAAATTGGCGCCGTTGCCGGGGAGGCAAGGCTTGATTTTCCTGTGTGTTTATTTGTGTGCGTGTTACTTTGGTGTGGACCTATCTTACGATCCACACCAATGCTACTAATTTTTGTTTTTCCTTTTTGCTTTTGATACAGATATGAGTTTTTGGGGAGATCCACGAGATGACCTATACTCCTACTCATTCTCCCCAGAGAGGGGATATCACCCCTATTCGAGTGCAGAAGGACCAATCAGAGCCTGCAGAATCTGTCACGCAATGCTGCACATCACCGATGATTGTCCAGGACTTCCCGCATTCGCAGCTACAATAAATGCACGAAGAGGTGTTGACTCGCATGGGCCGAGACATGAGCCATACTCACACCAACAACAGTTCAGTCCGTATGGAAATCAACCATCGTACAGACAACCATATTCATATGGAGTCCAAGGACAGAACGCAAGTTTGTATGTTCCCGGTGCAGACGCACTCAACACTTTGACGCAAAGCATTGCCACCCTGGCTCAGAACATGTCCTCAATGAATACAATGATGGTTCAGAATGTTCCTTTGTTGGGAAAAAGAGTAGAAACGGTAGCCCAACAGCAGCAAGAGGCGACCCCCAGTATCCAGAGCCGGCTGAACCAACTAAATCAAGTGTTGATGAAGTTGAAGTCCGAAATATCTCACGTCCCTACAACAGAAAATACATAAGAGACTATCTGTGCTGTGGCACTGATGTGCGGGGCTGAGAACGAGGCTAAAAGGGTCGCTGAGGAAGAAGTCCAGGAGAGTATGGAGGTACCTCATGAAGAAAAAGAGGTCGAGAGCGAGAAAGAAGCCGACGAATAGGAACCGCGACCGCGACCTACCAACCACGATCGCGGCTCCTTCGCTGAATTAAATTGGCCAGAAGTCGAGAGTAAACCGCGATCGCGGTCCGAAGACCGCGATCGCGGCCTGATCACTGTGGGAAATCTCGAGGATTTGACGTCACCGTGACCTACCAACCGCGATCGCGGTTCTTCCCCAGAAGCGGTTGTTCCTCCCGAAATCGTCCCCGACCCTCTCAAGGATGCCTATGATGAGTATGTGCATCTAAACTCTCTCCCACTTGTCTTGCTGCACCCCGTTACACCCTTCCCTGTGGCTCTGAAGGACACCAGAATGGGGAAGAACGACAAAGGTTTATTTGACACCTTCAGTAGCCGCAAGGCGAACGTTCCTCTGGTCACTCTGGCATACAGCACCCCTCGTTGCACAAATTTTTTAACGGTGTTGGGCAACATCAAGAAGAAGCCAAAAGGGAGGCACAAAAAGGAAGCATTGATCCAAGTGGCTGATTTTTATACGCTGGGCACGGGGCATGACATACATGCAGCCCCTGAGATGCTGGGCAGACCATTTCTGAAAATGGCAAGTGCATTCATAGATATAAATAGCACTCCATCCATCACGAAGTGTAGGAGACTGGGGGGCAACGCTCAACATGGAGCATATAAAGAGGCATCCGCCTGATCCAGGCCCCAGGAGTTCAGTTGTTGTGAGCAACCCTAGTTTAGGAGGATGAGTAGTATGTCAAGCCATGACAATAACTAAGGCGCTGTCCGGGAGGCAACCCGAGGTATGTATTTTTTTCCTTTGTCTTTCTTTCTTTGTTCTCGCATTATTTTGGTGTGTTTTTGCTTTGTTTTTGTTTTCGACTAAACCACGCAGGAAAGTCGAGAAGAAACCGCGACCGCGACATAACACCTGCGATCGCGGCCGGGGAAAGTCGAGCAAAAACCGCGATCGCGGAACAAAACCCGTGATCGCGGGCCCACGGCGCGCCGCGAATTAGGGTTTAGCCAAAAAAAAAAAACCGCGATCGCGGGTACTGTTCACCCGCGATCGCTGGGTTACTGTTCAATGAAAAAAAAAATTGAAAAAAAAAATAAAAAAAAAAGGTCGTACGTTACCCGCGATCGCAGCCTTCACTACCGCGATCGCGGTTCCTCCACGGTGTTCCTTCCATGGCGATTTTTCCACAGCGGTTCATTCCTGGCGGTTCTGAGGCGGTCTTTCTTCATCATGTTCGCGAGCAACAACCGGTGTACCCTTGATCTATCCATTGTTGTTGTTCCATGCGGTACGTCTTCACCTGTGCGTCACCACCTGTGCATACTGAGTTCGGAGTTCCAGCATTCCATGATCTATCTCTTGGGAAGTCCGACTGTTGAAGTGGTGATGAAGTTTATGGGGATCCCTACATCCCTGAGTACCTTCCTGGCGTTATTGACGAAGACTACCACCCCGGCGTACGCTCAGTGAGTGCTTTCTTTCTTCCCCTAACTTTTTTCTTTGTCTTCCATACATTGAGGACAATGCATGATTCAAGCATGGGGGAGTAGAAAGTACTTGCTATCTATCTTGTAACTTAGTTTCGATTTCAGCATTGTTATTTTCATTCAGTATTTTCCATTGTTCGCATTCGCATTCCCTTTTGAAAAAAAAATAAAAAAAATAAAAAAGAAAAAGTCAAAAAAGCAAAAAAGCAAAAAAAAAAGACATACATGAAAATCCTGGGACAAATCGAAAACCCGAAAGGACGGCTTGGGTAATAAGCAGGTGACCCGGACCAGCGCTAGGCTGGGGTAAAAAGGTGTCTGAGTGACGTGAGCTTTGTGAGCACATCTATGAGAAAAATATGAGTGGCTAGGATGAAAACCCGAAAGAGCTCCTAGGCAAAATGAGTGAAAAGAAAAGGAGTGATTTTAGGATCTCATTTTACCTGGAGGGGCGACATAAGAAGAGGAGACAAAGAAGGATTGTCGGGTAGGTCACTCTGGGAGGCATAAGGAGTCATAGATGGAGGCTAGGATTAGAGGTCACTTTACACTATTGGATGTCCGGGATGAGCTTGGGGGAAGTACTCTGCTTGCCCTCAAGTTTATTGAGTTGTGGATGTGTTGTAGATGAGATTGGTGCCAGGAGCTTTGGCATGGGTTAGGTAACTCTTAGTTGGAGGATGTGCTTCCTGAGACCTTGGGTGCTACATTGGAGGAGTAGACTTTCTTTTAGTTTACTCGAGGACGAGCAAAGGTCTAAGCATGGGGGAGTTTGATAAGCACTACTTTGTAGGGCTTAACTAAGAGTTATTAGAGGTTTTATTGGTGCCATTCAGGTAGATTTAGACACATTCTTGTGTATGGCGTTTGGAGGCGAAGTTGGTGTTTTTGGAGGTGTTTGAGCTACTTTGGATATCATGAAGACACTGAGGAAGGAAGCCATCAAGAGAAGACGCCAAGGAGTGAAGAGGAGACGAGTTGGTGCAAGGCAAAGGACAAGAATGCCGAGCATTAACCGCGATCGCGGGCATGGGTGCCGCGATCGTGGGACTCGGAGCATGTCGAGAATTTTCTGCGGGCGCGGAGAGATTGAAGGGCGCGGAGCCACATGGGCCGCGATCAAGGTCCACCACCCGCGATCGCGGGTCTGACACGGCAGAGGCTCGGACTTATTCCGAATTATCTTTTTAGTTTTCTTTTCCCTTTTTCTTATTTCTATTTCAGTTATTTTTCTTAATGGGTTAGGTCATTTGTTAGGGCCCTATAAATACTCTCCTTATGCATTAGGGTTAGAGATCCATTGTTTAGAGACTAGTTCTAGTTTTTGCAATTTCAATTCATCGTTGTTTATTTCTTTTGAAGTTTTCACCATGTCTATGAGGAGCTAAGCCTCTTTGGCTTAGTCCGGTAAGGGAAGCATGAGTTTATTCATCTGGTTGTGAGGTTTTGTTCCTATCTATTTATTCCTATTGAGTTATATTATCTCTTCTAAGCTTATTCCATTGGATTTCATTAATTGCACTAGCCCGCGCAACTAGTTGTTATTGGTGATTTTCATATTGCTAGGATTAGGAAACTGTTGGGCTAACGTCCTATTCTGCTGTAGCAACTACAATTTACATGCTCTGGTTGAAATTGTTCTATTGTAGGGAGAGATAATTACATGGTAAATGCATCTGAGCGAGCGTTCTGTGTATCCTGGTTAATTCTTATATGCATTGCTGCCTTTTGGTTGAACCTTTAGTGGTACTAGGGTTATTCATTGGTAAGGGTTCTTTGTGGAAGGTTTCCCTCTGAATTTACATAAGATCGGGACAGAAATAACCGAATAAGAAGATATGACTTAATCTATGAACAACCTTTGAATGACTTATGTGGACATTACTTGGTTAAGTGTTTTTCTCTATTGATATTTCATCCATTCTACTTTGTTTTGTTTGTTTCGTTTGTGACCAACCAACATACGACCCCCCTCTTGTTACTATTATATGCGAACAACACATAGATCAATCGCTTCCTCCCTGTGGATTCGACCCTTGCTTGCCCTAACTACTTGTTTAGGTTTGCTAGGATTTATTTGATTAGGTGATACGACGACTATTCCCCTATCAAATTTGCGCCGTTGCCGGGGAGGCAAGGCTTGATTTTCCTGTGTGTTTGTTTGTGTGCGTGTTACTTTGGTGTGGACCTATCTTACGGTCCACACCACACCAGTGCTACTAATTTTTGTTTTTCCTTTTTGCTTTTGATACAAATATGAGTTTTTGGGGAGATCCACGAGATGACCTATACTCCTACTCATTCTCCCCAGAGAGGGGATATCACCCCTATTCGAGTGCAGAAGGACCAATCAGAGCCTGCAGAATCTGTCACGCAACGCTGCACATCACCGATGATTGTCCAGGACTTCCCGCATTCGCAGCTACAATAAATGCACGAAGAGGTGTTGACTCGCATGGGCCGAGACATGAGCCATACTCACACCAACAACAGTTCAGTCCGTATGGAAATCAACCACCGTACAGGCAACCATATTCATATGGAGTCCAAGGACAGAACGCAAGTTTGTATGTTCCCGGTGCAGACGCACTCAACACTTTGACGCAAAGCATTGCCACCCTGGCTCAGAACATGTCCTCAATGAATACAATGATGGTTCAGAATGTTCCTTTGTTGGGAAAAAGAGTAGAAATGGTAGCACAACAGCAGCAAGGGGCGACCCCCAGTATCCAGAGCCGGCTGAACCAACTAAATCAAGTGTTGATGAAGTTGAAGTCCGAAATATCTCAAGTCCCTGTAGCAGAAAATACACAAGAGACTATCTGTGCTGTGCCACTGAGGTGCGGGGCTGAGAACGAGGCTAAAAGGGTCGCTAAGGAGGAAGTCCAGGAGAGTATGGAGGTACCTCATGAAGAAAAAGAGGTCGAGAGCGAGAAAGAAGCCGACGAACAGGAACCGCGACCGCGACCTACCAACCGCGATCGCAGCTCCTTCGCTGAATTAAATTGGCCAGAAGTCGAGAGTAAACCGCGATCGCGGTCCGAAGACCGCGATCGCGGCCTGATCACTGTGGGAAATCTCGAGGATTTGACGTCACCGCGACCTACCAACCGCGATCGTGGTTCTTCCCCAGAAGCGGCTGTTCCTCCCGAAATCGTCCCCGACCCTCTCAAGGATGCCTATGATGAGTATGTGCATCTAAACTCTCTCCCACTTGTCTTGCTGCACCCCGTTACACCCTTCCCTGTGGCTCTGAAGGACACCAGAATGGGGAAGAACGACAAAGGTTTATTTGACACATTCAGTAGCCGCAAGGCGAACGTTCCTCTGGTCACTCTGGCATACAGCACCCCTCGTTGCCCAGAATTTTTAAGGGTGTTGGGCAACATCAAGAAGAAGCCAAAAGGGAGGCACAAAAAGGAAGCATTGATCCAAGTGGCTGATTTTTATACGCTGGGCACGGGGCAGGACATACATGCAGCCCCTGAGATGATGGGCACACCATTTCTGAAGATGGCAAGTGCATTCATAGATATAAACAACACTCCATCCATCACGAAGTGCAGGAGACTGGGGGCAACGCTCAACATGGAGCATATAAAGAGGCATCTGCCTGATCCAGGCCCCAGGAGTTCAGTTGTTGTGAGCAACCCTAGTTGAGGAGGATGAGTAGTATGTCAAGCTATGACAATAACTAAGGCGCTGTCCGGGAGGCAACCCGAGGTATGTATTTTTTTCCTTTGTCTTTCTTTCTTTGTTCTCGCATTATTTTGGTGTGTTTTTGCTTTGTTTTTGTTTTTGTTTTCGACTAAACCACGCAGGAAAGCCGAGAAGAAACCACGACCACGGCATAACACCCGCAATCACGGCCGGAGAAAGTCGAGCAAAAGCCGCGATCGCGGCACAAAACCCGCGATCGCGGGCCCACGACGCGCCGCGAATTAGGGTTTAGCCAAAAAAAAAAAAAACGCGGTCGCGGGTACTGTTCATCCGCGATCGCTGGGTTACTGTTCAACGAAAAAAAAAATTGAAAAAAAAAAGTCGGACGTTACCCGCGATCGCGGCCTTTACTACCGCGATCGCGGTTCCTCCACGGTGTTCCTTCCATGGCGATTTTTCCACGGCGGTTCATTCCTAGCGGTTCTGAGGCGGTCTTTCTTCATCATGTTCGCGAGCAACAACCGGTGTACCCTTGATCTATCCATTGTTGTTGTACCATGCGGTACGTCTTCACCTGTGCGTCACCACCTGTGCATACTGAGTTCGGAGTTCCAGCATTCCATGATCTATCTATTGGGAAGTCCGACTATTGAAGTGGTGATGAAGTTTATGGGGATCCCTACATCCCTGAGTACCTTCCTGGCGTTATTGACGAAGACTACCACCCCGGCGTACGCTCAGTGAGTTCTTTCTTTCTTCCCCTAACTTTTTTCTTTGTCTTCCATACATTGAGGACAATGCATGATTCAAGCATGGGGGAGTAGAAAGTACTTGCTATCTATCTTATAACTTAGTTTCGATTTCAGCATTGTTATTTTCATTCAGCATTTTCCACTGTTCGCATTCGCATTCCCTTTTGAAAAATAAAAAAATAAAATAGAAAAAGTCAAAAAAGCAAAAAAAAGACATACATGAAAATCCTGAGACAAGTCGAAAACCCGAAAGGGCGGCTTGGGTAATAAGCAGGTGGCCCGGACCAGCGCTAGGCTGGGGTAAAAAGGTGTCTTAGTGACGTGAGCTTTGTGAGCACATCTATGAGAAAAATATGAGTGGCTAGGATGAAAACCCGAAAGAGCTCCTAGGCAAAATGAGTGAAAAGAAAAGGAGTGATTTTAGGATCTCATTTTACCTGGAAGGGCGACATAAGAAGAGGAGACAAAGAAGGATTGTCGGGTAGGTCACTCTGGGAGGCATAAGGAGTCATAGATGGAGGCTAGGATTAGAGGTCACTTTACACTATTGGATGTCCGGGTTGAGCTTGGGGGAAGTACTCTGCTTGCCCTCAAGTTTATTGAGTTGTGGATGTGTTGTAGATGAGATTGGTGCCAGAAGCTTTGGCATGTGTTAGGTAACTATTAGTTGGAGGATGTGCTTCCTGAGACCTTGGGTGCTACATTGGAGGAGTAGACTTTCTTTTAGTTTACTCGAGGACGAGCAAAAGTCTAAGCATGGGGGAGTTTGATAAGCACTACTTTGTAGGGCTTAACTAAGAGTTATTAGAGGTTTTATTGGTGCCATTCGGGTAGATTTAGACACATTCTTGTGTATGGCGTTTGGAGGAGAAGTTGGTGTTTTTGGAGGTGTTTGAGCTACTTTGGATATCATGAAGACACTGAGGAAGGAAGCCATCAAGAGAAGACGCCAATGAGTGAAGAGGAGACGAGTTGGTGCAAGGCAAAGGACAAGAATGCCGAGCATTAACCGCGATCGCGGGCATGGGTGCCGCGATCGCGGGACTCGGAGCATGTCGAGAATTTTCTGCGGACGCGGATAGTTTGAAGGGCGCGGAGCCACTCGGGCCGCGATCAAGGTCCACCACCCGCGATCGCGGGTCTGACAAGGCAGGGGCTCGGACTTATTCCGAATTATCTTTTTAGTTTTCTTTTCCCTTTTTCTTATTTCTATTTCAGTTATTTTTCTTAATGGGCTAGGTCATTTGTTAGGACCCTATAAATACTCTCCTTATGCATTAGGGTTAGAGATCCACTCTTTAGAGACTAGTTCTAGTTTTTGCAATTTCAATTCATCGTTGTTTATTTCTTTTGAAGTTTTCACCATGTCTATGAGGAGCTAAGCCTCTTTGGCTTAGTCCGGTAATGGAAGCATGAGTTTATTCATCTGGTTGTGAGGTTTTGTTCCTATCTATTTATTCCTATTGAGTTATATTATCTCTTTTAAGCTTATTCCATTGGATTTCATTAATTGCACTAGCCCGCGCAACTAGTTGTTATTGGTGATTTTCATATTGCTTGGATTAGGAAACTGTTGGGCTAACGTCCTATTTTGCTGTAGCAACTACAATTTACATGCTCTGGTTGAAATTGTTCTATTGTAGGGAGAGATAATTACATGGTAAATGCATCTGAGCGAGCGTTCTGTGTATCCTGGTTAATTCTTATATGCATTGCTGCCTTTGGGTTGAACCTTTAGTGATACTAGGGTTATTCATTGGTAAGGGTTCTTTGTGGAAGGTTTCCCTCTGAATTTACATAAGATCGGGACAGGAATAACCGAATAGGAAGATAGGACTTAATCTATGAACAACCTTTGAATGACTTATGTGGACATTACTTGGCTAAGTGTTTTTCTCTATTGATATTTCATCCATTCTACTTTGTTTTGTTTGTTTCGTTTGTGACCAACCAACATACAACCCCCCTCTTGTTACTATTGCATGCGAACAACACATAGATTAATCCCTTCCTCCCTGTGGATTCGACCATTGCTTTCCCTAACTACTTGTTTAGGTTTGCTAGGATTTATTTGATTAGGTGATACGATGACTATTCCCCTATCAAAAAGCAATGTGTTTGACAGCTACTACACATCTGTATATAACTATAGTATATAATGACCTCAACCACTAGCATTGATGAACTCAACCACTAGCATTAATAACTTCTCAACAATCATTTAACACCCTAAACCCTAATTAAAAGTTCCTCTCCTCAATCTCACAAACAAGGTAACTAAAATACCTGATTCACCCTTATTAATTAAAGATAAATAGTTAACCCTAACCTTAACCCTAACCCTAAACCCTAATCCCTAAACCTAAACCACATTACCCTAAACCCTACCCCAATACCATATCCCTAAACCCTAAACCCCAAACCCAAACCCTACCCCAAACCCTAACAAAAAGTCGCATACGCCTAAACATTGATCCACACGTAACGTGTGGAATCAGCTCACACGTTACGTGTCATGCTATCCCACACGTAACGTGTGGATGGGGCTCACACGTAATGTGTGGTTCAGTCTGTGGAAAAACGCATTGAATTAACCGTCTTGTCCCCACCTAACTGTAATAATGACCTGTCTTCTTCACCGGCTAACGATCCATTTCGAGCCTAAACCCTCATTTGAAACACTCACAAATTCTTGTTTTGCACTCTCAATTTTTGTAAAAAAAATGGACAATCCGAACAACAACGAGTATTGGAGCAACAGTGGGGAAGATATTCCACTTTCGAACGAGGTAATTTCTATTATGTAACCCTAAATTTCTCTTTTTTGTTGTTTTGAACTTGTTTATAGTTTTTAGCTTGATGGTTAGGGTTTTGAAAGGTATGATATTTGTTATTTAGGGTTTAACCAAGCTAGACATGATATTTGTTGTTTAATATTAAAGATCTCATTTTATTGTTTAGGGGATTAGAAATAAAGATTGAGCATTGCTTAGGGTTTAGGGCTGCGAAATCGCTGTTACATTGAAGAACAGTTCCACACGTTATGTGGCAAGATAGTGCACACGTAACGTGTGGGAGAGTTCCACACGTTACGTGTGGAATCACCACCAGAAACCGGTTGTAGGTTCATTCTGTAAAATGGCACGGTTTGTCACTAACCGTGCCACTTTACAGAATCTGCTCTCTCAAAGAAAATTTTGAATTTAGGTTTATAATTTGTGCACTACTTGATGAGATGATTTCATGTGTATGTAGATGAACTATTATTTATACGAGGGGTTAAACAATATCTCCCTCAATGACTGGAGCACCCCATAGAAGACATTTACGGTTTGGGAAACGCCTCAAAAGCTGCAGGATTGGAACACGCCTCAACCAGCTATTGAGATACCATCCTTCTCACTTGGGATATCGTTTCCTCCAGAAGCATCTTCATCTCATGCTACCCCATAGTTTTGCTTTCCATCCCTACACACACAGCCTCAGTTTAGTGTACCACCAGAGGAGGATGTTTACGTCTCTGTTGATTACTCAAGGTTCTTTACAACTGATCAAATCTGGGAGTCTAGAGAAGAAGGATTTTTGTGGGCGCGGGAGATGGCTAAGTGTAAACACTTCTGCATCAAAAAGTGGAGGAATAAACCTTCCACCCCTTCGACCCTTGGGGGGACTTGGTTACCGTGTGATAGGCATGGACAAAACGTGCCTAAACAAGCTGACCAAGTGAGAGACATCACAAGGTCGAAGAAGTGTGGGTGTCCCTTCATGTTGAGGCTGAAAGAAGGGCCGAAGGGATTGTGGAGGATCATTGTACAACATGGAACTCACAATCATGTCATAGCAGATTATTTGTATGGTAGTGCATTAGCTGGGCGACCAAGCGCTGAAGAGAAGGAGATTATTAGGGTGATGACAGTCAATCATTGCAAGCCTCAAAAGATTCATACTACAATCCATTCGTCCCCTGGCAATTTGACCAAGATGAAGCAAGTGTACAACATCATGCATGAGATACAAAAGAAGGGCATGGAAGGAAGAACAGTTGTGCAACAGTTCTTCTATGAGAAGGGATACTTCATGGAGCATAGATTCAACAAGGAGACCAACAAGATAACATATATCTTCTTCGTAAGCCAGGAACAGTTGTCGTTGCTGAAGGCATTTCCGTACATTGTGCTGCTGGACTCTACATATGCAACTAACTGGTTAGTAACATACATATCTATTATACTCTTCATTTGTTCATGTCAAGGTTATGATGCCATCATATTTTATATATGATTATGTGTGTAGTTACAATTTTCCCTTCCTTGAAATTGTTGGCATTACATCTGTTTGGAAAACTACAATATTGCCGGGGCGTTTCTGGAGAAGGAGGACGAAGACAGTTACAAGTGGGCCATAGAGGAACTTGCAAAGATGTTTGTCAAGGTGCAACGAGCACCCACATGTTTGGTCACTGATCGGGAGAAAGCGTTGATGAACGCCTTAGAGAAGCAGTTTCTAGAAGCAAAATTCCTTCTATGTAGGCGGCATGTGAGGAAGAATATTGAAGACTTCGGGAAGAAGAACATGGACAAGTTTAGGGGCACAACGTTTTCCAACGACTGCATGAAACTCTTCAAGGAAACGACCATACAAGGGTATGAAACAACACTGAAGAAGCTGAAGTATGATTGGAGAAAATCTCCAAAATGTCTCCAGTACCTACAAAAGAACTGACTTGACCCCTACAAGGAAAGAACCGTCTCCGTATGGACAGATACAGTGTTCACGCTCGATACTACCACCAGTAACAGGTTTGTGCATTATGTTTTTTTTTCTAAATTTAGCTAGTTATTTGAACTTAGTTAGACCTTTACAGCAATATACTGATTTCGGATTCTTGATTGTAATACAGGGTTGAAGGGGCCCATTCCAGTCTGAAAAGCTTCTTCACAAGCAATGATGGCAACCTTTGCACTGTGTTCGATCAATATCATACACGATTGTGCAGTCATATTGGTGAGATAAAGGGGGCATTGAATGAGAGCATTGGAAAGAGATATACGCTGCTAACGAACACACATCTTTTCTGCAAGCTGCACTTCAAGGTCTCTGCGATTGCACTAGCTCGTTTGATTGAGGAATACAGGAAAGAAGAAGCTCCATTATAGAGCACTATATGCAGATGCCAGATGAGGGTCAGAGATGGCTTGCCTTGCGTGCATGACATGGCGCTAAATGTGAAGAGCCAGGCCCCAATTGAACCTAGCTCATTGCATCCGTTCTGGAGGCAATTGACCTTGTCAGAAGTAAAGACAGAAGAAGAGGAAGAAGCCAGAGAACGCAGAGTGAATAGATCGTTGCTTGAAGAATTTGCCCAAAGCGTCTTCCCCACATTGCTAGTGCAGGTTCAACAAAGAGCAGTCTCAACACTAACAAGTATTGCTCATCCAGAGCGGACTGCTCTGCAAGATCCAGCTAAAGTCAGGCATAAGGGTCGGCCTCAAGGAGCTCTAAACTTTGCCACCAAAAGACAACCGTCATCATGGGAGTACACTGACCAACAAATGGACGAAACGCCTCCGAAAAAGCAAAAAGGAAGACCACCGAAGACGCTTGCAACAAAGCCTTCGGGTGACACATCTTTGATCAAGAACCCGTGGCGATATCGTCCCCAGTTTCCCATGTGTATGAGACCACACGTGGGAGGATGGTATGAGACCACACGTGGGAGGATGGTATGAGATAGTGGGTGATGGAAACTGCGGGTATAGAGCAATTGCGCATGGTCTGGGTTTAGGGCAAGATCAGTGGGCTTTTGTTTGACGTACCATGATCGCTACGTTGAGAAAAGAGTATGAGCTACTCGCGCCACTTTGGGTGTCTACGATGACACTTGAGGCAATGGAGGCGAAGCTAGCATGGTTTCCTTCCCCGAACAGGCCGGCCCCACCAGAGACGTGGTTGGACCTCCCGGATATGGGATGTTTGGTGGCAACGACATTCACATGTGTGTTCGTTACCGTCGGTGGTGGTGTGGGAACGACATACCTGCCTATGAGGGGGAAGCCAAACGAAGCATCAGTTGGCGAGAAGCTGAAGACGATATGCATTTGCCATGTCCAGGAAGAGCAACATTTTATTGCGGTACGTTAATACAATCACATCTGTTGATACTATCTTGTGTTAAAACATATGTATGATGCATTGACTTTGATGTAGATTGGCCTTGCCGAGACATCGCCCTTGCCTACTCTTTACCCGACGTGGGTGGTATATCATGACCCGTCTGCGGGTGATTACGTAGATCAAAGGACGTGTGATCGGTTGTTGGAGTACGAAGCAGCCAAGGCCGAAAAGAAGACAAGGCGAAAGAAGAAGGTTAAAACGGTCGATTTATGTAATGAATGATATATATGAATTATGATGCAATGAGTTCGACGTTTCTAATCCAAAAAGAAGAGAAATACTTGTTTGGATCCAAGAACAATCTCCAATCTTTAAGAAAACTCAAGCAACACACAACTCGGTCCAGCTCGACCAACTAGCCTAAACGCATGCTATCACATCCCTAAATCCAAAAAACTCATAAAAAACATTCAAATAGAAGTGATAACATTCATTGTTGTCATAATCCAAACAACTCATAAAAAACATTCAAACAAAAGTCATAACATTCATTGTTGTCACCTTCCAAAGTTCAATGAAATCCAAAGTTTAATGCTCAAATGACGAAGCAACCAAGTTCAATGGTTCGAAAGGTAGGGATACATTTGCTCCAATGATTGCCGTAACGCCTCGGCTAGGTCTTCACATTGGTCATCTCCATGTTGGTGATCGCGATATGGATCCAGACGTCCGTAGCAACTATCGACCCACTGCAGTCACAATAAGTGGATACGATTAATATAAAGTTTGTAAATGAAATTAAACAAGATATAATTATTCAATTTCTTACATGGTGCTGAGGGTTACGGTCCTCTTAAGGGATGATGAATGGATGTGTATGCTGGAGGTACCACTGCATGTAATCACCGCTATACTAGTGGGGTTGAAGGACTGGAGGACCCATGGCTTGTAGGCTAATGGAATGTTTATTGCGGGCATCCCATGCATGTAAGGATCTATTGTATTCCACCGTGTAGCTGCTAATCTTCGTGCCCCTCCATGTCTTAATTGGAACAATCGGTTGTCTTGGACACTGTTGTGCATGCTCAAACTACCTAGCTGCTCGATCTGGCATGTAAGGCTCGGTGACCCACAAACAGGATAGGACTCCATGGAATCGCGATGAAGCAAACATCCCATTGTTGAAGTCAATCGGGCCGTATGACATCCACTCAACCTAAACATAATTGAATTTCAAACAACTAATCATGCATATAATTTCATATTTTAACATACTAGATAAGGACCGTATATGCACTTACACTCTCAGCACGCATCCCATCCAGCTCCTCCCTATAATTCCTGGTCTGGTTGGGTGGCTGTGACATGTCCCATCGACTGGCGTATGGGATCGGCTGTTGGCGGTCCCAGTAAACACCCTGTACAGGTCTAAACATGAGAAAGTATTGATATATCCATGCCTACAAAACAATTACATGTAAGTCAATTCCCTTAATAACAAATATTAATCTATAACAAAAATACAGATGTTTTTATTCAAGCCATTTAATACCTGAATCAGAGTGAAACATGTGGACATGACCCGCGCCTCCTTCCTTGTGCACTCGCCCAAGCTGCGGTACACATGGGCAAGAACACCGGTACTCCATGCATAGTTCGTGGCTGACGAGGGATCAGTCACGAACGGAGTGTAATAAATGGGCAACCGATGCTGAGACTTGTCAGGAAAGAGACAAGACCCCACCAAGTACAACAAGAACCCAGTCGCCTGCTTCTTGTCAGCCAAATCATGGCAATGAGTCCTAAAATCTGCCGCATGCACGTTACCAGTGACGATAGCACCATCCTCCAGCTCAAAAAACTCATGCGCTTCCTCCATCAACACCTTCTTCAAATCATTGCGGCCCAGCTGCTCGTGCCATTTCTTTGGGGGACCCATGTCTTGCCCTTGTATGTTCAGCCCAAGGATCATCCACACATCATGGAGAGTTATAGTCATCTCTCCCCATGGCATGTGGAATGAGTTGGTTTCCGGTTGCCAACGCTCGACAAAGGCACCAATCAGCGTCTCATCCACATGCTCGTGCATGATGTCCGGTAGATGACATAGCCCGGACGCAGACGCCATGTTACCCCACGCGTCAGTCGTTGTGCGACGCCATGAGCGTAACTGCTTGCCTTGCTGCTGGAACCTCAAGGGTGGCACCGGCTGTATATGAACATATTTAAGCAATCCATCGGACTTATTTAAAATAAGATTAATAATTAAAAACAAATAAAGTTACATGCAACTTACAATGCGCTGGTACATGAGGTACGCCACGTGGTTCATAAAACTCTTCAAGAGTTCAAGGCTCTCCGGATCTCCAGGAACGCTCACCCACAGTTCAGGGTCATATCTCACATTCTTCCTTGACCGGGGCGGTTTTGCCCGCGAAGAAGACGCTTCTTGAGGCTCCTCGTCCACGTCCGGAGCGTCATATCTTGGCATCCAGGCATTGCTGGACTGGTCCTGAGTCCCCCATGTATTGGCCTGATCCTACATTTATTAAATAGATCAGTAATAATTACATTTTTTAAACTAGTTCAGGTTATACTAAATGTACTTATCGTAGGCTGATGATATGGAGCATTCGGGTACACTGCCGGGTTCTCCCACGGGTTGTGCTGATCCTCATCCCCCTGATAATAATGCGAATGGCTATGATGATGAGGTTTCAGATGCGACGGTAGTACCGGCGGACTAAAATTCTGCCCGTAGTAGTTATTCTGATCTATTGTATTAGAATAACCATGCAGCGGGCTCCCTTGGTAGTCCGGGTACATCTGAGGCTCAGAGTCTGCCCTACCTCCATGAAAGGAAGGCACCGCCATTAAGCTCTGAACTCCTATCATGCCAGCAACCCCACTACTGCTACCGGCTCCAGTCTGATATGCGCCGGTCTCATCATCCCGGTAGCTGACATTCCTCCGTTGCCTCCTCTCCGACCTGTTCACCTCTTCGCCAGTCCTAAACGACTGTTCGCGTTGAAGGTTGCGGCGTCTCCTACGTTCGGTTCTTTCCCCAAGCTCCATCTGCGGTTATATATCAAAATATATTAATCAAAATAATATATTTTGATATCATTTTTATCAAAATAATATAATTAAAATATAATCAAAATAATATAATTCAAATATTATCAAATTAATATAATTAAAATATTATCAAAATAATATTTTGAGTCGGAGAGTCGCCGACATGTCGCCGAAGAATCGCCGGCGGCTCGCCGGTTACTCGCCGGCGATCCACACGTTACGTGTGAAATGGAATCACACGTAACGTGTGGAACACATTCACACGTTACGTGTGAATGTGCACATTCCAACTCCCGCCGGCGACATTCCGGCGATCCTCCGGTCGTCTTCTCCGGTGACATTTCAGAATTCCGGTGATTTTTTTCCATCAAATAATACATGAAATTCAACAAAAAATGCACAATTTTTACAAATCTATCAATACTATCACTTCCACTAGCATATTTTCACAAAAAATTCAACATAAATCCTCATGCAAAAAAATTCTTCAAAATTATACAAAAAATAAAAAACAATCCCAAAAGCTTCTACAAAACATAGATCTACCATCCTAAACATCTCCACAACATAGATCTACAATATGGATCTACAGTTCCTAACCAAACACTTCGAATTTAACAAAACAAAACCAAAAAACAATTTCTACTAACTAACCTTTCAAAGATTTAGAACGTAACGCGCGGAGTCGGTTGATTCGTCACGAGCAGATGCAAGAGACGCGTAACGAGTGAAAGGATTTTGAGCGTAACGAGTGAAAGGATTTTGAGGCTGCGGAGTTCGAATGAATGGAGGATGAAGCAAGATTTGGCTTTTAAAGCCAGATCTCATCCACACGTAACGTGTGGCGAACACCCACACGTAACACGTGGATGCGCTTCACACGTTACGTGTGAAGGTTCGTCACACGTTACGTGTGGGGCTTGAACGGGACACTTCCCGTGCGTAACGTGGGAAGCCTCTTCCCACGTTACACACGAGCCTATGCGCCAAACGACAAAAATGCCTATGCGCCGAATATCTATTGCAATGATCCACTCCGCCCATATCATGCTCAGCTGTAAACTTAATTTTTTTGGGATCAGCTACTTGCACCTGCATGCAGCACCACTGTAGTAATGCTGAATCAACGACTTCTTTCACCGTTCTTTGGAACGGTGAGAGAAGCCGTTGTCTTTTTTTTTTAAATAGGCAAAGGTGTCTGATACCGTTCCTTTTTTTTTTATAAAAAAAACTGACATTTTTTTATTTAAAAAAACATAAAAAAAAGAGCAAAATCATTTAAAAAAAGAAAAGAAAAGAGCAACGTTGCTCTAAAAACAAAAGAAGAAAACGTCATCTTTCTTTCTATAAGAAGGAAAATAACTTTTCCTTTCTTATAAAATAAATGTAGTTCTTTTCCTTTTTTTTTTTCAATTATATGACAAAAATAATACTTTTATTATTTTATAAGCTAAAATTTTATTTTAAAAGAAGGAAAATAATTGATTAATTTTTTTAATTGAAAAAAATTTAATATGAAAAAAAAGGCTGCAACGTTAAAAAATAGTTAGAAATTTAAACATAGGATAAACATTTATTTAGAGAACAAAAATAGTTAGAAATATTTTGGACTTAGATTCGCCATAAATTGATATTATTTTGTTAACTTATAATTTATATCCTATGGTTATATTCTATAGTTATACCAATTTGGTTATATCCTATGGTTATATTCTATAGTTGTATACTATGATTATATCCTATAGTTATATCATTTGGTTATATCATTTGGTTATATCATATAGTTATATAATATGGTTATATACTATGATTATAACCTATAGTTATATCCAATTTGGTTATATTCTATAGTTATATATTTCCTCCGTCCCAAAATATAGTTCCTCTTCCATAAAATGCACAGATATTAAGGAGAAATGAAGGAGAAGAAGTAAAGTACATGTCCAATTAATACAAATCCCATCAGTCATTCATTTCCAATTTTCCAACATTTTAATTAAAATATAAATGCCCTAATTATATTACATCAACCAATAAGAATTCAGCATTAAGCTCACACAGCTTGTGGCTTAAGATTATAATAAAAATCTGCCACTTTTGGGTTTTCCTCTCTAATTTAAATAGAGCACATCCTTCATAACTTCAACCATTAATATGGCTGCAACTAAAGCTTCAAAAACCATGAAAACACAATAAATTAAAGTGCATCACTGCCTAATCCTGATGGCTTCAGACCTTAACTTAAATGAAGTGGAAGCAGGTGGGTTCCATTTTGATCTTAATCAGCCAGTGGTGGACATTGAAGAAGATGACCATCTTTTTGATCTTAATCAGCCAGCTATGGAAATGGAAGAAGATCAACAGGAGCACCAGCAACCACCAACAACACAACCAACCAGTCATCATCAGCCTTCAAGGAATAGGCTCAGCAGTGATCAGAGAATGAACATATTGATGTGGCTACTTGAGAGGACAAGAGATGGTATACCTCAACGAGGTTCAATAAGGGCAGCTGCACATGAGTTTAATGTCACACATTAGGTGCATAAGCAAAATATGGAATACAGGTAGGAAACAGAAAGAAGCAGGGCATCAATACAATGTCACCACAAAATTTCATAACTCAGGCAGAAAGAGAACTGAAGTACCACATGTTGATATCATTGCACTACATATAGGAGAGAGATCATGCATCAAAGACTTAGCATCCAAGTTGAACATTCCAAAGAGCACAATGCATAGGATGGTCAAAAGAGGACTCATAAAGCCACATTCTAATCCACTTCATCCTGGATTGAAGGATGCAAACAGAAAGAAAAGACTGGAATGGATTTTAGGGCTACTACAAGGGGACACACCAGAAACAAAGAGACAATATTATCCAATGTATGACTTTGTGCATTTGGATGAAAAATAGTTTTATCTTAGCAAGAAGTCACACAGAGTCTATCTAGCACAGAATGAGAAGGGCAAATACAGAGCTACAAGTTCAAGTAAGTTCATTCCCAAAGTAATGTTCACTGCAGTTGTAGCTAGACCAAGATTCAACAGAGAGGGACAATGCACATTCGATGGGAAGATATTCCCATTTACTTATCAAGAGGCAGCAAAAAGGGCATCCAAAAACAGAGATAAAGGGACAATTGTTACTAAGCTAGTTGAATCAGTGAATCAGAAAGCAACAAGAAGCATGTTAATCAACCAAATCATTCCAGCAATCAAGGCAAAATGGCCAGCACATGAAGGCCCCAAAGTTATATACATACAACATGATAATGCAAAGGCACATATAAGTCAACATGATGCAGAATGGCAACAGGTATATCAACAAGATGGTTTCACTTTTATCCTAACTCAACAATCACCAAATAACCCTGATTTGAACATATTAGATCTAGGGTTTTTTAGAAGTATACAATCATTGATGCACAAAAAAATACCCAATGATGTTGATAAGATGATAGGTGCGTTACATGATGCATTTTATGAGTTAGAGCCCAAAACTCTAAGTAATGTGTGGATGTCCCTACAATATGTTATGAATGAGATACTGAAATCTAGAGGAGGAAATGATTATGATTTGCCACATGTAAACAAGAAAAACCTAGAGGCAGAGGGAAACCTACAAGGGGAAATAAGGGCACCTATGGGGTCAGTGATACAAGCTTGGATATTGTTCATGGGCATGCACAACTCAGTCAAGCAGAAGAAGACACTCAAGGATCAACATTATCACAAGCAGATCAAGACACTCAAGGACCAACATTATCACAAGCAGATCAAGACACTCAAGATTAGGGATGCAGTTCTTGTAAGTAGACAATTCTTCTATGCAATAACTTTTGTAAGCAACCATAACAAAACTAGAAAGTTTTGATAAGTTTCTATCTTTAACATAACTATGAAGTTTTGTTAAAACTAGAAACTCTTTTGTAAGGGTCACAACTTTTTGTAAGGGGACAAAACTTTTGGTAATATTAAGGCATGAACTTTTGGAATGAACATATAAGGCATTAACATAGAGCAAAGCACAACAATATTCTCAGATGTCCCCAAGCATCACTGAAACAACTCAATTCACACATCAAAACACCAGATAAGCCTCATTCAGTCACAAGTGACTGGTTTCTTATGTCACATTAAGGCATGAATATAGAAGAATTGTATCTCAGACATTTTAAGACTTCAACATTGAAAAAAAGGACAGAAATAAATCATGATTATCCAAATAATAGACTAGTACCGAATTCTTGGTGTAAGGCCTAAATACCAATAGACCAACCAGAAGATCAAATTCCATCAACAAATCATCCAATTTCAACATGCAAATGGGACAAAACAACCAAAATCAACAGATCCACAAACATCGACATGCAACACCACCAAGAGATCAACCAATACCAACAGATCAACCAGCAGATCAAATGTCATCAACAAATCATCCAATTTCAATATGCAGAGGGACAGATCAACCAAAATCAACAGATCCACAAACCCTAATCATGAATCCTCCAAAATCAACATGCAACAGAAACAGATCGACCAAGGAGACTTATAAAACCATTGAGACAGATAAAGAAGAGATGGACTTATCTAGATGAACCAGCATCGGATTCATCATCATCCAGTACAACAATCTCCGGCGTCTTAGGAATTCAACCAGCATCGGATTCATCATCATCCAGTACAACAATCTCATGGACCCTATCTTGATCAACACCTTCATCGGCCACTACTTCTTTCTCCGGGGACTTAGAGGGCTGATCTACAATGACTTTTTCGTTTTTGGCTTCAGGAGCATAAAATTCCTCCACAGACTCTTCGGAATAATGGCCACTAAAGCTATGAATTCCTTGGCACTCATTTCCCCAATCACACTTAGGGTATTGAGAGCAGACAGAAAGAGATTCTGGAGAACCAAGGGGACCATCGTCAGAGCTCGTCCATTGAAAGCTCATTCTCAATCAAGATCTAGGGTTACAGATTTGGGGCTTTCAAGATTGAGAAGAGAGTTCTTCAAGATTGAGAAGAGAGAGTTACAGATCTAGGCTTTTCAAGAAAGATGAGAGCTTCAGAAGAGAGATTAGCAAGAGAGAGATGAGAGCGGCGGATCTAGGGTTTGTGGTGGATGAGAGCATAGCAAGAGAGAGATGCAGATGAGAATGAGGGAAGGTGGGAGATGAACAAAGAGAGAGAGAGGGAGATATTTTTAATTGGTTTTTGGGGTAGGTGGAAGTTGGCAGAGTTAATAATGGGAGAGAGAGAGAGGTTTTGGGTATTTGGAAGGTTATGGGTAATTTTGGTAATTTTGAAATCTGATGAAGGTATTTTCGTCAAAATTTTATGATATAGGAGTAATTGGCAAAACATTGAAAGAGGAACAATTTAAGGGGACACCCAAATAGGAAAGATGAACTTTATTTTGGGACAGAGGGAGTACTATGATTATATCCTATAGTTATATTAGTTTCACATATTATCCTATTATTTGTCATATTTATTCTACTTATTTGATGCATAAAGTAATTATACCAAGGGTAAAACAAGCAATGTTATGGCGTTTAAAATTTTATTTTAAAAATAAATAAATTATACGCTGTGGTTTAAACGCCACAATATGGCGTTTAAACCTTAAACCCTAAAAATAGTATATAACTATACGATATAACCATAGTATATAACTATATGATATAACAATAGTATATAACTATATGATATAACAATAGTATATAACTATATGATATAACAATAGTTTATATAACTATACGATATAACCATAATATATAACTACACGTTAGAACCATAATATATAATTATAGTATATAACTATACGATATAACCATAGTATGTAACTATACGATATAACCATAGTATATAACTACAGTATATAACTATACAATATAACTATAGTATATAACAATACGATATAACCATCATATATGACTATAATATATAACTATACGAGATATAACCATAATATATAACTATACGATATAACCATAGTATATAGCTATAGTATATATCTAAACAATATAGCAATAGTATATACTTATACGATAGAACCATAATATATAAGTATAGTATATAACTATACGATATAATCATAGTATATAGCTATAGTATATAACTAAACGATATAACAATAGTATATAACTATACGATATAACAATAGTATATAATTATACGATATAACCATATTATATATCTATAATATATAAAAATAGTATATAACTATACGTTAGAACCATAAAATATAATTATTGTATATAAATATACGATATAACCATAGTATATAGCTATAGTATATAACAATAGTATATAACTATACGATATAATCATAGTATATAACTATACGATATAACAATAGTATATAGCTATAGTATATAACTATACGTTAGAACCAAAATATATAATTATAATATATAACTATACGATATAACAATAGTATATAACAATACGATATAAGTATAGTATATAACTATACGATATAACCATAGTATATAATTAAGAAATATCCACATTGGATTCATTTTCAAGTATTTCATCCAAAATAACCCTGAACAATTATAATTATACAAATATTAGATTCATTATAATCTTTAACGAATATTACATTCACTATAATCTTTAACAAACAATTATGCATTAATAAGGTTTCAAACTAACTACGTACGAAATTTATACATATAACTACGACAAAAAGTTTCTCTTAATTTTGTACACATATATAATACTCAAATACAAGCATACAAAAACCTTTCAATCGATATATAACGTCACAACCTTGTATTACGCATTACATGATGAAACAACAGTTCAAAACTAAAACATGTGTTTCTAACGGCCGAAAATCCACTTTTAAAAAAAAAACGTTACGTCGTAGCGTTTAAGATTTCATCGGCTCGATTAGACCGAGTCCATTTTAAACTCTACGACATAGCGTATAAGATTTAATCAAGCCGATTTCGTTTTTTTTCAATCTCAATAAATCCAAAAAAAGCTTGAACGCCACGATATGGCGTTTAAAAAGAAGAAGTTAAACGCTACTTTATAGCGTTTACTGTGCGGTGCGAAAACAAAAAAATGGGGTGCAAAACAGAACGGCCTAAAAATAATACCCTAAAAGAATAATACCCCAAATCCATTAATTCATATTTAACGATGTTTTCTAAAAGAAAAAAAGTTGTAACGGCTTGGAAAAATATATTAGCGGTGCCGCTAATACAGCCGTTGCTTTTAAAAAAAAAAAGTGATTTAAAAAGACACAATTTATTTATTTATTTTTAAAACAGTCTTTTCTCTAAGACTCTAACCGTTGAATTTGACGGGTTACATAGAAATCAAAGGCGGTGCAAGTAGGAATCCCCATTTTTTTTCTTTCTTCTTTGTACCTGCATTTTATTTATGGACTTCTCTCGCTTGCTTATCCACCCTCTTTTGAATGTTTTATTTAGTCTCTTATGCAAACTAAGATATCAATATTTTATCCTAGTGTAATGGTGATCAAGTTTTCCTTTCGTATAATAAGTTTGTTCGGTGCAAGTTTAACATTTCGTTAAAGATGTTTTTTTAAGGGGTGAATAACCAAAATAACGGATATGGTTGTAAAGTGACGACCGATTTTAACAAACTATGACGAATAAATATTGAGTGCGAAATATGAAATAATACTAATAACTAACCAATATAATCGACAAGTGTAAAGAAAATATGATATCGAAGTGAAAATAAACTGACTTGAAGAAAGACTTTCTTGTAAAATTTGGAAAATGCACTAACGATGAGCAAAACAATGGTAGAACACCCATATGAACTTGAAAATTAACGATCTGGGAGATCAAATAGCCAAATATTGCTGAGAGTTTGAGAGCTTTGTATTAGTTTCACGTAGGTAAAAAATCGTGTCTTTGTTCACATTAGAATTTTACATCAGAATTGATTTATATAGGCCTCATCTTTTATGGTTGTTACATATTTAATTCCTAAAATCACGCCTCCATTCCTTCTCCGGAAATCAATTGCTTTGATCTCCTTCCTTTTGTGGTGTCATTGCAATCCTTCTGGCTAACGACTGATTTCTTTCATGGTAAGAGTGTATCATATCTTTAGTATTTGCATAGCATCGTCAGTAAACAAAAGATAATATTCCTGTAATTTGGTTTTGGGTTGAATGCCATTGGTTGACCGCAACAGCTAATTCTCGTGATCCTCTTTCAGGGGCTGATGCGTCCGTGCTAGGACTGTTCATCGGTTTCGGTTTTTGGTTTTTTAGACTGAACCAAACCGAACCCAAACCCAAACCGATTATATTCGGTTCGGTTTTCGGTTTGTATGAAAACAATATTCGGTTTTCAGTTCGGTCAGAAACGATTATTTTTAAAAATAAAAATAAAATCCTAGATTTCTAGAAAAACTAGTAGTCTAGTTCGATCCAATTCGATCTAGTTCAGTTCGGTCTAATTCGGTTTTGTGCACTAAAACCCGCTTCAATAACCTATATTAACCTAATTTAAAAATGTTCGATTATTTTGGTCCAAAACTGAACCGAACAAAACCGAACCGAGTATGATCGGTTTTCGGTCCACAAAATTCCGAAAATTTGTTTCGGTTCAATTTTGGACCGATGAACAACCCTAGTCCGTGCCGTGTCTCTGGCAAACATCACACTTTTTCACGTATTCAATTGTGTCCTTTCTCATAGTGGGAAGTATTATCTCGACCTGTTTGATTTGGTTGATAGCCTTCGATCCTAGAATGGTTCCCACATTCTCGATCATTGTAGATCTTGCAAATCTTCTTGTACCTCGTGGTCCTCCAAACATGTCAAATGTAATCCAAAAGCTGATTTTTTAAATAGAACACCTTCCTTTAAACCAAATATTGACTATTTGATTTGAAGGTGTCACGCTTTTGTTTTGTCTTATGTAGCATGCCTTATATCAACCATTCAATAATTAGAGTTTCGAGGATTGTCGTGTTGGTGAGATTTCGATGTTGTGTATCAAACTTGTCACCTTCTCGATGGACAGAATCAAGATGTGGATGAATGTGATCTTTTAGTATTCTCGAGGATCTATGACTGAATCGAGATTTATAATGTGTTAACTTGTGTATTCATGTCTCTCGAAACATGCTTGATTTTTAAAGTTTGGAAATATTGTACCAATTTACATTAAAGCTCCAAATATGCGGTCATTTTAGAATCCTTTGTTGCATAAGACATGTTCACCTGAATGACGATAAGAAATGAATCATAGATCACATCAAGATGTTGCAGCCCAAAGTTCTTGGCTAAAGTTAATCCATATATCAATGCCTTGTACTTGACCTCATTGTTGGTTGCTTGAAATTCGCAACGCACGACCTAGGCTAACATCTCCCCTTGTGGTGATTTTAGTACGACTCCCAATCCAACACCTCTCATATTTAAGGCCCCATCAGTATGCATTGTCCATTTTTAGCAACGTTTTCGTCTCCCATTTGTAACAACCGTTCCTCCGTAGGCCTAGGCACTATCAGACTGAAATCTGTCGCAAAATTTGTCAGGGCCTACGACTTGATGACGGATCGGGGCTCGTACTTGATGTCATATTCATTGAGGAGTACTAGCCATCTAATCATTCTCCTGATAGCTCAGGCTTGTTCATGATGCTCTTCACTAGATAGTTAGTGCATACATAAGTAGTATGGCTCTCAAAATATGGTCGTAATTTTATAGAGGCTTAACTAAAGCGAGAACTAACTTTTCTAAAGACTAATACATGGTTTCTGCATCAAGCAATGTCGTGCTTACATCGTACATGCCTTTCTCTTCGCGTATCAAAACTGCACTAATTGCTACTTGTGTCACTACTTTTGCAACATCTAACCTTCGTTCAACTTTGACATCAGATGTGGGCATGTGAGGTAGGATTTGAGCTCTTTGAATGCTTTTTTGTGCTCCGTAGTCCATTCAAAGAGCTCGCACTTCTTCAAGATGTCATAGAAGAGTTTGCTCCTCTCTGACTCTTTTGAGATGATTCTATTGAGGGACGTGACTCGATCTGTCAAGTGTTGGGCATCCTTCACACACCATGGATATTGGAGGTGATATATTTCCTGGATTTGGTCCACACTTGCCTCGATTCCTCGTTGCATTACTACATAGCCCAAGAATCTCTCGGATGAGACCCCGGAGGAGCATTTTATTGGGTTCAACTTGCATGTTTTACTTTCTTAGAATGTTAAAAGATGCTTCAAATTGAGCTATGTGATCAATTTCTTGCTTAGACTTCACCAACATGTCGTCGATGTAGACCTCCATTGTGTTCCCAAATTGCTCTTGGAACATTTTGTTTAAAAGTCTCTAATATGTTGCGCCAACGTGCTTCAACCCGATTGAAAAAAAATTGTAACAGTAAAGGCTGTCTTTTCTTGATGGACAGGATTCATAAGAATTTGATGGTAACCATTGAAAGTGTATGATGGGATCGCCAGATGTGCTACATGGTTTCGAGAGAAGCGTCAAGATGGAACGAGTTGCATCGATGTGGTGGCGTGAATCCTTGATTTAGGGAACGCGTTAGGCAAAGAAAAGGTTCACTCTGGAACACGATTGAGAACAAGATATTTTCTTATCATAATAGCCGATAGTAGGGGCTTATCGAAGAGACATGTGGCATCAATTAATGCACTAGTCAAGGTGTGCATGGATTAAGCGAAGGAAGACGCATTCGCAATATATCGTCTTGGGATGTTTTAGGAAAAGATATATCGTCTTATCTTATTACGATATGTGCATATGCTATCTAGAAGGATATATCTTGTAACAAAGAAAACCAATATCTACTAAGATCAGTGTTCTAAAAATTCCCACCTAGGCCTCGCCTAGGCGCTTGGTGGTCATCCCCTACCTAGGGCTGCCTAGGCGAGAAGAGGCCTAAGATGTTTTAAAGCAACAACAACTTATGAGAATAAGGCAAGTTTTTTATTAGGCTTTGTAAAATAAGGCCTATTATAAAATGTCAAACCTCATCCTAACCTAGTTTTATAAACATTAATGAATTTGGGAGAACATTGTCAAATAATCACATGGATCAAACATTAAGTTTTAATCCGCTTAGGCTCCCGTCTAGTCGCATAGGCTCTAGCCCCCCCCCCCCCCCCCCCACCCCATCGCTCAGCTCCTTCCTAGAGACTTTTAGAACATTGACTAAGATACCTCCTAGGTCCATATACAAGGAGGGTTTCTCCTCTTGTAAGTTCAATTATTCACAAGCTTTCAAGCAATACAAACTCGGGCTCTAAGAACTGTTTTCTCAATTCTCTTTGCAATATCTTGTCCAGAATCATCAATGTGTTGTCTTGACTCCCATACTGATGTGAACGACACCACGCTAGGTATGCTCACGGGAAAGGATCAATTAATGTCAAGCCAAGATCACTTCTTTGGTCCAGCAAACTCATAAAGCCTCGCTCTTTCCAACTCAAATCTCAATGTTATGAGATTCAAGAAGACTAATGAAATGCCTCAAACGTAATTGAGGTTAGGGAGATTAACGTGATGATCTTTGGGGAAGCAAACATGATTGCTTGAAGAGAATGAGTCTATGACTCGTTGCCTAGTTAGTTTAACAAGGAGAATCTCGACTTTGTAAATTAAACAAAAAACTAAACATATTTTTATTCATGAAGCAAGACAAGTATTTATAGGAAAACATCAGAAAGTAAGCTAATGGATCAACGTACTTGGACTAGCGTCCCACAACAAGTGGCACGCACACGCCCAAGACAAGACTACTAAAAATATCAAAGCATGCAAAAAGTAGTACAAATGTCGTATTAACATCAAAAACCAATAAAGTATAAACATGATAGACATTCAATGCCAAGGCGGCACCAAACGGGCTCGCCACAAGTTTGGTCACGCGAACATGGGCAAGCTCTGGTGAAAAGCGCGGTTATGGCGCAATGAAGGCGCTCGTGGCGAGGATCGCGTTGGCTAGCTTGCTCAAGTAACTCCAATCTCTAGGATCAAGAGCTTGACCAAGGGAAGATGCTGGTGGTGGAGCCATAGCTAGTTGTACGCGCATCAAGGGGGGTTGGTAAGGATCTATTATTCTCCCCTTCTTAAGAACAAAGCGTCCTCGATTCGTGCATTTTTGGAATAAGGGAGAACAAAGGAAATAGGTTGGTGCATCTCCCATTCTTAAAAACAAAGTTGGGGTTAGGGAGCGCGCCATACACATTGGTGAAGTCAAGGTGGTAGGTAGAATCGCCTAAGTGGTCCAAGACTCGAAACAGTTTGACCTCTCATGGATCAAGCATGTGTCATCTCAATGTTGGAAAAAGAGCTTGGAGTAGGGCAACTCGGATCATGTCACCAGGATCATAGAAAATGTGATGTCATTCATGTATGTGGGACGTAGATGGGGAGTGTCGCGGCGCTCCGGTGGCAAACCCTCGGGAACTTCCTTTGGCATTTTGTCCTTAAATTCCTGCCAAATAGGAGTAAATGAATGAGGTACAGTAATCATAATTGTAACATTGAAAAGAAACGCTTTAGGTAGTACAACAAACACGTTTGATGTGCCTGAACATGGTAAAACATCTTGTCATTACACTTGGGGCAACCGGTTCTCGTCATGGTCTAACGGTGGTGCCAAGATAGGTGGCGCGCGGACGTCACTGGTGGGGGTGCATTGGACTCTCTAGGCGTTGAGCTATTGTCAGGCCTGAATGCTCTGTTGGGGCTAGGTGTGAGTGTTGTTGTCACACTAGGAATAATCGTGTTGCTCTCATCGGGTGTGAGCGTGACGGTCTTGCCGGGCTAGAGCTCGTCTGGTGCGCCAAGCTTGAGCGCGTTGGGCGCGCCAAGCATGACCATGTCCATCAAGGTTGTCGCAGGTGAAAGCGTTGGCCGATTTAGTCCAACATATGATGGCCAAGTCGCTAGAGAACTCCTTCTAATAGATGAAGGTGCCCATACGAAGTGGACACTACACATCGACAAAGCTTCCAATTAGAATAATGTGGGACTAGGGGTTGTCCTAAAATCACCACAGGGGGTAGAGTAGCCCAAGTTGTACGTTGCAAGTTCAAAACGACAAATAACAAAGCACAGTATGAAGCGTTGATATCAAGACTCATGATCTCCAAGGATACATGCTTGGAAGAACTAGAAGTGATATGTGTCTAAATGTTATAGTGAACAAGGTCAATGGAGCATACACGGCCTGAGATTTGAAGAAGACATCGTATCTTAAAGTCGTTCACGACATCTTTAAAACACTTTCCAGATCAGGCAGGTTCCTAGAGACTCAAACAAACAAGAAAACACGTTGGCTACTGTCGATTCAGTCATAGTTCCAACATAATATCATAAAATCCATTTCCTACATGTTCTGATGTCCGCCATTGACAAATCTAGCAATGCGCTATTTGTACAATGCGTTGACCACGGCGACGATCGTGATGCCTGGGTCACACTGCTTTACAATTGGCTCAAACATGGGATGCTACCCTAAGACAAGAAAGAAACATTGAGGCTTCGCACTAAGCCTACAACGTTCATCCTTAGAGACGACATGTTGCTTTAAATGGCCGACATCCGGGTATTACTTAATTAAGATACCTCCAAGAAGATGAAGTGCAAGCGGTGTTGCAAGACCTACATGACTAATATGACATAGTGCTACTGGCCTACCATGAAGAAAGACTCCATCGAATAGGCAAGAAAGTGTGACGCATGTCAAATGCAAGGCCAAATGTCACATCAACCTTCATAAGTACTACATTTGATCTCATCCCCTTGGCCTTACATGAAGTGAGGAATGGACATAGTTGGAAATATCTCTTCTAGCTTCTAGGCAACGCGTTTACATGATGTCCTTAACTAACTACTTATCAAAGTGGATTAAAGCGGAAGCGTTCAAAGAAATCAAGGTTACGCACGTTACTTTATTCATAAAGAGGAACATTTTGTGTAGGTTTGGAATTCCAACCACAATCATGTGCGATAACGACTCCTATTCATCAGCAACATGATGCATGAGTTCTTTCAAGATATGAACTTCAAATTGGTTATGTCAACGTCTCGGTAACCATAAGCCAACAATACAGTAGAGTCTAGCAACAAAGTCATCATACATAATCTAAGGAAAAGGCTCAAGAAGGCCAAAGGCCAGTGGGTCGACGAGTTGCCTCTCATCCTGTGGTCAGATCGCACTACCTCAAAGACAACAAAGAGCCGCACATCATTCTCCTTACTTTTTGGATGTGAAGGAGTCATACATGTAGAAGTTTGAGTTCCTACAACACGTTATTGCCTCCTCACAGAGGAAAGAAACACAACGCTCATGACTTATACCCTAGATATTATAGATAAGATGTGAGACGACGCTGCTGTGAGAATGTCGGCTTATCATCAAGGGGTCGCCCAGAGCTATAACAAGAATGTGAGATTAAAGGCATTTCATGCTGATTGTGGATTTTGTTGAGCTACGATGAAGACTAGCTGATTTTCTAGACCCTCTTAGGGTGTTATGGCTTGTTTACTGATTATGGCTTTGCCTTTTGTATATGTGGGCCATTTTTGTTGGATCCCTTCCTCTGCTCTAGTTTGTATACTTTGGAGAATTTTGTATCTTACAAGTGTTTTGGCCGGATTTCGTACTAGGACGCGATCCGCTTTGATTGTGGAGTATAGGGCCAAGGATTACACGATTGGGAACAAAAGTAAGCTTTTTATAGGAATTATATGGTATTGATTGGCAGTAGAATTGTATATTACAAGGGTTGGATACCCTCTTTATATAGAGGTCCATGGATAATCCTAGTAGAGATAAAATTACCATAAATACCAGATATAATATTTACTTGGAGCACAAATAATATATTATAGATAAGGTAATAATATTTCCTTATATAAGATATATGATCTTATATCTCTTAGAATGGAATATTTCCTTAAGAAAGAGCTTGACCGGTTCCATATATTCCGAGATATGGCGACTTTATTTATGGCAACAAGATCTTTCTTGAACACATCGTTTGACAGCTCTTCCTTGTTGTGTTCCACGACTGTCATCTCAACCGCGTCTCTTCTAACATAGATTTGTGGAAACGTGAATTGATGAATCAAAGCGCTTCATGTGGACGGGATCCGGGGATCCTAACAATACCCCTAAGGCGTTTGGCAAATGGATCAGGTGCATGTGGAAAACGCCTTCAACGTGCCTCCTTGGAAATTGAAGCGCCATTCTTTATTTTGAATTTTGAATTTTTTTTTCAAGATCTTTTGCAGAGCCATCACATCACTCTATTTAAGGCAAGGTCGCCTTTTTCTCCTTCCCACACCTACAACTTGTTTTCAGCAAGTAGACTATTCTCGTCTTTTCCTCCATTTCTCTTTTTTCTCTTCTGTGCTTCAAAAAACTCTTCAATGGCCGCCAAAAACTCTAATGCTTTCAACTCCCAAACTTCTAACGATGAGAAGCTTCTTTTCCTTCATTCATATGTCTTAAACCCGCACTATTAAAGAGCCTCCTCCATTGTTGACCCTCACCCATTTTTCAGAGCCGATGGCTTTCCAGAGAGCGTCGTCGTGACGGTGACGGACAGACTCGTCTTCACCTACTTCTTCTATAGGGGATGGATCTTGATGTACGAGTATCCCTTCATGATTAGATATCGCCTTCTCTTCTCGCCATTGGTCCGCTCCTTTATGTCTATCCTTGACATTGGTGTCGGTTAGGTTCTTCCGCAAACGTGGAGAATATTCTCACTCTTCATCGAATCATCCAGATCCATAACATCTCCTTTACAATCCAAGATCTTATTTACTCCTACTCCTTGGCTTTGTGTGGCCCGAGAAGGTTTACATGCAAGTATAGGTCGGAGAGGCCTTGTCTAGTGATTGACGCGACCAAGAATGACAAAGGCTGGTCCGATCGCATCTTCTTCGTAAAGAAGTCATCTCTGGGGCCGGACTGCGAGTTCTTGCGAGTTCTTGTGCCATGCGTGGCGTAAAGAGGGTAACTTTTGGTTTAATTTTTCTTTGCATATTCATCATGTTTTTAACTATGTTCTCACTCATTCTTTTTGGAGTGTACCATGAAGCTATTCACTCTAGGGAGGATTCGGAGGAGATAACGAAGCAGATACTTGCTTTCCCGGCGTCGAAGAGGAATTTCGTCGAGATCCCGTTTGTAAACCCCCCCCCCCCCCCCCCCCGCTGAAGAAGTTGAAAAGACGCCTTTTCCAAAGATGTATAAATCCCTCAAAATTTTGCTTTTTCGACGTGTTTACATTTCCTAATGCATCTAAATCATGTTGTCATGTCTTTTTCTCTTAGCATCCAAGGCGAGATGTGCTGATTCCACCTGTTGGGCCCAAGTTCGGCTAAGCAGAACATGCCGGCCCAAGTGTGGATGAGTTGGATCACGTTCTGAAAGAAACACAATGAGGAGACGTTGGATCAATTAGAGAGAATATCAGAAAGAGGAGCGAACGGCTTGACGGTTCCCGAAGATCTCGGAAGACAACAAATCGATTAGTTTAGTCCTAAAATCATGTCTAAATATTAGATTTGTTAAGCCTTTGTAACACACACAATTATTCCTTAATACAATTTGCATTAATTAGCTCTTGCTCTCAATTCCTTTGAAATTTCTCTAGTTCAAATATTTATTCTTAAAGCGACCGACGACTAAAACTTTAGGTCGATTCGGATCATATAGACTGTTTTGGTTTGATCATTGTCTAGTTGTCCTCCTTAAGGCGATTTAGATCGGTTCGATTTTTTCGCTCCAAAACAATTCGGCGCCCACTGTGCGGCATCTAGTCAATTAGCGATCCGATTACCACTCAAACGCTCATCTCACCATGGCGAACATCGAAGACTCCATGGTCCTCGTTGAAGACCAGATCCAATCCAACGCCCAAGTCGCGAACTAGGCTGGAGACATCAACGATCAACCCATCTTGGATTCCCAGATCCAAGAGCTCGCGAAAAGCATGAGCATCCTCCAAGAAGAGCTAGCTCAACAACGTGTCAGAACCGAAACGCTAAGTGCTCAATCTGAATATGAAATTGTACGACTAACCCGTGAAAATGAACTTTTAAGATCGCAGGTGAACTCGGCCGCGCCGGCCCCCGGAGGCTCAAGACGTGTAGTCAACATGGAGGGACTCTCAACGCGACTCGACCTGGACGGGGCAGCCACAACGCCTACGGCGGCGACCAACGCTTCCCAACCTACTGGTATGTTTCAAAACCCTCCGGTTACTTTCCTTACGACTAATGTGTCAATTCTTGTAGTCGAGCCCCCTGAAGCTCGAGTGGTCCCTCCACAGGTTGTAGCTCCAACCGATCTCCAGGCCCTCGTACAACAAGCTATCAGCAAGCACATGAAGGCTTTGGACAATCACATTGCACGGATCCCAAGAGTCCCACAACCAATCGAGAAAGAAGCAATCGACGGATACGAAGACTCACCTTTTGTAGAGGCGATTGCACGCGTCGAGATCCCTAAGAAATTCCATGTCCCCAACATGCCCAACTACAATGGGACCGGGGACCCCGACGATCACGTTTCAATTTATAAGCATAAATTAATGACTATTTCGATCCCAAGAGGGAACCGCGAGGCAGTCATGTGCAAGAGCTTTGGCACGACCCTCACAGGGCCTGCACTAACATGGCTTATGCATTTGCCATAGGGTTCCATCGCTTCCTTCGTGGACTTGGTCAATTCATTCAAAGTCCAATTCACCAGTAACTGCCGACTGGAAAAGAAATCAAGCGATCTATACAGGATCGTGCAAAGGTATGGTGAACCCCTAAGGGACTATCTTAACAGGTACAACAAGGAAAAGGTCGCAATCCCACATTGCGACGTCCCGACATCCATCGAAGCCTTCCGCCGGGGCTTGATCAAGGGTAGTGAACTCTATCGTGAACTGACCAAATACCCATGCCGAAGCTTTGAGGACTTGCAGGCTAAAACCATGGCTCAAGTCAGATTAAAAGAAGACAAAGAATCCTCGAAGGCAAGCAAGAGCCCCGATCGAGTCGACCGAAGAACATCTTTGGATCATCGACGCGATCGACGGCCCTAAGCTTACCCCAAGGGGCGAAATGACCCCAGTCAGGTAAACAATTCTTATGACAGGAACCAAGACTGGAATAACAATCCCGCTCTCCCCCCGAAGCTCCACTCTTACAACTTCAACATTTTTGTGTCGGAACTTGTCAAAAGTTTCGACAGGTATGGAAAAGAAGTAAGGTGGCCTCGGAAGAGCGACAAGCCAGATGCCAAGAAAGACATGAACCGATGGTGCGAATTTCATGGAGACCACGGCCATTCAACGGATGAGTGTATAGCCCTTCGCGAGGAAGTCACAAGACTCCTCACACATGGGCTATTACGCGACGTCATATCCGACAAAGCAAAAACGACCCTTGATCGAAGGAACCAGGTAACGTCTAATAAACCATCTTCCCCAATTCACACTAAAGTCGTTAACACCATTTGAGGAGGGTCGGACGTATATGGAAACACATATTCGGCCGCCAAAAGGTATGCCCGAGAAAGCAAAGGTGATAGGCTGATCCGATCGGAGGTGAGATGATCACAAGCCACCGGCGTTCCCGCAATCACGTTTGACGACTGACAAGGCCGGAAACCGGTGTCGTTTTCCTGTCAAAGAAATCCTAATTCACCTACTAAAGAGTATAGCAAGCAAGTCAGGGTCGATCCCACAAGGAGTCGGTTATCTGTATGCAATAACGTGTGACTGACAAGTAACAGGGGGGTTTTAGAGTAATTGCAAAGTAACAAAGACGCAAGATTTAACAGACGAAGAAATATGACGAGGAAAAGTATTCCACTAGACAAATATCCACACAGCAGATGAAATAGGTTGATCACTGAAAACTATCGTTCCAAGTTCTTTTTACAATCTTATGGTTGTTCCCACCCTGATCTTAAGTACTTTCGATTCTCACAGTTGTCGATAGACTTATTACTATGTCACTGGTAAAGTACCACCGATTCTCACAGTTGTCGGCAGACTTTACCACTAACACAGCAATAGCAATGCACACAAGGATATAGGATACATGCAAATAGAAGGACACCCTACTACTTAGCATGCAAATAATTCTCACTCACGATTGCACGCTCGGAACCCCTATATGCAATAATCGTGTTTGCCACTAGATATGTACTCGGAACCCCTATATGCAAATCCTAGAACTATGATAGATGTCGAAAAACCTAGTTAGCTACGCTAGAAGAATCAACACAAATCGATAGACAATATGCTCAAGAGAATTAAACCAACTTTATAAGATATAGAACGAGGAATAGAAATCTCACAACCAATTCATTGCAGTGCTTCAATTGTCTAGCGAAACAAAGGTGTTTAGCTCTCCATTCGTTCAAACCCTATAAGTGGAATGAATAAAAGAGAGGACCGAACCCTTTCTCAAAACTAGAAAAGATTCTTAAATAGGTTTTAGAAAATTAACCTAGCAAATAAAATAAGGAAATAAAATAATAGCAAATATAATATCCGAAAATGCTAAAATCGGAAACAAATAATCGCTGGCCGCGAGGCGTCGACCTCCACCGCGGGGCGGTGAGTTCCACCGCGGGGCGGTGGCTTTGCTTGTGCTGCCTTCTCTGAGATCCACCGCCGGGTCGCGGTGGCTCGTGGCGCGGGGCGGCAAGACCAGCTTCTTCAAGTCTTCATCTTCTATCTTCTCCACTAAGCTGTAAATCCTATGATATCTTCACTTCTCAACTATTCTTCTGGATTACAGACTTAGCCTAAATCTACACCAAAACTCCATCTAAATCACGTCAATAATCACTAGTTAAGGTGCCTGAAATGGCACCTATCAACGACTCTGAAGCCGAGGAGTTAGGCGATCACCACGACGGTCTGGTAATCTCTCTATCAATCCGTAATTGTCTCATTCGTCATGTTTTAATCAACACAGGTAGCTCCACCAACTTGTTGACACTCGACGCCTTGAAGGGTATGGGTTTAAGCGAGGACGGTTTAACCCGAAACTCCACCCCGCTGGTCGGATTCAGTGGGGAGGTAAAATATACCCGAGGAGAAATAGTGTTGACAACATACGCTGGTGGAGTCAACCAACAGGTAAAGTTCTTAATACTCGACTGCCCGTCCCCATACAATGCAATCCTTGGCAGGCCTTGGAACCATGCCATGAACGATGTACCTTCCACTTACCATCAGACCATAAAATTTCCAACTAAGTGGGGGGGTACATGAAATAAAAGGCGACCAACGGGCTGCAAAGAATGTTACGACTTCAATGAAGGGGGCAGTCGACCAATCTTCCGCATAGCAACCACAGTGCGGCGAAGGGACCACGCGATACATTGAACCAAAAATGGAACAACTCGATGAGATCGCGCTGGACCCTTCAAAGCCAACGCAAACAGTAAGGGTCAGATCAGATTTAAATGATTCGACCAGGTCAGACTTAATAGCTTTCTTACGATCTAATTCTAATTGCCTCGCCTGGTCACATGAAGATATGGTAGGGATCTCCCCCGATATTATCACTCACAAATTGAATGTAGATCCCACATATCCCCCGGTCAAAAAAAAGGAGAAAATTCGCGCCAGAACGCAACAAGATCGTAGACGACGAGGTCAAGAACCTACCTGAAACAGGTAAAATAAGGGAAGTCAAGTATCTCAACTGGCTAGCAAATGTCGTCGTGGTTCAAAAGAAGAATGGGAAATGGAGAGTCTGCATCGACTTCACGGACCTGACCAAGGCATGTCCAAAAGACTCATTCCCGTTTCCACACATCGACGCAATGGTCGACAGGACCACAGGGCATGAAATGCTAACGTTTATAGACGCGTTAAGCGGATACAACCAGATCCTAATGGACCCTGACGACCAAGAAAAGACATCCTTCATAACTAGTCAAGGTACGTACTGTTACAAAGTTATGCCCTTCGGATTGAAAAACGCAGGGGCCACATATCAAAGACTGGTGAACAAGATGTTCAAAGATCAGATCGGAGACACCATGGAGGTCTATATCGACGACATGCTCGTCAAGTCTAAAGCGGCAAAAGACCACATCGAACATCTGAAAGAAGCATTCGAGGTACCGAAAAGATATAACATGAAATTAAATCCAACTAAATGCTCTTTTGGAGTATCTTCAGGAAAATTCTTAGGATACATGGTAACGCAAAGGGGGATCGAAGCTAGTCCAGACCAGATCAAAGCTATTGTCAACCTAAGGTCCCCCTGATGCGTCAATGACGTCCAGAAATTGACAGGACGAATAGCGGCACTGAACAAATTCATATCTAAGTCCTCAGACAAGTGCCAGCTTTTCTATGATGTTCTGAAGAAAAACAAGTCATTCGATTAGACAACAACACACGAGCAGGCCTTCCATGACCTAAAAGCATACCTAGCAAGTCCTCTCATGCTGGCCAAGCCAAAAGACGACGAGCCATTACCACTATACCTAGCCGTATCAGAATCGGCAGTCAGCACGGTCTTGACAAGGGAAGAGGACGACAAGCAGTCACCGGTCTATTATGTAAGCCGTTCCCTGCTCCCTGCCGAAACTAGGTACACGTCGCTTGAAAAATTAGTCCTAGCCCTGGTAATGGCCTCGAACAAACTCATACCTTACTTCGAATCACATGCTATTATTGTAAGAACTAACCATCCCATGAAGGTCATCATGAGGAAGCCTGGATTTGCAGGACGAATGGCAAAGTGGGCGATACACCTCAGTGGATTCGACATCGAGTACGAGCCAAGAACAGCGATCAAATCTCAAGCATTGGCCGACTTTATGGCTGATTTCAATCCTACACTGGAACAGGAAGCCATGAAGGAAATCGAACTGCTAAAAACTGAAGAAGACCGAGGCACGTGGCAACTCCAGACAGACGGAGCGTCGAACGTAAGAGGAGTCGGCCTAGGTGTCGTACTAAAATCGCCACAAGGGGACCACATAGTCCAAGTTGTACGATACGAATGGGATGCAACCAACAACGAAGCAGAGTATGAAGCCCTTATATTCGGGTTGATGCTCACATAAGATCTCACAATCCTAAGTATAGAAGTAACATGCTGTAACACCCCTAAATATTTCCTTGAAAGTATTACCGCCAGTGACCTCAGATTTTACATCCGAAGCCACCCAAGGCTTTAACCATTCATTCAAAACATAAAACACACTGATAATACGAGATATCATAATCTTTATTTAAACCAAAGTCTCAGAATTACATCCGTAAATCCCAAATACAACAGAAATACATAATATGTTTAATACAGCGGAAGTCTTTTAAATAAATAACATAAGGGTCTTGATCGAAGCAATCACCCGCCTAGGATCTTCAACCTGGATAAAACTCTTAAAAACTTCATCTGCCTTGATCGTCGGTTCTAGCCTTCACGGAACGGAAGTCTACCTGATGTGCCGTATGAGACGGATGACACCAGCCAACCATGCAAGGGAAAAACCAGTTGGTTAGTCTAATGAAAGACTATGCAAGGGTAAAACAAAAATGTTCTAAGTAGTCGTATTAGGATAGACCCACCGCTTCTCGAATGAAAGCCGATGACGATAGTAAACCTCAATACTTCTACAGGAATATACGAAACAGAAAGATCAAGAGAAGACTCCTAAAGATCGAGTCTTAAGGAAACGTATGAAGAGAAGACTCCAAAAGATTGAGTCTTATCGGAAAATATGACAAGTGTTCGGGAACATTATAATTTCACACAAGCGTTTAAAAAGACTTGATCATTTGGGTCCACGACCAACCTCACCGCATAATGCGAATTCAGATTTGGAAGGAGGACTTACTCTAATCGAAGTCCAGACGAGGTTCCAAGTTGTACTTCTCGCCCAAGGTTCATTAATTATGTGCATATCGGCACTTATCTTGTTTTAGTGACAAAGCGTACATTTACGTTACAAGCTTTTAAGATATATCATCTCATCGCGAGAGATATCGAAGGGACCAAATCCGAATGGCGGCACCAGCTGTTGTGCACCTACCCTGAGTAAGGGTACAGTCATGACCAGAGAAAGTACTAGGGAAAAATCCTCCTAGTACCAGTTATAAAGAAACGACTAGACCTCGCAAGACACATAGCATTCCTACGAATACTCGTTCTAACTAAACAGTTAAAATCACACAATAGTCCACATCAATACCATTATGGCAATAATATATATATATAATAGCGTTGTTTCTAGCAGTATATACAACCTATTATAATATCATCTTTTTAATCGTATCATTTATAAAATCTATTCCCAAACGAAAACAATAGTTCATCCCAATTTAATTAACAATTAAACAATTGATAATTAATGGAAATATGGAATGATAAGCAAGAGCGAACCGCCACTTGCCTTAATCTAGACGAACGATTGAGCGACGACGGGTTTCTGGGTCCGGAACGGGAACGGAAGACGGATTACAGATTCCTACGACGACGACCCATAACGAAACCCTAGGTTAGATTCGACAATAAAGTGATACAAATCTAAGAAAGAACGAAATCGAAAGAACGAAGGTCCCGACCGAGACCGGCATGCCCAAGGCCACGATCGCGATTGCCAGAGCAATCCGCGGTCGCGGCATGGATTCCGCGGTCGCGGCCGTCCAGTACAAGGCCACCGCGAGTGTCATGACAGCTGTCACAGACGCGGCCGACCTTGTCACTGCCGCGGTCGCGACAGTTCATGTCCGCGGTCGCGGCCATGAACTCCGGCGACTCCGAAGGGAGAAAACTCAACGGTGACGATGCGAGAGGGCTTGGTTCGCGAGGGCTTCGACTCCAGCCTTCCTTGTGCCTCCAATGCACCACTCCAAGGCTGCTACTACTCCCGGCGAGGCCTCCGGCGACACTTCGAAGATTTCCGGCGAGAGCTCGAAACTCCGACGACTATGGAAAACGAGAGGGAGAGTGAGAGGGATCTCAGATTTGGGTGCCCCTAAACCTCCCAAATCGACCTCTTTTTATAGCCCAAAGGAGGAGCCCTCCCCACCCAGATCAATGGCGAGTCAGACGATCAACGGCGACACGGACGACGAGACTCTACAGACGATGCGACGTTGGCGTGTTGGAGTTTTCCGCGGTCGCGGAACCATTTCCGCGGTCGCGGAATATTCCTGTGCCCAGCTCTTCTAAGAGCCATTTTTCCGCGGTCGCGGAATTACTGCCGCGGTCGCGGAATTGCCCTTTCCGCCTCTGTTTGCCCGGGGAAAGGCTTGGCGTGGGTATAAACCCCGAATTATATATATTTGTACCCGAACAAATATTCTAAGCCCCGAAAATACGTCGAATGTATTTTATACCACTCAGGGAAAAATACAGAGATCAAACACGTTACAGAAAATCCAAACTTCTCTGAAAGCGACACGATTACAGAACGAGGGTTGAGGAAATTACCCAAATACTCTTACTAAAGATTGAGGGGTATTACACATGCGACTCCCTCTTGATCGTCAACCAAGTACAAGGCTCATACGCCGCCAAAGACGACAGGATGATGGCATACCTAGACGTCATTAAAAAACTGGCGAGCAAGTTCTTGAATTTTACCATTCGACAAGTCTCGCGCGACCTCAACACACATGCCGATGCCCTAGCAAACCTCGGCTCCACCTTGCATCCTGACGACTTTCGCAGCATCTCGTTAGCACACATCACAACTCCGGCAGTCCCCAAAACTTTCAAGACAATCAATCATAACATCACCCAGGCAGCAGACGAATTACCCTTAGAAGAAGTCGTCTCAGCAAAAGTAGGCGACGACACCAAAGAGGACCTCGTAGGTGACCAAGATGACTGGACCACACCCTACATCAAGTGGCTAAAATATGGTATACTCCCAACAGACAGAGGAGAAGCCAGAAGACTCAAGGTACATGTCGTAACCTTTGATTTAAAAGATAACGTGTTATTCAAACGATTTTTCACAGGCCTATACCTGCGCTGCCTCAAAACATCCGAGGTGAGACGCGTACTGCAATCCCTACATGACGGGGAATGTGGGAACCATACTGGGGTACGTAGCCTATCTGGCAAAGCCCTAAGGACAGGTTACTACTGGCCTACAATGAACAAGGACGCGACAGACTACGTCAGAAAGTGCGACGCCTGCCAACGGCACGTACCCGTCACACACCAGCCATCGGAGATGCTCCACCCAACTCTTGCAGCTTGGCTCTTCATACGATGATGAATGGATATTGTCGAAAAACTACCACCAACATTGGGACAACGCGTCTTCTTCCTTACTATGACTGAATATTTTTCTAAATGGATAGAAGCCGAAGCATATCGAGAGGTAAAAGAAAAAGACATCATTTCACTTATAAAGCGTAACATTCTATGCAGATTTGGCGTCCCTTCAGAAATCGTATGCGACAATGGCTCCCAATTCATCGGTAGCAAGACGCGATCCTTCTGCAAACAATGGAACATCACATTGGTCACATCTACGCCGAGATATCCACAATCTAATGGCCAAGCAGATTCCAGCAACAAGATCATCATAAACAATCTCAAAAAATGCCTCACAAGGGCAAAAGGCAAGTGGGCCGACGAGCTCCCTCTAATATTATGGTCCGATAGAACCACGCCGAAGAATGTGACTGGACAAAGTCCCTTTTCACTAGTCTACGGGAGCTAAGCAGTCATCCCCACCGAACTACTTGTCTCGACTATCAAATATGGATTACAAACCCCAGAGCAAAACGACGTCGAGTTGGCCCACAATCTTGACACCGCAAATAAGATCAGAGAAAGAGCCAGAATCTGAATGGTTCAATACCAACAACAAGTCGCCAAGAGTTACAACAAAAATGTCTGCGTCAAAGTCTTCAAATTAGGAGATTGGGTCCTGAGAAAGACATTCCAAAACACCAAGGATCCAGCCGACGATGATAAGGATGGACAAGGACCTTACTTCGTCAAGGAAATCGTTCGACAAGGGGCGTATCGACTAGAGACTAAAGATGGACAACCGCTCCCATAAAGCTAGAATGCAACCTACTTAAAGTTGTACCATTTTTAGATCCTTATACTATTTCATATTTCCATTACGCTCATTTAATTACATTTGTTTGATCCGTTTTACTCACTTAAGCATCGGAGGGCCGTTGGGCTCACACACAACGGTCACTGATAGGGCGTTGTCGTGACACCTAATCAAAATAATCCTAACAAACCTAAACAAGTAGTAGAGGCAAGCTAGGGTCGATCCCACAGGGAGGAAGTAATCAATCTATGTGTTTATAAGCATGCAAAGTAACAAGAAAGGGGGGTTTTGATTATCAAACAAAGTAACAAAGATGCAAGCTTTAAAAGAAAGAATAAATATGATGAGGAAGTAGTTCCACTAGAACGAGATCCACAATATAGAGATATAAGTTGATCACTGAAATCTATTCAATCCAAGTTCTTTAACTATTCTTATGGTTGCTCCCATCCTGATCTTAAGCACTATCGATTCTCACAGTTGTCAATAGACTTATTACTATGCCAATGATAAAGCACCTCCGATTCTCACAGTTGTCGGTGTACGTTACCACCAACAAAGCAATAGCAATGCACACAAGGATATAGGATACATGCAAATAGAAAGACATATTAATACTCGCATGCAACTGATTCTCACTCACAATTGTACGCTCGGAACCCCTATACGCACAATTGTGTTTGCTATTAGATATGCACTCGGAACCCCTATATGCAATCCTAGCAATTGATAGATATTACTCAACCTAGTTGGCCAGACTATGAAGAACAATGATAAATCAATAATCAATATAACCAAGAGAATCAAACCAACACACATAAGAATAAGAACAAGGAATATAAATCTCACAACCGAATCAACTGTATTGCTTCAAACGTCTAGCGAAACAAAGGTGTTTAGCTCTCCATGGGTTGAAAACCCTGGAGGCAGAATGAAAAACGAATTAAGTCTCCCGAAGGAGAATTGTAACTTGTGGCAACTAGGTTAACAAAAGAGTATTTAACCTAAATCTAAAAGTAATAAAAATAATAAAAGGAAATAATAATAAAACTAATAGCCAAAAATAAACAAACGAAATAGGGAATTAATCCCGTAATTCTCGTGCAAGCCTCTCGTCTGCCCATCTCCAATTCCAGCTGATCGGCCCAACTCCACCACATGCTCCGCTGATGTCATGGCGACATCATCTTCCAATTCTTCAGCACACTTTCCCGCTTTCAATTCACGCGGCGCGGCATCTTTATCTGAGACCCACCGCCGGGTCGCGGTGGCTTCTGGCGCGGGACGGTGACTTTTCAGCTTCTGTGACACTTTAGTAAAAACGCCATAACTTTTGATTCCCAACTCGGATTGTGCTCATATTTTGAGGACTTGCAGTAGACTTCAAGATATAACTCCCCGAATTGGAATCACTTCATTTGGACGTCTGAGTAGAGAGAACGAACCATTTGAATTCAGCACATTGTTCTTCTACTCTTCAATACACTTCAAACCTCTATAAATCCCATGATTTCTTCACTTCTCCACTCTAACTCCATAATCCACGATTGTGCTCTAAATCCATCCAAATGGCGCCTCAAACCTGGTAATAATCCTTAGATATGTGCTATAAAATAGCACTCATCAAATCCCCCATGCTTAAACCTTGCTCGTCCTCGAGTAAGCTAAAGTAAACCTACTCCTTCAATCAATCCCCAAGGCTTCAGGAAGCATAGAAAACTCAACCTCCAAGAATCATACCAAACAATAAACTCCAGGCAACCATACAAATAAGCACAGCACAATAGACTACAACATCAAATCAAAAATCTCAACACCCCACACAACCAAGCTAAAAGGAAAGCAGAGTACTTCTCCCAAGCTTATCCCAAACACCATAGAGTGAAAATAATCTAATTCTATCTCCCATCTATCTTCTTATACCTCCCAGAGTGACCTACCCGAATCCTTCTTATAACTCCTCTTCTTATGACGCCTCGCCAAGAATAATGAGAAATCCTAAAATCACTCTTCTTCTTTTTCGCTCATTTTGTCAAGGCGCCCTTTCGGGTTTTCACCAAGCCACTCATTTCGTTTTCCAATAGATGTACTCACATAAGCTCACGTCACTCTTGACCACATATTACCCCAGCCTAATGCTGGTCCAAGCCACCTGCTTATTACCTAGGCCGCCCTTTTGGGTTTTCGACATATCCCAGGATTTTCAAATGTATGCCTTTTTTCAATTTTTGGCTTTTTTCATTTTTTAATTTTTCTCCTCAACGACGTAGCAAGTATAAAACCCTCCCCCATGCTTAAACATTGCATTATCCTCAATGTAATGAAAGACAAAAGAATAAGAGCATAGGGAAAAGCAAAAAAAATAACTCACAAACGTCGCCAAGCTGCTTGGACACTTCCGTTGTTACTGGCGGTCTTCTCAATAAATGCCCAGGTCTCTGGTGTTGGGCGGGTGTCTTCATCAACTCTATAATCTTCTTCTACCGTGCAACCAAAAGGGAACCACTTTGGTGAATAGTGGTATAGCAATAATAGTAGGATTGCACGGCCTTTTAGGAACACATGATGGAGCCCAGATATGATCTTGGTGGGGGCTCTAGTGTTCCTCCTCCTCAGTTATCAATTGTAGGGCTATCATCGTTGTCAAATAATGTGTGGGGCGAATGTCTCCTCCTTGACAACATGATGCGCACCATCTCCATGGGGTACTCTGGACAGCTGGCCTTCGGTACCATTTTTTTTTCGATTTTTTTTTTTGCCCCCCGTTTAAGGTTTTTTCGGGGGGTGACTTAGTGCAGGGAAGGAAGAGACTTACATTGGTGTGGAAACACCTTCTTCAATAGGCATGGGTCTCTTTCCTGCAGGTTAGTCAGAGACAAAAAACAAGAACAAAAACAAAGCAAAAACACACAAAACTAATGCAAGAAATAAAGAAAGAAAAGCATACCTCGGGTTGCCTCCCGGATAGCGCCTTAGTTATTGTCATGGCTTGACATCCTACTCCATCTTCTCAACTTGGGTTGCTCATAGCAACTAAACTCCTAGGGCCTGGATCAGGGGGATGCCTCTTTGTATACTCCTTGTTGAGCCTTTCCCCCAATCTTCTGCACTTCTTTGTGGGTGGACCGTTGTGCATACCCATGAACACACTTGCCATCTTTATAAACGGTCTACCAAGCATCTCAGGGGCTTCATGTCTATCTTGCCCCGTATCTAGCATATAAAAATCAGCCACTTGTATCAAGGCTTCCTTCTTGTGCTTCCCCTTCGGCTTCTTCTTGATCGCGCCCAGCACCTTTAACATTTCCTTGCAGCGAGGGGTGCTGTCTGCCAAATGGACCAAAGGGATGGTTGCCTTGCAGCTACTGAAGGTGTCAAATAAGCCTTTGTCATTCTCCACCTTTTGGGTGTCCTTCATAGCTTCAGGGAAGGGTGTATCGGGATGCGATGCGACGAGCGGGAAGGAGTTGAGACGCACAAACTCATCATAGGCAGCCTCTAGAGGATCGGGGACTGCCAGGGTATTTTCGAGAGGAATGGTTGTCTCTGGCGTATTTTTCGCGATCACGGCACTCCTCCTCATCGTCGCTCCACTGCTCCTCTCCAAAGAAGTTCTCCTCCTCAGTCAGCCACTCTGGACGATGATAAGGATCAACCCAAACCTCATCAGCATAAATAGAATTTTGGACGTCGGGTCGCGGTGAGATATCACTAGGAGGCACTCCGTCCACCGCGAGGCGGTGGTCATCGCCGCGGGGCGGTGGCTGCGAGGGAGGATTACTGAGGCTCACCGGCGGGTCGCGGTCAGTGTCGCCGCGGGGCGGTGAAATAACTGGGACTTCACGCTGAGTCGCGGTGAGAGGTGATGCGGGGCGGTGGGTGATGTTCTCCATCTCATATTCGTCCTCCTCTTCAGCACTAGGAGGAACGTTTTCCCAAGGGTTTACTACCGTTTGAGATGGTAGATTCCCCGACATCCTTGTAGCGATCCGTATAATTGATTCCGCCATCTGGTCCACCTGCCTTTTCATATTCTTGATGCTTGACTTAGTAGTATGCACATGAGTGGTGAAATGTTGAGTCAAGGTCCTGAGCATCTCTTCAGTTGACATAGCGGAACTTGGATTGGACACTAGTGGGCTATGCTCATAGGCCGGATAGTACTGGTGTGGAGTATTCTACTGATAGAAAGACTGTGGCTCTAGGTAGAACTCCTGGTAGTCAAGGCCATATGGAGAGTATTGATGGCCCCTATAACTCGAATTGGGGTGATTCCTCCATCATGGAGTGTATGAGTATGAGTATGGGTCATATCCCGGCTCTCCCCATGAATCCATATCTGTAACAAAAATCAAAAAGGGAAAGCAAAAATCAGTAGCACGGGTATGGACCGTAAGATAGGTCCATACCAAAGTAACACGCACACAAACAAACACACAGAAAAATCAAAACTTGCCTCCCCGGCAACGGCGCCAATTTGATAGGGCGTTGTCGTGACACCTAATCAAAATAATCCTAACAAACCTAAACAAGTAGTAGAGGCAAGCTAGGGTCGATCCCACAGGGAGGAAGTAATCAATCTATGTGTTTATAAGCATGCAAAGTAACAAGAAAGGGGGGTTTTGATTACCAAACAAAGTAACAAAGATGCAAGCTTTAAAAGAAAGAATAAATATGATGAGGAAAGTAGTTCCACTAGAACGAGATCCACAATACAGAGATATAAGTTGATCACTGAAATCTATTCAATCCAAGTTCTTTAACTATTCTTATGGTTGTTTCCATCCTGATCTTAAGCACTATCGATTCTCACAGTTTTCAATAGACTTATTACTATGCCTATGGTAAAGCACCTCCGATTCTCACAGTTGTCGGTGTACTTTACCACCAACAAAGCAATAGCAATGCACACAAGGATATAGGATACATGCAAATAGACAGACGTATTAATACTCGCATGCAACTTATTCTCACTCACAATTGTACGCTCTAAACCCCTATACGCACAATTGTGTTTGCTACTAGATATGCACTCGGAACCCCTATATGCAATCCTAGCAATTGATAGATATTACTCAACCTAGTTGGCCAGACTATGAAGAACAATGATAAATCAATAATCAATATAACCAAGAGAATCAAACCAACACACATAAGAATAAGAACAAGGAATATAAATCTCACAACCGAATCAACTGTATTGCTTCAAACGTCTAGCGAAACAAAGGTGTTTAGCTCTCCATGGGTTGAAAACCCTGGAGGCAGAATGAAAAACGAATTAAGTCTCCCGAAGGAGAATTGTAACTTGTGGCAACTAGGTTAACAAAAGAGTATTTAGCCTAAATCTAAAAGTAATAAAAATAATAAAAGGAAATAATAATAAAACTAATAGCCAAAAATAAACAAACGAAATAGGGAATTAATCCCGTAATTCTCGTGCAAGCCTCTCGTCTGCCCATCTCCAATTCCAGTTGATCGGCCCAACTCCATCACATGCTCCGTTGATGTCATGGCGACATCATCTTCCAATTCTTCAGCACACTTTCCTGCTTTCAATTCACGCGGCGCGGCATCTTTATCTGAGACCCACCGCCGGGTCGCGGTGGCTTCTGGCGCGGAGCGGTGACTTTTCAGCTTCTGTGACACTTTAGTAAAAATGCCATAACTTTTGATTCCCAACTCGGATTGCGCTCATATTTTGAGGACTTGCAGTAGACTTCAAGATCTAACTCCTCGAATTGGAATCACTTCATTTGGACGTCTGAGTAGAGAGAACGAACCATTTGAATTCAGCACATTGTTCTTCTACTCTTCAATACACTTCAAACCTCTATAAATCCCATGATTTCTTCACTTCTCCACTCTAACTCCATAATCCACGATTGTGCTCTAAATCTATCCAAATGGCGCATCAAACCTGGTAATAATGCTTAGATATGTGCTACAAAATAGCACTCAGCAGTCACCCCTTGACCTTTTCTTTTATGTTTTAAGACGACTCATATAGAAATAGAGGCCTCGAAGACAGATAAACAACTTAAGAAAGACAACACCTTATTTTATACAAAAGCGTTTACAAACACACGATCGATCGGTACACGGGGAATAGAGGAACAAATGCTAAAACTTCCTATTTACAAGACTTGTCCTACCCAAGGTACTCGTCTTTTTTCAATATTACAACAGCTCTTCCCTGGACAAACAAGGCATGCCATACTAATGCTTACAACTACAGGTCGCTTTGACCAATCACTCTGTGTCACGGTCACGGCCAAGGCTGCAAAAACAAGCAAACAAATACAAGGTACCCAAACACGAAAGTATTCCACAAAATATGCGACCCGCGATGGTGGACGGGTCGCCAAAGCATTATCCATCCCATTTCCACAACGGGGCACAAACATGTCATCTAAACGTCTAAAAACAGAATGTCCACAACATCTATTCCATTACATAAAACAAACTACGATTTGTGTGACTTTTCGTTGGCATCCGCAGGAACGACCCCCTTACCCTTGGTCACCTCAGAATCAGCCTTCGACGCATCCTCGACAACTTCCTCAGTCGCCTCTAGGTCAGCTTCATCCCTTTGCTCGTCTTCTCCCAGACCGACCATCTTGAACAGATCGTCGCCAGGATTGCCATTAGGGAATAGGAGGTCCATATTGGCCTTCTCATCTTCGATACTCCACTTCACATGAGTCCCCGTAGCAAATTCTTCCATCCTTTCAATGCGTGATTTGATGCAGAAATATGTCCCCACATCATTGGCTTTCTGGGCGTCCTTCACACGGATTTCCGCAATGTCATCCTCTAGCTCTTCCACTCGAGCCTAAGCTCCCCTCAGCTTCTTCTCGATCAACATCAACTTGTTCTCCGCGGCCTTAGCACGACCTTCAACAACTTCCACTTGACTCTTGGCTTGAGCTACCCGCCTTTCGGCCTCGTCGATCAACACCTGGACATTCGAGAATGCCACAATCGAGTATTGAAGAGCCTGCACGAATCAAACCATGTATTCAACTTCTGTAAATAAAAAAAATTAAGAGATTGCCTTTACACTTACTTTCCAAGCGGCGAAGCCAGCTTCCTCAATGCAATTGACGGGATGTAGGTTGCCAATTTCCTTATTTGCCTCAGAGTCCAAAGTATGAAGAAGATCACTCAAAGGCCTATCCTTCAACTTACCCGCAGACGGCTTCACAGCAGCCATCGCCTTTCTTTTCGAGCTAGAAATCTTGGAAGAAGGGGAGTCCACATCAATGATCTTAGATGACGAAGGGGCTATGGCTACAGCCTTAGCCGATGCAGACACCTTCGCCGCCGATAATTTATGGTCCAGCAGACTCTTTCCCGACAAGCGAGCACTGGATCTTCCATCACGAGACGCTGATAACATAGCACAACAGAGTAAGCAAACAAAGATCCCAAAGACCAACCAAATGCATACCTGTAAGAACGAACATGTGCCTTTGGTGACAGACGCAGAAGGAGTCGACATTTTGGCAAGGTCGGGCGTCAAGAAATTGATGTTTCTGAAGAATATCTTCGCCTCCGGAAGTTCAACCAAAGCTGCAATCACCGTCTCATAACCTTCAGGTTCCCCTGGGTCAGGTTCTGCAGTTGGAAAGCAAAAAGGCGAGTACGGTACCTGTTTTCCTCCAGTTGGAAAGCAAAAAGGAACAATCGACCCCCCTTCCAAGTGACTTACGCTCTACAAAGAAAAAATGAGTTCTCCACCCACGATCGTTGACATCTAAATTCAAGGCCAAGGGCCTTCTATCACGACGAAGGCGCAATTGGAACCTAGCTGAACCACGACTACTCAAGTAATAGGAATACCACAAGGCGTCAAAATCAAAATCAAACTGAACACTAGCGGCAAGAAGGTCGACTACCCTAAGCAAATGCCAAGTGTGAGGCATAACCTGACAAGGGGGAAGCCTCATGACAGAAAGGAAGTTCCTAACCAGACTAGAAAAGGGGAAGGAATGGCCAACCTTAAAGGGGTACTCGAAGAAACAAACCCAACCCTCGTGGTACCAGTCGGCTCGCTCATGGGGGAGAGGAAGATGCACAATAGTGCTTGTGGGGAACTGACCGACTTCAAGAATTATGTCTAACTCGGCTTGGGTCAGAGTCCCGCAAAGGGAATCGGCACGGCTAAGAAGTCCTAAAGATGTGAAGGCACTTTGGTCTTCGGCAAGACCCCCAGACGCGATCCTACTCTTCTTGGATCTCAAAGAAGCCATGGGAAGAACGGTAAGAAAATTCAAAAAGAAAATTACCTTGGGAAGTTGCAAGCTTTCGCAAAAGATGAGATGGTGACAAGATGGGTAATTGATGGGTTATTTAAAGAAGTGAAACCGCCACGCTTCTGGTTAATCTGGTAGACCAATCATCTGGTGCCACGTCGACCCAGCGTCTGTAGAAAAATCGGGAAAATATCTTGGGAAATAAAGATCAAACTGCTCCCTCGAAACCACTTTTTTTCTCCGGCCCACTTTGATCTTGCGGCAATTGTTGGGCCCAGGTTCGGCTAAGCAGAATAGGCCAGCCCAAGTGTGGATGAGTTGGATCACGTTCTGAAAGAAACACAAGGAGAAGACGTTGGATCGGTTAGAGAGAATATCGGAAAGAGGAGCAAACGGCTTGACGGTTCCCGAAGATCTCGGAAGACAACGGCTCGATTAGTTTAGTCCTAAAATCATGTATAAATATTAGATTTGTTAAGCCTTTGTAACACACACGATTATTCCTGAATACAATTTGCATTCATTAGCTCTTGCTCTCAATTCCTTTGAAATTTCTCTAGTTCGAATCTCTATTCTTAAAGAGACTGATGACTAAAACTGTAGGTCGATTCAGATCATATAGACCGTTTTGGTTTGATCATTGTCTAGTTGCCCTTTTTAAGGCGATTTAGATCGGTTTGATCTTTTTCGCTCCAAAACACCACCGATGACAAGATTACCGCGACGAAGAGAAAGTTTTTAGGAGAGAGCTCTTCTTCCATCGTGCAGGTCGTGACCCCCAAGGAGCTTCCAAAACCGCCCAAGGCTACCCCTGCTGTGGAAAAGAAAGAAGAGGTGAACACGGAAAAGGTATCGCCCTCTTCGAACGTGTCAGAGCTTCTTGGAATGCTTTCTTCTTTGATGATCTCCCAAGAACGAGCCCTCCAAGTGGTGCACACCGTCTAGTCACCCATGGTAAAGGAGCACTATGTGGGCTTCAACATAGTAAAGATGTTTGGAGAGACCATTTCCATGCAATTACAGGTAAAACGTGTTCATGTCATATATTTAGTTTCCGTTTTCAACTAGTTCTGACGGTCTTGATGATAGGGTCTTCAAGCGACGTTGTGTGCCTGGGAACACGGCAAGGGGATGTCGCCGTAGATGGATATCATGGAGAGCAAGGCTGAGGCTAATCAGGAAAATGATGGACTCGCTCTCCTCTAAACAATTTGAGCTATCCCTGAACGTCAAGGCTCAACAAGGAAAAATCAGGCCACGATCGCGATTGCCAGAGCAATCCGCGGTCGCGGCAGGGATTTCGCGGTTGCGGCCGTCGAGGACAAGGCCACCGCGAGTTTCATGACAGCTGCCGCGGACGCGGCCGACCTTGTCACTATCGCGGTCACGGCAGTTCATGTCCGTGGTCGCGGCCATGAACTCCGGCGACTCCGAAGGGAGAAAACTCACCGGCGACGATGCGAGAGGGCTTGGTTCGTGAGGGCTTCGACTCCATCCTTCCTTGCGCCTCCAATGCACCACTCCAAGGCTGCTACTACTCCCGGCGAGGCCTCCGGCGACACTTCAAAGATTTCCGGCGAGAGCTCGAAACTCCGACGACTATGGAAAATGAGAGGGAGAGTGAGAGGGATCTCAGATTTGGGTGCCCCTAAACCTCCCAAATCGACCTCTTTTTATAGCCCAAAGGAGGAGCCCTCCCCTCCCAGATCAACGGCGAATCAGACGATCAACGGCGGCACGGACGACGAGACTCTGCAGACGATGCGACGTTGGCGTGTTGGAGTTTTCCGCGACCGCGGAAATGGTTCCGCGATAGGAATAAGATATTGTGATTATTCTTGGATCTTAAAGGAGTTAAGTTAGAAATTGTTTAAAGAGACGTGTTAAATTATTCTTGTAAGGATTTTAAGTTAGAGATGGCATAAGGTCAAACCTACTTTAAGATAAATGATGGGTTGTGTAAAGTACCATTAAGGGAATTGAAAAAGTTAAGGAATCTTAAAGGTTTAAGTTATGAAGTGATTAAGGAATAAGTTAAGTCATTACCGAAAGGATCCCAAGTTAGAATCTGGCATAAGGGCCAAATTCGATGATGATAAATGATGGGATTGTGTAAGGTATCTTTAAGGAAATTGAGGTCGTAAGATTCGAGGTTATTAAGATTTGATATCTGGTTATAAGAAGTTAATGTGTAAACCTTGAGGTTGTTTATAAGAGGATTGGAGGAAATGATGTGTGTTCTCCTATTAAAGGTACATTAATATCGTTATGATGGTGATGGGAGACCATTATTCTAAGGTAGACATAATCTTGTGGATGTAGTGAGAATGATTACATGGTATAATAGAGATGAGGTTACGGATGATATCAAGTGGACTTGAGGAAAAAGGTAACCCACGTTGGTTAAGGTAATCATATAACACGTTCGGGTAAGACAATAGTATAATCCTATGGAAGGGATTAGTGGATCATATTGAGGTAATCAGACATAGATTATGGTATTACTAATTGTGGGATCACATGAGTAAAGATTATAAGGTAAAGATATGGTATAAGGGCCGGATATGATTAAGGTAACAAGTGAATCGTTTATGTAAGGTCTATATGACAAGTGGAGGTACTAAGTAGTAGTACTGTTGATATTCAAGGACCGGATAGTCGAAAGGAGGTTAGTAGAAAGATGTTGTATTCTTCTATGTGAGAATAGTAAGGTCTTTAGGAGTAATAAGGCATGACAGCGAAGATACATTGGAGAATTACTACCTCTTCCAGTTCAGAATGGAAGTGGGAAGACATTGCAATGGATTTCATCACAGGACAAACTCGAAAACTGCTTTGATAAGTCAAAGAATGTTGACAGCTCAGAGTCGACAAGTTAGTACAAATTTTGTGGTCCAAGTCAGGAACAGAAGAAGTTACCTGGGAGACTTGGGAAGCTGAGAAGGATATGCATAGACGCTTCTCCAAGATGTTTACGACCTAAGTTTCGGGGTCGAAACTTCTTTTAAGGGGGAGGTAATGTAATATCCCTCATTTTGTAAGGGTAATTTTCAAATTTTCTCTTGCCCATATTACAAGTCAGATTAAATTCAGAGAAGTGCAGACATTCTATGAGATGTTTGATCTCTGTAATATTTTTCTGAGTAATATAAAATACAGTTAATGTATTTTTGGGTTAAAAAGTCGTTCGTGTACGAATATATTTAACTCGGGGTTAAGAATATTTAACCACTTGGTAAGAAAAGACAAAATGGACGAAAGAAGGCAAAAATGGCCTTGACCGCACCCTGGCCGCACCCTGTCGCACCCGCGGCGAAGGCCAATGTCAGTGGCGGTCACGGGTCGGCCACCGCACCCTGCCGCACCCCGCGGCCATCGTCAGCTCCGATGTCATCGCGATAAGTCACAGGCCGTAGCTCGCCTTAGCTGGCTTCTAGCCTATCTATCTGGTCGGGCCACCTCCTCCTTGATGTCATCTGTGGGTAAGCTCCTTGTTTGGGCTATAAAAAGGGAGGAAACCGTAGAGGAGAAGCCATAGCTGAGCTTCATCTTCTTCCTCTGAAATTCCTCTGAAATCTCCATTGTTGGCAAGCTTGTGAGCTTCGTTTGAGAAGAGATCGAACCCCTTTGAGTGTTTACAAAGGTTCTCTTAAGTGTTAATCAAGACCTAAGGTGGTGGGAGATCAAAGCCACAACGAATCGAAGTCGAACGAATCGATTTGGGTGAGTTTATCCCCGAAAATCTGTCGAAGAACCCTCGCCTCTGTCATCTCGCCGCACCCGCGGCAAGGCACCACCATACCCCACCGTACCCCGCGGTGAGGGCCGACCGCACCCGCGGTAGGCTGGGTTCGTGTGTGTGTTCTTGGGTGTTTGGCTTCGAGCGAGGCTTGGCTCCTTCGATTCCTTTTTGTATTCTTTTAGATTCATATATGTGGATATTGGATCTAACTTAGGGTCTCGTTATGGGTAGTTCCAGAGGGATTTATCGTCCAGGATCTGTCCCAGTTTCGAACCCAGATACATCTTGTTGCTAAGCTTTGTTCAAGCTCGACTAATCTAAGGCAAGTGGCGGTTCGCTCTTGCTCATCATTCCATACTTCCATTAATTATCAATTGTTAGTTGTTAATTAATTTGGAATGATTTACTATTTATGTTGGGAACAGTTGTGATAAATTATATGATGAAAAGAATATGATATTATAATAGGTTGTATATCTGCTAGATCAATGCTATTATAGATATATGGTTATGATAATTGCCTGGAAAGCTTTAATATGGATTATTATTGTGTTGAACTGTTAGTTAGCCCGAGTATTCGTAGGAACGCTTGGACTCTGTGAGGTCCATTCGTTTCTTTATAACTTGGGGAAAAGGGCGATCAAGACCCTACGGATGTAGAGGCTTGGACTCTGCGAGGTCCATTCTTTCGATATAGGTCCAGAGGCTTGGACTCTGCGAGGTCCATTCCTTCGATATATGTCCTGCGTGACAGAACATATATTTAAAAGCTTATAACGTGATGTGTGTTTTGGAATTAAATCAGATAAGTGCTCTTGACGCACATAATTAATATACCTTCGGCGAGTAGTGTAGCTAGGCGATAGTGCAGCTAGGAAAGCTCGTCTTAACTTTTAAATCGCTCGTATGCGATACTGTGATTCTATGATTATTTAAGTTTCCCAACATTTGTCATATTTCCGATAAGATTCATTTCGTTGGAATCTTCTTTGGATTGATTTCTGTAAGACTTGGTCTTCAGAATCTTCTCTTGTTCATGCCTTTTCATATGTTTCAGTAGAGTATGGTGGTTGACTATCGTTATCGGTTTTGATTCGGGGACAATGAGTCTAAGCTAATACGACTACTTCGAACCACTCTGCTTTGTACCCTTGCATAGTCTTTCATTAGACTAACCAACCGAAATTGTTCTCTGCATGGTTGGCTGGTGTCATCCGTTCGATTCGGCACATCAGATATGTTACAGATCCATGAAGGCTAGAACGACTGTAAAGACAAACGGTGTTTTTGACAAGTTTATTCAGGTTAAGATCCTTGGCGGGTGATCCTTTCGATCAAGACCCTGTTGTTATTTCAAAGACTTTCGCTGTGTTAACTATGTTTTGTACTTAAAGACTTCCGCTGTAATAATTCTGATTTTGTATTTTGTTGAATTTGGAATTTATGTTATAATTCTGAGACTTTGGTTTTATAAAAGTTATGATATTTGGTATTATAACTGTGGTTTGATGGTTTATATCAACTGGAAAAGTCTGGGGTGACTTCGGGATGTAATATCTGAGGTCACTGGCAGTAATACGTTCAAGAGGAGATTTGGGGGTGTTACAAAATTGGTATCAGAGCCGAAATTTTTAAACGGGTTGGGATTTTATAAACCATTTACTCGTTTTAAATTGTGAAATGTTTTCAAGGGCTCTGAGTTTTCAAAAAAATGAAAAGAATTTGAAATGATATCGTTCATAGTCGTGTCTTCTTCTTTAGTCTGATATGGGAAGCGAACTTCCATATTTAGAAAGACTAACTCTCTTCTCGTCGCCCGAAGGATATGGGTGCATTCCTTTTTCTTCAGAGGGACTTGGAAGAAGCCGAGATGGCTCCTCCATCTCTAAGATAGGCTTGAGTTCTCGGTTCTCTCGTCGTGATATGAGGTTGTAGAACCTAGTAACTTGGTTAGAGTTCATCAGCTGATGGTGAACACAAGAGATACGGTTCATGCTGGTGCAGGAGCGACGACGTGTGTCGATAATCTCCGTAGTTTGGTAATCCGTAAGTATGACCCATGTAGGACCAATGGTTAAAGCTTTTGGAAAAGCCAAGTGTACGAAATCATAGGTGTCCTTTGGGGAGATCTATTTGAGATTCGTTTGAGGTAATATAAGGAAATGATACAATTAAGTCCTGGATGGATAGTAGATTGTGTGTGAAGAGGGCCGTTCGAATGATATTGATCCTTAAGATAAACATTAAGATTAAATCTACATCGTAGGATGAAGCTTCAGAACGATCCAGATTGAAGGAAAGGAAGAAGGAAAAAAAAGCAAGCGAGCATGTGTATAAAGGACACGGTGGCATTTTTGTAATTTCTTTTAAAATTAAAACGGTATTACACATTTGCCCCTCAGTAAACCCCCCTCCCCAAACGAGCAGAGAGAATATCAGAATATGAAGGAGAACCCCGCTGAAAGCCTGAAACGCGTAGCGGAATCCGGCGCGGCGCGACGGAGCGGTGAAAGAAGGTGGTGGCCAGGCGCTGGCAAAGAATATGACAGAGAACACCATAAACGCGGAGGATCTCACTAGCTGCAGGTTTATAGGGCTTGAGCTTGACGAAGAAGAAGAAGAAGAGAAGAAAAAGGAGGAGCTTCGATATCAAGAGAACCAAATGCCGAGAGCGAGATCCACGAGGAGTTGAGCTCCAACGTCGCGGCGGAGTTGCATGCCTCGCCGGAGAAGGCGATCGTGTTTCAGGACAAGAAATTGGTTGTTGTAGAGATTTCTAGGGTTTCTGTGAGGAGGTAGCGAAGCTCAAGGCGCCAGAAGAAGATGCGACGGAGAATCGGAATCCTAGGGTTTCTGTGACAAATTGGTTGTTGTAGAGATTTCTTCACACCATCAGAACAATACAAGGATCTCTCATAGTGTCTTCCTTCATTAGCATTATTCTTGGCCGAGTATGGCAAAGCATGGGCTTCTTTGATGAGGTGATGAAACCAGGCCAAATTTTCTATCTTCTTTGATGAACTGAGTTATCTCACCATTTTTGATTCAGTAAACAAACTCAAGTGCTGATGCAAAACCATAAAAATGCAAGCTATTAGAATCTGTCATCTCTCTCTGAACATAATGAATTATAGTGTTGTTGTGTATAATTGTAGGTTTTGGACTATATTCCCATTGCTCAGGGACAATGAAATGAGGGTGTGCCTCTCCATCTCAGGAACGCGCCTACCAAACTGATGAAGGATATTGGTTACGGCAAGGGTTACATTTACACTCTTGTAGGCATTTCTTCAATGGCCTTCAACTGATGAGCAATGAGGGAAGCTGTTTCATTTGTACTGGAACTAGGTTTGCTTTTCCTGTAGGCATTTCTGCACCTGGACATGAATAAATTTTGTCCCTGAGTATGCAGAGTTGTGCAATGAAATCAAAATTTTGTCACTGGTTTCCATGTCTCTCACGCAGCATCAACTTGTAAGATCTACATGCTTAAGCTATATGCTTACTGGATTTGAGCGAAATTAGAACTGTATATTGATTAAGCTATATGCTTCTATGTATTCTATGTATTGTCGTTAGATTAGGGGTTTACTGGATTTGAATTAGTTGCCTGTCTCCCGAATGGAAGCGTGTTGGTAACATATGTTATATCCTTCGAACGCTGTAATAGGACTATAGGAGCCAATGGTTGATGCTGCCAATAAGATGATATCTTCAGCATTGGTTTTCTTTTATTGAAAAGGTTTAGTGAGAAATTAGGACATATGACACACTACTTAGGATTTTAGCTTTGAACTATGTTGGAAATAGGACTGTTGACAATTAACTACACTGTATACATGATGTAAATTATGCCTTTGGGAAAATTAAGCATGTCAGTAATATCTCTCATGCAGCATCAACTTGCAAGATCTACATACTTCTCCTGCAAGATCTATATGGAACATTCTTCATGATTCTGAGACTGTTTTTGATGTTAAAGATCTATATACATCAATTGACCAGTACAAGTCCTTCAAGAATTTTTTCAATGGAAACGTGGAAGAAAAAAAACAAATGTAAAAGATAAAACCCATGAACCTATAAACAAAATTAATGAATCTATAAGACAAAACTTATGAACCTACTAGTTAAAACTCATGAACATGTTCATCATGTATAACTAACATGTTCATTAAGTATAAGTAACATGTTCATCATTTATAACTAACAGGTTCATTGAGTATAAGTAACGGGTTCATCACACATGGAATAGGTTGTGCACTTCAAAAATCGACCAGGTTCATTGGTATTGTCTTGCAGGTTCATTAATTTTCGCATGCAGGTTCATTGAGTATAAGTAACAGGTTCATCATGTATAACTAACAGGTTCATTGAGTATAAGTAACATGTTCATCATTTACAACTAACAGGTTCATTGAGTATAAGTAACAGGTTCATCACACATGGAATAGGTTGTACACTTCAAAAATCGACCAGGTTCATTGGTGTTGTCTTGCATGTTCATTAATTTTCGTATGCAGGTTCATTGAGTATAAGTAACAGGTTCATCATGTATAACGAACATGTTCATTGAGTAAAAGTAACAGGTTCATCATTTACAACTAACAGGTTCATTGTGTATAAGTAACAGGTTCATCACACATAGAATAGGTTGTACACTTCAAAAATCAACCAGGTTTATTAATTTTCGCATGCAGGTTCATTAATTTTCGCATGCAGGTTCATTGAGTATAAGTAAGAGGTTCATCATGTATAACAAACAGGTTCATTGAGTAAAAGTAACAGGTTCATCATTTACAACTAACAGGTTCATTGTGTATAAGTAACAGGTTCATCACACATGGAATAGGTTGTACACTTCAAAAATCGACCAGGTTCATTGGTGTTGTGTTGCAGGTTCATTAATTTTCGCATGCAGGTTCATTGAGTATAAGTAACAGGTTCATCATGTATAACGAACATGTTCATTGAGTAAAAGTAACAGGTTCATCATTTACAACTAACAAGTTCATTGAGTATAAGTAACAGGTTCATCACACATAGAATAGGTTGTACACTTCAAAAATCGACCAGGTTCATTGGTGTTGTCTTGCAGGTTCATTAATTTTCGCATGCAGGTTCAATGATTTTGACATGTAGCCACAGTTAGTTGTGAGTGTACTCTGTCCAAGCATTGGGTTCATGAGTTATAACTATTAGGTTCAACATTTATAACTAACAGGTTCATTGAGTACAATTAACAGGTTCATCACACATGGAATAGGTTGTACACTTAAAAAATCGACCAGGTTCATTGGTGTTGTCTTGCAGGTTCATTAATTTTCGCATGCAGGTTCATTGAGTATAAGTAACAGGTTCATCATGTATAACTAACAGGTTAATTGAGTATAAGTAACAGGTTCATCATTTATAACTAACAGATTCATTGAGTATAAGTAACAGGTTCATCATGTATAACTAACAGGTTCATTGAGTATAAGTAACATGTTCATCATTTATAACTAACAGGTTCATTGAGTATAAGTAACAGGTTCATCACACATGGAATAGGTTGTACACTTTAAAAATCGACCAGGTTCATTGGTGTTGTCTTGCAGGTTCATTAATTTTCGCATGCAGGTTCATTGAGTATAAGTAACAGGTTCATCATGTATAACTAACAGGTTCATTGAGTAAAAGTAACAGGTTCATCATTTACAACTAACAGGTTCATTGAGTATAAGTAACAGGTTCATAACACATGGAATAGGTTGTACACTTCAAAAATCGACCAGGTTCATTGGTGTTGTCTTGCAGGTTCATTAATTTTCGTATGCAAGTTCATTGAGTATAAGTAACAGGTTCATCATGTATAACGAACATGTTCATTGAGTAAAAGTAACAGGTTCATCATTTACAACTAACAGGTTCATTGAGTATAAGTAACAGGTTCATCACACATAGAATAGGTTGTACACTTCAAAAATCGATCAGGTTCATTAGTGTTGTCTTGCAGGTTCATTAATTTTCGCATGCAGGTTCAATGATTTTGACATGTAGCCACAGTTAGTTGTGAGTGTACTCTGTCCAAGCATTGGGTTCATGAGTTATAACTATTAGGTTCAACATTTATAACTAACAGGTTCATTGAGTATAATTAACAGGTTCATCACACATGGAATAGGTTGTACACTTCAAAAATCGACCAGGTTCATTGGTGTTGTCTTGCATGTTCATTAATTTGCGCATGCAGGTTCATTGAGTATAAGTAACAGGTTTATCATGTATAACTAACAGGTTTATTGAGTAAAAGTAACAGGTTCATCATTTACAACTAACAAGTTCATTGAGTATAAGTAACAGGTTCATCACACATAAAATAGGTTGTGCACTTCAAAAATCGACCAGGTTCATTGGTGTTGTCTTGCAGGTTCATTAATTTTCGCATGCAGGTTCATTGAGTTTTAACTAGCAGGTTCATGAGTTTTATCTTATAGGCTGAAATTAATGAACCTACAAGAAAAAACTCTTAAACCTATAAGTGTAAACTAATGAACCTGCAAGTGTAAACTCATAAACCTGTAATATAAAATTCATGAACTTGATAAAACTCATAAACTTACAAGATAAAATTCATGAACATGCAAAAAAAATCAATGAACCTGAAAGAAAAAACTCTTGAACCTACAAGTGTAAACGCATGAACCTGCAAGCGTAAACTCATGAACCTGCATTATAAAATTCATGAACTTGGTAAACTACAAGAGTAAATTCATGAACACGCAATGATAAATTTATGGACATGCAACCACTATTACAATCAATACCAACCACTATTTATAGACTAAGATTACACATATGCTTAGCCTAATTCAATACATGACATTACTCCCCCCTTACAAAGCCTTGTCCTCAAGGCTTATTACAAATTGACAAGTGAAAGGTACAAATGAGACAAGCTAGGACATATGTGCAACTTCATGTAGCTCAAATAACTATGACATGTGACAATTGTGCAAGTCCCAAATAGCCTCTGCAGCAACCCATTAGCCAAGGCTTTATCTCTAGTACAACTTGAGGAGACTCACTGGAAGCATTCCAGCATGCCTTTAATTGGTGCATTCTAGTATAGCTCAAATAGCTATGATATAGGAAGTCAAAATTCAGCAACCTTGAGCACTCAACCATAAGCAGCACGCAGTCTCAGCTTCTTCAAAAAAATGTCATGCCCATGTGAAGCCAACAAAATTGCAGCAAACAGTGACTTTGTGCTACTGTCAACCACACACACACACAAAAATGACACCATGGGAGCACTAAAAAATCAGCAAACTCCTCTATGGAATCCCAAAAGTAGGCAGTAGGCAGTAGAAACAATCAGGGTAGTAGAAACAATCATCACACATCAAAGAAGTAACCACACGTGAATACTCCTCCTTGTGGGTAGCTTGGTGAAAAATTGGAAGCCAATTCAGCAAATTCACGGAGAAGCTATCCAAAACTGGAACCCTTGTTGCTGAAAATGCTAAACCATTTGAGAAGGCAACAACCAGCAGCAAATGGACAACACTAGCAAATGGACAATTTCTTGTGCTGAAGCTGAAGAAAATATCAGCAGGCAGTACTTCAGCAAGACTAGGCAACTCTTTCCAACACACTCTCAACACAGCAAGGCATGAATCAATTGAGGTAAGGCCTTCTCCCGGATCAAAAACCCAAACTAATTCACTCTATATATGGACCAATCCCGCTGCATAAGAGGAATCAAAACGAGATCTCCCATGATCGACAACACCTCCGGGATCGAATACTAAACCCATGTTGTCAACCACAATCAAACAAGAACCATCTACCATGATCTTGATCCCCAAATAGACCACAGTAGAGCTTAAATTCATCCTATTTACCTCAGTTTTTCTCTTTGGCAATTCGTCAAACAGCTTGTGTGCACTAAAAATGTCCAAGGCTTTAGTTGAAGTAATCAAAACATCACCCCAACTCAATCCAATCGGTTCAACCGGATCAGCAACCCATTCACTCTTATTCTACATTGAACGCAAGTGATTGAAAACTGACAAATTAAGGAGCATTAAACCTCAATCGAACCCAAATTAAGAGTCATATGCCATAAATGTCTTGTTTAAACACCAGAATCCTAAAAAGATGTCCACATCAGAACTCAACAGGACACCAAAGCAACTAGGTAGGGAGACTTACCGATGAGATAGGGTGGGGGTTTAATTCGGGTCGGATCCACGGCGACGAAGATGATCTGCAAATGTTTGCCTCCGGTTGTTTTATTGTGTGGTTAGACCTAGTTCCCAGAATCACAATCCCCAACCACGATTGCCGATTGCCAATTTTGCAGCCTGAATGTCTTTTTTACTCTGGGAAAGAACGAAATGTTACTCCAGAACATAGAAGTTCTCTAGTTGGAAAGTTCACCTAAAAAATATTCTATCACAGGCTCACAAACTAGACAGGCTGCTGGTGAATTAATGGAGACTGAAGCTCAGTCGATGAGAGGCCGATGGCGAAGAATCGGCGAGGGACGACCAGCGACAAGCAAGTGAGAAGAAGGCGGTGGATAAGGGAGGAATTCCGGTAGAACTTCTTCGCCAAGAGAGACGGGAGCCAAGCGACGGAGACCACAGGACAAATGAAGGTCAAAAGACGAAAATATCCTCCGTGTAGGGTTTTGTTGTTAAATTATGAAACACTCTCAGCCGTTGGATGATGATACATGAATGACTACAATAAATGCTCAATACTTATCTTAAGGCTTGTGCTCATTTGATCCTCCCTCTGTGTGTGATTATAAGGGTTTTAAGTTAGAAATAAGTCATTTAAGACAGTACGAGTCGTTGGACTCGATAATTGGAATTTCCAGAGGATGAAGAGTTAGGACTCTTGGAAATTGTCAAGGATTGACATCTTGTGAGTATGTCATCTATAAAGCTTTATGATATCACTCTCGTTGAGGAAATAAGAGTAATATCTTATGTGATACGTTTTGAGGAACGTAGAAATAAGATATTGTGATTATTCTTGGATTTAAAAGGATTAAATTAGAAATTGTTTAAAGAGATGTGTTAAATTATTCTTGAGTGCTAAATATGAAATGATGTTAATAAATAAGCAATATGTTCGACAATTGTGAAGACAAATATCAAAGTGGAAATGAACTGATTTGAAGAAAGACTTCCTTGAATTCAATATGGAAAATGCACGGAACGGAGAGCAATTTGATGGCGGGTCACCAATATGAACTTAAAAATTAACAAACTGGAAAATAAAATAGCAAAATATAGCTGAGAGTTCGAGAGGTTTGTATTACTTTCACGTAGGTAGAAATTAAAATCATGTGTTTTCTTACATTAGAGTGGATTTATATAGGCCTCTTGTTTATGGTCGTTACATATTTAATTCCTAAAATCACGCCCTCACTACTTCTCCAGGAATCAATTCCTCTGATCTTCTTCCTTTAATGGTTTCATTGCAATCCTTTTGACTAACAACTTCTTTCTCTTATGGTAAGCGTTTACTATATCTTTAAATTTTGCATAACGTCGTCAACCAACAAAAGATACTATTCTTGTAATTTGGTTTTGGGTTGAATGACATTGGTTGATCGCAACTGTCGATTCATGTTGTCCTCTTTCACCCCTTTTCTTTTGAGAGAAAATGGAATGTTTCCAGCCCATTTATTGTAGCATGCAGTCGACCATGTGTTTGGCCGAACAAAGCTAAAAAGATTTCTTTAATATGAAAGAAGATTAGTTAAAGGGGTCTAAACCTATGATATATATGCAAAGGGATCATAATATATATTAGCTTACCAAGTTTCGGAAACATTATGAAACACAACGAGGAAAATGGTAAACATTTTTGTTGACTACGACAAATGAAAACGTAAAACACTTACCGATAGGGATATGGTTGAAAATTAAACATGTTCTCTTTATAATTATTCACTTAATAAAAAACCGTTTAACCCTAATTTTCTCCTTTTTATCATGTATGTGTCTCCACACTCGCTTCACGCCACACCAATAGATCTCTCGACTCCTCTCTAACCATAGTCTTTATCTTTATTATCTCTCAGCGGAAAGAATAGTGTGATGGAGCCTGTGAGCAGCCCATACTCCAAAGTGACATGTTTATTCTCCTTTAAACTTTAGAAAATTACATATAATTTATGTTGTTGTTTTCTTCTAAAAGTGATTAATTGGCGTATTTAGTTTCCACTGTCTTGTATCATAGGTCCAATGCTTATAAAAAACTATAGGCGACTATAGGTGAGGAGGTTCTCGAGCGCCTAGGCGCTCATGAGTGGCGCTAGGCATACGCCTACCAATCAGTGCTGAAAACGTACAAGTTAAGCAGCATAATGTATTTAGATCATATAAAACATATTTATAATGAAACAAATCCAAGAATATCAAGAAAAAGATATGACAACATAGCAGAGGCCGAGAAGACGGAACAAGAAGACAAATAGCAGCGCCTACATACACTACTATATAAATTTAATTTAATTTGTTTTGTATATGGTTAAAAATTAGGCTACTTTTCTGAAAAATGTCCAGCCTAAATTATCCTTTCGAATAATCGTTAGAAAATCCTTCAGAATGGGGTGAAGGCTGTTATTAGCGCTATTAATACTACTAGAGCAATTCTGACGAAGAGAATTGATATCACATTCTGGAAAGGCTATGAAATCAGCTGCTTGATTCGCTTCATGGTAGCAATGTCTGATCTTTATATAATCGAAGTAAGCCAGAAATCTCTGCGTGTCTTTAATAATCATGCCGATCTCTCTTGGGGCATCCCAAATCCCTTGAACTGCATTTATGACTGTGAGGTTCTCTCCTTCTATCACGATCTTCTTGATGCCTAGCCGGTGAGCCTGAGCCACACCTACCCACATCGAAGTTGCTTCTGCCTGTAAAACAGAGGATGGTTGTATTTCTTGACTATCCATATAAATGATGTTGCTTAACCTATCTCTAATTAAAAAAAAAACGATTTTAGTATCTCCACTACGGCTTTTAGAGCCATCAAAATTTTGTTTGAAAAAACCACTATCTGGTTTTTTCCAGGCAATTTGTCTATTTTGTTTCATAGGTTTATGTTTTCTTTTCTCCAAATCCATATTGTTGAAGAGTCTATATGTTACTGTGATTTTTTCACTATGGAAATTATCTTTTGATGCATTCTAGAAAATAATCACATTCCTAAGGTTTCATAAATGCCACCATGTAAAGCATGCTAATTCAAAGTTTTTAATATATCCTCTGTTGAAAGATAGGTTGTCATTGAAATCATCACTCATAATGATAGTATCTAGTTCTTCTCTTTGTAATTCTCCTATTTCTTTTAGTACTTTTTTTGTGTAATTGCAAAGGATACATTCAGACGATAATCTATTGTAATGTCTATTGAGTCTCTCAGTAGTTGGTAAGGAATCAGAGCACGCTTTCCATAAGAAAAGCTTGATTTTTTGTGGTAATTTTAGGTGCCATATCCAAGACAGTGAATGGGAGTAGGTTTCATTGTTATTTAATTGTAGCGACGTCGTTGTCGTTTTTACGGAATATTTGCCATTAGGGGAAGGTTTCCAAATTAGTTGGTCCTCTAAGTCATGAAGTGGTATATGTATTGCTTTGATTTTAGTTGTAAGATGGGATGGTAAGACATTATTGAGCTTTGTTTCATCCCATTCCTTGTTCTGATTGATGAAGTTTGATACTCTTTCTGGTGGGTTTTGGGTATCTAGTATTCCGTTTAGGCTACTATTGCCGATCCACCTGTCGTTCCAAAAATCAGTTGACTTGCCATTTCCAATTTGCCACTAGAGCTGTTCTTGGAAACACTGACGAAGAATTAAAAGTCGAGTAAATTACCAAGAAAAGTTCTTAGGTTGGATATTAAAAAAAATTGTATTCCCTGATATATTTTTGTTTAGCGATCCTAACCCATGAATTATTTGGTTCTTTTATAATTTTCCATAGTAGCTCTGTTTGTAAGGATTTGTTGTTGATTTATGTTGTTCTGAATCCTAGTCCTTCCTTTTCCTTTGGAGTATAAATACGCTTCCAACTGATAAGTGGGTGAAAGCCTAAGGTGTCCATTTTATTCTGAAAGAAGGATTTATTTATTTTGTCAATTTCCTTCAAAATGCCTTTCGAGAGAAGGAAACTTTGCATAAGGAAATTTACCTTTGAAATAAGGTTTGCTTGGATAAGAATCGTTCTTCCAACTTGAGAGAGAGAATTGGCTTTCCATTTAGAGAGTTGTTTTTGTAGAGAGCTAGTGGCGTCGTGAAAGGTGGCATTATGGACTTTTCCACGGATAATAGGGATCCCTAGATATTTGTCAAGGTTCCGTGTTATGGGAACACCCAGGTTACTAGCCAAATCTCCTGATAGGGTTGTTGGAGTGTTCGAAGAAAATTGGACAAAGTTTTTGTGAAATTTTATTTTTAAACCTGTCTTTTCCGAGAAATCATCAAGAACAGTTTTGATATATAACAGAGGAGCTACAAGCTTCTGCAAAAATAATTGTGTCATCTGCGAAAGTTAGGAAGGGGATTGGAGTTCCATTTCTAACCAGATTAATTCCAATTTTGGGTTGGGTTTTAGTTATTCGGCTGAAAGAGTTCTTGCCAGAAATTCCATTGCGAGTACAAAAATATACGGTGCCATTGAGTCTCCTTGTATAATACCGCAAGAGGGCTTTTGAATGTTGCTAGGCTCGTTATTTACAATGACTGAGAAGGAAGCTGATGTTATACATTACATAATAAGAGAAACAAAATTTTCATCAAAGCCAAATTTTAGTAATATATGTTGGATAAAATCCCACTTAATTTTACCATATGCTTTTTCCAAGTCCAATTTGATTGTCATTCAGCATTTCTTTGCAGTTTTCTTCTTATTGAAAGAGTGGAAAACTTCATGTGCTATTAGTATATTATCCTGAATCGCTCTTCCTTCCACAAAAGCTCCTTGAAAAGGGTGTATCATTCTTGGTAATAGTGGTTTTAATTTATTTGTTATTATTTTCGTTATTATTTTATATGTTGTATTATAGAGGCTAATAGGCCTGAAGTGGTTTATGTTTAAAGGATTATCTATTTTAGGTATGAGTGCTATATACGCATGATTTGTTTCTTTTAGCATTTTACCATAATGGAAAAAAGCTCTAGTTGCATTAATAACGGATATACCAACCGTGTTCCAATACTTTTTATAGAAATCTATGGGGAAACCATCAGGCCCTGGCGTTTTATCGGCAGACATATCGTTTATTATTGTTGTGATTTCCATAGATGTTGGTAGTTTTAATAATCTAGTATTTTCCTCATCCGTTATTTCTTGTTGTATGAAATCTAGTGGTGGTAAGTTAGTTGAGTGATGTTGCTGGAATCTGGAGCTCATTTCCTTTGAAATCTCTTTTTTTATTTGCTCTTTGTCAAAGATTATAACTCCATCCTAATTTTAAAACTTTGTGATAGATTGTTTTGTGAATCTAATTTTAGCAATTGTTTGGTAATATTTAGTGTTCTGATCTGCCAATTTTATATGATTTGCTTTAGCTCTTTGTTTTCAGTACTTATGTTAGAACTTTAAAATGCTTTGGTATTGTTTGTTCAATTGTTCATTTGTTCCAGTCGTCTAATAGAGTTGTTACAATTTGGGGTTAGAGTCAATTGTTTATGTGCTTCTTCTAGTCTTTCTTCAGATTGTTTTAGTTGGTTAAAATTATGACTGAAAGTCTCCTTGGCCCAAGCCTTTGAGATTTTTTTTAGAATTTTTAGTTTATTTTGTAGTTTAAACATATAAGAGCCTTTCATCTTATACTTCCATATTTTATGTACTATTTTATCATAATCTTTGAAATCAGTCGAGACATATTCGAATATAAAAGTTTTTTTTTTTATTAGGCTGACCAATATTAAAAGTGATTAAGTAATGGTTAGAGGTTGTAAAAGGATGGTGTTTTACCGTTAAATTTGGTGTTATGTCTTAAATATCTAGATGGATAATAACTCTATCCAATTTTTCATATAGGGTGTTGGCACTACTCATTTTCTTACGCCATGTAAAAGGGAAACCATAGGTTTTAGTATTGATAAGACCTAAGTTATTTAAAAAAATTGTAAGTCTTCTAAATCTATTTGTATTTGTAGTTTTTGTACTGACACCACCAAGTTTTTCTGTATCATTTTCCAATTCATTTAGGTCTCCTACGATCAGGACTGAGAGTCCATGATTGACTATTTCTTTTTTTAGGTTGAGCCAGAATGTGTGTTTATTTTCTTCTCTAGCAGGAGCATATAGAAAGATACATAGGTAAGGGTTTAGATTATTTTCATGCTTATAGATAGCCATGAATGGATCTGTTTTTTGTAGACTTAGAGACTTGGTTTCTTGGTTATGGTTCCAAAGGATCCAAGTACCTCCTCTTGATTCTATAGAAGGGGTGAAGAAAATATCATTGAAACCTAATTTTTGAATTAATGCTGTCGAAGGTGGTAACTTACATTTTGTTTCTGTTAGTACAAGTATGTTAAGATTGTTAGATTTCCTGATAATTTGGATTTGTTCCCAACCTAGGCGTCTAATGCCTCTAATATTCCAATATCCTATATTCATAAGATAATTATTTCATTGAAAAATAGGTTATGAGTCACTATATTGTATATTGAGTTTTTATGTTTCCTTTGAAGACGGTGGGATCTCAACCCAAGTTTATGGGTAATGATTTGAAGATATTTGTGCAAAGTTTTGTAGATGTAGGTTTTGGCACCTCTAAGAAGAGGTGAGGCATAATGCATTGGCTTGTAGGCCGTAATAAAGGAGTAGAGATGGAGGATTGTTGTTGGTTGTAAACCAAACCAACTGCCCTGTGAGCTCTAATGCAAAGAATGGCAACAGAAAAGGGGAAGGCTAAGCAGCTAAAAATAGGGTCGAGAATAAGCAAGTTAAAAGTAACCTTGAAAGAAGAGGTTATTATAAGATATGAGTTAGGATAAATATGTAGAGCAATGCAGGAGAAAGCATAATTCTCCGATCCTTAAACAAAGCAGTCATAGTTAGAAGTCCATGCATGTCATTGTCAATTAGTCACTGAAACGCGCGTACTGTTTTGGCTAGGCTTACAACAACTTGTGTGAAGTGGGGATGCAATAATTGTTGGGTTTTTGGTTTGATATTTGACTAAAGCTTAACAAAGAAGATAGAGCACGTCAACAAGACTTCTTTCTTGGACTTATGCATCTGTTTTCGCCTCTTTTTCATTTACAGTAACTGTCAATTTCTTCCTTTTGTATGTGTCTTTCTTACTTCTCTAGGCCTCAAATAAAACTCGTGCATAAATATTTTGGGATTATTTTGCATCAGGAGGGGGGAAATGTAAATATGTAGTCCAGTATTAAATATATTATACAAGTTGTGGATGATGACTCCATGTATGATAATTAAGTTTCTGCAGTATACTCTCTTAGCTTAAAGTCATTTGCTATATACTTCCTTTTTCTATTTTTCGTAATTAAACACGTTGTTGACCGTATGAACTTTAGATGGCAAAACAGCTATGAACCAAGATTTAAAAGAAAAAAGGCCAATATTACAGAAAAATCCTAAATTTGAAATTTATTAAGAATAAAATAAATTTTATGAAATACGTCGAGACTCAAATTGAGACCAAACTTAGAATTTCTTAGCCTTATGTTATGATTGGGGGAAACTTTGCTTTTGGAAGTTTCCTTTGCTTTTTACATGGACTAGCTAGTTGTTGATTGGGTTGATGGTACAAAGTTTTTCCATGATTAAAGTGTGACCACATCAACATTATCATGAGCGCCATCATAGACTTTGATTGTAAATTGGCAGCCCAAATCTGTATCTTTGGTTTGATTCATTGTAACGAAAGGGACTACAGTAAACATGTATGTACAAAACCCACTTGGCATATGATGTTAATGTTATCATTGCAAAAGCCAGCTCATCCAAGGCTGCCACTTTAAACAAGTCTCAACAAATTTAGCCCTTCCGGAAAATTCCATTTACGCCTAGGCTCTATTAGGTAAATAATATTGATGCTGATGCTTATATTTATACTGATGTTGACGCTTATATTTATGTTTATGTTGATGCTTAATTTGATGTTGAAATTATATACTTAATTTCTGAATGTATGTTCGGTAAATAATACTTATTTTTATACCAAAATTACAAAAATGTCCTTAAAAGGGTAAATTTTGGTGTGCTTAATTTCTGAATGTATGTTCGGTAAATAATACTTATTTTTATACCAAAATTATATAATTGTGTCCTTAAAAGGGTAAATTTTGGTGTGAACCTTTAAAATCATTTTAACCTAAAGCAATAAAATTTTGGCTTTTTGTTGATAATTACCCCTTTTAAGCTTGCTTTAATAATTTTAACTTGAAGAATAATCTTTTTAACTTCTTAAGTTCTGTGCGAACCTTTAAAATCATTTAACTTGAAGCAATAATCAAATTCTAATGTCCAAAGAGAAATATATACAAAAACGTAATGTTCCACAACAAACAAGCAAATACAAGCATTTGCACACCCATGGTTTTCTGCTTAAGCTCGTTCCACGAAATATTTTTGTTTATCCTAATAATTTGTGTTTCACCCCCAACATATCTGAGCTTGCCAGTTACAGATGAAGAATATCTATAGAAGATACCTTCACCACTTTCGTAGCCAGATGGGTTTCGATGCATAGAAGCCATTGATTCGTGCCTATTATGTTCCTCATACAAAGATGAGTTATTTCTCTCGTAGTCCTTGGGACCTTTCTCCACTAATGTGAGCATAGATATGTCAGACCCACTTTCAGACTATGTACGAGTGATGCCCAAAAGACCTTTCAGTTCCATATAACCTGTTGCATAGTTAGAATCACCAGCCTTTGGATGAGCTGGTTTTCTGGGACGCATAAATTCCAGAGCAAATTCCTTGTCGGTCTGTATGGAAAAATTGACCGGCTTACTCTCTAGTAAACTGAACTCGTGAGGTTTTGTCCATATCCACCTGGAAAATATATGGCATGCCCTTTATCCTGAAGTAGGATGATGGTTGCAGCAACAGCATAGAGATGCAGTACCCTTAGATTATCAATTGCAAGATTGTAGTTGTTAAGGCTACTCAATTACCCAATGTAAAAATGCTCATAAGAAGCTCTCTGTGCATGCATAAATCCTACAAATCATTTTCACAAACCGACAAAAGAAACAAATGTTGGAGAGATGTGTCCGGGAAATTAGCAAAAGCAAGTCAAAGTAAAGCATGGAATCCGACAATATTGGTTGGGGTTGAAGATTATCATTTCTATAAAATTACAGATCTTTGAAGGGGAAAATAGATTATCAAAAATGCAAAAGACTAATTTGATTGTTTGCTATACAAACAAGCAAATACAAGCATTTGCACACCTCTAATAAATTGCATTTGGTTTGCTAACGTAATAGTCTTAACAAAGCAACAATTTCAGTGAAAGAAAAAGCAACAAACAATCGAGGCCATACATGACTAACAAGAGAAGAACGATCCATCATAACCAACCAAACTTGGATCTCCGAGTTGTGTCCTGTATCTATGACTATGGTCACACAATGACCATCTTGTTCAACCTTATGGACGTTTCAAAATCACCCAACAACCCCTTTTCCATATTTGCACCTTATTGAGCTCAAAGGCAGAGCATCCCCTCTATTTATCACTCTCAACAGGAAGAGTATTGGGATTCCACTGACACAAAATGGCTAAAATCAAAAGCCCTAAATTCAATTGAACCTAAAATCGATTGAACCTAAAATCAAAAGCCTAAATTCGATTGAACCTAAAATCAAAATCCCTAAATTCAAATTGGCTAATATCCAATCGAAATCCATCAGAACGAAACCCTAAAATCAAAAGCCCAAAATCGAGGAAGAAGAACAAGAACGGCGAAACGAAAACCAAACAATAAGCCATGGAAGAAAAGGTGAATGAGGGGAGAGAAGATGAAGAGTGAGGGGAGAGAAGATGTGAACGTACCTGCGGCGACTCATCAAGCTTCATGGAAGAGCAACTATGGAAGAAAACGCGAGTCGATGATGCCTTCGATAGGAGGCTCGAGAGATGTCGGGGGCTCGTCAAGCTTCAAGATTTGGAAAATTGACGAGGAGGCTCGAGAGATGTCGGGGGCAGTGGATGGAAAGAGATCTCCAGAAGTACAAGATAAGTATCCAAAGTAGGGGGTAATTACTTTTTTTCTGTGCCAATTAGGGCTCCGTTCGGTAATATACTTATATGTGCTTCTTTATGCTTTATTTTCTTCTTTGTACTTTTTTCTCCAAAAAAGTATGTTGGGTGGTTCGTTCGGTAATTATCCTTCTTCATGCTTCAAACTACTCTGAGTTGCTACCAGTTGCTCAAAATTGGCACAGAAAAAAAGTAATTACCCCCTACTGGAGTGCTTGTGTTCTTCAATTTCTACTTTTTTAGAAACCAAGAACTCGACCCCATATATAAATTTTATTGTGCTTCATCTTTATAAACTTCATAAAATCTCCTAAATTTTAAAATTGTACCCTTGAAAATATTTACCCGTTTTGACAATTTCAATTATTGGGTTTATTTAGTGACATGAATTTTCAGTTTTTTAGTTTTAAAGCATTTTTTACGTGTATCGATCTAATTGCTATAAGTTAGTAACTAGTTGATTTACCCGTGCCTTGCACGGGGCTTTTTTCATTAAATTTTATTTTATTTTTTAAGTGTAAGTTAATTATTTATTTTAATTTTTTGATATTAGAAAAATGACTTTAAAAAATATAAACAATTGTATATCAACAAAAATATAATATGAACTTCATATATTGTATATTAGTTGTCAAATTATAGGTTGTATCTATCTATCTATATATATACTGAAATATAAAATATAAATTTGATTTTAGATCATTGATATTAGAAAAATAACTTTAATATTGTATCTATCTATCTATATATATATATATATATACTGAAATATAAAATTATTCAATTTTTCAAGTGACAATTTTAATGAAGTAATGATGTGAACTTTAGAAATTTGATCAGACTTATGATATTGAAAAAGGAAATTAGATTCTATGGGTTTATAACAAGACATATTTTTTTTCGTCAAGTCATCAGTCCAGTCACACCTCTAACATTTACTTTTACACTTTTATAGAAATTGTAACAAAAAAATGGATCGGGTACGGTAAATAGGCAATCGTTTGACTACCAATTTATAATTTGTGAGTTTTGTTTTATTTTTTTCGAATCTAAAAGTTAGTTTTTCTTAATATTATCAATTGAATATAAAACCATCTTTTATAACAATAAAATAAAAAAGCTTGATGTCAATTATGTCATATAAACTACTCGTAAATACCAAATAATAAATGGCCACAACAAAATATGTCCATTTTTTTTAATTAAGTTCAACATACTATATAATTACTTAATCGAAACCTCCTAAGACTATATGTCCCACCGAAAATACGCATCTTTTACTATATGTTATGTGTCTTTACCTCCTTTTGACACGCCAAACATTTTTTTATAAACAATATATATTTTTAATTTTCAACTTCCTTCTTAACAGATTTGTTTATAGTTTGAGAGTAAAATTATTCAAAAACTCAAAACAAATCCATAAAGTTGTGATATTTTATTTTAATTTTTAAAGATATGATGTAACATAATTACTAAGTTTGGATAAATATATCCCCTTCTTAATCAAACTAAGACAAACCACTATCTAAAATTAAGTAAAGATCATTGCATTATAATTATATCGAATTTATTTCTGACTTGATATTTACAATCAAGAAAAAGGTCAAGACTATTATAATTTTATTTTTACACTATCTCAATATTATAATGAAACTCTTATCATAAAAATGTATATATTTAAAAATGTGGTGTTATGAATTGTTTATGGTGGATTGTATTAAAAGTATTTAATTATCTATGTTATATAAATTGTAGGAATATATAAATCAACCATTAGAGATAAAGAATGATTTTTGTAAGATTGTCATTATAACTATATTAAAATTATAATAGATAAAGAATGATTTTTGTAAGATTTTATAAAGAAATATAATTTGGGGTTTAAAATCAATAACTATCTTTACAATTGTTATCAAGAAAATAAGTATTATTTCTTTGCAATCTTAATTGTATAATAATAATAATAATAATAATAATAATTATTATTATTACTTTTATAGATGTAAAAGCATTTCAAAAATACTTTTTGTATCTTAAATTTTTCATAGTAATGTAAATAAAAGTTTTAAAATGATCTAGCACATGGGAGAATTTTTATGTTGTTTTCTAAAATTGATTACTTGAATGTAGAGGAATAAACGATTTACAAACCTTGATTTCTATAAATGATTAAAGTTAATAAGACTAAACAAGGTATTTAATTATATTTTTTATATAAAAATTAGATAATATATTCCTAAACAATATGAATTTATATTGATATAAAATAATGTAAGATAAGAATTTCATATATTTTGCCTAATTTGTATAAAAGCCTACCAGTTTGATAAAATATCTAATTTATATTCATTTAGTCACCAAAAAGCTACGTAAATTCCATGTGCTAATTACATATTTTGGTAATTAATGATATGGATTAATTATCAAACATAATAATAAGTGTAAAATAGTAAATAGATATAATATAGCTTTCCTTATTCATCTACAATGACATCACCTAGATATATTATATAAGCTACTACTAATTTATATGGTAAGAAAGATATAGCTAATTTAGGTTGATAATTGGGCTTTAATTTATAAAATAATGTAAGGGAAAATAGATAAATGGGTTAATTAAGTTGATGACTTGGCATAGCTAGAAGGTTGACACCTAAGAGAGATAGTTATGGCTTTAGTAATAGTATATAGATTATCTAAAATTTCAAAACTCTCGACTAGATATTGAAAACCAAAAAATGAGTTTTACTAGATATTCACAAGGTTACCAAACCAGCCGTAAATAGTAATTGTGATTTTAACTTCTCATTTAAAAGAAAGGTTTTAACTTCTCATCAATATATATTTAAAAGTTAGCTTTCAGGTGCATTAAAAGCTAACTTTAAAGCCCCCAAATATATGACAGCACCAAAACAATTTTTGAAATGGGCCTAGCTATTAAACCCCCAGAATATATCCAGAAAAACCCCTAGAATATATTTCTGAAATGGGCCTAAAGGGCCTTCTACGGTGGTGTTCGGATGGCCCAGCCTAGAATAAATCCAGAATAAACCCCTAGAATATATCCAGAATTGAATTTCTGGATAGTGTTGACCCTTTGAGCTGCACCTACAGCAAGATAAATCCAGAATTGAATTTCTAGAATTATGACACTGCCTTTTCACCTGCACAAGTAAGTAACGTATGAGAAACATGGCCTTTAAATAGTGCTGGTGATATCCACATATGCCATCGCCCACTGCAATTATAGGAATTACCTCTCCTATCATACACAACATGACTTCGAAAGACCTGCAGAGCACGCATTCCTCGGATGTTTCTTGTACTGCGTCCATGAAAGGGAAAGGTGTCGGCATCATTACCGGACCCACAACTCCTTCCAACAAGAACGAATTTGGTGTAGCGGTGGTCCACTCAGACAACTCCTACATTTCTCTTGCCAAACTGACCTTTGGAACGGCCTGCACAGTAAGAGTGATGGTATGCCGTAAGTGGGAGTCGACTGATTTGAAAGGCAACCCTATAAGCACCGATTATATAATATCAGATGAGCAAGTATTGTATTCTTACTTATGAATTGCCTTTTTGCTACTGCATAATTCATGTCCACATGTACTGTTTTTGGTTGTTAACCCTAAGTATTTTTTGGACTCTACAATAGGGAGGGGCTATACATTGTACTGCATGGAGAGGAATTGCCCAGCGTTTTACCCCAACATTAGAAGAAGGCAATGGTTGCACTATTAAAGGGTTTACCTTGAAGCCAAACAAGGATAAATTCCGGCTGCGAAACGGTGACAAACATTGTATCCACCTCGAAGGCAATACCGTAGTCAAGAAACTCCAATGTGATACTTCCTTCTTTCAACGGTATCCCTTTCAGCTAACACCATTTGAAGATATTCATTGAATGGGTCAAAGTTCCTTCTTGGTATGCCATTATTTATACACCTGAAATATTGAAGCACAACAAAGTCAACCATTTATACTAATCTGTGATTCATTACTGTGCAGATGTGATAGGCATTGTGAGCCGTATTGGGCAAATCAATCCCACTAGAAATAGTTCTCAGTTGCTTGATATCCATATTCAAAATGAAAGGTACCTTTTGATTCTTTGTCTAGGGTGATACATATATAGTTACTTTATAATACCTGGAAATAATTATCTGATTTTGTTCCTGTGCATTATTTGTGATATAGAAATCTACCAGTAATTCTCTGCCAATAAAAAAAGACAACAAATTAACATACTCATTCATGAGAAATAAGTCACCCTATACTTAACCACTACCATAATGAGTTTTAGACCATATCACCAAAAAAAAAACGTGCAGCAGCAGCATTTGCATTATAAATGCTTGATATCCATATTCAAAATGAAAGGTACCTTTTGATTCTTTGTCTAGGGTGATACATATATAGTTACTCTATAATACCTGAAAATAATTATCTGATTTTGTTCCTGTGCATTATTTGTGATATGGAAATCTACCAGTAATTCTCTGCCAATAGAAAAAAAGATAACAAATTAATATACCCATTCATGGGAAATAAGTCACCTTGTACTTAACCACTACCATAATGAGTTTTAGACTATATCACCCAAAAAAAAACACGTGCAACAACATTTGCATTATAAACATATGTAAACTAGTCTGGTATTCAATTCTTAGCGTTCAGATGGATTTGTTTTTCATGAAATATTAAATTTTCCTTTACATGGACGCTTAAATAATGAAATGAGATTTGTCCTTCCAGCAAATGCTCTTACATACCATGTTTGTCTTGAATGACTATATTGAATTTGGACTACTTTATGATTGTTAGATTACTGCTTACTAAAATGTAGAAATGTTTACCTTCCAATCTTTGCAGAGGCAAACATATACGAGTGATGCTGTGGGGCAGCCTGTGCGATCAGTTTGTCGAGAGAAATGCTAGCGCGCAACCCAACTATGTCCTCATCCTGCCTGGCATGCATGTGAAAGAGTGGAGAGGTTCAAACTACCACTACTTTGTACTGTTATTAGTGAAAGGCTAAGAAAACCTGCCTAATGAAATGAACAATAAATAATATAACACAAACAGAATTACACCCCCTTTGTACCTGAGTAATGTATCTTTTGTCATCCATCTACCACACTTCGAACCTTTCAGTTTTTTGACCCATTTCTTATAAAAAACTTTAGTATGGGAATGATGCATCCTTTTCCTACCAAGTACCAACCCAGGTTATATCAAAATGTAAGGGTATCTTTTCATACGAAAAAAAAACTACATCACAACAGCAGGAACAAAGAACAAATGCACATAAGATTGTTGGCTCTAGCTAGCTTAGAACACATATGTCTACCAATTGAGAGTTGTGAAATGAGTCGAATCATTCTCTGGGAAGTATTAAGGTCTGACAAAGGCATGAGCAAGGAAAGTGGTATTCAAATGTTCCTTTTCCCTTCCATTTCCTGCTGTCAGATTATTTTGTTATTTTCCTTTTACACAAAAGTAAAATAATGCTTCTAAAGCCTTAATTAAAAGTCTGTTACAACCATTTAGCAATTTCTGAATTCTTTTCCCCATCTCATTTCATCCATATACAGGAGAGATATATTTATCAAGCACTTCAGCAACCTCAATCCAGGATGCCAAAGAAATCTCTGAGATACAAGGATTAAGTCATTACTGATGTACAACATTCTGTTCTTAAAACTTACCATGTTGTGGCTTGATATGACTTACTTACTAAATTTCTCACTACAGGAACGCACACCTTTCTCCTATTGTGCATCCACTCGGTCCCCAAGTCCCAAGAGATGGAACACTCCTACAACTACTGCACCTGGGCAGGGAGCAAAAAGAAAACAATAAAATGGCAAGTTTTGCCCATTCGAAACTTTCTCTTATTTACTACATATTTGTGACACATTATCTGATTCACCTTTTGTGATGATAGGAATCAATAGCCCTCCACTGCAAAGTGAAGATTGATAATGTTAGAACAAAACATGGTTGGTATTATTTCTCATGTGCCATTGGCAAATGCAAAAAAGGGGTCAGTAAGGTTGATGACTAGTTCTGGTGTGACTCATGTTCGAAAATCTGTGAATTTCCCCAAACAAGGTAAGCTGTTTCAGATTCCTTTTCACAGTTCTAAACCTCTTAAGATTGCACAAACTAAATCAGAGCTAGGAAAGTTTATATCCTAAATAATTGCACAGGTCTTGCCTTCAAGTTCAGCCACTTACATAGCATCCTAAGTTCAACACTTATTTACCTTGGCACATTATGCACAGGTACCGGCTGCATTTGGATATTTCTGATGAGTCATCCTCCATGGCCATCACTGTCTTCGATGAGATAGCCGAAGCCCTACTAAAAAAAAAGCCAGCAAGTTGTTGAAAGAAGTCGGCGTACGTATTTCAGCCACATTGAAGTAGCAAAACTGGAAAAAAGTTACTTAAATTACCTTCTTACTCCCTTGGTGGGTCTTTGATGTAGGATGATGTCGATGAAAGCGTTCTCCCCGAGGAAATCCATTCCCTTACAAATACATATCACCTCCTAGAACTGAAGACGCATACATACTTTAATCATGGCGACCATGAAAGCTTTACTGCAAGCAAGATAGTTAGGAGCTTACCAAGTGCAAAGGTATTGAAATCCCATTTCCTGCTTGTAATTTATTACCCTTCTTACCTGACCTTCCCACATGCGCAAAATATCATGTGTAGGATGTTACCTATGATGTTGTTCTCCCAAAAGAAGTCTGCCCAGAAGCTGAAACGCTGCATACAAAGGAGAATTTAACTCACCAAGAATACTCAGAAGGGACTAATACGTAAGGAAGACTATTGGAGCTAACATATATGAAAAAATATACTAATTAAATCTAAGGCTGGGTAACAAATTACCCTTATCGTAATTGTTTTCAGATCAGCTGAAGGCATGGAGTTACGCGGCAAAACCGAGTCCCGGTCCAAAAAGCAAAAACTGAGTGGCTTCTCATCTGAGCAGGAGCAAACTGGTGACCTGCAAACAGACCGCAACACTACTAGGTATGAAACATTTCTAATCTCTTTTCACTCCTCATTTAGCATTATTTTGTTTTTCATGTAATTGCATAACCAATCCCAAAAAGGAGATTGTTTGCCATCGATGACGAGGACTGAAAGCAAATCTTGGTCCTTAGTATGGGTTACATAGGCAATATGGAAAAAATAAATTACATCCCTTTTTCAAGATTCCACCCGTTTTCAAACATTATAGCACCTAAGCTCTTCAATTCATTACTGAGTAAATCAAGGCTTATATGTGAAGAATCTTCTTTATGACTATGAAGTTAGTTCAATACAGGTGTTTAATTACTTCAAGATTTGGACCAGTGAAGTTAGTTCAAACTATGCCCAATTGCAATTTGTTTAGCCTATTTCTATTTTCGACAAGCAGCTTATATCACTTGCACTGAAACAACACCTAAAGATTAACCTTTTTTTAGCAACTTCCCTAAAGTATTTATACTTGGAATTAAAAATTTTAAATATTGTTTGTTGAGTCATGAAGAACATTAAGAGTTTAATTTTGTATAAATCAAATTAGAGTACTAACATTATTTAATATATCTATAGGTTAGTTATGATACAAACTTAATTAAAATAAAGATGACAATATATTCATTTTAAAATTATATGAAAATGGCTTTGAACTTTGGGAATATATATTCACCGGACTAGATGAAAAGGTGGAAGGCTATACAATGAGAATCGATACGTCCAATAAACTTACCAAGTTTAAAATCTGTAATTCGAATGCTCGCATTTGACAAACTCAAGTAAACCTCCCGTAGTACCTGACTTAAATCAGAGTTGCCACCGAATATCACAGTGTGCACAAAAACAACCTGTCATGAGAGGCAAAAGTCACAAATAAGAACTTCTATAAAGATCTATAACTACATTGTGAAACAGAACCAGAAAAGTAGGTCGAGTTCTAAGCCTAAAATGCAGTTGACTTACAACGGAGCCTTCTTAAAGTGTTCTCAGAGCACTGGTTTTGCATAAGCTACTGACACCATTCTTCGTTTGTGGCTCGCTCCCCACATGTGAAATTTTCAAAAGTACATCGTACTATTCTAATCTCCAGAGAAGATCTACCACCAGTTGCTTCATCTTACACCTAAGACACAATCTAATAGTATTAATTTTCATGGAAGTCACCTTTAATCAAAGAGTTCAACATAGAATGCCACCAGAATACAGTAAGCATAACAACAAATACAAACTCTCAAAAGGCAAAATACAATTCTTATATTTATTGAAGGAAACATGTCTGACCAAGTACTTCTCTAACACTAAAATTCAACATAGCTAGCTTTGAAACAGAACAAATTCTGCTGATGTTTTTTTCAGGCTACTGTTTGACGAAGAGTGGAAAATCACATTTGAGGTTATAACATATTGGATTAAGCAAAGCTTTTCTAAAGACATCTTAACTTGCAGTGCAACATGCACTTTCCAGAATTTTCTTAGTAATGTTCAACAACATCCTACATAGTCTTGTTCAAAGGCATCTACATCTTCAAGAATAATCTCAACTTTTCTAAGGAGTTTGTAGAGGTGTGCGAGGTTTCCCTTATCATTCATGTATTTATCCCTCATAAATGATGAATGATAAAAATGCATGATCATCCTCACAATATTCAAGCTATTGGTAGCTACATATGGGAGACTGGAATTTATTGCAGACGGAATCAACCGAAAGAAGCATTAAAGGAAAACATTGAAGAGGACAGAAACAAAAGGCATAGTAAAAATGGATATAATGAAGACCTTACACTCCAAATACAGGTCAATGGCACGGGATAAATGCTTTAAACCAGCCACTTCTTCAAGGAGAGATACGATAGGAGTAAATGTCATGTTGTTTACATCTGGTGCCAGTTGTACAGTCTCTGCCCACTTTGCCGGACTCTGCTCAAGATCATCTCCTCCTCTCCTTCTCAAGATGATGGTAACATCCTGAGGCATGTTTAATGGTAATTCATCAGAAGCTGATTAAACCCTCCCCTAAACCAGCAAACCCAATCCCCCTATGTATCAAAGGAGAAAAACAAAGATAATGGTATATGATTATACCCTCATGGAAGCGAGACAAAAAATGTGGAGAGCTCGAAATCCATAAACAGACATATATATGATACTTTATGTGAAGAGCGTCTGAGAGAGTTGATTGAAGCATGTAACACTAACCTTATCCTTGTACTTCACAGGGGTAGCAGTAGTTTGACTGTCAATAAATCGCTGATCTCCAATTTCTTTTACATACTTCTCAATGTCAGATGTTGGCAAGGGAGAAGATTGGTGTTGTCTTACATAAACTACATCTCTTCCACCAATGGTTGCAGATATAACAACATGGGTGCCATAATTTTCTATAAAACTGAAAATAATGAACCATAAAAACAATAAAAGTCTCAGTTTAAAGTTCTTAAATTTAAGAAACCTCTTATATATCTCCAATAAGTTCTGTTTATTCCATATTTGGACCGCAATAGCCAAGCATGATCCACCAAAAAAAACATGAGATCGACACAATGGAAGCAGTAAGCATTGAGATAGTTTGAAGTTCTTCAGAATTGAAAATTCACATCAAATGAGTACAACTGACCCCTAATAAAGCAAAAAATTATCCCAAAGCAAAACCGAAAATTTTTCCAACATACCCAAGTGTTTCAATAAGGAAGACAAATATAATGCAATAAACATTTAAATCTGAATTTTAAGAATTTGTTGAAGCAAATATTTGTTTAAGCAAATATTGGTTCTCAAATTCAAATATCTCAAATTCAAATATTGGTTCTCGAATTCTTCTTAAAGTGTCCGCTCAATAGCTAGCATGGAATTCAGGCCACCAAGCTGTACATAACAATGAAAAAGTTAGGCTATAGCGCCTCAGAGGTACCTTGAAAAAATATCTTGTTACCTTTGAATTTACTTTCAGTAGCAAATTAGTCAGAAATTGGTCATTGACCCTTGTAGGAGCCATGCACTGAGTCACAACACCAAAATCAGCCAGGTTCTTCTTTTTCCAAGGACCTGAAAAGTAGGGAAACACCTACATAAAAACTTCTAGATCGATGAGATATATCAATAGTAACAGTATGATTACGTCAAATACAGATGTAATCAGTTCCTACATAATGACTTTGATGCAATAGTAACGGTATTTTAAACAGCCACTCATAAAGCAGAAAACTTCGTCAAATACAAATTAAGCCAGGATAATAATGACAGAAAAAAATGTACAGAAATATTCGGAAAAGGGAAACCTCTATCCAATTGCGAAAATGTAACAGCAAAGAAAATAACTTTCAACCGATTAGCAACCAAGAAGGTAATTAAACTTCTGAATTAGGTACCAAACAGTGGACTTACCACAAATCTACATAATTGTTGCAATGTTCATGGACAAACAAAATAAGGTATATAATTAGATGAAAAAAAGACAATGCAGTATCCAACATAATAATAACCAACAATGTGCTATTGATGCACTTATAAACACAATAAACAACCAATAGTTACGTGATAAATACAACAACATGTTGCTGGTGCATTAGCAAACACAATAAACAACCAAATAGTTGCGTGACAAATACAGATATTATCGTAGAGAATGCACACCACACAGAGGAAGAGAGTTCCATGTGATCAGAATAACTTCACATGTCTGGATCCCCAAGGAGAAAATGTTCATGCCTAATTCATGAAACAAGATGAACATGCCCTATTGTGTGTAGAATTCAAGACATGATTCATTTGACTTCCAATATTTTCTCAGCCTTTTGACCATAATAATCAACCCCAACCCACAATTTTGTATCACTAGGTAATAACCTTTACAAGCAAATAAACAGCACTGCAACACGAGAGAAATCAGGACGTTATAAATTGCATCTCTTGGAAGGAAACCTTCAATAATGAACAATATCAAAATGTTTTCACAATAATTACCAATAAAAATGAGGAGTAGAGGGTTCAAAGGGAAAAGAGAGGTTGTTATTAACAGTTTAACACTAGACAGATCAAGTTATCAAAAGATTCAAAAAAACAAAGAGATTGAAAGAACAAATTGATATGAAAAAAAAAAAAGATCAGGAGTTTCACCTCATAACTTGGCAAATTACAAGCATGACATCTAAAACATTCAAGATGCCAAAATGCACCAAGCAGTTCAGGAATCGGCCAAAGTCTATGGCAACCAACACACATCCTGCTTGAGAGGGAAAAGATGGAAATCAAATTAATATAATAGTTTCTTCCCTAATTTTCCATATCAATTATCAAGAAATTAAAAATGAGTACATTAATTAAGTTTCAATCCTGAAGATGTGCTGTTATTTGGAATTATATAATTTGACTCAAGATGTCATTCGAACAAAACTTCTGCCTAATCCTAAGGCCATCATCACGAAGTTGATTAGATAACTTTTAATTGTACAATCGGGTTTGTATAGACCATAGCCGGCGACAAAGAGAAAGAAATATGAAACCCTAGAAATTGAAAATCAAAGACTAAATCGAAGAGATTACTGAATAGATAGATCGATCAAACATAAATACATGCTTTTAGCACTCGGGTGGCCTCGTCTCCACACTAGAAAATCAACTGGAACACTGGATGCTCGTAATCGCCGCTGCCTGCTCAAAATCGCCACATCCTTCTCGAAATCGAGCTTCGCCTCGCCGCTGCCTGCTGAAAATCACCGGCATCTTCTCGCCGCTTCCTGCTCGAAATCATCGGCCTCGACTCGCCCTTGCCTGCTCGAAATCACCGACGCGGCCTCGTCTCGACCCAAGAACACCGACTGCTCCGTTTGGGATGGAAACTGTCTCGAGCTTATAGGGTTTCATAGTCGGGATTCGAGAAGGAAAGAACGAAAAGAAAAGGGTTTTTATATTGTTCATTATTGTGTGTAGAAGCCCCCGCATGTTGCTGCCCAAATCTGAAAATAGGGGTTGATGTCTGCTGATGACCGAGGTTGAAGATGAGCTTTGCTCTCTTTTTTTTAAAAAAAATTAAAATGTGGCAAAACGATGCCATCTTGGTCCCATGCCAAACGACATTGTTTGGCTAAAAAAATTAAACACTCTATTTCATTTATGAAAAATCAAAAAAAAAAACCCTACTCTCTTTCATTTCCCCATTTCTGCACATTAGAATACCCCAATTCCAGTTGTTCGAAATTGTTGCATTCAACACCGCGCACAGCGCACTCACGCCAGCCTGAACAGCCAGTCCTCCTCCGACGGCGACGATTCGCCACCGCCCACCGGCAGCCCCGCCTTTTCGACGACTGATTAACTGTGAGTTGTTCCCGCCTCCCCTATATGTTTTGATAGATGAAATTATTTTTTTGTGCTTGAATAGATTTTGGTTAAATTGAATAATTTTTTGCTGGATTTGCACTGAATTGATTTTGTATAGGTATTTAGATTTGTGGACTATATCTTGAATTTTATTGATAATTGGTTGAAAATTGAAAATTGAGATTGATTTTGTGTGAATTGGAAATTGGTTGAAGATCAAATGTGAATTTGGTTTTTTTCCCTTACTAGGATTATGGACAAATTTGTTATTCTGAGTAAGAAATCAACAATTCCAACTATCGAGCCTCCGAACAAAGAAATAAGAATTATACTATATCCATTTTAAATTTACATAAAAGTTACTTTTATTCTTTTGCATAGGTTTTTTAATACAAATATGAATTAAGATTAACTAAAGAAACATATGTTATTATTCTACTAATAATATACCTACACATCTAATTGAACATAGCAAAGTCATGCTAATCTTTCAACCCTAGGTGCAGCTTCAAATACCCAATTCGTAGAACATCTGTATTCAGCCTTCGCGAAGTCACTATAAGTTCAGATTGTCGTTGGCGGAATGAAGAAAACTAAGCCGATGAAGAAGACTGCCACGCCAAACACCAGAGGTACCGTCTACACCAATACTATACCTACACATATGGAATTGAACACCATGACGCAATGACAATTGCATATGCAGGCGAGTTACCCAGTTTTACAAATTTAGGCTTTCCAATACAATTATGCACAACCACGGTATGGAGGAAAGATGGACTGGTTCAGACCTTTTGTGGCTTGCAAATACCAAACTCATGTATATCTACCTAAGTAGTGGTGACCACACATCCTAATCATCAGTTGCGCCCATCATGAACAACACACATACTTATAAATCGTACTACTTAATGGCAACAGGGCACTTACCAGATGTCGCCTCGGAAGAACAACCATCAAATATGTATCAATCACACCAACGTATGCCAACACGCATTTTTGATATGGAAATGCACAGTCACATACATCCTTATATCAACATATTGTCAACCTACACATATAAATAAGGGATGTGCACCAAAGATGGCATTATAATCTCAATATCACATGTCTACAGGCAACAGTGCAGGTGTAGCCCCCACGCAATCAGTAAAGGTGTATGCAGCACATAAATCAAGTTGTAAGATCAATCCATACTTACATTTAGCAATTCATATCGGCACAAATTGTTTACTAACCATCGATTGTCATACCAGGGACACAAGTATTATATGAGAAGTTGGAGTACCCTAAATATAAATGTCGTTTCTGCAATGCCAGCATGTGGAAGGAGGAAAAAAAAAAACAGCAGCAACAGAGGCAAATCTCACCTTCTCCATATGCTATCAAGAAGGCAAGGTCAAGCTCCCAACATTACAAGACACCCCAGAACCCCTAAAACATCTGCTATAAGGAAGCAACCCTGAATGTGCAGATTTCAGGCAGAAAATCCGGATCTACAACAACATATTTGCATTCACATCATTTGGGGCCCGAATTGATGAAAAAATCAACCAGTCACGCGGGCCGTACACTTTCAGGATTTCGGGCCAAAACTACCATAAACTAGGTTCACTTATGCCTGAACAAGGAGCCCCACCCAAGTATGCTCAGCTGTACTTCTCCGATACCGGATATGAATTGCGCAATAGGATGGGGTGCATGAATCTGACCGATAAGGACATAGACCAATCAGTCGTGCTGGATTTGATGCAAATGTTGCATTCGACTAGCAGTGTAGCAAAGGCATTTACAATGGCGAGAGATTGGGAAACATCAAATGACTCTATGGAGTTCATACTCAAACTCCTTGGTGAAAGGAAGCCAAATGAAAGGCAATATAACCTCCCTACAGTTTCTGAAGTGGCTGCCCTAATTGTGGGAGACTTTGGCCAGAGTACCGCCCCAAGAGATGTTTACATACAAAGCAAAACAAGAGGCCCACAAAGGATATCTGAATTGCATCCCCTTTACATGTCTCTACAGTATCCACTACTCTTTCCCCATGGTGAAGATGGCTTTCATGAAAACATTTCATATTATTCAAATAGTGGAAGGCGGAAAACTCAAAGGGGACATGTTACAATGAGAGAGTTCTATTGTTATAGAATTCAACAACGGATTGATGAAGGGACGACACTCTTACGCGGAGGGAGGTTGTACCACCAATTTCTGGTGGACGCATATACTGCAATGGAGGAACAACACCTACGCTGGATCAAATTCAACCAAAAACAACTACGGGCTGATTTGTATAATAATATATGCGATGCAGTATTGAAAGGCGACACTGAAGCAAGGTCCATTGGTAAACGAATAGTTCTCCCGACAACCTTCACTGGCAGCCCGAGGTACATGGTCCAAAACTATCAAGACGCAATGGCATTATGCAGGACATTTGGAAACCCTAGCATGTTTATCACATTCACAGCTAATCCAAAATGGACAGAGATAAAAGAAATGCTAAAGGAATTAGAAGGGCAACAAGGGGCTGACAGACCGGAAATCATGATGCGTCTTTTCAAGCGGAAGTTATCGCAACTAATGCAAGACATCAACCAAAAGGCATTTTTGGGCAAACAAATGCTGGTATCATCTTCTTTACATAAATATTCCAAATACACAATGCATGAATATTTAAACCTACTTTTCCTAATTCTATATTCATAATCTAATCATGCTAACATGCACATATTACAAATATATTTAGTTCACTCATTCCATAGCACAATATTTAAGAATGCTTATCGCATTTCATGTTACTAATCCGTTGATTTTAAAATTAATCACAGTTGTCTACACAATAGAATTCCAAAAAAGGGGTCTTTCACATGCACATATTTTAATTTGGCTACAAGAAGAGATGCAGGCAAAGACAACAAGGGACATTGATGAAGTCATTTCAGCTGAAATCCCTTGCAAGGAAAGAGATCCAGAAGCACATAAAGTTGTGATTGAACATATGTTGCATGGGCCGTGTGGTGAGGGAAACAAAAACGCACCATGCATGAGTAATGGTGTATGCAAGAAACATTTTCCAAAGCCATTTTATGCAGCCACTACTCTTGATGAAGATGGTTATCCCGTCTACCGTCGAAGACAGAATGGGGTATTTGTGCAAAAAGGAAAGACAAATCTTGATAACCGATTTGTGGTGCCATACAACAGGTATTTGTTGTTAAAATATCAAGCCCACATTAATGTGGAATGGTGCAATCGTTCCAGAGCAATAAAGTACCTCTTCAAGTACATCAGCAAAGGCCCCGACAGAGCAACTGCAGTCTTTATGCAAAGCATAAACAATGCTGATAATAGTGAGTCAGGGAAAAAGGTTGAAGTAGATGAGATCCAACAGTTTCTGGAGTGCCGTTACTTATCTGCTTGTGAAGCTGTGTGGCGGATCTTTGCTTTTGATATTCACTATTCCAGGCCGCTTGACATTTCACTTGCCCGATCAAAACCCGGTCACAGTTTCAAATAGTCAGGACTTGTCAGCATTACTGCAGAGGGAAGAAGTCAAGAAAACTATGTTCACTGAATGGCTTACCCTAAATACCATAAATGTTGAAGCAAGACAATACACATATACAGAAATACCTACATCATATGTGTGGAATGCAACAGACAAGGTATGGACTAAAAGGGCCCAACAAAAGCCAATTGGGCAGATTGTGTACTGTCATCCAGCTGCAGGGGAGAGATACTATCTTAGAATGCTCTTTAATGTTGTCAAAGGGCCAAAGAATTTTGAAGAGATCAGGACGGTGGATGGGTCAACATATGACATCTTCAGGCAAGCTTGCTATGCATGCGGCATGCTAAATGAGGACACTAAATGGACGGATGCGATTCAAGAAGCACAAGTATGGGCAATTGGACCCCAGCTACGGGAATTGTTCGTCACGATACTACTTTTTTGTGATGTCAACAGCCCCGCCAAACTATGGGACCACAATTGGGAGGCACTTTCAGAGGACATACTTTACCAAAAGAGAAAGCAGTTCAGATTCCCAACCTTAGAGCTTAGTAAGAATCAAATTAAGAACTATTGTTTATTGCATATTCAAGACATACTTGCAAGGAATGGGAAAGGACTATCAGATTTCCCGGATCTACCAAAGCCGGACAAAAGTTTGCTCACAAATATGGATAATAAACTAATTCAAGAAGAGATGGCCTATAGCACTTCAGAAATGGATGACCTACACCGTACCCTTCTCGGAGCACTAAACTCATATCAACTCATTATTTATCAGAAGGTCATACAATCAGTTCAAAATCAGGCCGGGGAATTCTTCTTTGTTTATGGGCCAGGAGGCACAGGAAAGACTTTTTTGTACAAAACCATTATGGCAAAATTAAGATCTGAGAGGAAGATTGTGTTCGCCGTTGCATCATCAGGTATGTAATACACACATTTTACAAAGCACAACACAAACTACTACAAGGTATTGCATTATTTCCAAACTAACATCCTTAACAAAATTACTTACCTCCACATTGTTACCTTAAATTGTATAGGAATAGCATCGCTACTTCTTCCAGGAGGCCGGACAACTCACAGCAGGTTCGTCATCCCAATCGATCTGCTTGAGAATAGCACCTGTGGTATCACACAGAACTCACATTTAGCCCAACTAATGCATGAGGTTCAACTGATAATTTGGGATAAGGCCCCAATGACGCAAAGGTTTGCATTTGAAGCACTCAACAGAACATTGCAAGATATTCAAGGCATCAAAAAAGAGGAAAACAAACAGAAAATGTTCGGAGGCATTACAGTACTACTAGGAGGAGATTTCAGACAAATCCTGCCGGTGATAACAAAGGGAAAAAGACAAGAAATTGTGCAAGCATGTATAAACAACTCTCCTTTGTGGCAAAGTTGTCAGGTATTGACATTATCACAAAGCATGAGAGTGAATGAGCGTCAGAGCAATGGAACGATCGACACCTACAAACAAAAGTTCAATGAGTGGATCCTACAGGTGGGCGATGGGAATGCAAAAGCAATAGCTCTTGATGATGAGGATGAGGCAACGTGGATTGACATTCCCCAACAATTCATCATTATGCCAGGAAATAACCCGATTGCACAGATAATTGATGAAGTGTTCACTGATTTTGCCCCAAACCAGAAAAACGCATCCTACCTCCAGGAAAGGGCTATTCTCACACCACTAAATGAAGATGCAGACAAGATAAACGAGCATATGTTCAACACATTGCAAGGAACAATGCATACATACAAGAGCTTTGACGAGATCTGCATGGCTTCGACAGACATCGCACAGTAGGAGCACATGTACCCCATCGAATTCCTGAACAAACTTAATTTCTCAAGTACAACTACATTTAAGAATACACACTCCATACTAAAAAACGAAACCTACCCCTTACACCATGTGGAGTTATGTACAATTTTGTAACAGGTATGCCTCCGCACATCCTTAACCTAAAAGAAGGGTTGCCGGTCATGCTCATGCGAAATGTTAACCCTACCCAAGGACTATGCAACGACACACGACTCATAATTACACATCTAGGTGAATGGGTCATCGAGGCTGAAATCATAACAAGCACAAACATGGGAAGAAAGGTGCTTATTCCGAGAATTACACTAAGTTCAACAAAGACAAAATGGCCATTTGTTATGAAGCGTAGACAGTTCCCCATTAAACAATGCTTCGCAATGACTATCAACAAGAGTCAAGGCCAGTCTTTAAAGCATGTGGGTTTATATCTTCCAAAACCCGTTTTCTGCCACGGCCAACTGTATGTTGGTATTTCACGTGTCACAGAGCCACAAGGACTGAAGGTATTGATTGTGAATGAAGGAAACCAACCCAAAAACCGCACAAAAAACATTGTGTTCAAGGAGGCTTTCAACAACTTAGCATCACAGGCAAGCTTATCCTAATAACACTACCCAAACACTAATTACATTACACGTATTGTTATTTAATTTGTACCAACTATTATCCCTTATACTTCTTTTTGGAATACAACCCTCTAATACATTTCTTGTGTTGCTATTACAATACACAATTCACATCAGGTAAACAATGCGGCTTCCACCACTCCAGCATAAAGCAAGAAACAACGAAGAATCACAAAAACAGGTACGGTTATATTATGCTAACAAAAAACACGTATCAAAGTTCAACATATGTTCGTCACATAATTACCTCATTTTGTCTCCTCAGGCCCTGGGTCAGCAACCCTCGCAATGAGCATCATCTATTGGAGGCAACACACTCGATGCACTTTGGAATGACATGGTTTCAATTTTTATAGCGTACACAACGCATAATATCGGCATCAAACTATATAACCATCTTAATTTTTCAATCCAAATCAACAACTTCGATAGCCTGTAAACAAGAGATTGGTGAGGCTATGTGTGGCAGGTGGCATGGTCGAATATGAGAGAATTAAGCATGATTTTTGTGATAACTGGGTTCATTGAATGACGGGAAAAAAAACATTGTCTTTATTATTGCAGTGCTAAAATGTAAAAAAGAGACATTTATCTATTTTATGACAAAGATTCGAATAAAATAAAGATGACATCACAGAAAAATAACAGCTTATGAAAATGACCATTTCCCTATTACATATATAAATCAATAGCTAAAATATAACTTCAAAAAACACAAATGACTACTTAAATATAAGTTTAAAAGAAATACAAGAAACCTTCTTTGCAATAGTTTTACACGATATGGTGTCTTTTAGCATAAACATTAAACTTTACAAAAATTATAGTTGCTTTATTTCTTAACCAGTATTTCACTACTTCATATTAAACATGTTTAATACTCTCAAATTGGTTTCATACAAAACATGAAATACTTAGGATATTGAATTAACACATTTAGTGCACAAAAAATACATGCTTATTATTAACTACAAATTATAGGAAAAAAAATTTACCCAGAAACATATCCCTACAAACACGAAATTTTACTTTACTACAAAGTGTAATTTTATTCCAAAACAGATTATCACACAAAAAAAAAATACCTAACATAATTACATATAACATTTGTATACGTAACAAAGAATATATATATATATACATCACATTACGAACAAAACAAAAAAAAACATATTACAAACTCTTTATTATATCGTGATACTACATACACACAAATCGCACGGGCTCCGATTTCTAGTTTAAAAGAAAGGTTATCCTAGTGTTCATGGAGTACACGATAACTTTTCTATGGTTATTAATAAAAAATTTACCCACTAATTTAACCTTTTTTTTATAAGGATTTATCATTTCTACTTTGGAAAATATTTTGAAAATTATTTAAAAACTTAACTTTTTAGTATATGACCATCGACACACACTAGAAAAACAGAATAAGAAAATCCATAAGTTTGAGTTCAATATTGATAGAAACCTAAGATTGAGTCCAGAATCCAGAATACTTTTTTTAAGTTGTAGCCCATGACTGCGCGGTTTAAGGCATTGGTGTTCACCACCATTTCTATCTTCAATATTGGCAAACTAGTGGCAGTGAACATGAGCTCTTCAGCTGTATAACAGATTGATCAGAGTTGAACTCTACTCTGCCTTGATTCCTCAAACACCAGCGATTGCACACGCAAAGGAAAGAAACAGAATCAAAGCAAATGATCAACTTCCTTTCATGATATTTTGGATTTCACTCATAAGTGAAGTATATGAAGCATAATCCCTAAGAAGCCCTTTCTCACCCCGCAAACGCGCCAAGTCATCTGGATGGCCATATCTACAATGCCCTTCCAAGAGAATATTGTAAGTGATATCATCAGGAATCACCCCAAGATTAAGCATTGCATCCAACAGCATGTTAGCGTTCTTCATCTGTCCTTGTTTGCACAGGCCATTCATCAAAACATTATAGGTCACAACACCAGGTACAAGGCCGTCACTTCGCATCTCGTCAAGCAACTTGAAGCCCGTCTTAGTATCACCCCTCTTACAAAAGCCGTCGATGATCATAGTATACGTGATAATATCCGGTTTAAAACCCGCTCCCAGCATTTCCCTCAGGGTTCTTTCTGCATCAACAACGTTGTCTGCCTTGCAAAGACCAGAGATGAGGGCGGTAAAAGTCACGTCGTCGAGAGGAATCCCTTCCTGAATCATCTTCCGTTTGAGGTCCAAAGCCATTTCTAGATCGCCCTCCTTGCAGCTTCCATCAATGAGACTAGTGTAAGTGAACTTGTCAAGCCTAAGGCCTTTATCAACCATCGCGTTCACCAGGCTCATCGCTCTCCCTACGTTTCCGTCTCTGCAAAAACCATATACCAGAGAATTATACGTGACCATATCGGGAAGGACACCCTTCCTCAACATTTGACCGTATATTTCCATGCCCAAGTCGGGCCTCCCATTCTTACAGAACCCATTGATCAAAGTGGTGAAGACGACATCATTCGGAGCCAAACCTCTCTTGCGCATTTCATCAAACAACCTATCAGCATCCGCCAACCGACCTTCCTTGAACAGCCGATCAATCAAAGCATTGTACGTGAAAGCATCAGGTCTGACTCCCATCTCCTCCATGACGTCCTTCAGCCTAAAACCCTCATCCAAATCACGCAATTTACAGCGCGCATTAATCAGAGTATTGAAACTAACACTCGTCGGCCTCAGCCCACGCCTCGTAATTTCATCGAACACCTGGCGCGCATCCTCCACCCTACCCTCTTTACAGAACTTGTGCATCAGCACATTGAAACTCTTCACAGTAGGGGGGAACCCGCCATCCAAAAGCTCCTTATAAAACCCCCAAGCCGCCACACTCGACCGATTCCTCACCAAAACATCGAAAAGCCGAGCACAAGGCACGAACGGCAATGGCATCCCGTGCTTCCTAATCAGCCTGACGCACTGAATCGCATCAGAAACCAACCCGGATTCTAAATAAGCAATCATCAGCGCTTTATACAAGAAATCCGAGTGACTACGGGCGCCTTCATACACGGCATTGAAGACCGAAGAAGCGGAGTTCTTACCTTTGCGTGAGACGACGAAGGAGACGAGAGACTGCGATTGGGGGAAGAGCTTGTGTGAGGCGAGGAGATGCACCATGGAGGAGTAGCAGTGGAGGGGGAGGCGGAAGGCGGGCTGGGAGGAGATCCAGGTAAAGAAATTGAAGAGGCAGAGCGGCGGGAGGGAGTGAGGGTTGGAGTTGATTAGGTCGGCGACGTGGTGGGGCTTCAGGGATGGAAGGAGGCGTTTCAGGGGCTTCGGATCGGAGGATTTGATGGCGTCGGAGAGGGATGTGAGGAGAGGGTCGTAGTGGAGGAGTGGCGGCGGCGGCGGTGGTTCGGGTGGGAGGGAGTACCAAGGTACGGTGGAGAAGGGGAGATGGTGAGAGTGACGGCTGATTGGTGCAAGACGATGGGAGGCCATTGCAGGAGTATTGCTGCGCTGCTTTCGGTTGTTGATTGTTCTAATATGGTGAAGAATGTATATTTGGTAATTTGGTTGATGACCATATGAAATTATGATCCAAGATTTAGTAATCTTTTATTGATAGAATTGGGTGTTTGAATATTATGAGATCAACCGAAATGACTGTAGTGTTTGATTTTCAAATCATATGATTAACGGATAGTACTACCAAAATGTATTAACCCATATGCTAAAATCACACATTCAGGAACTAGACTCAACAATTTAAGATAAGATAAACTTATACATGCCATGAAAAGTACAATAAACAACCATATTTCATCCTATCGCCCCAAACCCAAACAAGCACCAGACCTTGAGAGCAAATGAAAGTAACCCCAAAATAATTTAACCAAAATAGTGAAAGCGACTCCAGAAAGAGGATGACGAACCCAACCTCATCCGAATCGCTAATGCCTGATATGAAAGAGGTTAAAAATGACCCCGCAACCTATTAGCAGACACTGAGCGTTTTTTGTCGACACAAATCCACCATAATCACACCAAACTCAAGCAGCAGTTTCCTCGGCTTTCTTATCAGTAGCTTCTTCCTTTTTAAGCTCAGAAGATACCTCGTCTTCCTTCGCAGCAGCAGGGGCATCATCTCCACCTTTCTCCTCACTACTCTTCTCTTCAACTTTGAGGTTCCCTAGAAGCTCAGCAGCCTCAGATGTTTCTGCAGTTTCAGTCTGCTGCTTCTGGGATTCAGCAACATCTTGGAACTTTTCCATGAAGCTTTTGCAATCTGCAACGGAACCATCAGTGCTTATGTGAGCAATACAAATGTAAGATAAAGATGTAAAGATAAATGCTTTAACAAAGAGCACTGTCTTCTTCATAAGGAGAGGTCATCCCAAATAACTTCACCAAATGGAGCCCATTCCAAAAGCAAAGGATAGCAGCATTAAATCCCGGACAAAAAGCAACACATCACTATCCTATATTTGTCATTTCCACTGGACAAACAAACTTCAAACAATAACTAATGATGATAACTAGCCTCACAGTTGTTACTTACATGCATTAGGACCAGTATGTTCAAAAATGTGTTTATCACTTTATCAAAGTAAATCAAGCAGCAACAAAATAATTATCACTCAAAATTTTAAAAATACACAGGCTGGATCCACAGGTGGTAGATATACAGCATGCATCACATATTCACATCTCTGGCAGAATCCAATCCAAACTCTTATTTGTCTACTGATGCAGGCAGCACTGGCCACCAGCATTCAACCGGAAAATGTTTCACATAAATTAACATGTTACAGAACCATAACAGCACATATGCTCCAACAACGACAGTAGCACATTAAATTGATGTGATGATAATAAAAAAATCAGATCTGTAAACCTTCAGCAACTATACCAAACCAAAATCAGAATGGGTCTCGAAGAGGTTCACTGTGTGATCCATCTCCTGGCCATGGTAAGAAAAGAATGGATAGTCCAGTGAGGAAAACTCGAAATTAGGTTGAAAAAATAAGCACATCCACAGGACCACCTTAACAAAGTTTCCCATTGCAAAGACGAAGATGCTAGGAGTAGGAAAGCAGGAGTAACATTTTCATGTAAACAGAAGCACATCCCCTAGAAAACATCTTTTAAGCCCTTAATTCATCAGTGTCAGTGACTCAGCAATCAGCATTAACAAGGCAAAGAACAGCAATGGACATGACAGAACAGAAGCAGCCTAATGAAGAGCATTTTGAACACTTTCAAATGAATTCACCAGCCTAATTGTTCCATAAGACTTTGTCCCAACATAATTGTCACAGTTTTGCATATTAATTCAAAATCACTTAAAAAAGAAAACCACAAATACAAAGAGCAATGCGAACGGGTGATGAATATGTTCAAGAAGCTATTTAGCAAATAAAAAGAATCTCAGCAATGGAAAGTCTGACATATACCGATGACAGAGACAAGAAGAACAAAGGACTCACTCTCAACAGATGCAAATCTTATGCAGAAGAGTTCGTCCTTCAACTCCCCATCAGAGAAATCAGCAGCATGCCATAGACAGGACTTCTCGTTCCCAGCGTGCTCCTGCACCGTCATGCTGGAAAGTACTGCGAGAAAGTTATCATATACGAACATTAGAATTCATACAAATGCACAGCACTAAATCTATCAATAAGGAGAAAAAGCAGAAACTAACTGAGATGGTTAGCGCAGATCTTCAGGGTTTTTGCTTGACGCATGACAAGGCGAACCTTGCCAGTAACCTGGTGCTTCAAAAGTTTGACAGAACCAGCACCCCTCTCCTTCCACTGATTACCTTCTTTATCGAATCGATAAAGCTTCGATTTTCTAGTTAGATCGTAAAATGAAGAACAAAAATCAGAAAAACCTAGAATCACGTAAGGATATTCAAAAAGCCGTAAAATCGGGAAAGGAGAGAAACTTACAGATCGAGAATGGCGTCTTCGTTCTCTTCTCCGGTGGAGACGGCGACCTCCTCGAGCTTAACAATAGGAGCGATCTGAGCTCCGGTGTCTTCATCCTCGGCGGGGGCGTTCTCATCCTCTTCTCTGTGTTCCGGATCTGCCATTGATTGATGGAAGAAGAAAAGTAGACCTGCTACGGAAAGAGAGAGAAGGCAGAGAGAGGAATTTGGCAGATGAAATTGCGCTGGCCGAGAGAGGGTTTTAGAGCGTGAATTTATATATACACATGAAAACCGGTCTGTTTTTTTTCTGGAACAGATTATAGTGGTACATTTCTGTGCCAGATTATAATACACTAGGATAGTTACCCCGTGTGTAGTACGGGGTTGAATTTGCAATTTGTTAAATAAAAGTTCTATGTTTTGTTTTTCTATGTTTTTCTCGATATAATTCATTAGCTATTATGTGTGTACACTTTTATTTTGGAAATAGATATATAATTCTGTAATTAGGTTTGTGTGTTTGATTTCTTTTTTGTTGTTCATGACAGTAAGTGGAGTAATTTTTTTTAGTCTAGATCCATATGTGTTGTATGATTTAGTATTACACATACATATGTTATATGATTTATGTCATGTTTAAAATACATATTTATTTTTAAAAAGTATTAATTTGTCACCGATAAATATGTTTATAATTTACATGCATAGATTAAGGTCATAATGTTAATATAATCGAGTTTAGTATGATATAGGTAATAGGTAAGTGAGTTAATTGTTTAATAAGAAAATATAAGGTGTAATAAACGAATGAGTACTTTATTAATTGTTGACTTAATTAAACCACTTTGTTCCCTCGCGGTCTCTCTCTGTGGCGTTCTAAAAAACCCTGAAATTTGTTTCATCTTCTAGGGCAACGCCGACTTCCCTTTCTTTTCTCATCTCCATCGCCTTCTACCCGCGTGCCCACCTGAGGAGCAAATAGGTGAGGAGATCGAGAGCGGTTGTGGCTAGCAGGCGGAGAATTCCCCATATATTCCACATCGCTAGGCGGCCTGAGACTCTCCGAAAAGCTACCACCGGCGCTAACCCCGGTCGATTCGCCGTCGGATCTGTTGTAAATCTGCCTGCGTAAGATTCACGTTCAATGCGGTTAGCTTCCTCCTCTTTCCCACTCGTATTCCCCATCGTTGACCAGAAGATGTACTACTACAACTCCTATATTTCGAATCGCCAAAAGCTAGAAGCTGATGTCCACCGGAAGAAAGATCTGCGAAGACGACAACGAAGAAGAAGGAGTGGAAGAAAAATAAAGATTCTGGAGAGAGAAAGCGATTGGTAAGGTGAAGGTAGTACTGGTGGCCAGGTCTACACCGATACTCTGGTTTTCCTTTCATTATTTGTTTAATTTGTGTTTAAATCATTTCCTCAAGTGTTATGCTTGTACTGTAGCTGGACAATATATGAGTCTACTGTAGATCTATCTTGATCAATAACTGTTTCCTTCATTCTTTAATTTGGAATTTGGATAGTCCTGAGTTCCCTTTCATTCTTTCTTTAATTTTGATTTGTTTATTTTCCAGGTGGTCTGGTGTAGATCTTCTTCCTCCATTCCATCTTCATATTCTCTCTAATTCCAACGGCCACCGCAGTTCCCTTTGTTGTTTTCTATGGTAAACTATATATATTATCTGTTTTCATATTTGCATACTAAAGTTTTAATTGTTATTTTATCAAATCTGCTGATTCTTAACTTGTTACATTAATGTAAATTGAAGATGTATAATATTTTGTATACATTGGAGATGGATACTATTTTGTAAGAATTAATCATTTCTGAAATTGTTATAGGCCTTGAACAAACATGCTCAACTCCTAAAGTAGCAATATACATACAGTACTATAATTTTCAATTTATGTATTGATTAATTGCAGGAATATGTAAACTCCTTAACACCAAATGCAACTATATATGACGTGTTAGTTGATCATGGTTGTGACTGGGAATTACATGTCATTGGAATACACTTGATGCTTTTTGTTGTTAGTATTTTTCCTCTTTTGTGCTCTGATGTGGTCTGTTATTCCTTTTTTGGTGAGTTTATGTTTGTGTCTAATTGTGATTTTCCTCTTTTAAACTATTGATGGCCAGTGTTATCCTTAAATCGTGATGGTACCGTTGATTAATGTCATTTTGTAATATTTCAGGCAATTTTATTTGTTATAAAGAATAACTTCATTGGTCTGCAGTTTGACACTTCTTTCTATGGGGATTAAAAACGGATGGGCTAAGACATTTTGTGGATTCTCGTATTCCTGTGTGCCAGGGATCATGAATCGTCATGCAACAATTCTTCAGCAATGGAATCAATCCTTGGTAAGCTCTTGCTTCATCTCGATATTCATCGTCCCCTTTTTTTCTGCATACTTTCGGTACGTAAGGTATTATTCTTCCTGATTTGGTTATTCTGTTTTCATTTTCTTTTGTTTGTCTTCCTATAAAGTCATTGTTATTAAATCGAGCTATGTGATTTAGACCAAGTAGAGCTTAAAAAGGTGGAGGTTTCAGTTTCCCATGTATGGGTCAATATGGATTAAACAACATGAATCACTTGATTGTACTCTGTCCGTTGTTGCGAAATAGGTCAACGAATGCTTTTCAACATGAGTCTTCATCAGGTGTTTAAACATTGTGATTGTGTGTTATGGATGTATACTGCACGCGTGTGGGTGACTCGTATATCCTACTCATAGAAGTTCTTTTTTCGGATGGTTGTGTTATTCACGCTATGTGGTAAAATAAAACCATTGCTTCATTTAATTTTAAAAGAAAAACTGTCCATTTCAGTCTCTGTGTATCCCTGAAGGTAGGTCATTTTCTGTGGAAATTAATGTGTTTTAGGGTTATCTGTTGTAATCATTCATGTGGTACAATGAAGTGCACTGGATGGCTCATTTGTTTTATTTGTATTTAGTACGAATCGAGGATTATGTAAATGATTCATGGCTTTAACGATTCATGGCAAATGAGCTTTTTGATGAGTAAGTTTTTTTTTTTTAAATTTCAGCATGAATCATCCAGTGTTGGATTCCTATGAGCAATTGGTGTAGAAGTGTGATATTACTCTTTGTGGCAATGTTTGATGTGTCTTAATAACGTATTCATGAAGTTGGATATCTTTGTATTCTTATGATTATGTGTTTTGACTCTCAAGGTGGAGTAAAAGGGAATACTTTAGAGTTTTTATGAAGTAGTGGTGTTTCACAATACATCATTTCTTCTTAATTCTGGTTATGTTGTGTCTCTATGATGTCAGCTTTGTATTTTCCAGTAGCTTAAGAAATTCCATGTGTGATAGGGGACAGCCAATAATTGTACGACCCAATATGATATGTCACATTCTATAAATAATAGGATAGTGAAATGTGAAATAAAGTGAATATCTATGGTGTTTTCAGTTATTTGAACTATGTTGTATATATATATGTATAGTTTAACGGTATGTATGTTTTCGATTTATTCGTGGTATGGAAAGAAGTTTTTTTGACATTTTTTATTTGGATTAACACTTCTCCCCAAGTAATTGTATTTATATTTACTTATTTGATTGTTTCTTTTGTAAGTTGAAACTCAATTTCATTTCAACCTTCTCTTCTTTTCGACATGTAGCTAGTCTTCATTTTTTTTTGTATTTTTTTTGTTGTTCTTTAGATGAAGGCAAAAAATATAGGTATGTCATGGTTGTGACTGGGAATTACATGTCATAGGAATACATTTGATGCTTTCTATGTCAGTAATTTATCTTTGATGTGCTCTGATGTGGTCTGTTTTCCCATTTTATTTTATTTTATGTGTGTGTCTAGTTGTCATTTTGCTCTTTTAAACTTCTTATGGCCAATTTTTTTCCTTAAATCATGTTGGTGCCTTCGATTTTTTTTAAAAATCTTTCAAGCATGTTTTTTTCCTTAAATGAGCTATGAGATTTAGACTAAGTCGAGCTTACAATGTTGGAGGTTTCAGTTTGTCATGTAAGAGTCAATATGGATTAAACAACATGAATCACTTGATTATACTCTGTCTGTTGTTGCGAAATAGGTCAACGAATGCATTTCAACATTGGGTATCATCAAAGTTAATTATGGTCCTTAAACATTGTGATTGTTTGTTATGGCTGCATACTGCACGCATGTGGGTGACCCGTATATCCTGCTCATAGAAGTTCTTTTTATGGATGGTTGTGGTATTCACGCTATGTGTTAAAGTAAAACCATTGCTTCATTTAATTTTAAAAGAAAATCAGTCCAGTTCACTCTATTTGTATCCCTCAATGTAGGTTATTTTCTTTGATAATTTATGTGCTTTTGAGTTATCTGTTATAATCATTCATGTGGTATAATGAAGTACACTGGATGGCGCATAAATAATTTCTGAATAACCTGCTGTGCGTTTTTAGAATACATGTACAGCTGACAATTGCAGTCTTTCATGCTCCCTTCCATTTTGTATGCATATTTGCCTGCTTAGGATTCCTATGAGCAATTGGTGTAGTAGCGTGATATGGCTCCTTGTGGCAAGTTTTGATGTATATTAATAACATATTCATAAAACGGGATATCTTTGTATTATTTTGATTGTGTGTTTTGACTTTGAAGGTGGAGTAAAAGGGAATGCTTTAGAGGCTATATCAATCAGTGGTCTGTCACAATAGCTAATTTTGTCACAGTAGCTGATTTTGTCATATTTCTGGTTGTATTGCATCTCTATAATGCATTCTGATTAATTTTCAGTAGCTTAAGAAATTCCATGTGTGATAGGGGCAACTAATATTTGTACGACACGATATAATCTGTGACATGCTATTAATAATAGGATAGTGAAATGTCAAACAAAGGGAATAACAAATTGTTTTTCAGTTAGTTGAATTATGTTAATGTTTTCATGTTTAATGGTTTGTATTTGTTCGATTTATTTGTGGTTTTAAATACTTTTTTTTCGCAATGTTTCTTTGGATTAACACTTTCCCTCAAGTAATCGTCTTTATATTTTTTTCCCGTGTTTCTTTTATAAGCTGAAACACGTCAGCTCAATTTCTGAATATTTTAATGCCTAGACCAAATGTATTTATACGCGCTGTTTTTTGTATTCCAATTTTATTTTTCTTTGATTGTTTTGAAATTAGTTTTGGTTTATATGATACTTTGCAGGGAGTTATCCTTCAACAATGTCAATACATATGCGTAAATTTGTAGTGCAATCATATAGGTTTATGGTCCTTCTTCAGAATCATAGATCCAAGTGTTGTTAACCTTTTTAAACTGTAATCGATTGTATGTTTGGATGATGGTTCCCTATGTTTTGTTTGAGTTTGTCTGGTAGGCTAATTTAATATATATAGCAAGCTATATATGTTTAAATTTTTTTTAGGAATCACTTCGTACAACATGCTCCTATTATTTTGTACTACATTGTACGCTTTTTTTTACTGGCATATATTCCAAGATTAACTTTTTTGTATTATTAAGCAGATGTCAATTGTGTGAAAAAAAATCGGAATTACCATGAATTTGAAGAATGTTGTTTGGATGCGTTTGTCTATTTTCGCTTTTATGCACCAGAATTTCAAAATAGAGTCCTCATGCTTGGAGCGTAATTGTTCTTGTCATACACATGTGTAGGTGCTTTTCCTTATGATCAAACTTAGGCATGTTTGGAGTGGAACAGATTTCATTTCAGTCAATCTCCAAGCCAGGTGAGTGCGTTTGCTTGACCCGCATTGCAAGCCAAAATTATATATTATGTTGCTCAAACTTTAATCTCCCAACAGTTTAAGTAATAACCATGTGCTCTATGTATCAACACTATCGATTTAGAGTATTCGTGGGTTTTGTGTTTTGAGTTTGTTTTCGAGTTGGGTTCTTTGCCTAACCCTCTGTGGTATCACTATGGCATGGCTGAGTTTCCGTAAGAAAGTGCTTATTTTGTATTGTATCGAAGTTATAAGTTTAGGGTTTTTAGTTTTCGATTGAATTGATTGCAAATGCGTCTGGTGATGGTGTTTGACTGGTTAGGGTTTTTATGCTTTTTGATTAAACTGTGAGTTTGGAGTTGATTAGGGTTCCTTTGTAGTTGTTTCTTGGTTCCTTCTTTTTTTGGTTAGATTTGAGCGCATCCTATAATCAGCTGGAAAATGTCTGACATATTTTCATGTTGTTTGTATATTTTTTTAGGATGAGAAGAGTAAAAGAATTGTATTTTTCTGCTTGAATGCATATAAGTCTTGAAATCACCAAACTATTAAGTCCAAATGCAAGAACAGGTTTGCATCCTTGTAGGGAAAGGCTATTCATACAATTATTACTTTCTAAATGCGGTAGATGATGGAAATACATGTATGACATCCTTGGCATGCTTTTGTTACCGTTCCTGTTGAAGTTAAGGGATTGAAATGTTTTCATTAGCTATTTGTAAGAGCAATAATAAGTATGTAATTTGATGGTCAATGTGACTACGCATCTTAGTTGTTACCTGATTCTATGTGCTGAGGTGGTTGAATGCTTCCCTAAATACGACATTTCTTGTATGGTTGCAGAAGTGTTCATCCCCTTGGATGAAGATAAGTTTAAGACCTTTTGGATCGGTCACTCTAGAGATTACAACATAAAGTTGTATGTGACTGAACACCGGCTTTGGTAAGTAAACTCCCACATAGTTGAGTGATTGTCCTTGGCTCTTATTGATTGTCATCGCATAACATTATTTGATACGGAATTGCTTGCGTTTCATTATAAAAGGCCATTGACCGTCTGTAGAAGTCATTGTTATTCTAGGAATCAATACCTTCTTTCCTATATTGTTTCATGTAATGATAACAGCCTCAATTATCCATTCTCCCAAATGAGTGATTCTCAATCTTGTACCATTGCATAGGCTTTGGCTTGGGTTTACATTCCTTAGTAGCATTACTGGTAATCCTTCTTTTAGGCTAAGCATGTGAGGTGGCATACCTGGAAATTTGGTAAAGAATATGAATTGAATTGCATGCATGTACTTATTTGCAAGTTTTTGAATGAACACCAAACCTGAGAATTTTAGAGAATTTAGGAATTCGGTTGGGTACATATATTCTTGTTCGGCTGTATTAGTAGAGGCTTTGCAGATTTCATCTGAACTTTTGTACACATTTTCCGCTCCATGTAACATTCGGTACATGTATTCATTGATTGCATATGCATCTTCATTAAGAGGAGTAAGAATAGCTCTTTCACGAAGGAAATCTCCATCACTTTGTTTTGTTAGGAAATTTGGGAATATCTCCTCCACAATCTGTTGAATTGGATTATGTTTTGCATGAATAATGAATTGATCTGAAATTTTAATCCAAGTGTCTTCATCTTCTCCTTCTTTTGATCTTGCTTCTATTTTTCCATCTCCAACCTTCAAAAGCCATTGATTGAAATCCTTCTTTTGTAGATCTATTTCCCCATCTGAATTCAATTCATTAACTCTCATACTGCGCGAAAGAGTTAATAGCTCACAATCTGGCCACAAAGGTGAATTATTGATGCAAGCTTGTACGATATCTTGTCTCCTTCCTTTTGGAATTACAGGCAAGATTTGATGAAAGTCTCCTCCTAGTAGAAGTGTAATGCCACCAAATAGTCTGCTCCTATTAGACTCTTCCTTGCTTCCACAAATGTCTCTTAGTGTCCTATCAAGTGCTTCGAATGCAAATCTTTGTGTCATTGGGGCTTCATCCCATATGATTAATTTGACCTCCTTCATTAACTTTGCTAGATGTGTATTTTGCTTTATCCCACATGTGCTATTTTCCATTAATTCTAATGGAATTACAAACCTGCTGTGTGTTGTTCTTCCACCGGGAAGTAGAAGTGAAGCAATACCTGCATATTATTGGATTGTTTAGTATAGACAAAATCCTGTATTAATTTGGTGTTCTTAAGAATTGTTATTTAAATATACCCGAAGAAGCTACTACAAGTAATATGACTTTCTCTGATCTTTGGCGTGCAATGATGGACTTGTATAAGTATGTTTTTCTTGTGCCTCCTGCTCCATAGACAAAGAAGAATCCCCCTTTTTGTTCATGAACTGAAGAAATGACCTTGTCATAAATTAATAGATGTTCTGTATTCAATGATGCATGTAGCTTTTGATGTTCAATAGCTAGTTCACTTATGTTGTAGTTCATTTCTTCTTGTATTAGACGGTTGTCTGCAGTTGTTAGGAGAGATGCATCTGGAAGTGGCATTTCACAGAAATCTGATAGGGACTTACCATTGCGGTTTAAAATGTGTTCTATTTGAATCAGGCAATAGTTCTGAATTTGACTTTCACTGAGCACTAAATCTGGAAATCTGAATTGTCTTCTTTTTTGGTAAAGAATGTCCTCTGATAGTGTCTCCCAACTTTTATCCCAAAACTGTCTTGGGTTGTTTACTTCACAAAATAGCAATATATTTACAAATAGCTCTCGAAGTTGATTTGATGATGCCCATTGTGATGCTTCTATAATTGCTACAGTCCATTCTTTGTCATCATTCACCATTCCCAAAATATAGCATGCTTCTCTAAAAGTGTTGCACACTTTGCCATTAGCAGTCCTTATTTCTTCAAATGACCTTGGCCCTTTTACCACATTTAACAACATTCTCAAATAGTATCTCTCTCCTGCCGCAGGATGACAATAAGTTATTCTACCAATGCTTCCTCTCTGTTGTCTGGGAGTCCATTTTTTCTTGCTAGCATTCCAAACATATTTTTTTGGTATCTCAGCATAGGTCCACTGTCTTGCTTCAGCATCTATTCTATTTAGGTTCAACCATTCAGTAAACATTGTATCCTTAATACCTTCTGTATGCACCAATGTTGTCAGGCTTGATGAGTCGTGCAGTGTTACTGGATTCTGATCCGGTAAATGGAACATCAATCTCATCACCGATGGTTTTGAATAGTGAATGTCAAAACTAAAAAGTCGCCAACATGCTTCACATGCAGATAAGTATCGACAATCCAAATAGTTCTTGATTTTATCTACCTCTATAATCTTTTTTGAGCCTGAGTTGTCTGATGCAATGATATTTTTTTGTATTACTGCAGTTGCCCTGTCTGGCCCTCTGTGCAAGTACTTAAAGAGGTACTTGATTGCCCTAGATTTGTTGCACCATTCCACATTTATATGAGCGCGGTACCTCAATAGTAGATAACGATTATAAGGTATGACAAATCGGTTATCTAGCTTGGTTGTTCCCTTTTTCACTTGAACTCCATTATTTATGTGTCTGTAAACAGGAAATCCATCTTCATCAATTGTTGTTTCTGCATAGAATGGTTTAGGATAATGTTTACTGCATTTCCCATCTATCATGCATGGAGAAGTTGTGTTAACCCCCCCCCCCCCCCCCCGCATGGTCCATGTAACATGAACTCGGTCATAACTTCATAGGCAATTGGGTCCTCTTCTTTCTTTGGGATCTCAGCTGAAATAAACTTATCAATGTCAGTACCGGTCTCACATTTGCTTGCACTTCCTAACCAGACCAAGATATGTGCACGTGGCAATCCTCTTTTCTGAAATTCAATTGTATAGACCACTGCCCATTTGCATTAAATATGGGGAAAGTATTAGTTTATTAGAAAACTTAGCCACATTAAAATACATTAAGGGTGGCGATAGATTACCTGCACGGGTTGATCCAAAGATGTTGTTTGTTTGGATATCTATCATGAGTTCAGAAAGTTTGATTTCGAATAACCTTGCCATGACATCGGGCCTATCTGTAACACCTTGGCCTGGTATTTCAGACAACATTTCATCTATTTCTGGCCATTTCTGATTGGCTGTAAATGTTATGAAAAGAGTTGGATTTCCAAATGCTCGACAAATGGCCATTGCATCTTGGTAGTTTTGTACCATGTATCTTGGGCCACCTGTAAAAGAGGATGGGAGTACAATTCTTTTGCCAATAGTTGTTGCGTTTGTGTCTCCTTTTGTCACTGCATCATATACATTCTAGTACAAATCTGAATGTAGATTATCTTGATTGTGTCTCATCCACCTCAATCTCTCTTCTTCTACTGCAGTAAATGCATCAACTAAATACTGATGGTACAATCTACCACCTTGTATTAGTGTTATGCCTTCATTCAGTCTCTGTTGAATTCTGTAGCAATAGAACTCCCTCATTGTCATAGTAGATCTCTTTGTTTTCCTTTTGCCTTCATTTCTATGATATGGTATTTGTTCATGATATCCATCTTCACCATAGGGGAATAGAAGAGGATATTGCAATGCCATATAAAGTGGATGTAACTCTGATATTCTTTGGAGTCCTTGTGATCTGTTGTGTATGATAATATCCCTTTTTCCAATGCTTGTTCCAAAATCCCCAATTATAAGCACCGTAATTTCAGGAACTTGAGGCCTGTTGTATTGTCTTCCAGATTGTTGTCTTTCTCCAATTAACCTTAATTTGATCTCGAGAGAGTTATTGGTGTTGCACCAGTCCCTAGCCATTCTAAAAGCTTTTGCAACTGAGCTGTGACAATCTAACATGCGCAACAATTCTTTCACCAGAAATGCATCCAACTTGTCTTCATCTTGAGTAATGCATGATATTCTATTATGCACTTCATTTTCAGTATCATAAAAGTACAGCTAAGCAAAATTAGGTCTACTTCCTTCAGCCAGTAGAAGAGAACCAACTCTATGGTAGTTTTGTCCGGACATTCTAAAAGTATAAGGTCCTCTTGTCTAGTTGATTTTGTTGTCAATTCGCCCTCCAAAGGATGTGAAACTGAAAATGCCATTGTAAACTCGTATCTTTTTCTTGAATGCTGTTGCCATGGGATCACCAAAAGAGTTAAGTAGCCGGTCTAATGGTGTGGGAGCTGGCTGTAGCTTTGGCAATTGAACCTTTCCTTCCTGACAACACATTGAAAATGATGGGTTTCCACCTTCTTTACATTTTCCCTTATTTTCCTGAAACCACATAGTTGCATTACAACACTGGCATTTGTATCTTGGAAAGTCTAGCTTTTTGTACAATACTTGGATGCCTAAGTCAAAAACACATGTTATTTTAATAATGTATATGTTTTATTTTGGAATGTTTAAAAGTTTTCCTTACCCATTGAGTTGATAGCTATGCCTGTAAGCTCGTTTTGTCTGGAAGAAGAAGTAACGCCATCTGACATAAGCAAATTTTATAAGTTTTATTATAAAATATGTAGGTTTCCTATGAAAGGTCATTGTTTAGTGTGTCATAAACCAGGCATATTGGGTAATGTTTTTTTTGGGTATAAATATACATGGTAATAACAAACTAACCATGTGCAGATGTTGAGTTGTGTGAAGGAGGTTGATTTCTTGAAAAAGCAACTTCAACACTTGTGATGAGGCATTTCCAATGGTATATTTTGGCAAATTATACAATCACAATTTGGTATTTTAAATTTTTATAATTAGTTGTACATAGATGTTCAAGTTTGCTGCATTTTCATATTATCTTTTTTTATACGTAGTGATTGGATAAATGAATGGAACATCACCTGCTTGCAAGTTTCCAAGATCTGTAAGTCGCAATCCGCACAAACTTTGTACCTTTCCATCTGTTCTTGTTTGTGAATGTGATTCCAATGTTAGTGTTGCTCCATAGTCATTTGATGATGTAGAGGATGGTGTAAACCTGCAAAGCAAATCTGTCGTATTGATATTAGTTTTAAAGCCAATAATTCTCTTTTTCTGGAAGCTATATTGTGCATTTACATTCATTTACCGTTAACAGTAGCACAACATTCATTTTCACACTGTTGTTATTCTCACTAAATCTGTTTTGCCTGAATTTTCCTAATTTTTAATATTTGGCTCAACCGTGTAGACGTAGATGCTGATGGTATGCGAATGAGGACATTGGTGAACTAAATTAATTTTATGCATGCGACAAAAGTAGCAAGGTAAACATTCTTAGATGAGCTTGAATAGTAGTATTTGTTGTAGGGTCCACTACTACAAAAAACGCTTTTTAGCCCGTGATTATTTAGCCCGGATCCTAATTATCCGTGATATAAAGTCCTGATACATCAGAAGAAGTCGGGCTATTTAAGAAAGATAACATATTAGCCCGGACCGTTATAGAAAAGCCCGGGCTAAAAACAGATTTATTGTAAAAGAGTCAAAACTTAATAGCCCGGGCGTGTTTTTTTTGGGAATATCCGGGCTATTTTGTCGCGTTCTATATTAACCCACATTAAAATAAGCCGGTTACGAAACATCCGGGCTATTTTGTCCGGGCTATTTTATCGTACTTAACCACGTACCTTAAGTAAAAGCTTTTACTCCTTCAAAATTCAGCATAGCTCCTTTCGTATCCTTCCCAGACTACACAACTCCACCGGCGCCTCCTTCCGTCTCCTTCCTCGTTCCCCGACTACACAACTCCACCGGCGCTTCCTCGTTCCCCGACTACGGAGCTACTAGGCGAGACGCCGTTGTTGGACGCGGCTGGAGATGTAGACTATGAGGTGGCGTTGACTGAACACCCCTCGATTGAGCCGACGAAGGTACGACGAGGTGAGACGACGGTGTTGGACGACGAGGTACACGATTTTTTTTGGGTGTTTGCAATTCAATCAATTTAGGAATTAGGGATTTGAATCATGAAATCAATTTAGGAATTAGGGATTCTATCAATTGGAATGCTTGGCAGCGGTGTGTTGACAATAGCTTTTGGGTTGGGATACTGGTGGGATGTTCATAGGTTTTCATATTTCTTGGCGGTTCAGATTATTTGTGGCATGTTTCAATCTACTGGGTGGCCCTGTGTTGTGGCCGTGGTGGGTCACTGGTTTGGGGAAGGTGAGAAAGGTTTGAAAATGGGGATCTGGAATTCTCATGCCTCCGTTGGCAACATTCTCGGATCAGTTGTGGCCTCATGGATGCTGCAATTTGGCTGGGGCTGGTGCTGGTGCTTTGTTTTGCCTGGCTTGTTTGTGATCCCGATGAGTGCCATTGTCTATGTGTTTCTTGCTGTTAGCCCTGAGATTGTAGGGTTTGGGTCCCGAGATAGCGAGATCGAATTGGTAGAAACAGATCAAGAATTGGAAGCTGAGAATTTGAGTCTTCTTCAATCCAAGTACCCCAATACATTGGAAGCCACTAAGATACTTAAATCTCCAGATGCAATCGGGTTCTTGAAGGCATGAAAATTATAATTATAATTATAATTGCCATAGTTTCGATGCCACCTTGTTACTTACTCTTCTATTTTGTGAAGCTCATATAGTGTCTAAAATGTTTTACAAGTTTGGTTTACTACACTTAAGCTTTGTACATGGTTAAGCTCCTTTATATGTAATACATTGGCAAGTGCATATTGCTTGACTTTGCTTGCATGGCTTTGCTTTTTGTTTTAAAATTCTTGTTGGCCTATTTATGATGAGTGTGGAATATTTGACATGTTTAGGTATCTTGTTCTTATGGAAAGGAACACATTGTTAAATTTAGTGATTGAAGTAGCTTGTATTATCCTAATTTGAACTGGTAGTTTTGTTTTAATTATCCTATTATGAAGTACTATCTTGAGGTATTGAGATAGATACAATTATGGTAGATTATTTTTCTGATTTGAAATGTTAAACAATTACTAGCTTGTGTACTGAGCCCAAATTCTTCCATGGCATTTGCGGGATCCAACTCAAGTGCTTGCACCAGCACATGAACTGAGTAGTTGCTTGCAATAAGTTGCTAAAGCCACTTCCTGTTTTGGAGAAGCTTCCTCAACTAAGAAGCCTTTTACTCTACCACGAGTCCTTCTTAGGGAAAACGATGAAGTTTTCAACAGATTTCATTGAACGCGCCATTCTGACGTTATGTTCATTGAGCAACTTGGAGCAATTGTACGTCCCAAATTATGATTACCAGAAGGGAACTGAAAGCATTGTCGTCATAGACTGTGAGCTAGAAATCAACAAGCTCTCAACTAGCAGCATACAGTAGCAATATAATCGATGAGGAGGAGCAGGTGCATATTTTTCAGCTTTTCCTACTTAATGCTAGCTATATTTGAAGACAAGTCTTTTTCTAAATTTTCTTACCAGATTTATGTTACTTCTTGATGTGCTTGTTATGAAATTATGTGAATCACTTGCAAACTGAGATCCTCAATTCCTTCTGTGTCATCTTCTCTTATGTGTTGATGTCTTAGTTAGGTTCCTTGTATTTTCATACTTCGTTCTAACCTACATACAAACTTTTCTTCTTCTGTGCACCGTGCTACTTCATGTGAGATATGTATTGTGCCTTGAGTGATGGCTCAATTTTTTAAAAAGAAGCCTTTTGATGGATAACCAAACGTTTTGACACTTAAAGTTTGTAGCAGTTGTCCGCTTAGCTATATTGTTATTGTTGCTAGTTGAGACTTTAATGTTGTTTTTTAGGGATTCTAGTCATTTAGTTGTTGGTAGCCTTCAATTTCATACTTTGGTGACAACCTTTTGGAAAGAAATATAAAACAGGTAATGCACACCTAAGTTGCATATTGTACATATGTACAAGTTAATTATTGCAACGTTACAATTAGTTTATATCTCTACTGCAAACTATCGAGCGATCCCAATTACCACTTGATTTGCTACTAGTTAGTGTATGATTCTATTTTCTGTTTTGATTGAGGTACAATTAATATATGTTCTTTTTCTATAATTCAAGAACATTATGAATGAATGAATATACTATTACTTGCGACTCAGAGATACAGAGGTACGATTCTATAAAATATACCCTGCTCAAGTAAGTTCGTAAGATCATAATATACTTGAGAAGATTGAATCACCTATATTATACAATTTATACTTGTTCTATTTTCAGTTTGATACATAGTATAAATATATGGTAGTATTTGCATTAGATATTTCCTTTCGTAACGAGTCGGAATTACAAAGTTCTACCTATACAATGTGCAGCTTCCTCTACTATACTTGAGTGCTTTCATGTAACAACTGGTTGCCATTGTAGATGAGAACAACTGGACAAGGATGGAAAGCAGGGTGATTTTTCGTTGTCTTACTTGAGTTCAATGTTGGATCTTTTGCAAAATCTGCACTTCTTCTCTCAATTTTTCTTATTGTGCACATTATAATGTCTGTTTAGACCTCTCTATTCTTTAATGTTCAGCATTTTTTAGTGTAAAACAATGAAAAGACAATTTTTTTTTGTATATTTATGATATAGACAATTTTTTTTAAGTGTACACCTAATAAGTCATTCCACTTTTTGTTTGATATATATTTTTGTTCTTTAATTTCTGCAAAGCTTTGTAGGAAGTTGATATATATTAGCTGATTGTATAAAGGATTGTCATGCAGGCGTGTTTGTCGAATGGAAAGTTGTCAACAGAGATGAAGAATCACAAGTGGTATTGCTAGAAGGCGTAGAATTAGTTGTTTTCTTTCAGTATGTGTTAAGTTGTGAACTTCTATTAGGAGTCCTTTGCTAAATTATATGAAAAATGATATTGTAACTCAGTGTTTTGGATCTATACTATCTGATTATCAGTTATAAATGTTTCTATTCTCTAGTGTGAGTTAAATATTGGTACAATTCAGTAAAATACAACGAAGTATATAAATAGGCTATTCAAATAGGCAATAAATATAAATATTTGTGGGAAATTAAATTTATACTATATAGCCCGGACATTATAAGTCCGAGCTATATAACCACGAATATATTCCTACTATATAGCTTGAAAATTTTGGACTTTTTAGCCCGGACATGTATTGTACACGCCCGGGCTATTAAGTGAAGTTCAACTTGAAAATTTTAGACTTTTTAGCCCGGACATGTATTGTACACACCCGGGCTATTAAGTGAAGTTCAGCCCAAATTATGTGAAGGAATATAGCCCGGGCGTGTGACAATGGGTCCGGGCTATTTGGTCTATTATCACACCAACCAATAGCCCGGACCCTTTTTAGCTAAATCTGGGCTATATAAAGGAAAACTCCCGGGCTAAAAAGAATATTTTGTAGTAGTGGTCCTTTGTCATATATTTTTTCTTGAAGTGATGAGGTCCTTTGTCATATATTAAAAGAATTACTTGGACCTGGTTTATATGAAAAGTAGTTGAGGATAATATGTTCATTCTATGCTAAATTTTTTTAATTCCACAACACTAACTGCAGATAAGAAAAGCAGAGATGAGCAAAGTTAGAGGTGATTGGTGAGGTTGATACTACTCTAGAAGTTTAGATAGCTACTCATAGATTAACAATTAGGTGAAGTTAATAACCTATAATACACCATTTCCAAGGAAAAACAATGGACGATATGAAGAAGATTTGCCTCTAGTTTGAATAGGATGAACAACAAACAAACAACAATTGCTATCGGCATCAGTTGAAAAGGTGACCCAAAAAAAGGATTAAAATAACGTACCTGATATCATGTTTTCTTTGGTTTGTATTTCTGATTTCTATTGGCAGCAGTTGTTGTACTAGAATAGTAACAGTTGCTGATTTGGGTTTTGACAAATGTGAAGAAGTCTGCAGATTTCTTTTTTTGAAGGTCATTTTGAGGGTTTACACCAGTTTTTTTTCTAATGATTTTATTGCATCATTAAATGCCTTTGGAGTTACAACAAATGTCATTATTAGGGTCTGTAGTATCTTTGTCTGTGGTGATTTCGTATCATTTTTAAATTGAGCACCATTTACCTATTTAAGAAATGCAAAATATAGTAGTTATAATTTCAAACTCATTTGATATTTTGTAGTTGTTATAGGTGTTTTGCTTTTTATGTATGTAGGGTGAGGTTGTATCACTTGTCTGATCACAAAAATGTTGCCGCTTTCTTTACTTCAGGATGTTGTCGGGGGGGGGGGCTAAGTGGTTTATAAAAGAGAACAACTGCAAGATGCTTACCTGAGTGAGGTAGTAAACCTTAATCACAATCAAGATTGGCCCGCTTATGCACTTGACGTCAATAACAATATTATATTATGTTGTTGTAGTGCTAGACCAAAGATATATGAAGATGCAACTGGCGATGGATAGTTTTCAGACTCAAAGAGAAAATTGACGACCCTTGATGATGTCTTGAAAGGTTTGGTGAGTGGCTCTGTGCAAAGGTTTGTGCCCTGCACCCTTTTTTGTTTCGTTACTTTATGTAGTTGCTATTTTGGAAGCATTGTGCAAAACGGTTGCTTAGATGAATGCATGATTTTGTAGGCATCTTTGAACTCTAATATGTTTCGTTGTCTTTTCTGTTATGGACCCATTAGTTCATAGCTGCATATTGTTGTATGGTTCTTGTTTATGTATTATCTCTCTATCAATGTGCACTGTAGTCTATATGTATATATACACATGAATAAAAATCAGCATAAAATATTTACTTGTGAAGCTAAAAGAAGGAAAATGTTTATTGGTGAAATTGAAACCAGCAACAAAAAGGAAAAAATCAAACTATTGCAAATAATTGAGGAATAAACTATTTCAGAAAGCATAACATGTTTATTAATGAAATTAAAAGAAGGGAAATGTTTTATCCTAGAAAAGCTAAAAGGAGTGGTAGCCCTGAAAATTTCTGTTTAGTTCTCGTCATCTGATAAGATGGCCACTTTTCTTCGCTTTGAAAGTGTTTGATCCCCAGAAATAGTATGTTCTTCTTCTGCTTCAAGGTTGTAGCTATTTGTTACTTCATCTCTTGACTGTTCAAGGGAAGTTGCTCGGGTTAACTTCAAGTGTGTAAATGTATTAAGTTAATAGCAAAAACCAAAATATGACTGAGATGTATGTTTTCATAGGAAATAACACTTGGCATATAAGAATTTAACATACCTCAATGGCTGCAATATCTTCTTTCCGGAGGCTGCAAATGGACACAATTGTTATTGAGTGCTTGTAACTATAATTCATTAACTAATAAATGCAAAGGGTAATGCACCATTGGTTGTCGCCATGAATCTCTAATTCCTTTCCAAGAATATCTCTGCTGTCTTTTTTTGGTTCTGAACTTGTTTTCTCTTGTTGCTGTCAAACCCAAGGTGTAGACAGTTTTATTACAGGCTAGTATTAACATTCTAGTATTGTAGTTTATAACATGACATTCTAATATTTGACTGACCTCATTCACAGTATTAATTGTGCGAATGATGTTGGTGCATGTGAAGCTTTCAACATGTTGATAGTAAGTATGAGACTTGATCTCCAATACATGCGAAGTATTGATGATGTTGATTACAGCATTAGGAAGCACAGTGTCAAATCCTTGGTCTTAGTAAAATCAGATTAAGTGTTTAGAGGGGTACGAAATGAATACTTTAGGAGGAATTTTTATGCCTTACGTCTTGTTCTTTCAACAAAGAGTCGGCTGTGGCCCCCAACAACTTTTCAGCTGTGTCATCAAATAGGGTGACAATTGTAGCATGGCTGTCATCCTCAACCTCAAGACGCAACTTGAACCTATTACAATGTTCAAAAGCTTACATGTGTTTAATATTAAGTAGTAATCTTTTTTATATGCCAGGCCACTTTGTTTTTTTCTGTAGAGTAGAAGTATACTGCTAATTAACTGTAGTATGAATACCTTGTCTTTGGGAAGCTAATCATCTTTTCACAGGATGGGCACCAGAAATTTCCACTACGGCGAGTAACACCTTTCTTGCATTGGCCACTGCTGCATGCGAAATAGTACCAAGTGGTTCGCGGTTCTATCTGTGTAATTCGGACTTTGCATTCAAAGGTTGCATCCTGTTCAGTAATGTGTAATTATAGAAGTTATTTTGTTGTTGTGAATGTAGGCAACTTTGTTGTGGAATAATAATGTCAAAAATGTTTCACCCTCTTTCTTGCTCTACACCATTGCAACAATTGTAATATATTTCCTTCGATTGGTTTCAGATCTATAGGTCCAGTAGCTGTTCCACGCTCGCTGACATTGCTACTGATGTAGAGGAAACAGAGTTACACCATGGAGACTATGTAAGCAACAAAGGTATATTGAATTGTGTTTAAATGTACTTAATGTAGTCATATAATGGCTAGGGAATATCACATTGGTTTTTTCCTGAATTCCACTAATTGAGGATGTCTGTGGAATCATAGATCATAGTGGCTGAAGTGCTGGATAGGTACACCTCATCTGCATAGAATATATTTTGGGTGTGATCATGGTATGAATCACAAAAAAATAAACTGAATTAGTAGAGATGGTTTGGAGAAGAATTCAATGTTAAATTACTCTTATACTACTCTAATTCGTCTCCCAAGCCGCCCCATAATACTACTCTAATCTGACGCCCCCTACATTGTAGATGATGGAGAAGTAGTAAGTTTTTTGTGTTGTGAAGTGTAGGTGTTGTATAAGAAATGGCGGAAGCTTACTCAAAAACTTACTCGTTGTTAATTAGGTGGAATTCAAGAAGTTATGAAACACCGTTCTTCTTTTTTGGCTTCCCAACAAATGTAGGTTGTGCAACATCAGTAACATACCCTATAACATTTGTGATAAGGCACACACAAAATACAAAAGTAGGTTGCTAGACTGCAAAATACAATAGAAGATCTACACCACTACAAAACAAAGAATTAGGTATACTTTCCAATTAGGTCCTTCCTCTCCGATGGTTGTATATCTCCAATTTCAATGATGTCAAAGGGATACCTAGGAAATGCTGAGGGACTTTTATTTATTTTTTTAACAATTGAACCTCCATCGAGTTCAAGCATGACATTGTTAGTCTTAACGATGCGAAAATCCTCCTTGTTTGAGACCACATTGAAATCTTTGAAGTGGTAGATGAAACCTTCCTCTAGCTTGGATATAAAACAATGTGCAATATTGCTCTTAGCAATACAATGTATGAGGTTTGCCTGTGAATAGAATGGCAGTTATATCGATAAATATGTAGACATAAGATTTCAATAACAGTAAATAAGTAAGCTTTTTTTGCAGCACAGGTGGTAGCATACCATGTTATCTGCGAGGAGGAAATTTGTCGACTTATATGTCCCGAAGGTATCGAATGCATCCCATTTACGACATACCATGACTTCGATTTCGGAGCTTACACCCTCGATCAATTTGTTAAGAGGTATACACTTTTCGTGCGCTGCTGTTTTTCCAGTCATGATTTCTGTGTTTGTGTTGGGAGAAGGATAGGAGACTGATTTCCGTGTTTGTGTTGGGAGAAGGATGGGAGATAAGAGAGAATAAGCGGTTATAGAAGCATAGGAGTAACTGTAATGGGTGAATTGGTTTAGAGGTATAAACTAATTTATAGCCGTTTGTTTTTGTGCAACCGTTATTAGTCAATGTGATCCTGAAGACTATATTATGGTAATTGAGCAGCCGTTGAAACAGCCAGTAACCAGCCAATGTTAAGACTGTGTGTAGGTGTTTCTAAGTTGTAATGTATAACAGCCTGTGTAGGAAATATTCTTTTTTTAAAGTGTAAAATTTGTATTAGGTGGGTAATTATGAGGCTGATTAATCATTGTCCACACTGCATAGGCGTTTTGTAAGTCCAAACGTGCAAAATTTGTGAGTTGTAACGTTTGGTCTGTATGGTTTTAAAAAAAATCAATTCTTTTTTTTAACTGTACAAAATATGTATTAGGTGGGTATTTATGAGGCTGAGGATTCATTGCTGTTATGTTACTTGTAACGTCTGTGGTGTTTGAATTTTCTAAAATCTATTCTTCTTTAAAATTGTACGAAATATGTATTAGGTGGGTAATTATGAGGCTGGGCATTTAAATCTATTCTTATTTTAAACTGTGCAAAAAAAAAAGTCAGACTGTTTTACGTCACTTGTAACGTCTATTTTGTTTGAATTTTCTAAAATCTTTTCTTTTTTTAAACTGTACGAAATAGTACCAAATGGGTAATTATGAGGTTGAGCATTCATTGATCAGACTGTGTTTTATATTATTTATAGATGTTATGTCTTCTTCAATGTTCATTCATTTTCATTCTTCAATGTTTATTCCTTTCAGTCCCTTAAGGCAGACATTATTCCTTCTGTTTGAATTTAATCTCACCACAGACTTGAATACCTATCTTATTCTCTCGAAACTTACTCTCCATCCTGCCAAGTTCCGTCTGGGTTCCAAAACCAGAGGGAATCAGACAACTTTGCAATGGGTGAGTTGTCTTTTACATAAACAGAAACATTATGAATAAAAAACTGTCGTTCTTGTTCGTTTTCTTAGCTTAACGTTTTGTAACTAAGTATTTTGATATTTGTTTAGGTGGAACAAGCTATGTGATGACTTTGATTAGTAGGGGAGATTGGTCTAAGACTGATTTCTATGAAGGCAGTAAAAAGGCGCAAGGTATCCTTGTCTCAAATGCTATAAGATATGAGGAATTGAAGAAGAAAATTGCGGAAAAGGTATATATAGATTCTGAAATGTATCAACTAAATTTGAGATACATTGCACCACAGAGCAAGGGAAATATACCACCATTGGATGTTAATGATGAGGATGATCTTGCTACTTTCAAGTATCTTAATATGAAATGTTGTGAAGATGGTGTGTGGCCAATATCACTGTATGCAAGCTCGACATTGAAGGGTGGAAAAAATCTGTATTCTGAGTTTTTTGGGAACGTAGGAAACAGTGGTGCATCACCGAATGAAATTGATGGTACTATGAGCTCACCCCCACAACCAACACAGGCAACACAGCCTGGTATAGAACAAAGGGTTAGTAGAAGCCTGGAAAATTCGATGGTGGGAAATTCGTTGAATAATGACAGGAGTATCGGTGAAATTATAGACGATGATATTGTTGAGGATGAGGAGGTAATGGGAGAGGACATGTTGTATGACAGGAGAAGGGATGCAATGGGAACATCGATGTTGGGTGACTTGGAGCGGAAAAGAAAGACCCCAGAAAATGTTATAAAATGGTTTTGCAAGAAATCAAGGCCACACGCAGCAATCCCTAAAGATGTCGTGTGTTTGAGCAACGATGATGAAAACATTGATTTATGTGGGAGCATTGAGAGCGATGAATATGTGAAGGTGTTTGCAAGCAAGCACAAGGGCCATGACCTCGTTGTACTTGGTGACGATGATGCCAGAGATGGAAACTCATCTGGTGGGGATGAATATATGGATACCGAATTTGTAAAAGAGTTAGATATGGCAAAAGAGAACTATCGTCGTCGCTTTTGTAGGCAAGCAAGAGAAAAGAATGATCATGATGATGAAGATAAAGATGATGAATGGGAGTATTTCGATGCAGATGTCGAGGATGGTCAAGCAAAGAATGTGGAAATTAAAGTTGGAGCCATATTTTGCACGAAGAAAGAGTTAAAAGATGTGTTAAATGAAAAGGCTTTCAAAGGTTTTGTCGAGCTTTCTGTGAAGAGGTCTGACAAAAAGAGATATACAATGCAATGTGTTGACAAGAAATGCACATTTCATTGCTCAGCAGGGTTGAAAACCGGCACGGATGGTTTGTTTCAGGTTAAGAAGTATAATGGAACTCATAGTTGCACACTTCGGTATCGACACAACCACGACAAACATGCAACTGTATCCATGATTGCTGAAAAGATACTTGGAAGGTAAAGGAATTTTGTTGGATGCATATTTGATTTTATTTGATATATGATGGTTTATTGATGAAATGTGAATTTTATAGGTTTGAAGGTCGTAAGCAATCCCCCAGAGCTAGAGAAATTCAGAGTGTTGTGAAACAAGCTGGCATAAATGCCAGTTATGCCAAGGCGAATCGGGCTCGATTGAGTGCAGAGGTCATAGTTAGAGGCAACCCTCAGGCAAGTTACTCCGAACTCAACTCCTGGCTGTACATGCTGAAACAACTGAACCCTGGAACGCATACATCTATTCAAACCAATTCTCAACATCGTTTTAAGTACTGCTTTTGGGCGGTTGGTGCTTGGATGAAGGGACTATCGCATCTTAGGAAGGTATGTTTGTTAACACATATATGCACTGAAGCATTGTATGACAGGATAGCATTGTATGACAGGATATATTTATGTTTGGATTACATACTATGTAAATACTTTGTACATCAATGACATGATGATTGACTGACAGGATGTATATGTGTACTATGACAAGTGATATTTGTGGATGGAACATTTTTAACAGGAAGATATTGTGGCCATCTCCTACTAGCTACTGCCCAGGATGGAAACAAAGGCATTTATCCTCTAGCTTTTGCTATTGTTGATAGTGAGAATAATGCTTCCTGGTCTTTTTTCTTCAAGGAGTTGAAAGCTGCTGGCTTAGATGATGCAGAAGAAGTAGTGTTTGTTTTAGATCGGCATAAGAGCATTCAGAACGGATTGAGAAAACACTACACCTTGGCATGCCATGGTTTCTGTATCTTTCACATTTACCAAAACTTCAAGGCCAAATTTGGGAGAAAAGATCTACTGGGACAGTGGAACAAGGTAGCCAAGGCTTACACAGTGTCTGAGTATCAAAAGGAGTTAAAAAAGCTGGAAAAGGATTCGAAAGTGGTTGCGAAATATGTTCTAAGTGCTGATCTATCTACTTGGTCAAGGGCACACTTCCCTGCGAACAGGTACAACATAATGACCACAAACAATGTTGAATCCTTAAATGGGTTGTTCAAGGATGAGCGTGGGTGGCCTATCATTGCACTATTTGATGGTATTTTAGAAACATTTGCAGCATGGTTTTGCAAACGTAGGGAAAAGGCAGACAAGTGGGGTGAGATTATTACGAAAAGAACTGTTGAGCTAATTGACTTTAGGTACGAGGAATGTTTAACTATGCCGGTTGTGAGGCTTAGCCACTCAGAAGGCCAGGTTATTGATGGAAATAAGAAGTTTGAAGTAGATCTTGACGCTATGACGTGCCAGTGCAAAATATTCCAAACTGACAGGATTCCATGCACACATGCCCTAGTTGTAGCAAAGGATAGGGGAATTGATCTTAGTACTTTGGTGAGTTCATTTTATAGGAATGAATCTATTAAGGAAGCTTACAAGGAGACAATTCACCTTCTTCTACCAGTCACAGATTGGCATGTTCCTTTATCAGTAGCGAGTTATGCTTGTGCTCCACCTCCTGTGACAAGGGGCGTTGGAAGGCCAAAGTTTAAGAGGTTTAAGGGCCATTGGGAGAGGAGTCATGCACTACATTGTACAGCTTGCGGGATGAGAGGACATACCTATAGGACTTGTTATGTAGGCAAGTCTAAGAAGCGTAGCACTTGATATGAAGGTTCAGAGTAAGTGATCTATACTTTTGCATTTTGGCTCAAACTTGAAGCACTTGACTTGAATGATAACTTTTTGGTTGAAGGATATCACTTTGGTGCAGATTAGTGATGACAACTTGTAATTTTGGTTGACATTTGAAACACTACATCCCTTTGTATTACTATTCTATGTTTAGATAGTAATAATTAGGGATGTTATGATTGTATTATATTTATGTTTTTAGGGATGAACATTTGGAGCATTCTGTTTTGTAATATTGTTAACTTTATGCTAGCTTGTTGTGTTATCCCATCATGTGAAGTTATATGTCCTGCCATACAACCGAAACTTGAACATGTAATATTTAAAAGGCGTTACACAAACAGAAGGCGTTAAACAATCATAACACAAATAACAACGTTAGAATCATATAATACACAACATGACAGGTTATATAGCAATGTTAGAACCAACAAAACCTGCATTTTTAAAGGCGGGGGAAGTCGGGGGAGAGAGTAAATGGTAGTTGGTTGGATTTTTAAGTGGTATTTATTAAAGTTGGTTGTACTAGGGTTTAAGGGTTTCACATTTCCTATAATTTTCCCACATTTCCTCTACTAGGGTTGAAGGTCGAATACATTTCATATTTTTTCTCACAATTCTAATATCGTCGGATCTACTCCAAGGAAAGGTACAATTTTCAGCACATAGTTTATTTTTGTGATTTTAATTTAGGGTTCATGTAAATTTGGGGGTTTTATGGAGATTCTTGATTTTAGCCAAATTGGTCTCAATTTCAATTGAATTTCTTTGATATAAAGGTGTTAATAGATAATTGTACCTGCCCTTGAATTTGGTGGTTTTTCTTGTCGTAGCATGAGTGACCATTCTTCAACAAGTTGGGGAACATACGAAAAAAATTGTACAAAGATCCTTTGTTTTCACCAATTGCCCACCTTGGTGCTTAAGGTTTTGAAGCCAAATCATAATTTTGGGAAACGCTTTTATAGGTGCTCTAAGTGGCAGGTATTTATACAAGTTCTATAAAATTTTGGATAGTGATATAGTTGTTGAAGCATTTTACCTAATTTATTATCCGTCTTCATTGTTTTGATTTTAGGGGAAGGATGATTGTAAATTTTTCAAATTGTGTGAGAATGATGCTTCTTCATCGGTGAGTGTACCAAATATGGATAATGTGTACGAGGACTTGAAAACACACGTGAAGGCATTAGAGAAGAAGGTTGATAAGATAATGGAGAAGAACAAGACCTTAAATGTGGAGGTGAAGGCACTATCGGCTGGAAATTGTACGTTGAAGGCTGAAAATTCGACTTTGATGAGGATCCTTCTACTTTCTTGGGTTGTTTTTGTTGTTTTAGCATTAGGTTATGTTGCCTTATTTAACTAATTTTTGTCACGTGATGGTAATTGTGTTGATCCTATTCCATATGTTTCCAATTTGAATTATGTGGTGAACTAGGTATTTCCTGTTTGTATGTACTAAATATATACCCTGCCATAAATGACATAAATATCTGTCATAATACATCTTCTACAACATAGTATCAAATTTGAAACATTATAAATTACTTTAACAACATAGATAAAAAGGACATAATAACTTCATCCAACATAGATAAAAAGGACATAATAACTTCATCCAACATATTATCCGCTTGAAAAGAAAGAGAAAACAGTACATAATGCAATCTTACATATTCGCCACTTGAAAACAAAGATAAAACACTACAATGACAGGGGTTCTAGTAACCCACTGATGACATGGCTGATGTTGGCAAGGGACGTACAGGAAGTTCATCGTTTATCTCTCCGGATACTATGTAAATGTTGATGTATGCAACCCTTGTGGCAAGATCTGCAAGTGCAGACGCGTCGTTCTCGTTCTGCAAGGCCCTTAGGGTACAAGGTCCTTCATGATCGTGGACCATCTCAAAGAAGTAGGCGGAGCTCGGTTGCCGATTGTTGTACTCCCAAAGATGTGAAATCAAATGCCAGATGTTTCTTACAACTTCTAGGCGTGGTGACCAGTTAGCCTGAACACCACCCTCGTATATGTGTATACTTACCAAAGTCGTCCTTTCCGACACTGGGAGGATTCTACCGCCTGCTCGGACTATATAGTACATTTTTTGGTGCTCTATGTGACTCATACAATTTGGCATTGTGGAAGATAGGTTTTAGAAGAAAATGTGTAATGTGAGAAAAGGGTTGTATTATGAGATGAGCAAAAGGCAGGAGTAAAATATAGTTGGTTGTTCACAGTAATTAATGCAAATTTGTACTTTCATATCAAGCATTAACTGAAAATATCCTGTCAGCAAGATTTATTACAAAGTTTTATCCAAATGGATAGATATGGTGTCAAATCCGACTGTATTATATTTGTTATTTTATATAAACCACTTACAATAAGATTTATTACAAAGTTAACATCAATCTTCTAACTTTACTTGACTACTTTACAGTTTTATACCAATTTCATTACCCCGGATTATTTACTTACCAATCTTTAACTATGGATTATTTACATACCTATTTAACAAACATACCTTCTCTATGTTAAATATGACTAAACCTTACTTCAATATTTGTGACTTTCTGATTATTCGGTGTTCAATATAAGTGACATATCGGAGTCATTGGAATTCAATCTTAATGATGTTTAATTTGGATTACATTAAATAGACATACGATGAATTAATTTGTATTAAGATGCATACTATCCTGTCATGCACAATAGCGACCCCATTCATAATGGTGCAATAAGAAAACCACTTAATATCAAATATCCATCGTCAAATATCCTTCCTAAACGAACAAAACCACTTAGTATCAATCCAAATTAACAAACCACTTACAAGTCCACAACCGCTAAAAAACATTACTCCAAAACTAAACTTCAATTAGATATCCACACCTCATCAAACACACTCTCAGCCATTTGCATCCTCAAATAATCCATAAATTTGTCAACTACCAGATCAATGTTTTTTCGTCCAGCACTCAACATCTCTATGTGTTTTAGGGAATATATGCCGCAATCACCACTATTTCACATAATATCAGAATGTTAGAAGCAATGCCGCAATCATAAACTAAAACTAGATCATCACTGTTTAATTTCATTCTTACCTGCGTTTGTTTTGCTTCACTTGTTTCGCAGTCTTTCTCCTGATTGCGAACGCACAATGACCACGGTCCTTGTATTTCTCCCCAAGTGATGGGTGTTGGATAATGAAAACATGAAGTAATGTCATGACTGGGTAAATAAGCTTGTATATTTCAGTCTCTTTGTACAAATGAACTGCGCAGTCGTAGACATTGATCGCCCATTGCCGGAGATCAATCTGTAGAGTAATCCAGTGGTCTCTATTCAAGTTAAAAAGGGGCATAAAGGAAATCCACATCATCCCAACTCTTCCCATATAGAGCAGGCCTAACTCTATTAAAGTATTCACTTGCACTACTAGGTAGTTTAATTTCAGTCAATGCAATGCCTGGCAAATCCTCCTTTGCCTTAATATAACCATAAGCCTACCAAACATCTAGAACAGCTGCCTTATGCGTCTCACATGGGTGCGCCACAAGCTCCTTACGTATGTAACATAAAACCTCATCCATATGATACAAAAAAAAGTATCCTGTCATAGAATGTACAATTACCCAAATACTAACTTTTAACAACAGGCGTCATCAACATTACCTTGTCAGTTAGCCAATGTTTTGGTTCCAGTATAGCTCGGAACCAGTCCTTGTCTAGATTATAATTGGTTAGTCCTACACGGGATTCACTGCTGAAAATATATACCAAATCTTAGCCATTATTCATTCTAATCAAATTATGAACAAAACACAGAGGTTTACACAAGAGATACTAACCTTTCATCATCAAGCCATTTCATCAGTTCATTCATCTTCTTCACTGCTTTATTTTGGGTTATCTTCTTCAACTCTTTACCCTTTTTCTCATCTGTATAAGGTGACTGAATACCACGCTTCTGGTTACGGGGAGGCAGGACCCTCTTAGGGGGAGTGACTTTTTCGGCTTTTACATTGCCCTTCTTATTGCCTCTCTGATCAGATGATGTGGCCATTGCAGATGTTAGCAGTTCAAGTCCACCTACTGTTGTATCCTGTTGGGTTACATCCTCCATTGGGCAATCTTCAAGGTTCTCAGTAACATCCCCAACATTGAGAGGTTCACCATCACCAGTAATATCAGCATTCCTAGGTACAGGTGTCCCATTTGGTTCACCTTCTCCTCCATTACCACCCTTTTTATCACCAACACTCTCCACCATGACCAAATCATCTTGGGCATCAAATATCAATTTTTTGGGTGAGATATGTTGTGATACACCTTCCTCCTACAGTTAAGAAATACAATAAACAATTTTATAAAACAATAAATCAGTACTTATCCTGACAGACAACTTTACAGAATCTGCCATTGTTCTAACCTCATTATCTCTGACTTCAGCATCACCAGCATTCTCCACAACAGTCTTCCCCTCATCATCAATCTTGCCCTCCTCATCTTTCTCCTCATTCTCAGTCTCATCCTCATTCTTAGTCTCCTCTTTCTCAGCCTCATCCTCTTTCTCAGTCTCCTCCTTTTTCTCACCCTCCTCCTCTTTTTCAGCCTCCTCCTCCTCATCCTCCTCCTTATCCTCCTCATCCTCCTCCTCATCCTCCGACAACTCTTATTCATGTGTAGCCACCTGATCATTCATTTTCCCAATAGTGTGCTCCCCATCACCATATCCATCACCATAATCATCATCATCCTCCTCTTCCTCTACATCATCATCGTCGTCATCAGCAACCTCAGCATCATCCTCAACATCATCTGAATCATCATCAATGATAAACACTACTTTATAGGGCTTAACTAAGAGTCATTAGAGGATTTATTGGTGCCATTCGGGTAAATTTAGACACATTTATGTGTATGGTGTTTGGGGGCGAAGTTGGTGTTTTTGGAGGTGTTTGAGCGGTTTTGGAGATCATATGAGACACTGAGGAGGAAGCCACCGGTAGTAGACGCCAAGGGAGTGCAATGAAGAGTAGAAGAACGGTAGGCTGAATTCAATTGGTTCGTTCTCTCTACTCAGATGTCCAAATGGAGTGATTCCAATTCGAGGAGTTAGATCTTGAAGTCTACTACAAGTCCTCAAAATATGAGCGCAATCTGAGTTGGGAATCAAAAGTTATGGCATTTCTATGAAAGTGTTGCAGGAGCTGAACCGAAGAACAACGACGGCGCCCGCCATGAACATTGCGGCGCCCACCGCCAAATTCATTCCAGAATCCTTAGCTACGACAAAGCCACGGCGACCGCCGTGGAAAGACGGCGCCCGTCGTGAAGGTTGCATCGGCCGCCGTGAATGTCTGAAGGCCGTCGAGTCACTTTTTCCTTATATGTTTTAATTGGATTATTTTATTACGTTTTAGTAATTTCTTTTTAGGTTAATTTTGACTGAATGTTTTTAGTATTTAAGGGTAGATAAAGACTTGTTTTCTTTATCTCGGAACCCTAATTCTACTTCTCCTTTCTACGTTCTACGTTATGAAGAACTAAGCCTCCCTTGGCTTAGTCAGACGCTGAAGCTTTCGTTTTGATTCAGTTGTGAGATTCTCGTTCCTTATCTATTGCATGGTTTTTATCTATTCTCTTGCTTGATTGCTTATGATTGATATTGATAATTTCTAGTCTGATCAACTAGGGTTTGTTGTTATTGATCTATTGCTAGATTTAGATTGTTACTGGTTGAGCATATCTATTTCAGAGTAGCAACTGCATCGTGCTAATATCTGGTTGTGCTAGTCTTATGCAGAAGAGAACTGATTTACATTCTATGATAAAAGCTGGTTGTTTTATGCTAGAATTGTATCCAACTATATTCCTATCCGTAAGGCTGCTGTTAAACTGAATCTTGATAGTTTCAGGGTTGTTTAATTAGTTAGTGCTAATAGTATCTGGTTGTGCTATTAGTTATATCTGAAGAGGAATTGGAATTTCCATTGCATGAGATATTGAATGATTTTCTAAGATCAACTTGTCATACGAATAGTGGATGTTTGTTTGACTAAGTGTTTTTTCCATCACTGATTTCACAACTCTTTAGCTTGTTTACCTTTTGCATATTTAGAACTTACAAAACTCACAAAACCCCCCTTTGGTTACGTTTGATTGACATACGAATTGCATATTTAGATAGAATTCACCTCCCTGTGGATTCGACCTTTACTTACCTAGGACTACGGTTTAAGGTTTGTTTGGATATTTTGCATAGTAGGAATTAGAACGACAAATTCTTGTTATCAATCAACAACATCATCTTCTTCCATTTCTTCTTCTAATTCCTCATCAGACTCAAATTCCTCTTCTTCAGACTCAACCTTATTCTTCTTCTTCTAGTTCCCCTTATTTTTTCTTCCTCCACAAACTTCTCTCTTTGCAACCTCTAATTTCCTTCCTCCTCCTCTAACTTTTATCTTTTACAGCCTATCAAACCTTTCTAACATGCCTTTCTCCATCCTCTACATTATTCTAAACAGTTTCTCATATTTCTCACCAGAACCTTCAACTTTTCCCACCTCTTTAACTTTGCTCTTATGCTCCTGCTTTCCTTTGATTTTCTCATAAGCTTGCTTCACAATCTTATCAAAATGCATGTCTTCAACCTCATCAGCATAAGAAATTTACACCTCATCTTCATCCGGGATAAGAATGGGAATAACCTTATTTGTAGGATCAGCAAATGCCTCCTCCAATATTCCATGTTCAGGTAGGTGCTCTGAAAACCATCCAAGTCCACGAGGCATTGCAGATTCCCTCAACTTTAAGGCATATGCCCTGCCTAAACTTGGCATAGATTCCCATATCCAGATCTGAAATAAGTGGGAAATCAAAACAATTTATGCAGATGATACTATACATCTAAATAAAATACATCATGTCATGCTTCAATACAACATCCTGTTAAATGAATTACTCTAAACATCCAAAAAAAGTTGGAATCAACCTAAACAACAATCCAAGTAAGGTTTATTTCAATTTATAATCATGAGAGTATACAGTCAGATACAACACATCATGTCAAAAGATTTACTCTAAACATCCAAAATGAGTTTTAATCATGTTTAGTATACAACCAGATACAACATATCCTGTCACACTTAAATCCTACATCCTGTCATATCAATTAGTCTAAACATCCAAAAAGAATTTCAATCAACCTAACAATAATCCAAGTCAGGTTTATTTCAATTTATAATCATGATTTTTATCTACCTCCAAGGTAAATTTATCATGATCATTCTTAGTTAGGGTTTATTAATGAAATGCATATATAGGGTTTTGACATGAATTTGCAGATACAAACTATACAATATCTTGGCAACATACAATTCAGAACCAGTCAACATAATAAAAATACTTCAGGTACCTGAAAGACAATTGGCATTCCTTGAATTGAATATGGAATTCTTGGTTGGTTAGACAATGCCCTTGCCTTCTCCACTGTTAGCATTCTTCTGTCCAATGATGTTGTCAAAGACTTGTGAAGCTCTTCATAAGCAACCCTTCCCCATGAATACTCCCAAAACCTATCCATGTTCTCCAATAGCCTCACATGCTCAGCCTTAACTAGCCTCTTCTTGTCACCTCTGAGCAGAATGTCCTCCACTATCAATAAAAGAGCCAACTTCATTTTGTAATTATCTAAGACTCGATGCTCTTTGAATCTGTTGTACAAATCTTGTACAGTTGTTTTAGGGCCTGCTGGAGGTCCAAAGAATCTTCTAGTCACTAAACTGTCTCCTTTTGAATCAACATCAGGTAATTCTCCACAATTCAATTCCGTGATAATACCAAACTCCTGAATTGAAAACCTCAACTCTTTTCCACCCACCTCATACCAAGACTCCCACTTCTTCTTTGTTTTCAGTTGTTTGAAAATAACTGCATGCATGATGCGACCCAGCCCTCACCCAAGCCGGGCTCCGGCGAGCCCGAGGCGCCCAAGACCATGGCGTCCTCCATGGTTGAAGACTTAGTCTAGTTTAGCCTTTTTTATGTTATTTTCCATTTTAGTATGTTTCCCGTTTTATTATTTCTATTCCGGTCATTTCTATTTCGGGCGTGTGCCCACTATTGCATAGTGGGCCAGCCCATTAGCTTGTTACTCGGCCCAAGCCCATTAGGGTTTTTGGCCGAGCCATGTGCCTTTAAATAGGCCTCTCTTGTACTCATTTCAAGCACGTCTAAATTAAACCCGAGTTAAGTCAGAGTGAGAATTCCTCCTTCTTCGGGTTCGGACGTCAAACACATTCCTTTCTTCGCATCCCCTTCATTCCGTAGCTCGTCGCTTCGAGCGTCTCGCCCCGCCCTCGCCCCAAAGAGAGCACTAGAGACCCGCGAACCATCACCTAGGTGGTTTGTACTTATCCAGGTTACCCTTCGGAGAAGGATCCACGCCCGCTCCTGCCTAGATCGGACAACCACGTGCCTCCGAGCCACCTCGGAACGCATCAACTGGTATCAGAGCCCATACGGCTTGCAGCGTGCCTCTCTTCTCCGGCAACTCTAGACCCACCTCCGCGCCCATAGCTGAGCCTACCCGCCACAACCCCTTCTGCCACCACAAGAAATTCCCCTCGACTTCTGTCCAGATTTCGCCAAATTTTTTTTTTCTGTTTTCTTAAAATTTTCTTCCATATCCTTTTATATAATCTCGATACGAGTCCGGACATATAAAATTCGCCCAAAACGGATATCGTTTGACCACTCAAAAGGCCAAAATACGATCCGTTTCCTGCTGCCCAAAGCTTAGCCGCGACCGCGGCCGCAACACCCGCGACCGCGGCTTCTGTGGCCGCTACCTCCCCAGCCCCTTCCCTTTCCTTATCCGAGACCCCCCTCCATATCTCGGCTTTCCAAAATTTCCCCCATAAAATCTTATCAAATCCGTGCCTTCCTATCCCAAATCCCCCCATATCCGAAGGCCAAATCCCCCAAATTTTGGCCTTATCTTGCCCAACCATATATTGTATTTGAATTTTAAATTCAAATTCAAAATTTATCCAAATCTTTCCTTAACCGCAAGATTCCATCTTATCCTTTTCCCCAACCAATCCCTTAACTCTAGGGATATCATATCTTCCCCGATTCCCTTCCCCAACCAACCTTATCCTCACGGCTGCACCCAAACCCGGACCCGCTCGTTTGATCTCAGCCGAACCCACAACCGGACCCATGCATTAGTCGCAGCCGAACCCACTCCATGGCCTACTGGTCGGGCCATGACTTCGAAGACGACGAGGAGGGTTGGTCTGACTACTACACCGGGCTACGTCGAGAGGCGGACCCGGATTGGATCCCGCCGCCTCGCACCCATGCACCCCCGGCGCCGCACCCACGATCCTACCCGCCTCAGCCGCGATGCCGAACCTACTATGACGCCCGCGCCCTCGACTACGCCCACTACCGGACCCACGACACCGGCTATGACCGGACCCGGTACCGCACCCGTGACTGCACCTACGACCAGACCCGGTACCGCGCTCACGACGTCGACACAAGCCAAAAAGCCCCCGTCTTTGAGCTCTCGATTGAGCAGCGGGAGATCCGGTCCCTAAAGCGGCAGGTGTCTCGACTCCAAGCCGAGTTGGTCGCATCACCACGGCCCACTGTCGTGCCCGCTACTGCAAGTCTGGGGTCCCCCGTGTCCAGTCGCGACCGCACCCGCTGAAGTGCCCATAGTCACGACTCAACCGACCTCATCTGTGCCCGCAGCCGTGCCCGATGCTGCGAGTTCGGGTCCCCCGTGCCCAGTCGCGACCGCACCCGCTGGCGCGCCCACTGCTGCGACTCAGCCGGCCTTAAGTGTGCCCACTCTAGTGCTCACTGCACCCAAGGCCGCACCCGACGCCGTGCCCGCTCCTGGACCCGAGCCTTACTTGGTCATCATGGAGGTTCCAAGAGCCAGACCCGAGCCCAACGTCGTGATTTTGTTGACCACCGAGCGCCGACTCCCCCTGGCCCCACCAAGCTCGAAGCGAGGACGCTTCGAATCTAAGGGGAGGAGAATGATGCGACCCAGCCCTCACCCAAGCCGGGCTCCGGCGAGCCCGAGGCGCCCAAGACCATGGCGTCCTCCATGGTTGAAGACTTAGTCTAGTTTAGCCATTTTTATGTTATTTCCCATTTTAGTATGTTTCCCGTTTTAGTATTTCTATTCCGGTCATTTCTATTTCGGGCGTGTGCCCACTATTGTATAGTGGGCCAGCCCATTAGCTTGTTACTCGGCCCAAGCCCATTAGGGTTTTTGGCCGAACCATGTGCCTTTAAATAGGCCTCTCTTGTACTCATTTCAAGCACGTCTAAATTAAACCCGAGTTAAGTCAGAGTGAGAATTCCTCCTTCTTCGGGTTCGGACGTCAAACACATTCCTTTCTTCGCATCCCCTTCCGTAGATCGTTGCTTCGAGCGTCTCGCCCCGCCCTCGCCCCAAAGCGAGCACTAGAGACCCGCGAACCATCACCTAGGTGGTTTGTACTTATCCAGGTTACCCTTCGGAGAAGGATCCACGCCCGCTCCTGCCTAGATCGGACAACCACGTGCCTCCGAGCCACCTCGGAACGCATCAATGCAATGTCTGTGAAGAAAAAGATACCTGCTGCAACATCCTCATTATATTGCCAAATGGGCCATCCAATATACGTTGCCAATCAGCAGGTGTGATATTGTTCTCAATATCACGAATAAACTGTATCCTACAGTTTATGTTCACTCTTCTATAAAATGCTTCACCTCTGTAATAATTGTACATAACCTGTAAATAACGAGAACAATTAAACCATAAGGACACCAGCGATGGTTGACAGGATCATCATCTATACAAATAAACAAACCCTAATTTGGATACTGAAGGAAACAATTTCACAAGATTGCCAGGATCTGGAAATTAGAAAACTTACATTTTTTTTAAAGCCATTGGTTCCTCCTTGCCTTTACCCTTCTTCAATTTCATAGACTCTTTCTTCTTCACCCCTTTCACCAGACTGACCTTCACAACCTTGGTTGGTTCCTCCTTCTTCTCTTTATCCTTCTTTAATTTCACATATTCTTTCTTCTTCACTTCCTTCGGAGTACTGTCCTTCACAACCTTCGCTGGTTCCTCCTTCGTCGGACTTGAATTGGGTAAATCCTTCGCTGGTTTAGGTTTTACACATTTTTTCTTTACAACCTTCCCCGCCTTTGTCGGACTGGCTTTACCTTTTTCTCTTTCACTGCCGCCTTCGTCGGACTGGTTTTACCTAATTTCTCCTTCAATGGAGCCTTCTCCGGACTGGGTTTCACAACTTTGTTCTTCCCTGCGTTCGCCGGAATTGCATTCTCGCCCTTTTTCTTCTTCACTTCCTTCGCCGGAGTCTCTTCCCTAGCCTTTTTCTTATTCTGATTTTGCCCCTCATCGTCTTTTCTCTTCCTTTTATCGCCTCTTAGCTTCATTTCTAGGGTTTTCAGACATAATTAAATAAGGAAAAACAACAAGCAATGATGAAGAAACCTTCAGTTGCAACAATGGCAAAAACCTTCAGTTGCAACAATGGCTTGAGCAGTTTGAGGCGGAAACCTTCAGTTGCACTGCTTTGATTGCGTTTTCTGTAGGAAAGAAAATGAAGATGTAGATTAATGGAGGGAAGTTAATGGGTTTTTTGTTTCAGATTTTAATTTGTTTTTTTTTTCCAAAAGTAACTGACACAAGCTATAAGAAAATGGTAATCCTAAATTATTATTTTATTATTTTGTTTATAATTGATAAGCGGTATTTTACATAGCGCAACTAGTAGTTATTAGCATAGTTTTGTGGAGATTTTGGCTCGGTTTTGAAGCTAAGTCGATGCTTGAGGTGCGGAGCTACATTATGATTATTTGGAAGCACTTGCATGTTGAGGACGAGGCTCGAGGTTTCCTTGGCGAGAAGACGCTCGAGGAGCCGGGCTGACATGAAGAGACGACATTGAAGCTAGGAGAAGCAGCTTGACGCGGGCCATGGCGACCCACCGCGGGCCGACGCGGGCTGGGCTGGAGCTGGCTGACGCGAGCAGGCGGCGGCGGGTGGACGCGACTGGCCGCGAGTGGCGGCGGGCGGCGGCGATCGCCGGTGGTCGCGTTTTTGCTCCAGGAAGTTCTGATCTTTGGCGAGGCGAAACGGCGAGCGGAAGCGATCGCGTCCGGTCGCGTCTCTGGCGTTTCTGAACTTTCCCGATTTCCTTTTTGGCTTGACGTTTTGTTTTCCCTTAATCAATTCAGACGTTTTGTTTGTCAGTTTAGGTTAGATTAGCACGTTTTTTGCAGACATTCATCTATCCATCACCATTCTCTCTCTCTCCTTTTATTTTTCTCTCAAGAACAATTTCTAGTTTTTCTTTTGTCTCTCTTTTGGATTTGAATTGTGTGAAGAACATGAACCGGAACTAAGACCCTTGTTTTGCCTAGCGTGGAAGCACTCGATTAATTCAGTTGTAAGGTTTTATCTCTTGTTCGTCCCTTTGGATTTTTGTATTGATTTCCTTGAGCATAATTCGGATTTCTATATTGTTGGCTAGATTGACATCCTAGTTCGATTTTATAGTTTTCTAATTGCTAGAATAGGGATAGACGGTGGAATCCCTAATCACTTGTAGCAACCACAATTGCATGAAATTGGTATATTGAATTCAATTGTGAAAAGGAAATTGATTTGCATGTCATACTTGCGGTGTTGAGTCTTTGCTTGCAATCCATTATTTCTTATGCCCTATGCTATTGATTGAATCAACTTAGAAGGTCTTCTAGGTTGTCGATTAATAAGAATTAACAATAGACCGGTTGGCTTGTTAATTTACATAAGATCGGAATTGGGACAAATCCATAGGATTATGATGAACATGAGATGAACCGAAATTACAACTTGATTAATTGATGTGTGGAAACTTGCTAGGTGAAACCTCTTTCTCCCATTTTTTAATCTTGATTTTTATGCTATTGCAATTGAGTAGTTTTAGTACAAAACCAAACCCCCCCCATTTGTCCTTTGAAGTTGATAAATTAGCAATTGCATTGAAATTGACGTGTTACTCCCTTGGGTACGACTCCTTACTTGCATGTTATACTCTAGTTGCATTTTAGGATTTCTTTGATAGTGTACAACGACTGAAAATACGCTATCAAATTTGGCGCCGTTGCCGGGGAGTTATTTGTTCTTTTCTTTGTAATTGTTTGTTTGTCAACCCTTTGGTGTGAACCATTTGTATGGTTCACACCCGTGCTACTGATTCTTTGATTGTTGATTGTGATCCAGAAATTGAGCGGACATTTTTAAGGAATCGAAGAGCAGCCCGTGATTTGTTGAACCAAACTGAGATGGGTGACCGGACGTTGAGACAGCTTACCGCTCCTAACTTGGAGCAACAACCTTTGGCTATCACCATTCCTGAGTTAGCCGAAGGAGTGAATTTTGAGTTGAAGGCAAGATTGATTCATGAGTTGCCTCATTTTCATGGTCTTGTTGGAGAAGACCCGAACAAGCACTTGGCGCAATTTCATGCGGTGTGTTCTAGCATGAAGCCAAGAGGTGTCACTGCCGATGCCATCATGTTGAGAGCATTTGGATTCACCTTGAAGGATGCTGCAAATGATTGGCTATATTACCTTGCTCCGGGAAGTATTACGACATGGGCTGAAATGAAGAAGGCTTTTCTCGAAAAATACTTCCCGGCCACGAAGTTGAATAGCTTGAAGAGAGCCATTGCCACCATTGAGCAGCAAGGAGGCGAGAGCTTGTACGAGTATTATGAGAGATTCAAGCGGCTATGTGCAAGTTGCCCATATCATGGGTATAGTGAGCAAGATCTCATCCTCTACTTGTTCAACGGTCTCTCGGATGAGGAGCGTAGGATGGTGAATGCCGCTTGTGGAGGTAATATTCTGAACAAAACTCCTACCCAAGCGTTTGAGATGTTTCAGGAGCTATCCGAAGGCTCAAGGCAATTTAGCAAGAGAGAGAGTCTCAAGGCTGTGAGTGCTTCTTCATCAAAGATTGAGTCTGATGTGAATGAGTTGAAGGAGATAATGAAGTGCTTTATGCTGAATGGCACTTCATCTCAAGCCCGACCTTGTGGAGTTTGCAATGAAGTGGGGCACCCAAATGATCAATGCCCTACTCTTCAAGAGTCAAGTGCTGAGGTGAATGGTGTTGGAGGATGGCAACCAAGACCAAATTATAGAGATCATCCAAATCTGAGGTGGAGTAACACGCACAATGTTGAGAACCCTCATCTCTTGCAACCATAACAACCGAGGCCACAGTACAACCCGAGACAAACCATGTCAGCTGAAGACATGATCAAGTCGTTGGCTCAATCGGTTATACAAAAGGATGCTGAGACAAAGTCGTCTATTCAGAATCTTGAGAGACAAGTGGCACAAATTGCTCAATCCGTGAGTAATCTAGAGGCTCATGTATCGGGAAAATTACCGTCACAAACGGTAGTCAACCCGAAGGCGAATGTGAGTGCCATTACCTTGAGGAGTGGGAAGTTATTGGACCCTTATGCTGAACAGGGTGATTTGCAAGACGGTTTTGCACCGTGTGAGAACAAGAAACGAGGACCCGAGGCGGCCTACCGAGATTGTGTGCTTGATGAGGAAGTGTCACCGGAACAACACCGGCGATCGCCCTCACCCGCGGACACTCGCCGTTTCACGCCAGAAAGTTGCCCAGAAAATCAACCTCACCGGCGGCGATCGCGGTCACCCGCCGGAGGTCGCGGTTTGGCGGCAGAACTCCCAGCTCAGGAACGGCGATCGCGTGGACCCGCCGTGGCTCGCGGTTTGAGCCCAGATCTTGTCGACGAGTATGTTCGCCCGAGCTTTCCATCGCTTTGCTCTCAGAAGCCGGTCCCGCCTTTCCCTGAGGCGTTGAAGGACACTAGAAGACCGGAGAGTGACAATGAGATGTATGAGACCTTTAGCAAGTGTCAGGTAAACATTCCTTTGCTAAAATTGGTTAAAAGTATTCCTAGATATGCTAAGTTTTTAAAAGAAATTTGCACTATCAAAAGGAATCAAAAATTGAAAGGAAAACAAAAGGTCAAAATTAGTGAGCATGTTTCCGCGGTTTTTCAAAAGAAAATGCCTACAAAGTGTGGTGACCCGGGTAGGTTTAGCATTCCATGTGTGATTGGTGATACTAAAATTGAAAATGCTATGCTTGATCTTGGTGCATCTATCAATGTTTTGCCTTTGTCCTTGTATGAATCCCTAGGATTAGGACCTTTGCATGAGACCGGTATTGTTATTCAACTAGCTGATAGGTCTAATGTGTATCCTAAGGGAGTGGTTGAAGATGTACTTGTTATGGTTGGTGATTTGATATTTCCCGCTGATTTTTTTGTGTTGGATATGGAGCATGACAAAGATGCGGCCCCTATGCTGTTAGGTAGGCCTTTCATGAAAACAGCACAAACTAAAATTGATGTTAATAGTGGGAAATTGACTATGGAATTTGATGGGGATGAAGCTGAATTTAACATCTATGATATGAAGCCCGTTGTTGATTCCTCTTTGAACTTTGTTGATGTAATGACTCCTAACCCTTTGGATGAGTTACAACCTATGATTGAGGATTCTAACATGACAGCTTTATTGGATGAGAAGGGAGAGTCCCCTAACTCTCTTTTGGGCATTGGCCCCATTGTGCTAACTCCGAGCAAGAAGCTTTTTTCTTCTTCTTTTGTGCAGGCCCCGGAAGTTGAGTTCCAACACCCCCCTGATCCATCGAAGTATGGGGGGAAGGCAACCAAGAAGGTAAAGATGGAGGAGCCACCGAAGGAGTCAACTACCAAGAAGCATGGTCTAAGGTTTAAACATTTCCATGAATGGTTCAAGAAGGAGGTGCTCAATGAGAGGGTTCCTAAAGGACCCGATGATATAGATTGAGGTTGTGTGAGTAGTATGTCGAGCCACGACAATAACTAAGGCGCTTCTCGGGAGGCAACCCGAGGTTTGAGATGCTTTATTTTATTTTTTCTTTTTGTTTATTTTTTAATTGTCATTTTTAGTGTTTTTGTGGTTAGGGAAGGATGCCCGAGGCACAGGTTCAGCTACAATCTGTAGCCAAAACCGCTGTAAGTCTTTCTTCCTTTCTTAAAAAAAAAAAAAAAAAAAAAAAAAAAAAAAAAAAAAAAAAATCCTTGGATGTGCGGAAAACCCGCAAGGGCCGCATAGGTAATAAGAAGGTGACTCGCTCAACCCCAGGTTGAGGCAAAAATGAGTCTTGGAGTGATGCGAGATTGGTGTTCCCCGAAGAAGAGCTTGTGATTGTAGGTTGCAAACTACGATCACGGGTTTGTGCTTAGCAACCTTCCGGAAGTTGGTGATTTGCTGAATTCGCCATTCATTTTTCTTCTTCTGTGGATCTTCAATTTCGGCGTTCTTCCTTGTTACCCATTGTTTTGGATGAGCTAGACATTATTGGATCATCATTGAGCTCATCCCACTTCTACTACACCTTGTGCTTCATTGGAGGGAGACCATCCGGTCTCGTATGTGAGTCTTCTGTTTTCTTTATCCCCGTGCTTTTACCTTGTCTTTCATTCCATTGGGGACAATGTCATGTTTAAGTATGGGGGAGAGAATGTATTCACATGTTTTATGGTGTTGTGCACTTGTGTATGGCTGATGTGTATGAATTTTTGAAAAATTTGAAAAAGAAAAAGCCAAAAATATGAGAAAAAGGCAATCAAAATCCTGGGATGAGCTGAAAAGCTCAGGTAAAAAGCAGGTAGTCCGACCGACTCTAGGTTGGTGCAAAAATGGACTTGAGTGATGTGAGCAACATGTGAGATATCTAGCAAAATGAAATGAGTGGTTAGGTGAAAACCCGAAAGGGCGCCTAAGCAAAATGAGTGTGAGTGATTTAGGATTTTCTTGCTTGGCGTTGGTGTCATAAGAAGAGGTGTTATAAGGAGTTCGGGTAGGATCACTCATGGAGCGATAAGGAGATAGATTGGAGTTTATGCATTGCTCATTTTTTATTGTTTGGAGGCGAAGTGTTGAGTCTTGTAATTGCTAGTTTCATGTTCTTCCTTACTTCCTGAAACCTGTGTGCTGATTGGAGGAGTGAGTTTTCTTTTAGCTTACTCGAGGGCGAGCAAGGTTTAAGTATGGGGGATTTGATAAGCGGTATTTTACATAGCGCAACTAGTAGTTATTAGCATAGTTTTGTGGAGATTTTGGCTCGGTTTTGGAGCTAAGTCGATGCTTGAGGTGCGGAGCTACATTATGATTATTTGGAAGCACTTGCATGTTGAGGACGAGGCTCGAGGTTTCCTTGGCGAGAAGACGCTCGAGGAGCCGGGCTGACATGAAGAGACGACGTTGAAGCTAGGAGAAGCAGCTTGACGCGGGCCATGGCGACCCACCGCGGGCCGACGCGGGCTGGGCTGGAGCTGGCTGACACGAGCAGGCGGCGGCGGGTGGACGCGACTGGCCGCGAGTGGCGGCGGGCGGCGGCGATCGCCGGTGGTCGCGTTTTTGCTCCAGGAAGTTCTGATCTTTGGCGAGGCGAAACGGCGAGCGGAAGCGATCGCGTCCGGTCGCGTCTCTGGCGTTTCTGAACTTTCCCGATTTCCTTTTTGGCTTGACGTTTTGTTTTCCCTTAATCAATTCAGACGTTTTGTTTGTCAGTTTAGGTTAGATTAGCACGTTTTTGGCAGACATTCATCTATCCATCACCATTCTCTCTCTCTCCTTTTATTTTTCTCTCAAGAACAATTTTTAGTTTTTCTTTTGTCTCTCTTTTGGATTTGAATTGTGTGAAGAACATGAACCGGAACTAAGACCCTTGTTTTGCCTAGCGTGGAAGCACTCGATTAATTCAGTTGTAAGGTTTTATCTCTTGTTCGTCCCTTTGGATTTTTGTATTGATTTCCTTGAGCATAATTCGGATTTCTATATTGTTGGCTAGATTGACATCCTAGTTCGATTTTATAGTTTTCTAATTGCTAGAATAAGGATAGACGGTGGAATCCCTAATCACTTGTAGCAACCACAATTGCATGAAATTGGTATATTGAATTCAATTGTGAAAAGGAAATTGATTTGCATGTCATACTTGCGGTGTTGAGTCTTTGCTTGCAATCCATTATTTCTTATGCCCTATGCTATTGATTGAATCAACTTAGAAGGTCTTCTAGGTTGTCGATTAATAAGAATTAACAATAGACCGGTTGGCTTGTTAATTTACATAAGATCGGAATTGGGACAAATCCATAGGATTATGATGAACATGAGATGAACCGAAATTACAACTTGATTAATTGATGTGTGGAAACTTGCTAGGTGAAACCTCTTTCTCCCATTTTTTAATCTTGATTTTTATGCTATTGCAATTGAGTAGTTTTAGTACAAAACCAAACCCCCCCCCCCCCATTTGTCCTTTGAAGTTGATAAATTAGCAATTGCATTGAAATTGACGTGTTACTCCCTTGGGTACGACTCCTTACTTGCATGCTATACTCTAGTTGCATTTTAGGATTTCTTTGATAGTGTACAACGACTGAAAATACGCTATCAATAATATAAAATTCTCAGTCAATTATAAGAAAAGATTTAATGAAATTACATTTATCTTTTTCGGAAATTCAACTGAGGGGTAAAATGGGGACAAAAAATTAAAATGGGTAGTTTTTGCTAATACCTCTCCAGAATGGGTAGTTTTGTAATATGCAAGTCAAAAACGCCCTTTTTGTAAATTCTCTTTATTTAATGGTCCATTTTTTCAATTGGTCCAAATGGTATTTCATATATCAAAAAATTTAATAAATAAAATATTTGTTAATTATGTTTTAAGTGACCTAATGCTATACCTTCCATACTTGATTCCCCTCATCTCCTTTCACCTTCATTTCTCCACACAATAGCTTTGTACCTTGAACCTTTGTGTGAGACATCGACCAAGTCAACCACAATTCCAGCCACTAACTTCGGCGGCGGATAATTACCGGTCTCCGATGAGGATTTTTTTCTCACATATGGTTGTTTACCCTCGAATTTCTCAAAATTTGAAGAAGACTCAAGCCAAACCCGAGTTAAAATAAGGGATTAGGATGTGTATTGATCAATATGGGGTTTGTTGAATTCGAAAAATTGGGTCAAATTCAAATTGCTTGAATCCGAACTTAGAGTGACCAGGGAGAAAACAGAATCAGAAAAAATGAAATTAGAGAGTAGTATTGAAAAAATATTGATGGATGATAATTGAGTATTGGCAATCTGAGGAATTTGAGCTCAACTAGTGTATTTTTTCGTATCTTGTACGGGTATAGCTGTCAAATTTTTTCCCCTATAAATAGCATATTTTCATACCTCATACCTTATATGGATATAACATCAAGTTGTTTTGTAAGTAATTGGAGAGTAGTATTGAAAAAATATTAAGAAAAGGTTTATAAATTATTTTTTTATATTTCTCATCAGAATTTATAAATTATTATAATGTTAGGTTATTTGTTTTTTAATCTCATAGATCCTATAATGTATAGCACGTGCATGTGATTAATTAAGAACATAAATATTTTTACATTTGAATATACTAATAAACCTATCGAAAATGGCATCAAATTATTCTTGTCATTTTACATTAATTAGCACACATATACTTTCAGATAAGGTAGTTTGGTTGCGGTTAGTGTTAAACTTAAAGTCACATGATAAGAAAATCTTAATATTCATTCCTTTTGACTTTGCTGAATTTAAAAAAAATTGTCCGCTTTTAAAACAAATTCTTATGGTTTTATTAGATATTATTTTATTATTTTTAATTTACTAATAATGAAAAAATAAGTTAAAAGCGGTTCTAAAGAAGATTGTTGAGAAGAATACAAGAGGGTGGAAGATATATATAAATTAAGATAAATAAAATTACATACACATTTCAAATAGAAAAGAAATCAAATATTGCATGCATAATTGGCCAAGTGGCTAATTTTTTTGCTAAGACTTGACTTTTCAATTATTGTATTAGAGAGATGGTGTAGCTGAGACTTGGGGTCCGTTCGGTTCGCCACTTAAGTCGACTTAAAGTGACTTAACTGAACTTAATCAAGAATTTAAGTCAGGATGACTGAACTTACTTATAAAGTCCGTTCGGTTCGCCAAAAAATTAAGTCGACTTAAAGTGACTTAAAACGACTGAACTTACTCAAAAAATTTAAGCTAGGAATCCTGACTTTTTTTTTATTTTAGGTGACTGAACTTAACAAAAAAAACATTCAAACCCCATTATTTACAACCCGATACCCTCAAACCATTTCTCCTTCAGTTCTTCGGCTCTTTCAATGGTCTCTCATGCTCTCATATCTCTCGTGCATCTGCGGTGGTTTCTTCTCCGCTGCTCATCTCCGATCGTCTTCCCCAGTCATCTTCTCTGGTGCGAGCGCGTCTCCTGGGACAGGTTAGTCTTCTACCATCTCTCGTCTTCTCCATGGTTGGCTAGTAATTCCTCATTTCTCTTCCCATGTCGATGTTCTCCAGGGTGCCGTTCGGCTCGAGGTTTCTAGGGAACCTTGAGCAGAGACACAGAAAGTACGTCGCCGCGGGGAGCCGAGTTCGCCGCAGGGAGCATAGGTCGACACGGGGAGCCAAGGTTGCCTCGGGGAGCAGAGGTCGCCGTCGAGTTCTTCGTCTCGCGGTGGCAAGGGTTACTCCAAAAACACGGGCACCGAGAACCCTACAAATCGTGGAACTGCAGCCATGAAAGACGTTGGTGCCAACAAGTCACGTGAGTGGCATGTGATACCCCTACACAATTTAATTTTAAGGGTAATTTGGGTATTTTAATGATTTTTCAGTTTGGATAAGTCGGGACGAACCGAACGTGTTTTATTAAATTCATTCATCTATTTCAGTTCAGTTTAGTCCAGTTCAGTTGTCAGCTTAAATTTCACCTTACAACTTCAGTTCAGTTTTGTACCTAGTTCAGTTTTAGTTCAGTTTAGTCTCTGCGAACCGAACAGACCCTTGGTGTTTACAATATCTTTACAATCTTTAACTTCTTCAAATATAATTGTTGAGAGACCTTGACATGAAAAGTATAAAAACCATGAAGTTGTCTATATGCACAAAATGGGGTTCTCGCTAGTGCCTATGAGCTATGAAGATTTGCAAGTAAAATTGAGGGTCTTGAGAAATTACAAGGAACAGAAGATGGGAGTAGAAAATTAAAAATAAAAAACTAACAAAGAGCATATAAATCCCTTTTGTATTGATTATAATTTGCTTTTTCCATTCAAATTCCACTTTGATCAATAAAAGAAAAGGGACCATAAAAGGACTACAATGATGGACTAGAAGATCTACATTGTTATTTTATATGCAATATTGAAATCACACTAAGCCCTCGTTTGGTTCGTGCTATACTTTCCAGGAAGTTGAACTTTTTCAGAAAATACATTTATTTCATGTGATTGGTTCAAAAATAAAATGTGAGAATTTACTTCACAGGAAGTTGCAATTCCTCAAATTAAAGAAATTGTACTTACCTTAAAGAGGTAGATAAGATCTACTTCCTGTGTTTTTAAACGAAAATATTATTACTTCCTATGTTAATATAAAAATAACAATTTTGAACCAAACATGATTTCGCAATTTCTAGCAATTTACAATTCCTAGGAAGTAGCTAAATTCCCAGGAACTTAATTTTTCACGTTCAACCAAACAAGGGATAATTATAATTATTGAGTGACTTTTTTAAAGCTATTTTCTATTTTTTTTGTATATATGACATTGGATATTGCATCATTATATGCTTGTATTTTTTGATTTATATATATTTTATACATTTTTATACGTTAGAATGTATTTTACATACTAGTTTTGGATAGAGGATTTCATCACGTCGGGTGAATTGGATGAGTGGACTGTCTAACAGATCGAGTGATGACAATCCCTCCACCACCCCATCCATTTATATCCTTATATAACCCCATTATAATTATATAGTTAATTTGTAGTCCAATGATACAAAGCAATTCTATATATTTTTTGGTCTAAATGACATCAAGCTTCTTGATTTACTAGGTTTATAAATCCATTAATGTTATGGAAAATCCCAAGTTCACCCATTATCAGCAATCACCATTTTCTTAACAAAAAAAACTTTACAATTTATGTTTTTCAAGGATTACGTATTTTTCATGAGAATGAAGCCTTGAAAGTGAAGTGTCAAGTATTGATGGACAAACAGAAGCAGCCACATAAATGTAGCCTAATAGTTGTTTGTGTGATGTGTTTGTTTTTTGTGAATGTTGTACTTCTGATGTTGTTGATCTAAATTGTTGTAATAGAGATTGTATGGGATTTATGACAACTGTTGTATGAATGTGATGAATGTGATGAATGTCTTGTGTCTTTCAGTTGGATTTATGACAGCTTGACATGATTTATGAAAGCTTGACAATTTATGACAGTAGAACACTACAACAAGTGATCTATAACACTACAGCAAGTGAATCTTTCTAGCAAGCTGTCATAAATTGTGTTGCATAATTACAACACCGTAACAAGTGATCTATAACCCAATTTATGACAGTAGACAAGTTGTCATAAATTGTGATGCAGGTTTACTGAACTATAGAAATGCTGAGCTTGACAATTTATGACAGTAGAAATGCTAAGCTTGACAATTTATGAAATGCAACACATATTGACAAAAACAAGAGATCTAAAACATTGGTTTCATTCATACAAAAGAGCCATACAGGCTTAAGCATCCATGTGCACACAGTTGAGCATAATTACAACACTGCAGCAAGTCAACATTGTCTAAGAAGTTGCATAGTTTAGCCATCCAGCAAACACCAAACCAAAACACCACATACCAACACTGTCATAAAACAACAATACAAAGGCAAAAGGAAAATCACATATAACAATAAGGTAATAACTTTCTTCTTAAGGAGCAACTGAACTTCCATCCTTAGAAAGCTTCCTTGGTGAACGCCTGACTGCCTGCTTGAGTTGATTCAATGAGGTAATAACTTTCTTCTTTGGAGCTCTGACATGCAGATATGGCTTGGTTGCATTTGACTGGCTGCATGCTCCAGGAGTGAATGCCAGAGTGCTTCCTCCTTGTGAGCCACCTGTTGAGCCACATGCTGACCCTCCTACTTGACTACCACCAGTATTGCCTCCATGTGAGCCGACTTCACTTCCTCCTTGTGAACCAGCTTGTGAGCTATCTGCATGGACCTTTTCAAGTGGAAAAAAAATTAGTAATGTGAAATAGTAAGGATGATAGCCAAGTAGGGTGAACTTACCTTTTTGTTGTACTTCCTTTTTTGGGAGCCAATTTTCAACCTATTTGGATTCTTAGGTCTTCCTCCAGTGTTCGTGGATATTGTTGGTGGTGAAGGACCTTTTTTGGCATTCTTGCACTTATTCTTGTAGTGTCCTTGTTGTCCACAGTTTGAGCAATTTCTAGGACCGCCAATCCTTATTGAATGCCCCCACTTCATTTTCCCCAAAAACTAACTTAATGTCCCCACTTCATTTTCCAACTTTTAATATGTAGGAATACCACATATAACAATGCAGAGAATCTTTCCAGTAAAACAATCAAACTATTCCATACAAAGCCAGTTCTGTAAGATTCTCAATAATATAGCTTTTTCCTACACATGAAGAGGAGATAACAGACAAAGCAAAATCATGGGATCCAAAGCTATTCCATACTACCTAAAAAGCCCACTTCAAAATCAGAAGAAAAAGCTCCCCAAAAACCCCTAAATTAATCGCACTATAAAGCCCTAAATCAATTAGCTGAAAAGATTAACCTTCAATCCCCCAAACCCCTAGCTCAGTTAAATTCAATCAAAAATTCGAATTAGGGAACGAATACTACTAACCTTCACTCGGATTCGCCTTCTTCAATGTCGAATTCCTCTCAGAAAGCCAAATCCTTCCACTTTGTCTTCAACTTCGCAAAAGCCCTAAAACGAGCTGGGGATTCTGTGTTCTTCGATGGCACTCGAATCAGCCTTCTTCAAGCCCCCAATCTCTCACGAACTCGTCTTCTTCAGTGATATTTAACCTTCTCGACTTCAATACATAGAGATATACGTATATACATAAATTTTATACGCGCGTGAAAGCACGTTAACGATCTAATGGACGGAGAGTGGGGTAGGGTGGTACGTGTTGGACGGAGATGGATATACGGGTGGTTTACGGTAAATAGTCGTTATCCGGGTGGTTTCCGGTAATTGACCCTTAAATTTAAGCACAAAACACATTCCCTCCCCCCCCAGAAATACACGTTCTTGTAAAGTGTACGCTACTTTTTTTTTTTGATAAGGTAAGAATTCGAGTTACCGACATAAAATGTCGGACAGCTCGAGAGGCCGAAAAATCGGCAACTGGAAAAACCAGTTAAGAACAACACAAACAAGCAAATAAAAATACAACAAAGCAAAAGCGAGCTACAAGACCAGGGAGAGAAGTGAGTCCAACACAAACGAACAGTGCCACCATATGACAGGTCAAACAGGAAAGCAATCCTGGGAAGTGTTGAATGGACAACCATGACGTTGCCCCCACCTAGATGAGGGATCTTCAGGAGTCTCGACCACCCTGACGTTGCCTTCAGGATCTTCAGGAGCCTCAACATAACCACGACCACAACTGGAACAACTCGATCTCCACCCTGAATCAGCTCAACAGAAGCAAAGAAGTACAACACAAGCTTGCACACAAAACACGAAAAAAAAAAGAAAAAAAAGGAACCCTAGATCTGAGTTTTTTCCTTTCGATTTTGCCAAGAAGCTACATCAGATCCGGTTTTTTCCTTTCGATTTTGCTTTTACAACCTGTTCCCAAAACTGAAGAAGAGGAGCCCTAGATCTGAGCATAGGATGGAAGCAGGTGGCTCGTCGTCTTCTTCCTCCGACAGAAGCCATGGACAAGATCGTTGACGTCCTCCTGGAGAAGGAGACGATAATCCCAAGGTGGCTCATCTGTCTCGATCGGAGCGGGACTCGGTCGGAGCGGGGGGCTCGGTCGGAGCGGGGACGGTTCACACCGGCCAAGGGAGGCTCGGTCGAACAAAGATGCGACGGAGGGTAGCGGCGATCTGCCATGGCGGCTCGGTGGAGCATTTGCTAGGGCCGGCGTAGGCCGAAGAGAGCTTTTTTCAGTTGTCTTCGGCGGCATCGGCGGGGCTCAGGGTGACCGGTGAGATGGGGATGGGGGAGAGATGTCGAAGCCTCAGCGGCGGCGCTCCATGAGAGCATTTGCGTTTTATGCCTCAGCGACGACGCTCTATGAGAGCGTTTTAGGTTTTACCGGCCTCAGGAAAAAAAAAATAAAAAAATCATGCTACTTTTCTTTTAAAATCGTGTCTGCATAACTTTGTAAAAAAGCATAAATATTGGATTGTACATGATCCCACTCCCGAAAAAAAAACACAAGTACATACGGGACCAATTTTTTACAGAAAACGCGTGCATGCAGTTTTTATCCATGTTTTTTTGCTTTTAAGTGATGGAGAGATTAACCCTATGTGATTAACCCATCTATCAGCCAAATTATGCCTATTTATAACCTAACGACATTCTCACATCATCCATGATCCATGATCCTTCCCCTATGTGATTAACCCATCTATCAGCCAAATTATGCAGTAGTAGTAAAATTGAGCTAGTGCCAATGATGAAGTCCGATATTTGTCCACAAAAAAATGAACCCGTTTGACATTTCGTATAGATTGGACTATTTCGCGACCAAAATTTCATATTCGGCCTGACCCATTCCTTAAATCAAACCACCATGCTACATCATTTACCAAATAAATGAATTGTTTTTTTTTGGTATACCAAAAGAAAACAATTCATTTATTTGATAGGATTGTAATAATGTAACAATATGAGCGTCTCATTTTTGCCAAAGACCAAAGAACTTAGATATGAGCAAACGCGGGTTAGCCCACCCGGCCCGACCTGTCTGACAAATAATACGGATTTGGACAAGAATTCTAGCCTGAACGGACTATTTGGCCCAGCCCGAGCGGGTAAGCGGGCCGGGCCCATACGGGCCGCTCGGTCCGGTCCGCATATTATTTTTAATTAATATAAATATATATAATAAAAAAATTCTAATCTAAAATTACTTATTCTTTTCTTATTAATAGTATTAAACAATTAGTTTGGGGAATAAAAAATATAAAAAAATTTTAAAAAAAATACTTGAGAATGACCAACCGGACTGCTCACGGACCGTGTCCCGGAATTACGGACGGATCCAATTAAGGATTCTGACCAGAATAACGGATAAGAACTGACCAAATACTTTAGGTCATGAGTCGAGACTCGAGGACGCTCAACCTTAACCTTACAACTTATGTCGACGTTACATATCAATTCCTTCAAGTTTGGGTTGTTACTTATTTCATGTGGCGCATTCGTAAAAACCAGATGTTCTCGAGTCGATTCGACAAGCCCCACGAGAGTTGATAAACATGATCAAGTGCTCATTCAATCCATAACAAAGGCAGTCAAGTACAGCCAAGGAGTAGCAATCAGCTACAGGCTACAACGGAAATGGTTATTAATGCAAAGAAAAAAGGGGGCAAAATGTTATTTGACACGTACACATCAAAGTTACCAGCCATGCCCCTAATGTTCTCATCTGAAATGTCCAAACTGGCCTCATGGTTGCCAAAGGAGGGTAGTCTCAGCAATCATGGAAGTCACAACATATGGATCCATGTTGGATGCTGGCCTCCTGTCCTCAAAGTACCCTTTCCCGTTCTTCTCGGTGTCGCGCCCTACACGAATTGAGGCACCGCGGTTTGCAACTCCCTGCTCGGTTTCACGCAACAGACGAACCAAAGTCAAGATCTCGTAATGATAGCATACTTTAACATTAGTGGTTAAGATGAATGCTTTGCTTACCCAGAGGAAAGTGTCAATGTCTGCAGTCTCGTGTCGCCCTGTCAGACGACGTTCGTTTCCTTCACCATAAGCGGAGATGTGCTCCTTGTGCCTGAGCCCCAGCTTCTCAATGGCAGCCTTGATCACCTCGTAGCCACCGTCTTCCCTCATGGACTTCGTGCTGAGCAGCAGCAACAACAACAACAACAACAACAGTACGCGAATTACAAGAGATGGACACTACACATACCAAACGGAATCAGGATGTATGCTTACCTGTAGTTGGTGTGAGCGCCAGCACCGTTCCAGTCACCCTATGATCAACATACAAAATGTTAAGAGGACATTGGTTGACATCTAATTGGACACACAAAAGCCGAAAAGAACTATACCGGAATTGGTTTTGGGTCGAAAGAGAGAACAACTCCAGCAATCTCAGTGATCCTCTGCACAATTTTTTATTAATAGTCCATTAACTACGAAAACTAGAACTAGAACGCGTACAAGTATATATCTTACCTCCAAGACGTAACGAGCAATCCAGAGCTCGTCTCCAGCTGAGATTCCGACTGATGGACCAACTTGGAATTCCCACTGCACCAAGACACCAGGAGAAGTGAGTACATACAACAATTCATTAGCAGGGCGGGAAATGAAAATGGCGCTGAAATGAGTCAGTCAGCTTATAAGTTTACCTGGCCAGGCATCACTTCTCCATTGATTCCACTGATGTTGATTCCAGCATATAAGCACGCCTTGTAGTGAGAATCGACAATGTCTCTTCCAAACGCTTTCTCGGCGCCAATAGCACAGTAGTATGGTCCCTGATCAATAACACACGAAATTGTGATCATTTACGAGAACATAGCAAAACTTTGTAACTAACATGCAGTTGGTGTATAAATTTCTCACCTGTGGACCAGGAAAGCCTCCTAGAGGCCAGCCTAGGGGCCAGTTAACGTCCCTCTGAAGCAAGGTGTACTCTTGCTCAATGCCGAACCAAGGCTCCTCACTAGCCACGTCGGGATGACTGAAGATCTCTGCAGCCTTGGCCCTCTTGTTGGTCGGGATGGGCTCGCCTTGAGGCGTGTATGTGTCACACATAACCTACAACATCATTATAGCTAGGTCGTCAGCCGAGAGATTGATTGTTAATTAATTGAGGAAAAGTGAATGAACAACTCACAAGGATGTTGTTTCCCCTCCTGAATGGGTCCCTGAAAATGGCCTGGGGACTATTTACAAAATAAACACAAACATAAGTACAAGTTTGAAGCAACTCTGGACCCCATAAACCAAAATTATCGAATCCAATTGAGACCCTAGATTTGTTGTATGTCAAATATGCAATTCAGGACCACAGAAAAGTCCATCATCCACCGCCGTTAGAAATTAGAACGAAAAGACTAGTAGTAGTAGTAGATATAAAGAGATGGCAAAAGCAGAGGAGGAGACCAGACATACTAAAGGATAACTTCACTGTCTTGGCCTGGGGCTTGGCCAGTGCTGGACCCATCGTAGTTCCACTTGGGCAGCTCTTCCGGATCACATACAGGACCGTTTAGTGTCTACATATCCACCCAAACACATATTTATTTTTAAATCATTAAAAAAACATCAAACACGTACAAAAACAATGTTTTAGGTTGTTTCTCTTTCCGTTTTGACCTTCTTTCTCTTGAATTTTTTTTATCTTCATTGATCCCATTACCAATTTATTCCGTCTCTTACCCTAATAGAAATCGAACCCGAGACCTCTGAATAGAACACTTCAGAAAAGTCGGTGCTAAAGCACTAGACCAAGTGAATGTTGGCATACGCCACCACTATTAAAGACATGGAAAACAAAGTTTGTATATCGATTCAAGTTGACATGACTCGTTCATTTTATCTCCGTGCATAACTATTTACAAAACGTCATGAATCTAATTCCTTTTTTTGGTCGAAACAAGAATCTAATTCCTTACACTTATTTATATTGTATTTCAAGCCGTTCCTTGTTATTTTTTTACTTATTATAGCTATTTTGACTCCTTAATCTTATTTCAATTGAGACCGTAGTAAATCTTTTGTCCAAAACTGATGTTTAAAGTCTGTTGGGGACATTGAATCCCTTTCTTTTAGGGAAAAACAAACAAACAAATGAAACATATAGAATTATTAAAGAAAGAAAAATAACATTACCCTTGCTTTGCTCCTGAGGTCCATGCCAGATCCACCAACCCTGTTTGACAATTAACAGATTGTTGGATTTTGAGTTAGAGAATACATCATACACATAGGAGTATGTATTTAATATGCACTGAAAAAAGGAAGAAAAAAAAGATAGACCCAGCAGAAATTGAAGGCTTAGAAGCTGATTGTGTAGGAGCAGAGAACAGGGATTCAAGGATGAAGAGATTAATTAATAAATTAACCACACTTAATTAGGGGATGAAACTTGAAAAACAAAACCTTGGCCATGAAAGATTGTATCTTTTTGTAAAGTGTAATTGATGGAAGAAGAAGAAGATTGACCATATATATTCGGCGATGAGCTTCTCGGTGGAGTCAGAAAGGTTGAGGTTGACGAGATCAGCGAGAATCGACATGATTCAGGAATTAATAGGAGTTTGATGGGATAAGTAATTCTGAGCTGCTTCTTCTTCCTCCTCTTTGTGTTAAGAGTACTGCGAATGCAGAGAGGTGAAGAGAAAGGGTGTTTGAGCTGGGTTTATATAGGGAGGTAAGGAGGTTGATGACACACAGACGTGTCGTAGACTATTCTCCCGTGGAGATTCCAGTTTCCAGTTTTGGTAAATGGGCGTCAAATATTCAAGTTTTTTACAAAAGATTATAATTTCACAGGAAAATTAAAAGACGGCAAATATACCGAGCCCGAAACCAGATCCGGCATTTTTTTTTCCTTTTTTTTTTTAGTTTTTTGTGTGCAAGCTCGTGTGTTGTATTTCTTTGCTTTTGTTGAGTTGATTGAGGGTCGAGATCGAGTTGTTTCAGTTGTGATCGCGGTTGTGTTGAGGCTCCTGAAGATCTAAATGGCAACGTCAGGGTGGTCAAGACTCCTGAAGATCCCTCATCATGAGTGGGGGCAACGTCATGATTGTCTATTCAACACTTCCCAAGATTGTTTTTCTGTTTGACCCGTCGTCTGGTAGCACTGTTCGTTTGTGCTGGACTCTTTTCTCTTCCTAGTCGTGTAGCTCGCTTTTGCTTTGTTGTATTTTCATTTGCTTGTCTGTATTATTCCTAACTGGTTTTTCCAGTTGCCGAGTTGTCCGCCATTTTTTGTTGGTAACTCGAATTCTTACCTTATCAAAAAAAAAAGACTGCAAAAATACCACATGTTAAGGATATTTTTTTTTATTGGTTTGTCTAACCTATGCCCTAAGGGCATAAGTTAAGGATTCCGATTTAGAAAGTTAAATCCTAAATAGGAAATGATAAACTCTTTTAAAAAATACTAAAAAATCCTAAATAATTAAAATCTAATAAAATCTTGCTATATATGAACTCTTAAACTATGCCCTAAGGACATAGGTTAGAAAAATTGTTTTTTTATACATGGCAAATAGAAGATATCCTTATATAGAAGAAATACTTAAATCATTAATACGGTGATTTTTACAAGTGTCTTACATGCTAGATGAAGACTAGTATTAGAACATAATAATTGAAGGCGGGAGCGAAACAAGTGATCACGAAAACTATCTGGTGAAATGAAATCCACAATAGTATTACGAAGAAGAAAAGGAGAAACATTTATTGTAGCCAGGAAGTCTGCAGCTCTATTGTTCTCCCTGTAACAGTGATGGACCTGAAACTCAGTAAAATAATGCAAAATAGATTTTATTTCATGAATAATTGGAAAAACTTCCCAATGAATTTTCCAAGTTCCTCTAATTAAATTTATAACGGATAAATTATCCCCTTCGAGGACTAAATAGCTAATATTAAGGGAAATACCCTACGAACACTCTCTAAGGCAGCACGAGCCTCAACTTTAAGAGGAGAGGAGCAAATAATTTTTTCCATAACTTGAAAAGTTGGGCAAAAATGTGTAATTAAGCCAAAACAAGGGGGTGCCGTGTTCATCTTCTTCCTCCCATGGCATCCATGTTCTCCAAGCTCCATACATGGAGTTTTGGCTTCAAATTTCGGCCCGTTTTCTTCAATTAGCCAATGGGATTTGAAGATTAACTAATTCTAAATCCTATCCAACCAAAATTGATAAAAATTAGTCGGCTAAGATAAACAACCCGACAACTTAAAATTTCGGATAAAATCCAAAATTCGATCTTGTTTGAGATCGATTTGAGCCGAAACTTGTGGGGTTGGAAATCTATCTTTAAGAGCTTCAATTCGCCTATAAATACCCCCTCACCCATGGTAGAAATTTATCCAATTTTGAGCATTAGGTTTTCGGTATTTCCAGAAAATTTTGGGAATATCCAAGGTAAAATTTTCCTTCGTTAGGTTACCTCTAGTTACGATTCAAGTATCAAAATCTTCGTCTTGAAGTCAAGAATCCAAAGACACCAACCAAGAGCCATTTGGTGGTTAGACGAGGTCGAATCGAGTCAATCTTCGACGTGGTGTCTCACACGAACTCGGTAACGACCGGTTATGATTTTTTTCCTTCTGGTTTTGTATTATTAATCACGATTAGTATTACTAATTGGGGTTAATTAGATATACATTGGGTTAATTTAATTTTATAAGGATTAAAATTAAATTAATCACATTTTAGGGAATTACTTAGGTTGTAACATGTTAATAATTAACATTACAATTGGATAATATGTTGGGCGATATAAGGTGGTAAATAAATTAAATGATTAATTTATTTATGTTATTTTTATTTGGAATATACGACTAATGGATTTTTAGTATCGTATAGATAATCGTATATCAAGTAGCCTCGATAAGTGATTTATTTAGACTTAAAAATTCAATTAGAATCCGAGACAAGTGTTGTTCAATTTCCTTATTGAATAAATTATCTAATTATAATTTATTTCTGTGTGAATTGGGTACGTATCGGAATCGCATTTGGAAACGGAAACAAAGCAAGAGTCTAATTCGGTGTTTAAAGGCAACTACTTCCGTCACGTCGTTCGATTTCTACCATAACCCAAGGCAAGTGGCGGTTCGCTCTTGTAATTTTTTTCATATTTTTTTAATTGACATTTAATCAATTGTTTTAATCAAGTTGGGATAAATATTCTTAATTTGTGTTTGGGAAGTTGTGTGATATATAGTGTGGATAAATATGAATTATATAATAGGCTGTATATATTTCTAGTGACGACCCTTATATATATATATTATTATAGGGTGCTAGTTGAACTTTGGTGTGGATTTGGTGTGGACTTGTATGCTTAGTTAACACGAGTATTCGTGGGAACGATATATACCTCGCGAGGTTAAACTATTTCTTTATAACTTAGTATTAGGAGGATTATTGTCCTAATACTTTTGGTCATGACCTACCCTTATTCGAATATAAGTGGTGGTGCACTTAGCTAGTGCCGTTATTCGGGATTCGTCCCATGATATATCTCGTTTCGAGATTTAGTGTAAATTAAAAGCTTTAACGTAAATGCACGTTTTGGAATTAAATAAGATAACTGCCTTTGAGCACATAATTAATATACCTTCGGGCGAGAAGTACAACGTGGAAACCGCTCGACTCCTGTCTAAAGTAAGTCCCCGTTCCAATCTGGATTCGCATTACACGGTGAGGTTGGTCGAGGACCAAAATAGTCAAATGAGTCATTTTTTAGATCTTGTGTGATGATTATTAATGTTCCGAAACAAATACATATAATTCCCATAAGACTCAATTACGTTGGAGTCTTCTCTTGAATCATGCCTTCTCTTTTGTTTCAGTATGACTATAATAGTCATACACCATTTACCGAGTTTTATTCGAGAAACAAGGGTAGTTACTAGTGACTATATACAACTACAAGAACCACTCCGTTTTCACCCTTGCGTAGTCTTTCATTAGACTGACCAACCGTTCCTTTTATTTGCATGGTTGGCTGGTGTCATCCATCCTATACGACACATTAGTTCTTTCTTCCAAGAGTGGAGAAGAAGGATACCGATATTGAAGGCAAATGCTATTTGGTAATTTTGTTTACAATATGGTTGAAGATCTTGAAGTTAGATTAAACATATTCTTATCCTAAGTAGGTTACATCTTTAAGTCATGGTTTATTTAAATTTATTTTAACACTATGTTAATCTTATTTTAACACTATGTTAATCTTAATTTAATTAAATTGACAATTAATTAAATGTTCTAATTAAGTTGTGATAAATTTTAATAAATTATGTTTGGGAACTTGTGCGATATAATGGTGTGGATTTTTTTTATATATTGCTAGTGAAATAGTGATGACTCTTGTATATATTATTATTACTATAGGGTGTTGGTTGGACTTTGGTGTGAACATTGGTGTGGACTTGTATGCTTAGTTAGCACGAGTATTCATAGAAACACTATATACCTTGTGAGGTTTAGTTGTTTCTGTATAACTTGGTATTAGGAGGATTATTGCCCTAGTATTTTTGGTCATGACCGTACCCTTATTCGAAAATAAGTGGTGGTGCACTTAGCTAGTGCCATTATTCAGGATTTGTCCCATGACAAAGTCTCGTATTGAGATGATGTGGATTAAAAGTTTAAACGTAATGCGCATTTTGAAATTAAATAAGATAAGTAATTTTATGCACATAATTAATAAATTTAGGGCGAGAAGTACAACGTGGAAACCGCTCGGACTCCTGTCTAAGTAAGTCCTCTTACCAATTTGAATTTGCACAACACACATGCGGTAAGGTTGGTTAATGACCCAATTAGTCAAACGTGTCATCTTTAAAATCTTGATGTGCTAATTATAAATGTTTCCAAACAAATACATAACATTCCTATAAGACTCAAATTCATTGGAGTCTTCTCTTGAATCTTGTCTCTTCTTTTGTTTCAGTGGAAGTATTTTATTTATATATCGTCTATCGACTTTTATTCGAGAGACAATGATAGTAACTGGATATGAACACATATAACCTCTCATATATACCCTTGTTTAGTCTTTTATTAGACTAACAAACCTTTCTTTTTCCTTGCATGGTTGGCTAATGTCATCCGTCCCATAAGGCATATCAGGTAATTCTTCCCAAGTGTGAAGAAGTAAAATTTCGACATTGGAGGCAACTGTTATTTGATATTTTTATTAAATAAGGTTAAAGATAATGAAGTTGGATTTTACGTTTATAACCTATTGTGTAATCTTTGGTATTTTTCCATTAAGTCTTCCATTATGATATTTTCTGTAATTCGGCATTTGATTCCAGTTGTTATTTTCCGCCAACATCATTTCTAAAACATTATTATGAGATTATGTATTATTTAATATTTGCGATCAATACTGTAAGCCTTGGGTGATTTCGAATATGTGTTCCGAGGTCACTGGCGATAATATTCCTAATGTAATTTATGGGTTACAATATGGTATTAGAGCTAAAAGTTTTAAAACTCAAAATTTATAAACCATTTTGTGTTTGATTGAGTTTTACAAAACAAAACTTGGTGTTAGATTGTTCTTTCTATAGACCATAAGTTATGACTTAGGTAAATTTTCTTTAAAAGTTAACACTGTACAACAACTATTTGTTGGGGGATATTTCAAAAGTATAATCCTAATATTTTCTACCAAGGGGTTTCGAAATGGAAGACAAAGTCAGGTTAAAAAGATGAGTTAATATTGTAGCCAACAATAGTAGTGTTATCTACTCATGTCTAATTATAGAAAGTACGATTTCTATATTTGGAAAATTTCCGACCTTTCCTTGTCTCATTTTCAGAGAATGGTCCTTACAAGATCTCAACGTAGAACTTTGGAGGAGTCTCAAATCGCTCCGACACTCAAGTCAAAGTCTGATTTCTACAATTTCGTCAAGTGCGACGCCTCTAACATTCAATTCACCCTACTAAGGGAAGAAGAGTTAGTGGTGGTGATTGAGACCACTGAGGAGGATCCGATTGAGGATCCTGAATACAAGAGCGATGGAGAGGACCGGGTGCAATCCAAACATTCTCCTCTCCCAGAGACCACTAAAGATGATCCAATTGAGAATCCCGATTATGTGAGCGAGGAGGAGCAAGTACAGCTTGAGCTAGCTCATCTTCCCAACTTTGTGCCACCACCGTACTCACCTTGGTCTCCAGCTACATATGAGGCAAAGGAGTTCCCAATGCTGAATGGGAGGAGTGTGATCCAAGGACACCTCTAGTGGAGTTGGTTCCCTCTCCGATTTACTCACCTAGCGAACCTAGAAGGAGTCCCGTTTCTTGGGACATGTTTGCGGGTAAGAGTCCTTCGGAGGCTCGTCGATTGGTCGAGGAAATGACTGAACAAACGAGAATGAGGGCTAGACCATGGGAAGCATACATTGCTTCTGAGGGCACTGTAACACAACAAATCAGGGTGTACACCCAAGTGCTGGATAAGCATGTAGAGGGGTGGATGACCTCACTGGATGACTTAAAGGAACAAGCTTACGATGTTGAGACAACCGTAGGTTATATACAAGAAAACGTCCATTGGTTACTGTAGAACATCGAGCAAGCAAGGAAGCCGATAGATCCCAATTCGGAGTGAAATTTGAGTGCACCGGAGTTTCAACCAGGGTTCCTGGACAAATTCTGTTATCCACCTGTGCCAGTGGAGTGGTCAAGGGTTTTGAAGCCCAAGGAACCGAAAAGACTAGCGATAGAGTCGGAGGACAAGCCACCTCCGAAGAAGACCTTATCGGCTAAGGCGTATAGGGACTTGTTTCGGGATACCAAGAAGAAGCATGAACTATTAGCTTTTTAGTCATTTTCCGATGTTTTTTTTTCCAATTATGAACAATAACGGAGCAGTAGTCTCCTAATGTTTATTTCCATGTTGAACCTTTATGGATGTTTTGGTTCAACATTATGTTTTTCTGTCTTAATAAGATTGACAAGTTTTATTAAATTTATACTCTTAATTTATGCATTTAAAGTGTATCTTCAAACAATATAATATTTGATTGGAGTATCTAATAATACTTGAATACAACCGGATGGTAAACACCAAGAACGCAACTCGTTAAGGTGCTGGACCAAGTAACGCCTCCCGAGTCCAATTGAGGAGTGCGACCAATCAGGACAGTGAAACTGGGTCTAGTTCCCACAACAACCCAACTGGGAATTACCCAAACCAGGCTAACCCTTAGACAAGGGGAGAAAGGGCTCATATTCACCCAGTCGCTCCAGTTATCTTCGATGCTGCTGTCGTTGAGGCAATCAAGTAGATAGTATTACAAGCTATTACAAATATGGTTAGGCCTGAAGTACATCAAGCCCTAGAAAATCTAGCTCCCAGGTTACTCTTGATCTTGAGGAGCTAGAGAATATCATGTCTCCAATGCATGTTCACAGAGATAGAGGGAGTTATGGTCGAGCGCTAAAATCGATCAATTCCATGAGGCCTGACTTTTTTGACAGTACTAGTGAACTCGTCAAGGTGACCTGCTGGTTTTCGCACATGGAATTGCTGTTCAGGAATATAGTGTGCACTGAAGCTGAAAATGTACACATTGCCTCATTACAACTGAAGGATGTGGCTAGAGAATGGTGGGAAAGCATATGATTTGTTGATCATCCCGAACTGACTTGGTCTATGTACTCGAAGACTGAAGGGCTGAAGGAAACAACGTTAGCTGCCAAGTTCAACCACCTTCTGCACTATGCAAGAGCGGAGGTGACTTATGATGAGCAAAAAATTTGGCACTTTCATGAGTGGATGAACCCGGACATTAAGCCTTTGATGGTGCGTCATGACTGCACTACCCTGGAACAATATGTGGATGCTACTTACAAGTTGACAGTGTCTCTAGAGGAGTCAACTAAGAAACGTATCCGACAAAGGTCAGCAAGTAGCAACCAACAAAATGGTGGGTTCAAGCGGCTAGCCCCACCATCACATTTTTCCAAGTCTAGTCGACCTAAGACTGAGACTACCCAGTCTGGTTCCACGCAACACTCAGGTCAAAGTAAGGGCTTCGTCTAGTGTTATGAATGTGGGAAACCTAAACATAAGATCGAGCAATGAGTGTACGAAAGGAAAGAGAACGTGTTTCAGGTGTGGGAAGAGGGGCACTTGCAAGCTTTTTTCCCAGAGTGAAGACACAAGGAGGGTGAATCCCAGTAAGGGTCGGTTAGCCATAGTAACCGACCTCAGAAAAGGCATGCCGAGACTGCTAATACTGCTATACAGTCGACTGCTTAGAATAAGGGGAAGGCCCCGGTTGCATCAGGTAGTCACGATTAGCGGCTATATGAAATGCGTGAAGCCGATGGACCAAATGCTCATGTTGCTCAAGGTACTCTATACCTATATTCTATGTCAGTTTGCATATTATTTGATTCTAGTGCTATGCATTCTTTTATTTTCGCATAATTGTGTGAAAAAGTTAAGGCTTCAATGCAATGAAGCTTGTGAACCATTCGTGGTAAATCTTCCCAATCGGGAACATTTAGTAGGGACCAAGCGCTTGTCGGAATTTTTGGTGACCATTCAAGGTCGGAAGTTTGAAGCTGACTTGATCTATATAGCAATGGCTCTATACGACATTATTCTCGGGATGGACTGGTTGACACGTCATGGGACGGTGATTGACTTTAATACAAGGACTGTGATAGTTTTATCTAGGGAAAAATGGATATGTCATGGACAAAAACATCAAAAAAGGTTAATAAATTGCCACTAGATTAAGAGCAATATTATCCCGACTATTATACAAAGTGTTAGAGATATGCATTAAGAACCTGCTGGATTTGTATAAGAACGTAGAGAAAGATGAATATTTGGAAATTTGCAATGATCATTGGATGAGAAACTGGTCCTTTTGTGCATCCAAAGAATTGGGAATGCCATCATTATGAGGAAACCGATCTTGCCAAGTAGACACACCCATTTTTGAAAGCAAGTGGTGTGGTAACGGGTTAGCGATGATATGCCCATTAATGATACAATACTGATGCGTCCTTGGCCTCGATGCGGTCAAGGTTGCCGGCGATGAGCAAATCTAGGCCTTGTGCTTGGTCGCTATCGTCTTGAATGAGGTTCGCGAGGCGGAAGCGAAGGAGATCGGGTGCGACGTTAAAGCGATAACACAGCCTTGGTTACTCGAGTGGCCACATGAATTGGCACTCAGCTTGAAGTGACAAGCGACAAAGGGTTCGAAGCGTCGATCGGCGGTGAAGGTAGTAGCGACTACCGGCAATGATGGCGAAGGTTAGGTTTTGAGAACCAATTTGACGTCAAACTCAAGAAGGAGGAAATAATTCACTCAACACTTAACTTGAATTAAAAATATGATGTAAACCTTACAAGGACGGCCGAAATGGCCTTTTAAAGGCGCGGGTTCTCGGATAGGCTGAGACCCGCCTAATGGGCTAGCCCACTCGACACAAGTGGAGCGCACGCCCAAGATGAAATTACATAACTAGAAAGCTCAAAATAGTAATGTCTAAAACAAGAAAGAATGAACCTCTAAATGTCTAAACTAGGGATAGGTGCCGGTCTTGGATGCTGGCGAGGCATGCGTGGCGACAAGGCATTGGCGAAGGCCATGACACGGCGCGAGTGAGGCAATAGCTAGGCCCGACCTTTAGCTAGGTCATGATGGTCTCTGTGGGTGGCGCGACAGGCTTGGAGGGCAGTGGGCCCGACTATGGCTCGACAGTGTCGCTGAGCGTGGCGAGGAGCACAAGCGGGGGCGCGGCTTCGGGTGCGCCTTGGTTGGCGACGAGGCGCATGACCAGGGATTGAGTGGCCTGGATGGTGGCCTTGGCATGCGACCTGGTGACAGGACCAAGTGACTGAAGGTCCATGGCCTTCTCCTATTCAATGGAGGACATAGAGGGCATGGGCGCATCACCCTCCCCCACTTGGCTGTGAAGCGTCCCCGCTTCACCCTCATCAAACTCTGGCTCGACATAAGGCTGGAGATCAGCCACATTGAAGGTGGCATGGACACCAAAATCTAGAGGAAGGTCGACCTCATAGGTATTGTCGCCGATGGCCTTGACAATCTTGAACGGGCCATCGCCTCGGGGGGCAAGCTTTGACTTGCGCCTGGTGGGGAACCTGTCCTTGCGTAAATGGACCCAAACCAAGTCACCTGGAGAGAAAATGAGCTTGCGGCGGCCTTTGTTATGCTGAGCGGCATATTGCGCAGCCCGTCGCTCAAGCTGGGCACGGGTGCGGCGGTGTAGCTCTTGGACCTGCTCGACGCAGTTGGCGGCAATGACATGCTCCTGGTCCTTCATCGGGCGCAACAACATGTCAAGCGACATCAAAGGGTTACGACCATGGACTACCAAAAACGGCGTCAATTTTGTTGCCGAGTGCCTGGATCTGTTATAGGAAAACTCAACTATAGATAGTAAGTCCTTCCAACGCTTGGGATTGGCCTTGAGCATGGTCCTAAGGAGGGCTCCTAAAGTGCGGTTGGTGACCTCAGTTTGGCCATCCGTCTGGGGGTGATAGCTAGTAGAAAAGAGGAGTTATGTTCCTAGCTTTCCCCAAAGTGTTCTCTAAAAGTGTCCAAAAAATTTCGTATCCCTATCACTAACAATAATCTTAGGAATCCCATCTACGCGCACCACATTATAAAAGAAAAGGCCAACTATGTCTGGGGCATCGTGGGTCGTCTTACAAGCTACAAAATGGGCCATCTTAGAAAACCTGTCCACGACAACAAATATAGAATCCTTACCCCTTCGAGATAGAGGCAAGCCTGTGATAAAGTCCATGGATACGTCTTTCCAAGGGCCGGCCAGAATGGGCAGTGGAGTGTAAAGACCATAAGGGCTCGATCTAGCCTTAGCCTATTGGCAAGCAACACAACTCTTGCAATACCTAGTGACATGTGTAGTCATGTGAGGCCAAAATAAGTGTTCCCTTAAAGCAGCCAAGGTTTTTGAAATCCCAAAGTGGCCTCAACCATCATGTGCCTCTTTAATGAGGAGGGTACTAACGGAGGAACTAGGGATACATAGACGGCTAGCTTTGTACAAATAACCCTCATTGATGAAAAAGGTGTCAAACTCTCAGTCCCTAAGGCATTGCTCAAATATAGGCTTAAAGTAGGCATCAAGCAAATATAAATCCTTAATTAAAGCGAAGCCTAAAACCTTAGTTTGAAGATGGGTTAGAAGATTATACATGCGAGAAAGGGCGTCGACTACCACATTCTCTTTACCTTTCTTGTGGACGACCACATAGGGGAAGGTCTCCATGAATTCGACCCACCTAGCATGGCGACGGCCGAGAGTGGCTTGGCTCTTCAAGTAGCTAAGCGCGGCATGGTCAGAGTGAATGACAAATTCACGCGGCCAAAGGTAGTGCTGCCACATCTTGAGGACCCGGACAAGAGCGTAGAGCTCTTTATCATAAGTAAGGTAGTTCAATGTGGCTTTGGTGAGCTTCTCACTAAAGTAGGGAATTGGCTTTTTGTCTTGCTGAAGCATGCCGCCAATGCCTATGTTGGAAGCGTCACTTTCGATCTCAAACCGCTTGGTGAAGTCTGGAAGCTGGAGGAGAGGCGCGTTGCAAAGGGCCTCCTTCAAGGCTGGAAGGCCTTCTCATGGCTATCCAGCCACACAACCGTAGCTCCTTTCTTTGTGAGTTCATGAAGCAAAGCGGAAATGGAGCTGAAGTTGCACACGAACCTCCTGTAGAAACCAGCCAACCCTAGGAAAGATCATACCTCGGTCGGGTTGGACGATGTCGGCCATTCTCTAATAGCACGGACCTTGTCCTTATCCTCTCTAAAACCATCCTTAGACACAATAAACCCAAGGAAAACTGTAGTGTTAGAGCAGAAGCGACATTTGCCAAGATTGGCATACAACTGCTCTTTTTCTCAAGCACTCTAACACAAGTCTAAGGTTCTTTACATGATCATCTAGAGTACGAGAATAGACTAGGATGTCATCAAAATAGACCACTACAAATTTTCCCAAAAATTGTCTCAAGACATGATTCATCAAATGCGTGAAAGTACTTGGGGCATTAGTTAGCCCAAATGGCATGACGAGCCATTCATAAAGATCATACTTAGTCTTAAACGCCATCTTCCATTCATCTCCCTCTTTCATTCAAATCTGGTGATATTCACTCCTCAAGTCAATTTTGGAGAAGAGCGTGGCACCATGGAGCTCGTCCACCATGTCATCAAGGCGGGGATGGGATGGCGATACTTCACAGTTATTTGGTTGATGGCACGGCAATCTACACACATCCACCAAGAGCCATCTTTCTTGGACACCAAAATGACGGGAACGGCGCAAGGGCTCAAGCTCTCCCTCACGTAGCCACGATCCAAGAGTTCCTGGACTTGCCATTGTAACTCCTTTGTTTCCTCGGGGCCGGCGTGGTAGGCGGCCCGGTTGGGCAATGAAGCACCAGGCACCAGGTCAATCTGGTGCTCTATACCGCAGAGTGGGGTAGGCCTTGGGGTAAGTCGTCCGGCATGACATCCGCGAATTCCTGGAGCAAGGAGACAACACTAGCGGGCAAATCACTTTGTCCCGAAGCAATATGAGCACAAAGTTGTGGCACTAAGAGGAAACAAGGTGATCTTCCCTTGAATGCCAGAGTCAAGTCACTGTGCCTGGCCAGAAGCAGACGATTTTCACATTTGCCTTGAAGAGACGAGGTCTGCGGCGATGCACCGACAGTTGTGGAATTGTGATTGGCAACTTGGGCTGGATAAGAGGCACTGGAAGAGAAATGACTAGTGCTCGGAGCAGAACCAGCGTTGCTCGACCAAATTTCATCGGGCCTCTTCTTGGCTTTCAGTGCCGCGGTGCAAGCGGCGGGGCTAGCGGCGGCCGCGGGTGTGCTCTTCTTGACATTATGAGCAACATGTTGTTCCTGTGGAGCATTTTGATGGCCCAGGTGGCCATTTCCGGATTTGGACCGAGTGCTCGAAGAAGAATCGACATTGCCTGGGGTAGAGCCGCCGACCTTTGGAACGGCCGAGCGCCAGGCGACATCCTTGTTAGCGGCGGCTTCAATGGCCTTTTGCCTGTCCCTCTCTACCTGATCCTGTAAAATTTCATGTGGCGACATAGGTAAGAGGGTGACGCACTTCCCGTGGTAAGTGAACACATATGTGTTTAATAACCATTGTGAAGGGCGCGCCAATCAAATTGCCATGGGTGGCCAAGCAAGAGATGCGTAGTGTCCATAACAATGACATCACAAAAGACGGAATCTGAATAATGGCCAATAGAGAAGGAGATTAAGCATTGCCGAGTGACTGTATTACCTTCATTTGAAGAGATCCACTGGAGGCCGTAAGGTTGGGGGTGTGGCATTGTTGGCAAATTGAAGTGTCGCACCACTTTGTCATTTATAATGTTACAACAGCTGCCCCCATCTATGATGACACTCAACGAGGCAGTCTTCACTAAACACCGAGTGTGAAAAAGATTTTCTCGTTGATCCACCAAGTCGGCCTCTTTGACGGTAAGCATGCGCCTAGTGACGAGGCTAAGAGGCGTGCCTGCATGCAAATCAGTAGGCCCACAAGCGTAGGTCTCATCCTCGGCCATGTCTTCAAATCCTTCCTCAATAGGCTCAAGGTGTGGCTCCTCGTCGTTAGAGGATTCGTAGCCTAGGTGTTGGCTAAAGAGGACCTTCTTGGTGTTTGGGAAATCGCGCTTGTAATGCCCGCGACCCCCACATTTGAAGCATTCCAGGTCTCGAGCACACTCTTGGCCCTTGGACGGGGCGTTTGGTGCCGTGGCGCGGCTTGCCGCAGAGCTTGGTGCCGCATGCTTGGCGTTGTTTCCAGGGCTAGACCCTGGTTTTGCTTGGGAAGAAGAGCACACATCAGTAGGCAAACTAGATTGAAATGGTCTAGAGTCATACCTGCGTTGGCTAGGTGATTGCCAAGTGGATTGCATCTTACGCACGAGTTGGTGGTGGATTTGCATGGCCGTGTGCGTAAGAGTGTTGAGGTCCTTGATAGGCAAGATCTCCAATTGGTCACGGATTGAATGATTCAACCCACTCACAAATTTTGTCCTCAATGTGGATGGCGCCGCGCATACCCCAGCGTTGTAGTACATGTCTTCAAGGTGAGAAAAGAACTCTAGCGACGTCTTTGACCCTTGACGGGCCATTGCAATCTCTAGGTGCATTTGGTTCTTGTAATCTTGTGGCACATACTTCTGAGTCATCATGTATACCAACTGGTGCCACTCCGTGATAGGCTCAAGATTTTGCCTAATGCGGTCGCTCACGAAGCGGTGCCACCAAACCCTGGAAGCGCCCCAGAACTGTATGGTAGCCACAAGGACCTTCTCATCTTCAACCAATTGGCAGTAACGAAGCGTGTTTTCCGTAGCCTGTACCCACTCAAGAAAAATAGCGAGATCATATTCACCAAAAAATAACTCAATTTTGACCTTTACCTGACTAGTGTGGATGCTGGTGGGCACGAGCAGTGCCGATTAGCGGACCCAGAGCCATGTTTGTTGCGCTGGCTTAGGCACCTGTGTTGACTGGTGTCATGCTGGTCACGGCGCGCGTGTAGGTCACGCGACCTATGATTGTTGTCACGGCGGCGCCAGTCTCCACTGTCACCATACCTGACATTAAAATCACGTGGGTCAGAATACTCACCTTGAGAGCGGTCATCAGGGTCAGAGCCACTGTCTTCACCGCCGGGTGTCGCTTGCGGGTTATAGCGGTCACGCGGTGAGACGTGGCCCTTTCTACTCCCAATGACCGAGTGAATTCATTGTAGGCGTGGCTGCTGATGAGATGTGAAGGGCATGACATTCTTGCCCTTGTCCAAGCGAGTATGGCTTGGGCCGGCCACATGGTGCCGCGGTTGGTCAGCGGCATCCATTTCAACCAACGGCGTCGGCACTTGCCGTTGTTGGCATTGGAGTTGGGCAACCTGGCGTCGCAATTTTTGGATTTCTCTTTGCTCAACCGTGAGCTCTTCGTTCGCTGGGAGATTATGTTGTTGCGGTGAGGGAACCTGCGGTAGTGGTGGTGGTGGAGGATTTTTGCCGTTGCCGTCTCCACTCGTGTGTGGGGGCGCCGTCATGCTACCTATGACAATGTGACCAGACATGCGAGTAAACACGAACAAGAGATATCAAGGCAACAATGAACTAGCAAGCACCACACTAAGCACACAAGTTCACATTGGGGTTCACAATTTGGTAAGCCGTGAGGGCGGTGGAAGCAAGCTAAAACACAATCACACAAATAATGTAAGCCAAGTAAGACTAGACTCATGCGTGATCAAGTGATGAATCGATAACACAAGTAGTAGTCAAGAAGAACTAAGACACGTAAGATACCTCCCTAGATGCTTACCTAGATGGCGGAGAGGCGGCACAATGGACTTCGACCGAAAATGGAGAAGAAAACTTGAAGCCTAACCTTATTTTGGCTTTTGCTTCAAGTGAAGAAAATGAAATTCGGATTTGCCTCTTTTTTTTTGAAAAATAATCCAGCTTTTTTTTAATAATAAAATCTACGTCAATCTTGGATTTGACTTAAATTTTTGAATTTGAAATGTACTAAGATTCGGTCAAAGCTAATCAAGAAAGAAGACGCAAGTTGTTAGGATTTTGCGGATTGGAGAGAGAAGATTGATGCAGATTTGGTGGTTAGCAAATAAAGAAGTAAATCACGGAAATAAGGCAAACAATCCTATGAAATATGCCAACAATTAATCACAAAATCATGCAACAAATCTAGAATATCTCGGCAAATATTATATGCGTGAATGTAGGAAGTGGTTGCAAATTTTGTGGAGAGGATGAACCGGCCAAGCGCTTGGCTTGAGGGAGCCGATTGTATGGAGAAAATCTCGGACACAATAATCTTGTTTCGGCCAGGAAATTTTTTTGGGTGATTTTGCAAGCCGAAAGAATGGAAATGGTGGCAAAATTTTTGGTGGTGGCAGAAGGGAAAGATGGTTGTTGGCGGGATGAAACATGAACAATATGAACTTAAGAGATAGTGACTTACAAGACCACTGGTGCTCTGATACCAGTTGATGCGTCCTTGGCCTCGATGCGGTCAAGGTTGCCGACGATGAGCGGATCTAGGCCTTATGCTTGGTCTCTATCGTCTTGAATGAGGTTCGCGATGCGAAAGCGAAGGAGATCGGGTGTGACATTAAAGGGATAACGCAGCCTTAGTCACTCGAGTGGCCACAAGATTTGGCACTCGAGGTTGCTTGAAGTGACAAGCGGCAAAGGGATCGAAGCGTCGATCGGCGGTGAAGGTAGTAGCGACTATCGGCGATGATGGCGAAAGTTAGGTTTTGAGAATCAATTTGACGTCAAACTCAAGAAGGAGGAAATAATTCACTCAACACTTAACTTGAATTAAAAATATGACGTAAACCTTACAAGGAAGGCCGAAATGGCCTTATAAAGGTGCGAGTGCTTGGATGGGCCGAGACCCGCCTAATGGGCTAGCCCACTCGACACAAGTGGAGCGCACACCCAAAGAAGAAATTACATAACTGGAAAGCTCAAAATAGTAATGTCTAAAACAGGAAAGAATGAACCTCTATGTCTAAACTAGGGTTAGGCGCCGATCTTGGATGCTGGTGAGGCATGCGCGGCGACAAGGCATTGGCGAAAGCCATGACTCGGAACGAGTGAGGCAAAAGCTAGGCCTGACCTTTAGCTAGGTCATGATGGTCTCTGTGGGTGGCGCGACAGGCTTGGAGGGCAGTGGGCCCGACTATGGTTCGGCAGTGTCGCTGAGCGTGGTGAGGAGCACAAGCGGAGGCGCGACTTCGAACGTGCCTTGGTTGGAGATGAGGCTCGTGACCAGGGATTGAGTGGCCTGGATGATAAGATTGGCTAGTGACTTGGTGATAGGACCAAGTGACTGAAGGCCCATGGTCTTCCCCTCATCAGCGGCAGACATAGAGGGCAGGGGCGCATTAAATACCCTATCTATTCCACATGTGAGATGGAGGGATATGAACGCCAGGTTCATGAGGGATGAATTGGTAGAAGATGTGGTATACCAAATCACGATGTTGTACAATGACATCCGCATGAATCTTTATTGAAGGAGCTGGAAGACATCGTTCCAAAAGGAAGGCCAAATGGCTCTACCTAGTACTCCACAAAGAAACAGTCGAGCTTGTTTGAGCACATAAGGGATGAGTTTGAGATGAATGAAAAGAAGAAGGAGAAGGGCACCGATCAATACAGGCCCTTGTGATCATCTAGAAGGCATGCCGTAATAGTAAGGCATGAAGTAGAGTTTCTCCCGAGCAAGAAGAAGGACCAGAGCCGCATGTCCATGAGGGTTCTGTTTGGTATACAAAAGTCAATTTTGGTGTTCGGAATGTGTACTACTTTTGGTTTGCGTACATGAAGGGGGCAAGAGATGTAGGTGCAAAATGAATATTGCGGCTATCAGACCATAGTTGTACTTTTGGGATTGGAAGAGAACGAATACCCTATAGTTCGAATGTAGCCGGCGAGTGCGTTGATGGAAAATAGAGATATATACATTGTTGTACCAAATCCACTCTACGATAATGATGTGTTGATCTCCAATGTGAACTATATCATGACTCCTTGCTCCTAGTAGTATTGGCTCGACTTGCCTATGGTTAGCTTAGCGTTTGCCACTCTACATTAGGTTGTTCTTGTATTATTATCTTGGGATGGCCCATGCTTGTGTTTATCAATGAAGGAATCCCATGGAAGCATTGGTCCTCCAAACAAGAAATTGACGATGGCTCTAGTCGAGACCCAAAACCACTTCATACCGATAAACCTTAGTATTACTAAATTCTTTTGATGTTTGGATTTAGGGTCATAGCATAAATATAATGTTTTTGTTTTGATATAGGTGTGGCTCAAGGATAATGCTCCACTACCTCATCGTTCCTATGCTTGTCACGAATTCCATCACCCAAGTGTCCACGGCTGGGACATACGATTCGAGTAAAGGATTAGACTATTTCAGGAGTATCGTATGAGATATAATCGCCCACCAAATCCTCTAGTATAGTGAAGATTTGGGTTGAGTGTTGAAGGATCTTTGATGAAACTCTCATCCTATTCACATGCATTGTAATATTATCTCAATATATATTATATTGTAGTGCTTGTTTTTCAAAAGGTTCTTCAAAGTATATTCTATAAATATATATTATATTGTAGTGGTTGTTTTTCCAAAATACGTTGTATTTGGCCTACGCAAATTGGATCCCTCCCTGAAATGCCTCCCTACCGTGTATGCGACAACCCGAGGATCCTGCATGACCTCTAGGTCAAGCACTGCATGACCCCGAAAGGTTTGAAAGTACTATCAGATTCAAGCCTACAAATAAAACAAGAACCTGTTAGTATTTAGTTCCCTAAATTGTAAACGTAAAAGAATTAACTAATACCTCAGCAGGAGATGACATCCTCTGATGCCTTGTGCCTTGCCGCGTGAAGTCTGCCCCAAATTGCGGCACAACACGGCTAAGAAACCAGTTCCCTAAGCATAGCACCCGATGCAATTGTGGTCAAACATAAGGCCATCCACTTGTGCTTAATTGTGACAGTAGACTTGTCCGTAAAAGCGATAGCGCCTAGAAGCATGAGCATATAAAAATACGCTGTATGGTTGTCATTCCTGACATGACTTCCTATCATGCTTAACACTTTATCCCTCATCCACACTAGTGGAATAACGCCCGTGCCGTACCAAGCATCGACAAACCTGTTTTGGGGCAAAAAGGCCGAACCGACCTGAATCGCCTTAAGAAGGGCAACTAGACAACAATTAGATCAAAAGTATCTAGACAATCCAAATCAACTAGAGATTTAACTGTCGATTGCCTTAATATAGGAATAGAGAACTGAGCTAGACGATAATTGTGATAACGAGAGAGAAAGTAACGAATTATAGCTTGTATTCAGTAGAGAATGATCGTGTGTTTTACAAAGCTAATCGAGCCTCGTATTTATGTTAATTTCTAAACTAAACTAAACTAGCCGTTTTCCTGAAATTCACGGGAGTCGCCGAACCATCCACCGATCTCCCGATATTCCCTCCAACGTCTCCAACGTTCTCTTCCATCTCGCAGTCCTTCTAAAAGGTGGTTTAGCCTGCTTATTGCTCATTTGGGCCGGCCTAATGGACTGAATAAAACATGGCCCAACAATTGCCCCAAGATCAAAGCGGGCCGGAAAAGGGTGATGGCGGTTTGATGGGATGGTTTGATCTTATAACCCGTAGAATCGTTTGCTCTGATTTTTCCATAGACGTCCAGGTGATGTGGCGCCATGTGATTGGGTCACTATATTGACCAAAGATGTGTCAGTTTACCTCTCTTAAATATGCCATCATTTATCCCTCCTTTCACCATCTTTTCTCTGCGGCAACTTGTATCCTTCCAAGGTAATTTTTCAAATTTTTACCGTTTCCTCCTTTCCTTGTTTCTTCCATGGCGCTGTTAAGATCGAAGAAGAGCAGGGTCGCTATGGATGGTTCCAGTAGGGAAGAAGGCGTCTTCACCCCTTTGAATCTTCTAAGTCCAGAGGACTCATTGCATGGTACCCTAACCTAGCCTGAATTAGATAAGGTCCTTGAAGTCGGGCAGTTCCCAGAGGGCACCATAGCACGTCTTCCCCTTCCTTATGAGTGAGCCGACTGGTATCGGGAAGGTTGGGTTTGTTTTTTTGAGTATCGTTTTAAGATTGGCGACTCTTTTCCTTTTTCTAGTCTTGTTCAAAACTTCCTCGCTTTCTTGAAGCTTGCTCCATGTCAAGTCATGCCCCACGCATAACGTTTGCTTAGGGTAGTGGATCTCTTAGTTGCTTGTGTCAATTTTGAGTTTGATTTTGATGCTTTATGGTACACTTATTACATGAGTAGTCGTGGCTCATCTAGATTCCAATTACGCCTTCGTCGGAATAGAAAGCCCATAGCTTTGAACCTAGATATCATTGATCGAGGATGGAGATCACGATTTTTCTTTGAAGAGCGTAGGTCACTTGAAATGGGTGTCGATTGTTCCTTCATGCTCTCGGACTAGAAGAAGACAGGTATCGTGTTTGTTCTTTCAGATTTCTCGTCGGATATTGTCTAAATTCTTGCTTACATGTACTTTGTTGCAGCGCCTAATCCGGAAGAACCCAAAGGTTTTGAGACTGATATTGCCGCTTTAAAGCGGACAAATCCTTTAGAAACGTCAACTTCTTGGTGCCTGATTCCGCCAAAATGTCGACTCCTTCTGCATCCATCACCAAAGGCACTTGTTTATTCCTACATGTATGCGTTTGGTTGGTCTTTGGAGTCGTTGTTTGCTTACTTTGCTGCGCATTCTTTATAGCGTCCCACAAGGGAAGGTCTAGTGCTCATTTGTTCGGGAAGAGTGTCCTGGACCATAAGCCGTCAGCGGCTAAAGCGTCTTCGTCGGCCAAAGCTCTTGCTAAAGCCCCTTCGTTGACTAGGATCATTGATGTGGATTCGCCGTCATCCAAAACTTCAGGAGCAAAGAGGAAGGCGACTATCGCTGCGGAGCCACTGGTGGGCGTGCTGAAGGGTAGACCTTTGATTGACTTGCTCCACACTTTGGATCCTGAGGCCAAGAAGGAAATCGGTGACTTACATGCCGTCGATTGTATTGATGAGGCCGGAGCTGCCGCTTGGAAAGTGAGTAAAAAGACATCCATATGTAATTTTTTTTTCCTCGTTTTTTCTTTTCTTTTTTACATCGATTACATGACTTGTTGGGTACAGGCTCTTCAGTACTCGATTGTCGCATTCTCAACCGTACATGATTTAAGCGACAAGGCCGACAAACGGATTGCCCAGGCTGATGGTCAACTGAAAGCTGCCAATGGTCGTGCGAAGACCGCTGAAAGCAAGCTGGCGTCGACTGAGAAGAAGTTGATGGAGGTCCAGGCTCATCTTGAAGAGTTGAAGAGCAACGTTGAGGAGCTTCGTGTGAAGGACGCCCGAATCGCCAGTGATATGGGGACATACTTCTGCATCAAATCATGTATTGAAATGATGGAGGTGTACGCTGCAGGAACCCACTCGTTCTAGAACATTGAAGAGAAGAAGGCTAGCATGGACCTCCTGTATACTAATGGTAACCTTGGCGATGACTTGTTCAAACTCATCGGCTTAGGGGAGGATGAGCAGAAAGAGGAGGCTGACCTCGAGGCGACCGAGGAGGCTGTTGAGGACGCGTCGAAGGCGCCTTCTGAGGTGACCAAGGGTCAGGAGGTCATTCATGCAGATGTCAATGAGCGATCAGGCGAATCTTGAAGTGTTTCTATGTAATGACAATATCTTGCGTGCATTGTGTCGTGAATGTTTTAACTTAGGTGTTTTGTGTTGTGCCCCATCGTGGAGATGGGATGGACAATGCTTTGGCGACCCGTCTACCATCACAGGTCGCGTGTTGTATGAATGATTTGGTTTATGCATACCTTGTCTCCATTTTATTTGATTTTGTAGGTGGATTTTGTCGACTGCGCCTTGGCCGGGACGCGTGATATTTTGGTCGAAGCGACCTGTTATTTGAATTGTTAGGGTAGTATGCTATGTAGTTCCGGGGAAGAGTTGTCGTAATGTTAGGTAAAGACAAGTACCTTATATCGGACAAGTCTTGTAAATAGTGTTCTATGTTGTTCCTCTATTCCATGTGTACCGATCGATCGTGTATTGTAAGCGCTTTAATGTATGAAAGTGTTTGTCTGCAAGCATGTGACTTTGTTTTCGAGGCCTCTTGTTTTCCCTGCTTTAAGTTGACTCAAAACACATGAAGAGGTCAAGGGACGACTGTTGGGTGTGAGCCCAACGGCCCTCCAATTCTTAAGTCAGTATAAGGATGTAAAAAAATGTAATTGAATGGACATAAAGGAGACATAAAATGTAAGAATCATAAGTGATACAACTTTAAGTGGGTCGCGTTCCAACTTCGCGAGAGTTGCTGTCCATCCTTTGTCTCCAATCGATATGCTCCTTAACCAATAATCTCCTTAACGAGATATGGTCCTTCCCATTGAGGTGCTAGTTTTCCGTTGGCTAGATCTCGGGTATTTTGGAATGTTTTCCTTAAGACCCAATCTCCTACCTTGAAGACCTTGGCACGAACATTTTTGTTGTAGCTTCTAGCGACTTGTTGTTGGTACATGACCATCCGGATCCTAGCTCTTTCTCTGATCTCGTCCGCAGTGTTAAGATTGTGAAACAACTCGACGTCGTTCTGCTATGGGATTTGTAACCCATATCTGGCTTTTGGGACGAGGAGTTCGGCAGGGATGACTGCCTCACTCCCGTAGACCAATGAGAAGGGGGATTGCCCAGTCGCGTTCTTCGGAGTGGTCCTGTCGAACCACAATATTAAAGGGAGCTCGTCTGCCCATTTCCCTTTTGCCCCTATGAGGTGTTTTTTGAGATTATTTATGATGATCTTGTTGCTGGACTCGGCTTGGCCATTGTATTGTGGATATCGTGGTGTAGATGTGACCAAGGTGATGTTCCATTGCTTGCAGAAGGATCGTGTCTTGCTACCGATGAATTGGGAGCCATTGTCGCATACGATATCTGAAGGGAAGCCAAATCTGTATAGAATGTTATGTTTTATAAATAAAATGACACGTTTCTCTTTTACCTCTCGATATGCTTCAGCTTCGATTCATTTAGAGAAATAGTCAGTCATAGCAAGGAAGCAAACGCGTTGTCCGAATGCTGATGGTAATTTTCCTACGATGTCCATTCCCCATTGCATGAAAGGCCAAGGTGCCAATGTCGGGTGCATAATTTCTGATGGTTGTTGTGTGATAGGTGCATGCCGTTGGCAGGCATCACGTTTTTTGACATAGTCGGTCGCGTCCCTGTTCATCGTTGGCTAGTAGTAACCTGTCCTGAGGGCTTTGCCGGATAGGCTACGCCCCCCAGTGTGGTTTCCACATTCTCCGTCGTGTAGGGATTGCATGACGCGTCTAACCTCGGTTGTTTTGAGGCAGCGTAGGTACTTTCCTGTGACAGATCGCTTGAATAAAACATTATCTTTTATGTCAAAGGTTGTTGCTCGTACCTTGAGTTTTTTTGCTTCTCCTTTGTCTACTGGGAGTATGCCATCCTTCAGCCATTTGGTGTAAGGTACAGTCCAATCATCTTAGTTGTTTGCGAGGTCATACTCTGTGTTGTCGCCTAATTTTGCTGAGACGACCTCCTCTAAGGGTAATTCGTGTGTTGCTTGAGTGTTGTCACAATTGGTTGTTTTGAGAGTCTTGGGGACTGCTGGAGTCGTGATGTGTGCTAATGGGATATTATGGAAGTTGTCGGGGTGTAGGGCGGACCCGAGGTTTGCTAAGGCGTCGGCTTGAGTGTTGAGATCGCGTAGGACTTGTTGGATGGTGAAATTTTGGAACTTACCCACCAAGTTTTTGACGACGTCTAGGTAAGCCATCATCCTGTCATCTTTGGTGGCATACGACCCCTGCACTTGGTTGACGATCAAGAGAGAATCACATGTCACTTCGATGTTCTGGATTGCAAGGTCTTGTGCGAGTGTTAGCTCGAATATGAGTGCTTTATACTCTGCTGCGTTATTGGTCGCGTCCCATTCACACCTCACAACTTGGGCTATATGGTCCCCTTGTGGAGATTTCAGTACGACACCTAGCCCAACTCCTCTTACGCTTGACGCTCCATCTCTGTGGAGTTGCCATGTGCCCCTGTCTTCTTCAGTTGTCAGCTGTGCGGCTTCCTTCGTGGTTTCCTGACAAGGGCTAAAGTTGTGATGCCCAATCAAAGTAAATCCTTAAAAACCTATCTAATGTAGTCTGGTAAATAAGGGTCGAATCCCACAGAGAGGAGGTAATCTTTCTAAGTCCAAAAGTGTATGCCAAAGGTAACAAGGGGGGTTTTGTTGGTTGTTGCAAGTAAACAAAATAAATAACAGCAAAGGTTGTAATTAATTGGGAAAAAGTACTTAGTCAGACAAATATCCACCATTCATTCGATTGGTTAATCCTAGATTATCTCTATTCCTTCCTATGAATATTCCTGTCCCTATTCTAAAATAGTTACCAGTCCAACTAGTCCTGATAACCCTAACTATCGAACGCATAAGAAACTATCAAGATTTAGAACAATAGCAGCAAGAAGCATAGGAATTAACCAGGATACATGCAACACCACAACTCGCAATATTTAACACATAATCAATTCTCTTTCATAATAAACTAGTCCAACTAGTCCTAGAATATCATGTTTGCTACACAAGATAAGGGATTTCAACTCGAAATATCCAAACCCTAGCAATAGACAATTACTAATATCAACTAGTTGATCAATCCAGTCAAATCAATAAGAATCAATAGGAATAAGCTCAAGAGAAGAGATATAATCAAAGGAATAGGAATATAATTATAATCTCACAACCATATATCAAATGAAGGCTTCAATCGTCGGACTAAGCAAAGGTTGCTTAGTTCTTCAGAACTCTAAAAACTCTAAACTTCCGTAATAATGAAAAGATGATCCCCGACTGTTGTTCCTAATAAAAGACTAAATAGACTTAGAAAACCTAAAAACCCTAAAAGATCATAATCGTAATTTTCTGTTTCTGAAAATAAAATAACCGAAATAAGGAAATAAAATAAAATAGGAAAATAACAATCTGGCGCCACATAAGGAATTCGCCCAAGGTAGCACTGGCCGCGACCGCTACCAAGAAACCGCGCCCGCGGCCTTCTCTTCGCTGCACTCTGACAAGCTTCTACACGGCCGCGGTTGCTGCTTCTAAACCGCGGTGGCTGCTTACTCTTCCTTGGCTCCGTCTTGGTTCCGCGATCGCGGCGGTGAATTCCGCGACCACGGAACGCTTCCTGTAGCAGTCTTCCAACTCCTTCTTCATCTCTTCCTTCGTCTTCTCTTGTGGCTTGTCTCCATCTTCAATATATCTTCATTTTATCCTCTCCAAACCACCATAATCATACTTCAACTCCTCACTCCATACTTCCACAATTGTGCTCTAAACATCTCCAAATGGTACCCAAAACACCGGTAACAACTCTTAGTTAAACCCTATAAAGTAGCGCTGATCAAATTCCCCCATGCTTAAACCTTGCTCGTCCTCGAGTAGGCTAATATAAACCTACTCATCCAATCAAATCCCCAAGGTCTCAGGAAGCACAGAAAAATCATCTCCACTAAGAATTTCACCTAAACATGATTCTCCAAGGCACCAACACAATAAACACAACACACAACATACAAGCTTAAAGGAAAGCAGAGTACTTCCCCCAAGCTTAACCCGAATACCATAGAGTGAAATAAAAATATCTAATCCTAGCCTCCATATATCTTCTTATGCCTCCCAGAGTGACCTACCCGAATCCTCCTTATATCACCTCTTCTTACGTCACCACGCTAGGAAAAATGAGGAATCCTAATAATCACTCTTCTTCTTTTCACTCATTTTGCCAAGGCGCCTTTTCGGGTTTTTACCAAGCCACTCATTTCATTTTTCAATAGATGGGCTCATATAAACTCACATCACTCTTGACCTCATATTACCCCAGCTTATTGCTGGTCCAAGCCACCTGCTTATTACCTAAGCTGCCCTTTCGGGTTTTCGACTTATCTCAGGATTTTATTTTTGTCTTTTTTTTTCAATTTTTGACTTTTTCATTATTTTTTTCTTTCTTCCTCATACGACTAGCAAGTATAGAACACTCTCCCATGCTTAAACATTGCATTGTCCTCAATGTAATGAAAGACAAAAAAGATGAAGCACAGGGAAAAGAAGAAAAGTACTCACAACCGTCGTCGAGTTGGCTTGGGCGTGGAAGTTGGTGCTGGCGGTATAACAATGAGAGCACATGTCACTAGTGTTGCGGCGGTCTTCAAACTCAAACTCCACCGTGCAACCAAATAGATCCACTATAAGGTATAGTGGTACATCAAAGAAACAGGGTTGCACGAGCCTTCAACGAACACAGAATAGGAGCCCAGATATAATCGTGTTGTGGGCTCTGGTGTTCCTCCTCATCAACTGTCGAATGTCGGGCCATCATCGGTGCCAAATAAAAATATGGGGAGAATGATCTCCTCCTTGGCATCATGATGCGCACTGTCTCTCAAAATAAAACACAAACAACTAGGCCGCGATCGCGGAAATAAGGCGCGATCGCGGAAAAACGTCAATTTTTTTTTCCAGGTAAGGGGGACTTACAATGATTTTTCCGCGACTGCGGAAAAGTTTCTGGTGTGTCAAATCACCGTCTTCAATTTTTATTTTTTTTATTTTTTTTTGGTTTCGGGCTCCTACTTGCAGGTTAGTCTAAAACAAAAACAAAAGCACAGACAAAAAGAACACAAGATAAAACAAAAACAACTAAAGACATGGAATGAAAAGACAAGAAAAGAAATACATACCTCGGGTTGCCTCCCGAGCAACTCCTTAGTTATTGTCATGGCTCGACTTGGTGCTTTCCCACTCAACTTGGGTTGCTCACATCAACCGAACACTCGGGGTTACCATCAGGAGGGTGTCGCTTTGCATCGTCGATGTTGAATCCGACCCTCACCCCGTCAAATTCCATTGTGAGCGAACCGCTGCTCACATCAATCTTGGTACCTACCGTGTTCATAAACGGCCTTTCCAGCATCACAGGGGCTGCGTGTTTATCTTGCCCCGTATCCATCACAAAGAAGTCCGCAGGGAAAATCAGCTTGTCAACCTCTACCATCACATCCTGTACCACTCCTTTTGGATACACATAGGAATTGTCCAACAGTTGGATCACAATCCCTGTCTTCTCTAATGGACCGACCTCTAAAGACTCGTACAACGAGAGAGGAAAAACATTGATAGAGGCATCTAAATCTAGCATGGCTTTATCGAACATGGCGCCACCTATCTTGCAGGGAATAGTAAACATGCCCAGATCACTGCATTTCTTTGGTAACTGCTTTTGCAGCATAGCGGATACATTCTCACTGACCTGGACCTTCTTTTTCTCCTTCACCGCTTTCTTCCTCTTTATCTTGCACAACTCTTTCAAGAATTTGGCATAGCGAGGGATACTTTGGACAAGTTTAATCAAGGAATATTTACCTCGCAGTTGCTGAAGGTCTCAAACAGTGACTTGTCATTCTCCACCTTTTTGGTGTCTTTCAATGCCTCAGGGAAAGGCGGAACTGGCTTTTGAGAACCTAGAGGAGGGAAATCCGGCCTTTTGTAAGTATCTGCAGTGTCAGAGGGAAGGCCGCGGTCGTGGTAGCTGGGCAGCGACCGCTGCTGTGCTTGAATTGAGGATTCGGCCGCGTTCTCTTCTGCTGAGGCAAAGCCGCGGTCGCTGCTTTCTGGCCGCGATCGCAACTGTGCCAGGACTTCATTATTCGCAGAGTTGTCAGGAGAAGGGGCAAGGCTGCGGTCGCTGATTTCTTTCTGGTGGGCTCGATTTTCCTCCATATATATTTCGCTCCTCAGTGTCATGGCATATACGTTCTCTCTCGGGTTGACTATCGTTTGGGATGGTAGTTTTCCCGAGTCCCGGGCTTCCAGTCTGCTCACGACGATGGAGATTTGCCCCACTTGCTTCTCCAAGTTCTGAATGCTTGACCGTATCTCTTGATTTTGCTGGACCATAGTATTGGCCAACATCGACATATTCTGAGCTAGAGACTCATGTTGCTAGGTCACATTGCGAATTTGTGACCCCATGGTGGTCACAGTGCTAGCCAGTGTCGAAACGCTCTGGGTGAGAGAATTGATCATGTCATCGCTGAACATAGATGAACTGGAGCTCTGGCCTTGGGGTCTTGGGTCATAGGGAGCTCTAAATTGCTGTTCTTGACCCCCAGACTGTTGATATTGTTGGCGTGGTAGGAACTGTGGTGGCCTCTGTTGATACTCTTGATTTTCTTGGCCTTGAGGAGTACTCTGATGATTCCCGTATCTCAAATTGGGGTGATCTCTCCACCCTGGATTGTACGTTTTGGAGTACGGGTCATATCTTGGTCTAGAAGGACCGAATCCTCCAATAGCGTTCACCTCAGCAGTGGGCTCCTGCAGCGTGGGACATGCATCGGTAGGATGCATCGTGTCATAGCATATCCCACATGATTTGACTTGCTGCTGGCCACCCTTCATCATGTATCTCCTTATCATCTCCTTCATCTCAGCCATCTCAGAAAGTATTGAAGAATTGGGCTGAGAATCTGCAGCCTTTACTGATTGGGCGCTCTTCCTCTTGTTGAACTGTCTTGAGCCCTCAGATAGCTCAAAGATTACCTCAAACGCTGCAGCAAATGTCTTATTCAAAATATTTCCTCCACAGGCTGCATTCAGCATCCGACGCTCGTCGTCAAGAAGTCCACCGTACAAATAAAGTACGAGATCTTGGTCAGAATACCCATGGTAGGGACAACTCGAGATCAGCCTCTTGAATCTTTCGTAGTACTCGTACAACGTCTCAACAACCTGTTGTTCAATGTTGTTGATGTTCCTCTTCAGGCTATTGAGCTTAGTTGCAGGAAAGTACTTCTCCAGGAAAGCTTTCTTCATTTTAGCACATGTGTGTATGCTTCTTGGGGCCAAATAATAGAACCAATCATTGGCCGAATCCTTCAGAGAGAAAGGAAAGGCCCTCAGCTTGATCTGGTCCTCAGTAACGTTCCGTGGCTTCATACTGCTGCAGACAGAGTGGAACTCGGAAAGATGTTTGTTGTGGTCTTCTCCACTCATCCCATGGAAGTGGGGGAGTAAGTTGATCAACCCGGACTTGAGCTCGAAATTTACACCATCCGCCAGCTCAGGGAATTGCACAACCAGCGGTTGCTGTTGCAGATTTGGGGCAGTCAACTGCCTCAACGTGGGCGCTTCGTCAACCATCTCAAAACAAGGATTATCAAAACACAAAGCTCTATTTGTCCTGCGGTTCCTGGAAAGGGTTCTCTCAATTTCTGTATCACAAACTAGAAGTGGAGAGTCAGTAGCACGGGTGTGGACCACAAGATAGGTCGACACAAAAATTGGCACACAAACACAAAAAAAATCAAAGCTTGCCTCCCCGGGAACGGCGCCAATTTGACAAGGGCTAAAGTCGTGATGCCCAATCAAAGTAAATCCTTAAAAACCTAACTAATGTAGTCTGGTAAGTAAGGGTCGAATCCCATAGGGAGGAGGTAATCTTTCTAAGTGCAAACGTGTATGCCAAAGGTAACAAGGGGGGTTTTGTTGGTTGTTGCAAGTAAACAAAATAAATAACAGCAAAGGTTGTAATTAATTGGGAAAAAGTACTTAGCCAGACAAATATCCATCATTCATTCGATTGGTTGATCCTAGATTATCTATATTCCAATCATTCGATTGGTTGATCCTAGTTGCAGGAAAGTACTTCTCCAGGAAAACTTTTTTCATTTTAGCCCATGTGTCTATGCTTCTTGGGGCCAAATAATAGAACCAATCATTAGCCGAATCCTTCAGAGAGAAAGGAAAGGCCCTCAGCTTGATCTGGTCCTCAGTAACGTTCCGTGGCTTCATACTGCTGCAGATAGAGTGGAACTCAGAAAGATGTTTGTTGGGGTCTTCTCCACTCATCCCATGGAAGTGGGGGAGTAAGTGGATCAACCCGGACTTCAGCTCGAAATTTACGCCATCCGCCAGCTCAGGGAATTGCATAGCCAGCGGTTGCTGTTGCAGATTTGGGGCAGTCAACTGCCTCAACGTGGGCGCTTCGTCAACCATCTCAAAACAAGGATTATCAAAACACAAAGCTCTATTTGTCCTACGGTTCCTAGAAAGGGTTCTGATAGGCGTTGTCGTGACACCTAAACAAAATAATCCTAAACAAACCTAACTAATGTAGTATGGTAAGCAAGGGTCGAATCCCATAGAGAATCAAGTTATATTTCATGTTTGCAAAATCATTCACCAATTGATAACAAAGACAAAAGGGGGGTTTTGAATGAAACTAACTAAGAAAACGATAAGTAAAATATAGAAAGCTTGGCTAGACAAATATCCACCTTTAGTTTGGTTGATCGATCATTGATTACTCCTAGTCCTCAATACTCATGAATTTCCTAATCCCTGTTCTGAATTAGTTACCAGTCCAACCAGTCCTGATAATCCTAACTATCAAATAACCTAGAAGACCTTCTAGATTGAATCTAACAGCAGCAATGAATTCAGGAACATGCAAGTGTAGCAACCAGTCATACAATTGCATGCAATTAATTCTCTACACAAACTAAGGGATTTAGATTCTCAACCAGTATCCTCTAATCCTTAGTAGTATGATCAATAACAATCTCAACAGGTTGTATAGAAAAGGGGAACCAATAGCATAATACTAATTTCTCTAGGTTGTCAGACTAGAGGGAACTACTATTAACAATCTAATTGATGTCCTAATCAACAAATCAAGGGAATCGATATATGATCAATGAGATTAAGCACGAGAGAGAATTAATACAATCATAGAAAGAGTAAAGGAATAATCTCAATATCAAATTCAAACCAAGGATTCAATTGTCTAGCCAAAAAACACCAAACAAAACAAAGAACTAAACTAAGAAAGGGAAAAATAATACTGAATGGAAAACTAGGTCTAACGTGATCCGAAGATGATGAATGGAGGCTGTGGAGGTTAGGTTAAATAATGTTAACCTAAACCCCCAAGATCACAAACATCATCCTACAAGGAAATAAACTAATATTCGGAATTAAATAAAATAAAATAAAGAAAAAGGAAAAAGGAAAAAGAAAATAAAAGTTCGAAACTGTTTGGGCTCGCTCCCGCTGATGGCCGCGGCCGCGGTCGCGGTTTGCTCTCGAAGTGAACATTAAATTTTCGAAATTGGCCGCGGTCGCGGCCCGACAACCGCGGTCGCGGCCTTCTCTCTTCAGCGTCATTTTCTTCGCAAATTTGCCCTGGTCTTCTTCTTGCTTCTTCCTTGTGGTTTCTTCATAGATCTTTAACGTTTCCTCAGGTGGTCAACTCCTCTTCCTCTGGATGTCTCCAATTAGCTCCTCCAGACCACCAAAACCACACTTCTCCGCTCTAACTCCAGAATCTCCAATTGTGCTCTAAATCCAACCAAACGGCACCTCAAACCTGGTAACCACCCCTAGAAATACACTATATAAAATAGTGCCGATCAGGTTCTCTCAATTTCTGTATCACAAACTAGAAGTGGAGAGTCAGTAGCACGGGTGTGGACCATAAGATAGGTCGACACAAAAATTAGCACACAAACACAAAAAAAAAATCAAAGCTTGCCTCCCCGGCAACGGCGCCAATTTGACAAGGGCTAAAGTCGTGATGCCCAATCAAAGTAAATCGTTAAAAACCTAACTAATGTAGTCTGGTAAATAAGGGTCGAATCCCACAGGGAGGAGGTGATCTTTCTAAGTACAAACGTGTATGCCAAAGGTAACAAGGGGGGTTTTGTTGGTTGTTGCAAGTAAACAAAATAAATAACATCAAAGGTTGTAATTAATTGGGAAAAAGTACTTAGCCAGACAAATATCCACCATTTATTCGATTGGTTGATCCTAGATTATCTATATTCCTTCCTATGAATATTCCTGTCCCTATTCTGAAATAGTTACCAGTCCAACTAGTCATGATAACCCTAACTATCAAACGCACAAGAAACTATCAAGATTTAGAACAATAGCAACAAGAATCATAGGAATTAACCAGGATACATGCAACACCAGAACTCGCAGCATATAACACATAATCAATTCTCTTTCATAATAAACTAGTCCAACTAGTCCTAGAATATCATGTTTTCTACACAAGATAAGGGATTTCAACTCAAAATATCCAAACCCTAGCAATAGACAATTACTAATATCAACTAGTTGATCAATCCAATCAAATCAATAAGAATCAATAAGAATAAGCTCAAGAGAAGAGATATAATCAAAAGAAAGGGAATATAATTATAATCTCACAACCATATATCAAATGAAGGCTTCAATCGCCGGACTAAGCAAAGGTTGTTTAGTTCTTCATAACTCTAAAAACTCTAAACTTCCGTAATAATGAAAAGATGATCCCCGGCTGTTGTTCCTAATAAAAGACTAAATAGACTTAGAAAACCTAAAAACCCCAAAAGATCATAATCGTAATCTTCTGTTTCTGAAAATAAAATAACCGAAATAAGGAAATAAAATAAAATAGGAAAATAACAATCTGGCGCCACATAAGGAATTCGCCCAAGGTAGCACTGGCCGTGACCGCTGCCAAGAAACCGTGCCCGCGGCCTTCTCTTCGCTGCACTCTGACAAGCTTCTACACGACCGCGATTGCTGCTTCTAAACCGCGGTGGCTGCTTACTCTTCCTTGGCTCCGTCTTGGTTCCGCGACCGCGGCGGTGAATTCCGCGACCGCAGAAAGCTTCCTGTAGCAGTCTTCCAACTCCTTCTTCATCTCTTCCTTCGTCTTCTCTCGTGGCTTGTCTCCATCTTCAATATATCTTCATTTCATCCTCTCCAAACCACCATAAGCATACTTCAACTCCTCACTCCATACTTCCACAATTGTGCTCTAAACATCTCTAAATGGTACGCAAAACACCGGTAACAACTCTTAGTTAAACCCTACAAAGTAGCGTTGATCATTTCCTGTTCCAGTGTAGGACTGAAATCTGCCACAAAGTCAGCCAGAGCTTGAGACTTGATCGTTGTCCTTGGCTCATATTCGATGTCGAAACCACTCAGGTGTATTGCCCATTTTTCCATTCATCCTGTAAGTTCCTGTTTCCTCATGATAGCTTTCATGGGATGGTTAGTTCTTACAATAACATCATGTGATTCGAAGTAAGATATGAGTTTGTTTGAGGCCATTACTAGAGCTAGGACTAGTTTTTCAAGCGATGTGTACCTTGTTTCAGTGGGGAGTAAGGAGCGGCTTACATAGTAGACTGTGGATTGCTTTCCATCTTCTTCCCTTCTCAGGATTGCACTGACCGCTGATTCCGACACAACCAGTTATAATGGTAGTGGCTCATCGTCTTTTGTCTTGGCTAGTAAGAGTGGACTTGCCAGGTATGCTTTTAGATCTTGGAAGGCTTGTTCGTGTGCTCCCATCCATTCGAATGACTTGTTCTTCTTTAAGGCTTCATAGAAGAGTTTGCATTTGTCTGAGGACTTTGATATGAACCTGTTTAATGCTGCTATCTGTCCTGTCAGTTTTTGGACGTCTTTGACGCATCGGGGGGACCTCAAGTTGATGATAGCTTTAATCTGGTCCGGACTGGCTTCTATTCCCTTTTTGTCACCATGTATCCCAAGAATTTGCCTGAAGACACTCCAAAAGAACATTTGGTTGGATTCAATTTCATGTTATACCTTTTTAGCACTTCGAATGCTTCCTTTAGGTGTTCGATGTGGTCTTTTTCCGCCTTTGACTTAACCAACATATCGTCGATGTAGACCTCCATGGTGTCTCCTATTTGGTCCTTGATCATCTTATTTACGAGTCTTTGGTATGTGGCCCCTGCGTTTTTCAGTCCGAAAGGCATAACTTTGTAGCAATACGTACCTTGGCTGGTTATGAAAGCCATTTTCTCCTGGTCGTCTGTGTCCATTAAGATCTGGTTGTACCCGCTTAACGCGTCCATAAATGTGAGCATTTCGTGTCCCACGGTCGCATCGACCATTGCGTCGATGTGTGGTAGCGGGAAAGAGTCTTTTCGACAGGCTTTGTTTAGGTCTGTGAAGTCGATGCAGACTCTCCACTTGTCATTTTTCTTTTGGACCACGACGACGTTGGCCAACCAGTTGGGATATTTGACTTCCCTAATTTTACTCGTTTCAAGTAGGTTTTTGACTTCGTCGTCTATGATTTTATTTCTCTCTGGCACAAATTTCCTTCTTTTTTGCTTGACCGGGGGATAGGTCAGATCTACATTCAATTTGTGTGTAATAACATCGGGGGAAATTTCCACTATATCTTCATGTGACCAGGCAAAGCAATCAGCGTTAGTCCGTAAAAATGCAATTAGATCAGCCCTGGTCGAATCGTTTAAATCTGATCCAACTCTTACCGTGTGCTTTGGCTTTGAAGGGTGCAACGCGATTTCATCTAGATGTTCCATTTCTGGATTGGTGTATCGTTTGGTCCCTTCGCCGCACTGTAGTTTCTATGCCAAAGGTCGCTCGACCGCCCCCTTCATGGAAGTGATATAGCATTCCTTGGCAGCCCGTTGGTTGCCTTTTATTTCTTGTACCCCCCACTTAGTCGAAAACTTTATAGTTTGATGATATGTGGAGGGTAAAACTTTTGTAGAGTGGATCCAGGGTCTGTCGAGGATTGCGTTGTAGGGAGATGGGCGGTCGAGTATCAAAAACTTTACTTGTTGGTTAACTCCACCGGCATACGTTGTTAGCACTATTTTGCCGAGGGTATGTTTGACTTCTCCTTTAAATCCGACCAGCGGAGTGGATTTTCGGGTCAAATCGTCTTCGCTTAGACCAATACCCTTCAAGGCGTCTAGCGTCAACAAGTTCGTGGAGCTACCTGTATTGATTAATACTCGACTGATGAGACAATTACCGATCGATAAAGATATTACTAGACCGTCATGATGATCACCCAACTCCTCAGCCTCGGAGCCGTCAAAGGTGATGGCGGGCATGTCAGTGGCTTGTGGTCGCCTTGCCTCTGATCGGACTGGTCTGTCACCTCTGCTTTCTCTAGCGTATCTCTTGGCGGCCGAGTATGTGTTTCCATACATGTACGACCATCCTGAAATGGTGTTAATGATCTTAGTATGAACTGGGGAGGATGGTTTTACCTGGTCCCTTCGATCTAGGGTCGCCTTTGCTTTGTCGGATATGATGTCGCATAGTAGTCCTTGCGCAAGGAGTCTTGCGACTTCCTTATGGAGGGCTATGCACTCGTCTATGGAGTGACCATCATATACGTGGAATTCGCACCATCGGATCATATCCTTCTTGGAGTCTGACTTGTTGCGCCATCTTACTTCCTTTCCATACCTGTCGAAACTTTTGACAAGTTCCGACACAGAGATGTTGAAGTTGTAAGAATGGACCTTCAGGGGGAGAGCTGGGTTGTTCTTCCAGTCTTGGTTCCTGTCATGAGAGTCACTTACCTGACTTGGGTCGCTTCGTCCCTTGGGATAGGGTTGGTGTCGCCTGTCGCGTCGATGATCCGAAGATGACCTTCGGTCAACTCGTGCATGACTTTTGTCTGCTTTTGTGGGTTCTTTGTCTTCCTCTAACCTGAACTGAGCCATGGTCTTGGCTTGCACGTCTTTGAAGCTTTGACACGGGTATTTGGTCAGTTCGCGATAGAGTTCGTTGCCCCTGATCAACCCCCAACGGAAGGCTTCGATTGACATTGGAACGTCGCAATGTGGGTTCGCGACCTTCTCTTTATTGTACCTGCTAAGATAGTCTCTAAGAGGTTCGCCGTACCTTTGCACGATCTTGTACAGATCACTTGATTGTTTTTCCAGTCTTCGACTGCTAGCGAACTGGATTTTGAATGAGTTGACCAGATCGGCGAACGAAGGTATGGAACCCTGCGGCAAATGCATAAGCCATGTTAGTGCGGGTCCTGCGAGGGTCGGGCCAAAACTTTTGCACATGACCGCTTCACGATTCCCTCTTGGAATAGAAATAGTCATCAATTTTTGCTTATAAATGGAAACATGATTGTCGGGGTCCCCGATCCCATCGTAGTTGGGCATGTTGGGGACATGGAACTTCTTAGGGATCTCAACGCTTGCAATCGCCTCTACAAAAGGCGAGTCTTTGTATCCGTCGATTGCATCCTTTTCGATCGGCTGCGGGAACCCTGGAATCCGAAGGATGTTGTCGTCCAGGGCCTTCATGTGCTCGCTGATAGCTTGTTGTATGAGGGCTTGGAGATCCATCGACGACATGACCTGTGGAGGGACTACTCGAGCCTCTATGGGCTCGATCGCGGAAATTGTAGCGTTTGTCGTGAGATTGACTAGAGGGGTTTGAAACATACCAATAGGTTGGGTGATTTCTGTGTAGTTGCTTCTATGGGCGTCAAGACTGCTCCAACCATGTTGAGACGTGTTGAGAGGCCCTTTGTATTGACCACGCACCTCAATCCTCCTGGGACCGAAGTGGCCGAATTTACATGCAATTTCAAAAGTTCATTTTCACGGGTTAGTCGCGCAATTTCGGCTTTAGATTGAGCACTTAGGGTTTCGGTTCTTAAGTGTTGTTGGGCCAGCTCTTCTTGAAGGATGCTCATGCTCTTTGCCAATTCTTGGATTTGAATGTCCAAGACCGGTTGGTTGATGAGGTCTTCAGCCTGGTTTGCGACCAGGGTGCTGGCTTGAATTTGGTGTTCAACGAGGATCATGGGATCTCCGGAATTGTCCATGATCGGATGAGGGATGAATCGTTGATTGGAGAGATTCCCCACGGTTGGCGCCAAATTGTTTTGGGGCGAAAAGGCCGAACCAATCTAAATCTCCTTAAGAAGGGCAACTAGACAACAATTATATCAAAAGTATCTAAACAATCCAAATCAACTAGAGATTTAACTGTCGATCGCCTTAATATAGGAATAGAGAACTGAGCTAGATGGTAATTGCGATAACGAGAGAGAAAGTAACGAATTATAGCTTATATTCAGTAGAGAATGATCGTGTGTTTTACATAGCTAATTGAGCCTCATATTTATGCTAATTTCTAAACTAAACTAAACTAGCCATTTTCTTGAAATTCTCGGGAGTCGTTGAACCATCCACCAATCTTCTGATATTCCTTCCAACGTCTCCAACGTTCTCTTCCATCTTGCAGTCCTTCTAGAAGGTGGTTTAGCAAGCTTATTGCTCATTTAGGCCGGCCTGATGGACTGAATAAATCACGGCCCAACAAAACCCAGGCTCGATCACAAGCATACTGCAATGCACTGTTTGAGGTCGGTCTTCTACATATAAAACACCAGGCTAGTCCCGTCTATAGGCACTTGAAAGATGTGGTAGATATCGTGGAGCATAATTGTCATCTCTCCCCATGGTAAATGAAACGAGTTCGTCTCTAGATGCCATCGCTCGACGAACACAAAGATCCGTACGACGTCAATCCTACTGTATTCAAGATCATCGAGCAAAGTGATACAGCTCCGCTGCGCCACACCCCACTATGTATTTGGGCCCTCCTCCAGTGGACATGAAAGCTCGCAAAGTGTGCTTTTCGGGTGTGCACTTTCATAACCTTCTTCGTATGAAATCCAAACTGATTAAATAATATTTGACTTAGACATTTAAAATAGTTAATATTTAATGAACCATATTCAAAATACTATATTCAAATATGTACCAAATCCTTATGAGGGGGAATGGAGCTGGCAGTCCAATCATCTCATAGATAATAGGGGCAATATGGGTGATGTAGCTCGTAAGGACGCTGGATGCCCGCGGCCCTCCTGGCTACCAGGACTCGGGAGCCCACTCAGACTCGCCAACGGAAGACAACAGGGATGGAATAGGTTGGGGTAGCTGCCACTGGCAGGGACGAGGGTTTAGTAGCTAGATCGCGAGCGGGACTCGAGGGAGCATTATCCATCCCTAAATCCTCGATCATACTTGATGGCTCAAGGGACTCGTAATAGTCTCGCTCCAAGGCTCATCATGACCTGACATGGCCGTGTCATTAGAATCCGACATCGGGTGATCGTTCACATCTGGCAAGACCGTATCATTTGCATTTGACAAGACTGGATCGTCCTCCATACCGGTATTGCCGTCCCCCACGTCCGTCTCACGCTGTAATTGTGAGAACAGATTCACATGTGCTCTTAATTCCTCCGTGAGACGACACTTAGATCCTGTCACAATCTGCGTATCCAGGCGACGTGACCCATGCCTCAGACGACGAACCGACAATATTGAGGCTAGTAACGCCTTTCATAATATTATTCAAAATTACATTGTTCATTTAGTTAAGATTTGAAATTAATTAAAATAGTGTGATCATCCAGTTTTTTGAGAGGAAATAGTTGGCGGTCCACACAGAACTAACTCCAGCTCGTCTCCCTCGGAAGCCTTTCTCCATGTTCCCTGCCGGTTGCCTCTGGTCACGTCAGAAGTTTTCCGTCCTTGAGTCTAGACCTGAAAAAGAAGAGGGGCCCGAGGTTGCCTCGGGCTTGCCACTCCGACACTCAAGTCAGTGCTCAACTCGCAGGTGGTGCATAAAGGATAAGTGAGTGAAAGAAAAGCGGACACAACGATGGTGAGAGAGTGGAAAAATGGAGCTTTTGGTGTTTATTTGATGGGGGGAGAGAGAGAGAGAGAGAGGCAAGCCAAGGTGAGGGTCAAGAATCCCTTTCCTGGTAGTCGCCATATCCAAATATACCTGAGGCCGATGGGCCCTTGGTCGCGTAGCCGGCCTTGGCCGGGAAGAGAGCCTTCGAGCCACGTGGCCGGAATGGATCGGGTAGAGGCCCCTTGGGCCTTTTTCGAGATGAGTCGTCCTGCCTAACGAGCTCTTCTTCCTATCTAGGCCATGTACATGGACCGGGTCCGAGGTGTGCCTTCCTGTCAAACATGCTTCCCTTCCTATCTGAGCCGTGTACTTGGGCCGGGCTATATACGGCTCCCACACAGCCCCTCAAGCCACGCAGTCAAGACTCCAACCGGTCGGGGGGCTTGATCTTTAATGGAGCCGGCAGGCCCGGTGTGGCCACGGACCTTGCAAACTGGCCGTGAAGGAAGAGACTGTTTTTCACGCCATTATTGGAGGACAACTTGTGGGTCCCTCACGTCTTTTCATAGGAGGATGGCTATAAAAAGGGCAGCGTTACTTCTTGCTCAGATCGGTTCTTCTTCCTTCCCAGATCGCTCTAAGTACTTGCTCTAAGCACTTGCTTTGAACACTTGCTCTAAATACTTGCTTATTTCCTTACAGTTCTTCACTTATACGGATTCTTCGGCTAAACGCAGATCTACTTGCTTCTTATCCTTTTCTTTGCAGATGTCATCACCACGTGATCACCGGAGGAGAGGAGTTCCTTTCGAGCCGGGGGGAGCGGTTGCTCGGCGTCAGTGAATTGCGATTTCAGGTTACGCCGACAACAGCGTGTAAAGTCTATATTAATGTGGCTCTGAGCGTTTGTGGGTTGTTGGCTCTGATTCTCCTCCTTAATCCCTCTTTCGAGAGGAATGGAGACACCTCATGAAGAGGAGCTTCAAGGGAGGTGGGATGTGGCTGACGTCCCTCGAGATGATCTGGGGCTTTGGGGTGCCTCGGCCACTGGTCGAGAAGGGGAAATCGCCTCCCGGCCTGGGAGGAGCTGGGCGAAGTGCAGCAGGAGTCGGAGGGTAGCGTTTTGCTTCCCTTTTGAATGGGGGGGGGGGGGGGGGCTTTCTTCGCCTTGCCGACTTCCAGGTCGTGGAGCATGGGGCGCTGGGAGCGCCCTGGATGCCGGACAAGGTTTTGTGCACAAAGTAGACTGGCACTCGCGCATTCTTCATGATGACGGCACTGACCGTGGTCCCCCACCGCGATGTAGAGTTGAAGCTCCTCCACTGACGTGGGCGCCGCCAGGGTAGGCAATCTCTTTAGGTGGCTTTTCAAGTCTTCGAAAGCTGTCGCGCACTCCGGCGTCCATTCAAAATTATAGACCTTGCAAAGGTCCTTGAAGAAAGGGAGACTTCTCTCTGACAGTCGGGCACACAATTTGCCTAGGTAGTTTATTGCGCCCAGGAAATGCTGTACTTATTTGACGTTCTGCGGGGTGGTCATTGGCAAGATGGCTTCAACTCTCTCTGGGTTGACATTGATTCCTCTGGTGCTTACCAAGAAACCCAAAAATTTGCCTGCTTGTACTCCAAAAACACACTTCTCGGGATTCAAACTCATCTCATTGCTTCTCAAGGTGCTGAAAACTTTGCGAAGATCGGCCGCGTGCTTAGAAGCATATCGACTCTTCACGACAATGTCATCCACATAGGCCTCTACTGTCTTGCCTCTCACATTGCGTAAGATGCGGCCCACGAGCCTCTGGAAGGTGGATCCAACGTTTATGAGGTCGAAGGGCATCACATGATAGCAATATGTTCATGCTTCTGTAATGAAAGTTGTGTGCTCCGTGTCACGGAAGTTCATCTTGATTTAATTGTAGCCGGAGTATGCGTCGAGGAAGCTTAGAGCCTCATGCCGCGTAGTGGAATCCACCAGGTGGTCAATAGAGGTGAGCGGGTAGCTATCCTTGGGGCATGCTTGATTCAGGTCGGTGAAGTCTACACACATTCGCCATTTGCCGCTTGACTTTTTAACCATGACCACGTTGGCTAGCCAAGAGGGACACTGTAACTCCCGGATGAATCCGGCTGACAGGAGCTTGAGAATTTCCTCGTGGGCTCCCTCGGCCTTCTCGCCGACTTCCATTCGCTTTTTCTGCCTCACGGGCTTGGTTCCCTGGATGATATTTAAGCAATGGGTCATCAGTGTCCGGGGAATGCAAATCAAGTCCTTCGGCGTCCAAGCGAACACATCCCTGGACCTTCCCAACAACTCCTCGATTTTCTCCTGATCGTTCACACCCAGGTGGGTCCCCAGAAATAGCCTCTCGTTCTCTTTGCCGAAAGGAGTTATTGCCCTTGTCTCTTCGTCCTCGACAATCGGGTGGACTTGCTCTAGTACTTCCAAGTCGGCTTGCTCCTAGACTCCCTTTGACGATCCTACTTCCAACCCGAGCTCTTGGACTTGCAATACTTGCTTTGCGAGGCCCTTTCCCTTCAGGGTGGTCAAGTAGCATGCCCGACGTTCAGCTTGTCGGCCGTTCGACTCTCCTACGTCTCTACGGACTGGAAATTTCACCTTGAGATGGTACACCGATGCGAATGCTTGAAACTTGTTAAGGGAAACCCGCCCTAAGATTGCATTGTACACGAAAGGTATCCTCATGACCATTAAATCCACCGATTTGGACCTGTGTGGGCCACCGTCATTGCCGAGGATGAGGTCTAGGGTGATGATTCCTGAAACACTGACCCTCTCCCCCGAGAAACCTACTAGCGTACAGTCAGTGGGTCGGAGCTCCGCGGGCGGGATCTCTAGTTGTAGAAAAGCGTCCTAGTACAGAATGTCAGTGGAGCTTCCTATATCAATGAGGACCCACTTAACAAGCTTTGTCCCGAACTAGGCATGCATGACCAAGGGGTTATAGTGAAGGGGTATCCACAACCTCTGCACCCACCTCTGTGAACGAGAGCTGGTGTCCTATCGGTGAGCTATTGACCACGCTAAGTACCGGCATCGTAGGGCCATGTCTTCCTCCATGTGCATACCTTCACGCTGCTCTCATGTTGTCTCCCCAGGGGCTCGCGCCTCCTGCTATTGTCCCTACGCACCTGTCCGAGGGAGGGAAGTTGTCCCTCCGCGGTGGGGGTGAAGGAGATGGCCCTTGGTTCCTGCCGGCCCCACGGATCATGGCTCTATAGCCCCTGGTGAACAGGGAGCCCATGGTCGTCTTTTTCTCCGGGGACCCATACCCTTTGCACTCGCGACTGTCGTGCGCCATGGACTGATGGTAGGAGCATAACTTCTGGGGAGGCTGGCCTTGCTAGGGTGCTGCTTGAGATCGAGAGCGATTGAGATAAGGATTGGGCTGCTGAGCTGGTAGGTTCATTGATACTGTGTGTACCGGAACGTGTTTTGGGGCCTTCCCTTTGTCTGCAGCGGCAGGAGGCCTTCTTGGTTCCCATGGCCCCCAGTACCGTCCTTTAGGCTTGTTCTGAGGCGCACGCGAGGGATCGCGGTATAGAGTGGCTATCTCTTCGGCCTTGATGTGGGTGTTGGCTTTCTCCAACAACTTAGCGTAAGTCGTGGGCTCCTTCTTAGTGACCGAGAACTTAAAGTCTGAATTTGCCAGCCCCTGGATGAACGCAATCTTTGCTACCTTCTCATCGAAATCGCATACTTGTATGACCTTGTCCGTGAATCTCTTCACGAAAGAAGCTAGGCTCTCGGCCTCCTGTTGTCTTAGGGTAAAGATTTCTGGCATCCCACGACGCCTCCTCCGTGAGCTTCCGAAGTGTGTTTGGAACGACTCCTCTAGCTGGGTGAATTTTCCAATGCTTCCCGCCGGAAGTTTGATCATCCACGTCAGGGATGCCCCGATAAGCGAGATGGGGAACAACTTGCACATTATTGGTCCATCCACCCGGCAAGACAACATCGCATACTTGTATTTCGAGATGTGGTCTTGACGGTCTCCCTCGCTGGCGTATTCTGCCATGGTTGGAATGGCGCTGACGTCGAGCTGAGGGATTGCCATTAGTATGTCACTCATGAAAGCGATGGAGCCGTACAGGGCCGGGAGGTCGGCGATATCCTGGCATGCTTCAGGGTTGTTCGCGGCTTGATGGGGCTCCGCGTGCAAAAAGTTGTGCATCCTTTTTCGATGTTGGTGTCAGTCGGGTTCACTGGCCGGTGGGGGCCTACTTGATGTGCAGGTCTGGCTTGCCTCGCTCTTCGCGGGGATGGAGGGGGACTTGGCGTAGCTGGTCCAGGTTCCTCCATGTATCCGTACCCATAGGGTAGGTAAGGCTCTTGCGGGAACGTGTGTTGAGGGTACGGCTCCGCGGGCGTGTAAGGGTGCGTTCCCTGAGGCGCATACGAGCCCCAAAACGCCAGGCAAATACCATCTCAAACGGTAGTGAACCAGAGGGAGAGCGTATGTGCCATGACGCTAAGGAGTGGAGCTGAGGTGGAGGCTAGTTGAGCATGACAGAGAGATATCCGCAACCGCGGACACGATGGCCGCGACCGCGGAGTGATCACGGAGAACCAAGACGAATTCGGCGCTATCCCGTGACCGCGGCAAGAATCTCGCGACCGCGGAAAAAGCACGGACGAAGAGGAGCAACAGGTCGAGAATTTTCCGCGACCGCGGCATGAAATTCGCGACCGCGGAAAAAGTGTTAAAGACAGCGACCTGTTTGACGATTTTCCGCGACCGCGGCCTCCAATCCGCGACCGCGGAAATGCTCCAGAAGTACCCCTTCGCCTCGACTACCCCTATGACGACTAGGTGCGCCCCAATTTCCCTCCGCTCGGATCAGTAAAGCCTCCCGCACCCTTCCCTGAATCTCTGGCGGACACGAGGAGGCCAGCCAATGATAAGGAATTATTCGAGACCTTCAGCAATTGCGAGGTAAATATTCCTTTGCTAAAACTCGTTAAGAGCATCCCTCGCTTTGCTAAATTCTTGAATAAGGTGTGCAAACTAAAGAACAAGCAATCGGTGAAAGAGAAAAAGAAGGTCAAGGTCAACGAGAACGTTCCCGCTATGCTGCAAAAGCGGTTACCAAAGAAGTGCAGCGATCCAGGCATGTTCACCATTCCCTGCATGATAGGAGGCACCATGTTCGATAAAGCCATAATGGATTTGGGTGCCTCTATCAATGTTTTGCCTCTTTCGCTGTATGGGTCGTTAGAAGTTGGGCCATTACAACAGTTGGGGGTTGTGATCCAATTGGCGGATAACTCCTATGTGTATCCCAAAGGAGTTGTGCAAGATGTGATGGTAGAAGTGGACAAACTTATCTTCCCTACAGATTTCATTGTGCTGGATACGGGGCAAGACAAACTCACAGCCCTTGTGATGCTAGGAAGGCCATTCATGAGCACGGCAAAAACCAAAACTGATGTGAGCGGCGGTTCGCTCACAATGGAATTCGACGGGATGAGGGTCGGATTTAACATAGATGATACAAAAAGACACCCTCCTGATGGAAACCCCGAGTGCTCAATTGATGTGAGAGAACCAAGTTGAGGAGAGAGAGTAGTATGTCGAGCCACGACAATAACTAAGGCGCTGTCCGGGAGGCACCCCGAGGTATGTATCTCTTTCATGTCTTTTCATTCCAGGTTTTAGTTATTTGTGTGTTATTTTTGTTTTTGCTGGTATTTTTGTGTTCGTGTTAAACTAACCTACAGGGAGGAGGCCCGAATCATATTGAAGATGGTGTTAACCACACCAATGTAAGTCCTCCTATTTCCCTGCACTAAAAAAAAAAAACAAGTTCTACCGAAGGCCAGCTGTCCCAGTTCCCCATGGAGAGAAGGTGTGTATCATGTTGTCAAGGAGGAGACATTAGCCCCACATATTTATTTGGCAACAATGATGGCCCTACAATTGACAGCTGAGGAGGAGGAACACTAGAGCCCCCACCAGGATTCCATCTGGGCTCCACCATGTGTTCGTAGAAGGCCGTGCAGCCCCGACATCTTTGATATTCCACTACTTACCACAGTGATTCCCTTTGGTTGCACGGTAGGAGTTGAATTTGAAGATACCGCAACACCAGAGACCTGAGCTTATATGGTTTACCGCCAGCAACAACGTACGTGTCCAAGCCAACTCAGCGACGGTTGTGAGTACCTTTCCGCTTTTCCCTGTGCTTTATTCTTTTTTGTCTTTCATTACATTGAGGACAATGCAATGTTTAATCATGAGGGAGGGTTTTATACTTGCTATGTCGTTGAGGAGAAAAATAAAGAAAATGAAAAAAGCCAAAATGAATAAAAGGCAAAAGAAAAATCATGGGATAAGTCGAAAACCCGAAAGGGCGGCTTAGGTAATAAGCAGGTGGCTTGGACCAGCATTAGGCTGGGGTAATAATTGGTCAAGAGTGATGTGAGTATATTGTGAGCCCATCTATTGGAAAATGAAATGAGTGGCTTGGTGAAAACCCGAAAGGGCGCCTTGGCAAAATGAGTGAAAAGAAGAAGAGTGATTTTTAGGATTCCTCATTTTTCCTGGCGTGGTGACATAAGAAGAGGTGATATAAGGAGGATTCGGGTAGGTCACTCTGGGAGGTATAAGGAGATAGATGGAGGCTAGGATTTGATTTTATTCACTCTATGTTGTTCGGGATAAGCTTGGGGGAAGTACTCTGCTTTCCTTTTAGCTTTGGTTTGTGTGGTGATTTTGTTTTATTGTATGTTGTGTTGAGCTTATTGTGTTGGTGCCTTGGAGTTAATGTTTAGGTGCAATTCTTAGTGGGGATGATTTTTCTGTGCTTCCTGAGACCTTGGGGATTTGATTGGAGGAGTAGGTTTACATTAACTTACTCGAGGACGAGCAAGGTTTAAGCATGGGGAGAGTTTGATCAGCACTATTTTGTAGTGCTTATCTAGGAGTTGTTACCAGTGTTTTGGGTGCCATTTGTATGGGTTTAGAGCACAACTATGGAGATTGGAGTTGAGAAGTACAAGTGTGGATTTGGTGGTCTGGAGAAGCTTAAATGAAGACATCCAGAAGACGAGGAGTAGACCACCTGAGGAGACCAAGGAAGATAGAAGGAAGAAGCCACACGAAGTGAGAAGAAGGGCGTAGCCGCGACCGCGGGTGAAGAGAGGGCGATCGCGGCAAAGTCAAAGCAGCGGAGCAGAAAAGTCCATTTTCCGCGACCGCGGATTATCTGCCGTGCCCGCGGAAAATCCCCCAGCGAGCACAAGTCGAGAGCAAAGTTGAAATTTCCGCGACCGCGGAATTCCTTCCGCGATCGCGAAACCACACGGCAGCGACCCCGCGGAGATTTTCATCCGAAGTTTCTTTACATTATTTTCCGATTTTATTTTATTTTCTTATTTCATACTTTATAGTCTTTTCCTTTTAGGATTAGGTTTGTTATCTTTTTACTTTAGGTTTTGGTTTCTAGGTTATTTAAACCTAGTTCCATAGCCTCTATTCATCATCTAGACCATTCAGTATTAATCACGTTTTAGCATTCATCAGTTTTTCTTTTGAAGTTTATTGGTTTCCAAGAACTATGATGAGCTACGCACCCTTTTGCTTAGTCCGACAATTGAAGCCTTCATTTGATTTGATTGTGAGGTTATAACTCTATTCCTTGTTCCTTTGGATTATATCTTTTCTCTTGAGCATATTCCTATTGATTATTATTGATTTGACTGGATTGACCACCTAGTTGATATTAGTAATTGTCTATTGCTAGGGTTTGGATATTTCGGGTCGAGATTCTTTATCCGTTGTAGCATCCATGATATTCTAGGACTGGTAGGACTAGTTTATTATGAAAGAGATTTGATTATATGTTAAATACTACGGGTCGTGGTGTTGCATGTATCCTAGTTAATTCCTATGCTTCTTGCTGCTATTGAATTAAATCTTGAAGGTTGGTAGGGATTGTTTAATAGTTAGGGTTGCCTGGACTGGTAGGACTAGTAACTAATTCAGAATAGGGACATGAATAATCAAAGGAAAGAATAGAGATAACCTAGGACCAATCAATCATATGAGTGGTGGATATTTGTTTGACTAAGTGTTTTCCCTTAATTGATTGAAACCCTTTGCTTTTGTTTATTTGTTTACTTGTTTTCCAACAATCAACCAAAACCCCCCTTTGTTTCTATTGTATGCAATCTTACATAAAGAAAGACAACTCCTCCCTGTGGGATTCGACCCTTACTTGCCTATTCTACTAGTTTAGGTTTGTTTAGGATTATTTTGATCAGGTGATACGACTAAAAACTGCTGTCACATGGCCGGAGGTGTACTAGCTATGTGAGGAGTCGCCACGGCCGGCACCAGTGTGATCGTCCGGTTTTCCGAGAGGAAATAGTTGGCGGTCCACACAGAACTAACTCCGGCTCGTCTCCCTCAGAAGCCTTTCTCCCTGTTCCCCGTCGACTACCTCCGGTCACGTCAGACGCCTTCCGACGTTGAGTCCAGACCTGAAGAAGAGGGGCCCGAGGTTGCCTTGGGCTTGCCACTCCGACGCTCAAGTCAATGCTCAACTCGCAGGTGGTGCATAAAGGAGAAGCGAGTGAAAGAAAACCGGACACAATGATGGTGGGAGAGTGGAAAAGTGGAGCTTTCGGTTTATAACCAATGGGGTGAGAGAGAGAGGCTAGCCAAGGATAGGGTCGAGAATCCATTTCCTGGTAGCCGCCTCCTCCTTATATACCTGAGGCCGATAGGCCCTTGGTCTCGTAGCCGGCCTTGGTCGGGAAGAGAGCCTTCGAGGCCGCGTGGCCGGAATGGATCGGGAAGAGGCCCCTTGGGCCTTTTCCGAGACGAGTCGTCATGCCTAATGGACTCTTCTTCCTATCTGGGCCGTGTACTTGGATCGGGTCCGTGGTGGGCTGTCTTGCCAAACAGGCTTCCCTTCCTATCTGGGCGTTGTACTTGGGCCGGGCTAAATACGGCTCTCACAAATAGAAAATACATTATGAAACAATTATACTAAATTAATTTTCTAATTATTTATAAAGGTCAAATTTATAACTAAAGTATAAATTGCATGTTTTATAAAAATTCTATCTATATTTCCTAAAATTTCTCCAAATTCCATCTATTTTTCTATTGATTTTTAATAACAATTTCATAAAATTTAATCCATTTTTCTCTATTTTTTTTTACTTTTATGAAAAAAATCTATTTCCGGATGGTTTTTAATAATATTTGTAACATTAATTCCATTTCTAATACTAATTTACCAACGTTCAGTTTATTCCAATCCAATTTTTCAAAGTTCAAAATATCCGGCCCGTTTATTCAAATTATTTGGTAATATAAAATTATTTTTAGAATGATTTTAAAATTATCAGTAAGATTACTTCCAATCCAATTGTTCTCCTAAATTCATTCCTAATACAAATTTTCTACTTAAATAATTTTTTTATTCTTTTTGAAGGTTCAATTTATTCTAATTTATTTATTATTCCTAAATTCTATTAAAAATCCATTTGTAATACCAATTTTTCAAGGGGAGCATCATGACAATTCAACCCGAAAATTTCTTGAATTCAGTATTCTAACTTTTCTAAAATTCACTGTTAATAACCTTTTCTAATCCCAAAATTATAACCATCTTCTAAAATTGAATCTAAGTTTCTAAATTAAAATATAAATTTCTAAAATTTAATCTAAAATTTATTTAATTACTTTGCAGCGCACACAAAATTAATAGTATGAATATAACGTAACTTCAAAATAATAATTCTTGTCCAAAAACACATACGACCTGTCCGGAAGCCGCCGGAAGGACATCCGGTATATCATCATGCCGTCTTATGCCGCCCCGTCGCCCCTAGCACTTCGTCCGCCTCGGGTCCTAACTGCACACGCCCCTAGTCCATCGTCCCCTTCCCCGCTGCCATATGCCTCACATTTTTCAGCCAGCTCTTCCACCAGGCCGCCACCGAACCAGTAGAGCGGCCACCACCGCTGGCCATTGCCTCCACCACAGTGTCCAAACGACCACCATCTTCTTGTCCACCGCCGCCTAGAGATGGCTCGCGGTTCAGTGAAACTGAAAAAAACCGAAACCGGAACTGGCTCGAACTGAAATCGGATAAACCTCCTATTTTCGGTTTGGCAAAACATAGGTAAACCTCTGGTTCTCAAGTTATATATATATATACATATATATATTTGTCAATTTATTTTATATGTCAAATTAAGTGAAATTTTAAGTTTAAATTTTAAAGTATAAATCTTTTAAGTTTAAAGAAATGTTTACTTTATCCTTATTTTAAAAAAGTAATGTTTTCTTTTTACAAAAAAATCATTTTTTTAAAGTATGTTTTTGCGGAACCAATACTGGATAAAACTGGAATCGGAACCGGTCGAAACCGAAACCTCCGGTTCCAGATTAATTCGATTCCGATTTTCATTTTTGCGGTTTCGGAACCATGCATTGTCTACCGCTGCCTCCACCACCTGCAGTGCCGCCACCACGACCGACTTCCACACGCTCCGACGGCGATACCAATCCTACCATCGTCGCTTCCAATGTAATGGCAGTCTCTTGCCCACCAACACCCTCTAGTTCGCCGACGGCCTCCACAAGCCCATATTCCAGCGGATTCACACCAACCACCAACGCATCGCTTCTAAGGTCAGACACGGCGGAAAAAAATACACGAAGAGGAAGAGAATGGAAAGAGAAGAAGAAGAGAAAGAGAGGAAGACAACACGGAGAAAATCGGCGGCGAAAGAAAGGGAAGAAAATTGGCGACGAAAGAGAGAGAGGAGGAAGAAGAAGTCAAGCGGTGCACTTCGTCTTTTTATAACCTAAGCTTGTTCCCAATTGCTGGCGTACTCCAGTTCGGGGCACACCGTATCCCCATTTTTCTTACTTTTTTTGTGCGTTAAGATTTGGTGTACCATGTACGCCATGTTTTGACGTACGCTTTTTAATGTTTTTTTGTATCCGTATTCGTTGATACGTTTATGTTTGACGTACGTCAAGGTGAGGCGCACCAAAATACGTGTATAAAGACCAAAAAATACATGTATATATAATCACCTGGAAATTTTATATATAAATATAAATATATGCTATATTCAAATATTACAGAAAAAATTAATACAAACGTCAAACATATATAGTGATGAAAATTTTAAAATAATGTACTACAGTCTACATTGCATGTATGATTGCATTACGAAGAGTGGAAAAACGTATCTACGGCTGTTGCTCGAAAAGTTTACTAGGTTTGAGATTTTAGTTACAAGATCAGTTGAAAATCAAAACTGAAATTTTAATTTTTTTCAAAAAAATTATTAAGTTTGACCTTTCCTTGATTAATCAAAAAAAAAAATCATTTTGAGAGAATTATAATAACTATATTCTAGTAGTAAACTTTTTTTGATACTACTGCAAGAAGATAGATCACTTTTAAGAAAAGGTAAAAATGTACAATAATACAAAATCGGCTTTTCAGAACGAGGGTAAAAATGTACAATAATACAAACTCGGCGCATAAGAAAAATTGCCTTTCAGCGCATAGGCTCCACACGTTACGTGTGGTTAGGATCCACATGTAACGTGTGGTTAGGATCCACACGTAACGTGTGGTTAGGATCCACACGTAACGTGTAGTTATGCTTCACACGTTACGTGTGGAGGTGATTGACACGTTACGTGTGGTGTTTTTGGTATATTATAATGTTGTGTATGAATGTTGTGTATGAATCATATTATTGTTATTTTTAGTATTTATTTGTGTTTCAATGTTGTGTATGAATCATATTATAATGTTGTGTATGAATCATACTATTGTTTCTAAATAGGCATTAGGGGAGGGGTACCTCTATTTTGTTGCCCAACTTTTATCTAATCTTTATAAAAAAACAATACAAAATAATCAACCTAGAAGATAAAACAAATTGTTCATTACGCTGGTTGACTACACAACCACATTGAGAACACAATACATGAAAGAATACAAGTTGATCATAAACTTAGAAAAAATAAGAGAACATATATGGTTCGTTGCTTTAGCGTTTGAAGAAATTAGGATAGTCTCTGGTAAACGTTCCCTTCATATGATATCTCTGCTTTGCTAAATTTGTTTTCTCCCTACAAAGGTTGATAGTACATGAACAACATTATACAAAAGATACGACATTAATTACCTACGATGTATATCATTTAGTAGTTTGAGGTTATACCTACGAATGTTATCAAAATCTTTAAGAAGATCTTGATTTTGCTTTACAAGATCTTGATTCTCCTTAACAAGATCTTGTTTTTCCTGCCATTGTTGTCAAATAACCGCGTGTGCCCTGTCCTCGTAGATTGGATCAATTCACTCCCTGAAACAACACCCTAGTTCTGGGCATCCCCAATACCTCCTTCCGTAGTTCCACTGCAAATCCCAACTTTGGACAACAGCTTTCAAATTACAATAGCATAGCCTATCTGCGTTTGTTGATGGTTTGGATGAAGATGCCATTATTTGTTGTAGTATTTGGTTTCCTACAAATATCATGAATCCATTAATATAAAAAATTAGGGTTAATAAATCGATAGAAATTGGAAGAAGATACTTACCCAAAAATGTATCTTCAAGCGCCGCTTGTGTTGGAATTGTTGTAGTGAACAAACAACCCTAATGCTTCTTATATAGTGAAAGGGCAATGTGTTTGATAGCTAATAACCAGCCTCAAAAAGAAAAAATCTGATTGACAGCTAATAACCAACTGTAGTATATAGCTGTATATAGATGTAGTCATGAGTCTTTTATACTAAACCCTAATCCTAAACCCTAACCCTAATCCCTAAACCCTAACCATAAACCTTAAATCATAAATACTAAAAAATTTACTTACTAAATTCTAAAACCCTAAATAGTAAACTCTGACCCTAAACCCTAAATCCTAAACCCTAAATCATAAATACTAAATACTAAATACTAAACCCTAAATTCTAAAATCCAAAATAGTAAACTCCAACCCATAACCCTAACCCTAAACCTAAACCCTTAAGGGGAAAAGAAGTAACACGTTACATGTGACAATACACCACACGTAACGTGTATTAGAGGCCCACACGTAACGTGTGAAAGAAGCCCACACGTAACGTGTGGTTTCGTCTGTTGTAGAACGCATTGAATTGCCCGTCTTGTCCCCACCCAACTGAATTAATGGACCCCTCTTCTTCATCTTCACCGGCTAACCACAATTTCGAGCTTAATACTTCATTTCAAACACTACAAAATTTGTGTTTTACACTCTCATTTTTTGTAAAAAAAAATGGACAACATGAACAACAATGATTATTGGAACAACAATGTCGAAGAGGATCCACATCCGAATGAGATAAATTTTTTTATTTAAAGTTAAAGTTCTCATTTTTTGTTTTGGACATGTTCAAAGTTTTGACCTTTAGTTGTTTAGGTTTTAGAAAACTAAACATAATATTTGTTGTTTAGGGTTTAACCAAGTTTCACATGCTAGATTTTGTAAGTTTTGAACTTGACTTTTGTTGTTTAGGGTTTAGAAACAAAGTTTTAGATGTTACATTTTGAGGGATACATGTGTAAGAAAACGAGATGTTCGTTACATTGAAGAACAATTTAACACGTTACGTGTGGAACATGTGCCAGATGGTTTAGGGTTTACACGTTACGTGTGGGGATGTTTCACACTTAACGTGTGGATTTGATTCACACGTAACGTGTTTTACCACAACCAGTATCTGGCTGTTTATGTCCCTTCTGTAAAATGGCACAGTTTAGCAGAATCTTCTTTAGCAGAATCTGCTTTCTTAAAGGGAATTATGGTTTCAAAGTTGATAATTAGTACACTACTTGATGAGATGATTCCATGTGTATGCAGGCGAACTATTATTTGTACGAGGGGTTAAACAATATTTCCCTAGATGACCGGAGCACCCCACAAAAAAACATTTTCTGTTTGGGAAACACCTCATCAACCGCTGCCGGAATGGAACACACCATCTGAGTGTAAAACACCAGATGAGATACCATCCTTCTCACTTGGATCGTTTGACTATAGTGTTCCGCCTCCAGAAGCATCTTTATCTCATGCTACCCCACAATTTTGCTTTCCATCCCTACACACACAACCTTAGTTTAGTGTACCACCAGAAGAGGATGTTTTCGTCTCTGCTGATTATTCAAAGTTCTTCACAACTGATCAAATCTGGGAGTCCAGAGAAGAAGCATTTATGTGGGCGCGGGAGACTGCTATGTGTCACAAATTCTACATCAAAAAGTGGAGGAATAAACCTTTCACGTATACAGCCCTTGGGGGGACTTGGTTACCGTGCGACATGCATGGACAAAACGTGCCTAAACAAGCTGACCAAGTGAGAGACATCACAAGGTCGAAGAAGTGTGGGTGTCCCTTCATGTTGAGGCTGAAAGAAGGGCCGAAGGGATTATGGAAGATCAGTGTACAACATGGAACTCACAATCATGTGATAAAAGAGAATTTGTATGGTCATGCATTAGCTGGGAGACCAAACGCTGAAGAGAAGGAGATTATTAGGGTGATGACAGTCAATCATTGCAAGCCTCAAAATATTCATACTACAATCAGGTCGTCCCCAGGAAACTTGACCAAGATGAAGCAAGTGTACAACATCATGCATGAGATACGAAAGAAGGGCATGGAAGGAAGAATAGTTGTGCAACAGTTCTTCTATGAGTGCAATGAGAAGGGATACTTCGTGGAGCATAGATTCATAAAGGAGACTAACAAGATAACATATATCTTCTTCGCAAGCCCGAACCAGTTGTCGCTGCTGAAGGCATTTCCGTACATTGTGTTACTGGACTCTACATACGCAACTAACTGGTTAGTAACACACATATCTATTATAATCTTCACTTGTTCATGTGATCATTAGCATGCCATAACATATCATTATGTGTGCAGTTACAATTTGCCCTTCCTTGAAATTGTCGGCATCACATATGTTTGGAAAAACTACAATATTGCCGGGACGATTCTGGAGCATGAGGACGAAGAGAGTTACAAGTGGGCCATAGAACAACTTTCAAAAATGTTTGTCAAGGTGCAACGAGCACCCCCATGTTTGGTCACTGATCGGGAGAAGGCGTTGATGAACGCCTTAGAGAAGTAGTTTCCAGAAGCAAAATTCCTTCTATGTAGGCGGCATGTGAGGAAGAATATTGAAGACTTCGGGAAAAAGGCCATGGACAAGTTTAGAGGCACAACGTTTTCCAACGACTGCATGAAACTCTTCAAGGAAACGACCATAGAAGGGTATGAAGCAACACTGAAGAAGATTCAGTATGATTGGAGAAAATCTCCAAAATGTCTCTAGTACGTACAAAAAAACTGGCTTGACCCGTACAAGGAAAGAATCGTCTCCGTATGGACAGATACAATGTTCACTCTCGGAACTATCACAACTAACAGGTTTGTGCATTATGTTTTTAAATTTAACTGGTTATTTGAACTTAGACTTTTACAACAACATACTTATTTCGGATTCTTGATTGTAATACAGGGTTGAAGGGGCTCATTCCAGTCTTAAAAGCTTCTTCACTAGCAATGATGGCAACCTTTGCACTGTATTCGATCAATATGATGCACGGTTGCGCACTCATATTGGTGAGATAAGGGGGGCACTGAATGAGAGCATAGAAAAGAGATTTACGCTGATAACAAATGCACATCTTTTCTACAAGCTGCACTACAAGGTCTCTGCGATTGCACTAGCTCGGTTGATTGAGGAATACAAGAAAGGCGAAGCTCCATTGTGGAACACTATATGCAGATGCCAGATGAGGGTCAGAGATGGCTTGCTTTGCGTGCATGACATGGCGCGAAATGTGATGAACCAGGAACCAATTGAACCTAGCTCATTGCATCCGTTTTGGAGGCAATTGACCTTGTCAGAAGTGCGGACAGAAGAAGAAGGAGAAGCTAGAGAACGTAGAGTGAATAGGTCGTTGCTTGAAGAATTTGTTGCAAGCGTCTTCCCCACATTGCCAGTGCATGATCAACAGAGAGCTGTCTCTGCACTAACAAGTATAGCACATCCAGAGCAGACTACTCTACAAGAGCTAGCTAAAGTTAGGCATAAGGGTCGGCCTCAAGGAGCTCTAAACATTCCCACCAAAAGACAACCGTCATCATGGGAGTACACTGACCAACAGATGGAGGGAACACCTCCAAAGAAGCAAAAAGGAAGACCACCAAAGAAGGCTTCAACTATGCCTTCGGGTCACACATCATTGATCCAGAATCCTAAGCGATATATTACCCAGTTTCCCAAGTGTATGAAACCACACGTGGGAGGATGGTGGGAAATAGTGGGTGATGGAAACTGCGGGTACAAAGCAATTGCGCATGGTCTGGGTTTAAGGCAGGAGCAGTGGGCTTTTGTTCGACGTACCATGATTGCTACGTTGAAACAAGAGTATGAGCTATTCGCACCAATTTGGATGTCTACGATGACACTTGAGGCAATGGAGGCGAAGCTTGCATGGTTTCCTTCGCCCAACAGGCCTGCCCCATGGGAGACGTGGTTGGACCTCCCGAATATGGGATGTTTGGTGGCAACTGCATTTAACTGTGTGTTCGTCTCCGTCGGTGCTGGTGTAGGAACGACATACATGCCTATGAGGGCAAAGCCAAACCAAGCGGTTGGCGAGAAGCTGAAGACGATATGCATTTGCCATGTCGAGGAAGAGAAACATTTCATTGCGGTACGTTAATACAATCAAATAAGTTGAAACTATCTTATGTTAAAACATATGTATGATGCATTGACTTTGATGTAGATTGGCCTTGCCGAAACCTCGCCCTTGCCGCATCTTTACGTGCCGTGGGTGAGAAATCATGACCCGTCTGCGGGTGATTTGGTAGATCAAATCTATGATCGATTGATGGAGTACCAAGCAGCCGCCCCAAAGAAGCCAAGAGGAAAGGAGAAAGTTGAAACGATCGATTTATGTAATGACTGATATGTATGAATTATGATGCAATGAATTTGATGTTCGTTGTATTTATGAGATGTTGGTGAAATACACATGTTTCCCTCATCCCTCAGTAGATCATACATATAGTTATAACATTCATTGTTACCATAATCCAAATAAGTCATCACAAACAATCAAATAGAAGTCATAACATTCATTATTGCCCTAATGCAAAGTTCAATGGTTCGGAAGGAAGGGATACATTTGCTCTAATGATTGTCGTAACGCCTCAGCTACGTCTTCACATTGGCGATCTTCATGTTGGTGATCACAATATGGATTCAGACGTCCGTAGCAACCCTCGATGCACTGCATACAAGATAAGTGGATACGATTAATAAATAGTTTGTACACGAAATTAAACAAGATATAATTATTCAATTTCTTACCTGCTGCTGAAAGTGATCACCCTCTGGAGGGATGATGAATGGATGTGTATGCTGGAGGTACCACTGCATGTAATCACCGCTACACTGGTGGGGTTGAAAGACTGGAGGGCCCATAGCTTGTAGGCTAATGGAATGTTGATTGCGGGCATCCCATGTTAATTTGGCTCTATCGTATTCCACTGTGTAGCTGCTAATCTTCGTGTCCCTCCATGCCCTAATTGGCACAATCCGTGAGCGTAACTGCTTGCCTCGCTGCTGGAACCTCAACGGTGGCACCGGCTGTATATATTTATATAACAACATATGAACATATTTAAGCAATCCATTGGACTTATTTGTAATAAGATTAAGAATTACAAGAAATAAAGTTTCATGCAACTTACAATGCGCTGGTACAGGAGGTACGCCATGTGGTTGACAAAACTCTTGAGGAGTTCAGGGCTCTCCGGACCTCCAGGAACGCTCACCCGCAATTCAGGGTCATATCTCACCTTCTTCTTTGATCGGGGCGGTTTTGACCGCGAAGAAGAAGCTTCCTGAGGCTCCTCGTCCACGTCCGGAGCGTCCTCTCTTGGCATCCAGCCATTGTTGGCCTGGTCCTGAGTCCCCCATGTATTGGCATGGTCCTACATTTATTAAATAAATCAGAAGTAATTACAATTTTTAAACAAATTCATGTTATACTAAATGTACTTACCATAGGCTGATGATAGGGAGCGTTCGGGTACACTGTCGGGTTCTCCCAAGGGTTGTGCTGATCCTCAGCCCCCTGATAATAATACAAAGGGCTCTGATGAGGGCTCACATGCGGCGGTAGTATCGGCGGACTAAAAGTCGGCCCGTAGTAGTTATTTTGATCTATTGTATCAGAATAACCACGCAGTGGGCTCGCTCGGTAGTCCGGGTAGAACTGAGGCTCAGAATCTGCCCTATCTCTAGGAAACGAAGGCACCGCCATTAAGCTCTGAGCGGAAATCATGCCCGCAACCCAACTACTGCTACCGGCTCCCGTCTGATAGGCGCCAGTCTCATCATCCCGGTAGCATACATTCCTCCGTTGCCTTCTCTCCGTCCTGTTCACCTCTTCTTCAGTCCTAAACGACTGTTCGCGGAAAAGGTTGTGGCGCCTCCTACGTGCGGTTCTTTCACCAGGCTCCATCTGCGGTTATATATCCACACATTTTAATCAAAATAATATATTCTGTATTCTGGATAAATACTACGTCGGAGAGTCGCCAGAATGTCGTCGTAATGTCGTCGGAAATGAAGGCAAGCCACACGTTACGTGTGGAGACATCCCACACGTTATGTGTGATACGACTCCACACGTTACGTGTGGAAACGTTTCACACGTAACGTGTGAATTTGCAGTTTCCAACTGCCGGCGGCGACTTTCCGTCGTCTTCTCCGGCGCAATTTCCAGATTCCGGAAAAAATTATTTTCATCAAATAATACAATAAATTCAACAAAATTCACACTATTTTAACAAATCCACCAACATTATCACTTCCATTTGCATATTTTCACAAAAAATCAACATAAATCCTCAACACCATTTCATACAAAAAAATACTTCAAAATTAAAGAAAAAAAATCAACAACACCATCAAAAACATCTACACACCATAGATCTGCAATATCTACAATATGGATCTACAATATCCAACAAAAAACTTCAAAATTAACAAAAAAAAAAACAAACAACAATTTCTACTAACTAACCTTTCAAAGATCTTGATTCAACGTAACGTGCAGAGTTCGTTGCTTCGTAACGAGGAGATCCACGAGACGCATTATGCGGGAAGGGAAGAAGGGACGACGGCTGCGGGTAATGAAGACGATGGAGGCGAAATTTGGCTTTTAAATCCAGATTGCCTCCACACGTTACGTGGGGAGCTTGAACGGGTCTGCTCCCGCGCGTAACGTGGGAAACCTATTCCCATGTTACGCGCAAGCCTATGCGCTAAAAGGCAAAATTATCTATGCGCCGAATAGTAAGGGCCTTATTTAATGATTTCTTTCACCGAATCTTTCACCGCAACAGGAAAGAATACATCATACATGACATATGCAAGCATGCTGATGCTGCTAGGTAATTCTAACAACAAAATTAATTCAAATAGAGAAATTTGGAAATAATTCCATTTTAATGAATTTTATGGGAGGAATTTGGATTTTTTGGAAATCCGTACAATTATCCTAGATATTTAATATATGTTTCTTCCATTCGATTTTTTTTTGAATTTTTCATTGTTTCAGGAAAGCCAACTACGCAACCGATCATCTCGCGACAAGCACCGTTAGTCCGATCGCTCTAAGAAGGTTGTTTACTATTCTTTCCCAAATTGTTATCTGTTTTGGAGACTTTTGAATTCTGAGACAAGAGTTCAATCGTCTGAATTCTACTTGTAATAACTTTTGTAACCGATTTCACTACCACATATAAGCCCTAATGAAACGGTCAAAAACCATTTCTTTAGGTCTAATGAAACAATTTTTAACCATTTCAGTTGTTGTCATTGCATTAGATATAATAAAACGTTTAATATAGGCTAATGAAACGATTCTAAAATAGTATTAACAAAGCATTTCATCAAATAAAAAAACCATTTCATTTGAGCATTAACTAATGCAACTCTTGTGAACATCTATTGAAACCGTTTTTCATAATTGAAACAACGCATATGAATGCTAATGAAACGGTTTTTCATACATTCAGTGAAACAAATATCTATAGATAATGAAATGGATTTAATGTTCACTATATTTATACGAAATATACAATAATATAATATATTTATTATTTTTAGTTGCACGATCTATGTAAATAAAAATATGGAATCTAAATAGAAAATTGTGTAGAATCAGAAAATATATAAAATGCAGAAGATATAGTATTTACAATACTTAATCATAGTTAAGTGCAAAATAAAAAGTATATATCTTACACCCAAAGAGATTAGAGCTGTCAATCGGGTTGGTCAAGTCGGGTTCGGTTCGGTTATTTCGGGTTTAGGTTGAGAACGGGTCGGGTCATTTCGGATAACAGGTCAAATCGGTCAGGTCATTACAGGCCAGCGGGCGGTTCAGGTTAACCAACGGGTCAAGATCGTCATTTTTTAAATATTTTGTTCACTATTTAAATAATATTAAATAGTTAAAAACTAATTTAAATATGTCAAAATAAGTTGAAATGAATTAAAATAATAATAATATTATTAGTTATTTTAATGTAATTGATATTAGTAGACAAAAATCATATTTAATTTTAATTTTAATTTTTAATTATATTAATTTACAAACTTCTATATTATAAAAAATTATATAAGTACAACAATGTTCTTTTTTGTAGGATATTAAGCATATTATCATTATTTATATGTCATTTATCATATATATTTTATTAATACTCCATATTTATTTGTTAATCGGGTCGGGTTCGGGTTGGTCGGGTTCGGTCTCGGTAAATTCGGGTTCGATAACTTTCGGTTATCAAAATTTTCGGTCAGATCGGGTCGGGTCCAAAAGCGGGTCTGTCAGGTCGGTAAAACGGATTTGGTCACTTTTTAAGAACTCTAAAAGAGATGCATGAAATATTATCTGCTCCGGCCAGTTACTTTAAAAATAAATGAACATGGAGCAATGACAAATAAATAGCCAGAGGGGATATCAGATATGATCCAAATGCACATGTGGAAATTCAAAAAAAGCCAAATTGAAGTTGTGTGACTATGTAGCAAAATTCAGCAAATCTTGCTTGATGAAATCATCACAATTAGTCAAAATGAGGCAACACACCAGCTCAAGACAACAAATATCCTTCAGCATAAGACATCAGCAAAATGAGGCAACACTCCAACACAAGACATCAACAAGCATCCTCGCCATAAAAAATAGCACATGATGAGCAAAAACCAGCAAAATGAGCTGTCAAATCTAGCAAAATAGAAGAATTGAAGTTGCATGAGTAGGAAAATCCAGCCAGCAAAATGGAATCATCACAATCTATCAAAATGAAGCAACACACCAGCTCAAGACATAAGCAAGCGTCCCCACTGTAAACTTCAGCATGCGGTTGAGCAAACACCAACAAAATGAGTTCTAAAATCGAGCAAAACAAAAGAATTAAAGTTCAAATTCTTAGCATCTAGTCTTAGATCATCTTATTTAGAGAAATTTGAATCTAGCATTTTTTATTGAGCTTTATTTGAAGTTTCAAATCTTTGAAAAGTCTATCATTTAGACATTATACCTAGAAATCTCCATTGGAAAATTTCTATGCTGAGCTTGAATGATTTCTATGCAAGTAGAAATCTAATTAATTTTATTACATGATAATGCTAGTTTACTTCTTCATTAAATGCACCAACAACACTAATAAAAAAAAGTAAAGTACAAAAACTATAGAACAAGAATTCTCTACTCAAGCTTAAATCATATTTTCTCGAACCAATTGAACTTACAACAACCCAAACTCAAACATGACCAGCCAGATAATGACATTGTGTGAGATCAGAAAAACAGATTAGATTTTGTTTGTCAAGGAGTATTTTTGAAAGTTTATTTGCGTTTTGAGCAAAACAAATAATCCGATGTCCAACTCATAAATACTCCATCAAAGTAACAAGGTCTCACTATACTATGGTGACGATGTACAAGAAATATGTGTCAAAATATTATATCGGTAAAATGAAGTGTATATGAAAGCGTTATATACTATGAAGTGTATGCAGGGAACTGACATTTAAATGAAAACTTAACAATGATATTTTGCTCAAAATATCATGATTGATGTCATTTTGATGGAGTACTTAGTGGCAAGGCAATTCACACTTGAAAATTTGATGTCATTTTATTTATACAATTATCTAGTTTCCAGAAAATATCATGATGGTAATACGATTAGGATGGTAGCCTTAATTATATTACACGTATACCATCACACATTAAACTTATAGTCTTTTTCCCCACATTAGATTTTAAGTGACAGTAGGCCAAAATTGACAAGCTAAGCTAATTGATCTTTTCAGAAGACACAGTAGAATCATCAAATTGCAACAGTAAATTGAAAAAAAATCTAATTTCATCCAAAATGATACAAATCCAAATTCACCCAAAGAAAACTCACTGTCTGTAGTGAAACAATCCAATAATTAATCATTGTCTATCAACTTGTTGATGATCCAGCAAAAAAAAAAAAGATACTAAAAAATTGAATATTATAATTGAAAGTTCCTAGATTTACAATATTATTAATGTGAAAATAAAATAGTACTTGATCTGAAAGATAATCCTCGTCAACATGTGAAGTTCCATACGATCAACTAGATTGGTGACCATTTCCTAATGTGGTTGTGAAGTTTTGAATCACCAGATTTATCTTTGGGTTGGCTTCTTTCAATTCAGATAAGATTCTTGAAGTAATCTTTTGCTCCAGATGTTCTTCAATACTCTCCATGTATAATATGTAATCTATACACTACCATTACATTCTTACAGTTTAATGATAGACATTTTTGGAGTCAGAGATGAGTGAAAGTTCTCATATAACAATGTATATACATTCAATAAAAGAATACAAATTAAGAGAATATACATTTAACTGTGAGGGAATGTACCATCAAACATAAAACTATTAAATTCTTTAGAAGAAGGATTAGAGTGAAGAGCGTGGGGACAAGTCAATGTCATGGTACAATATTTTAGTATACTAAATTAAATTCTATGCAATGTGTACTTCCATAACCTATATATAAGGAAAAAAACCAAGTATATAAGGATATTTAAGTTTTTAGATTGGGTAGTAAACTTGGTTTTAAAAGCCGCGCCTAGGCACAAGGCACCAGCCTTGGCGCCTCAGAAGATGCAGGCGCATCGCACTACAAGAGGCGCGCGCCTCACAGCGGCTCGTGCCTCGGCGCCTTGCGTAGTGGAGGCGCATGCTAGCATAAAAACAACAAAAAATTAAAAGGGGCTGCTTTTATCCATTAGCCCGATTCTACTCCTCACCTTTCCTCTCGGTTCTCTCTTACAAACAACAACCAACACCTAGGGTTTCTCCTCCAACTCAGGGTATTCCTCTATAAAAGTAACAAGGTCTCACTATACTATGGTGGTAACACCCCGTGTTTGTGATCCCTTATAAGGATTAAAAGTGTTATCCATGTCAACAAGATCTCTTCCTTTTCACGGTTCAAGTGAGGACAAAGATCTCTGAAGTTAAGCGTGCCCAGACGGGAGTAGTACCAAGATGAGTGACCTCCTGGTAAGTCCCCGGGTTGGCATGGGTTGGCGTCTCTAAGGCCTCGGGTCTTACAGATGGTATCAGAGCCGAATCTGGGTTACGAGTGGGCTTGGTCCGGTGGACGGTTGCTCGACCCAGGGGGCGGTCTTTGGGCCTTGACGAGGACATCAAGGGTTTAAGTGGGGCTAATTGTAACACCCCGTATTTGTGATCCCTTATAAGGATTAAAAGTGCTACCCATGTCAACAAGAGCTCTTCCTTATTAGGGTTCAAGTAAGGACAAAGAACTTTGAAGTTAAGCATGCCAGGGCGAAAGTAGTACCAGGATGGGTGGCCTTCTGGAAAGTGCCCGGGTTGGCATGGGCTAGCGCTTTTAAGGCCTCGGGTCTTACAATGGTGATGATGTACAAGAAATATGTGTCAAAATATTATATAGGTAGAATGAAGTGTAAATGAAAGCATTATATAATATGAAGTATATGTAGGGTACTGACATTTAAATGAAAACGTAACAATGATATTTTGCTCAAAATATCATAATTGATGTCATTTTGATGGAGTACTTTGTGGCAAGGCAATTCACCCTTGCAAATTTGATTTCGTTTTATTTCTACAATTATCTAGTTTCTAGAAAATATCATGATTGTAATAGGATTAGGATGGTAGCCTTAATTATATTATACGTATACCATCACACACTAAATTTATACTCTTTTTCCCCACATTAGATTTTAAGTGACAGTAGGCCAAAATTGACTAGCTAAGCTAATTGACCTTTTCGGAATACACAGTAGAATCAGCAAACTACAATAGTAAATTTAAAAAAATCTATGTTCATCCAAAATGATGCAAATCCAAATTCACCCAAAGAAAACTCAATGTCTACAGTGAAACAATCTAGTAATTAATCATTGTCTACCACCTTGTTGATGATCCTACAACAAAATAAGATAAAAAAAATTGAATATTCTAAGTGAAAGTTCCTAGGTTTACAATAATATTAATGTGAAGTTCCATACGATCAACTAGATTGGTGACCATCTCCTGATGTGGTTGTGAAGTTTTAAATCACAAGATTTATCCTTGGGTTGGCTTCCTTCAATTCCGATAAGATTCTTAAAGTAATCTTCTGCTCCAGATATTCTTCAATGCTCTCCGTGTATAATATCTAATCTATATACTACCATTACATTTTTACAGTTTAATGAAAGGTATTTTTGGGGTCAGAGATGAGTGAAAGTTCTCATATAGCAATGTGTATACATTCAATAAAAAATACAAAATCGGAGAATATACATTTAACAAGTTCCGAGGGAATGTACTATCAAACATAAAACTATTAAATTCTTTTGAAGAAGGATTAGAGTGAAGAGCTTGGGGATAAGTCAATGTCATGATACAATATTTTAGTATACTAAATTAAATTCTATGCAATGTGTACTTCTATAACCTATATATAAGAAAAAAAACAAATAAATAAGGATAATTAAGTTTTTAGATTGGGTACTAAACTTGGTTTTTAAAGGCGCGCTTAGGCGTAAGGCGCCAGCCTTGGCACCTCAAAAGATGCAGGCGCATCGCACTACAAGAGGTACGCGCCTTGCAGCGGTTTGCCCCTCGGCGCATTGCGTAGTGGAGGCACAAACTAGCATAAAAAAATGATGAATTAAAAGGGACTCCTTTTACCCATTAGCCTGATTCTACTCCTCACCTTTCCTATCGATTCTCTCTTACGAACACCAGCCAGTAGCTAGGGTTTCTCCTCCAACTCAGGGTATTCCTCCATAAAAGTAACAAGGTCTCACTATACTATGGTGACGATGTACAAGAAATATGTGTTAAAATATTATATAGATAAAATGAAGTGTACATGAAAGCATTATATAATATGAAGTGTATGCAGGGAACTGACATTTAAATGAAAACGTAATAATTATATTTTGCTCAAAACATCATGATTGATGTCATTTTGATGGAGTACTTAGTGGCAAGGCAATTCACCCTTGAAAATTTGATGTCATTTTATTTATACAATTATCTAGTTTCAAGAAAATATCATGATTGTAATAGGATTAGGATGGTAATCTTAATTGTATTACACGTATACCATCACACACTAAACTTATAGTCTTTTTCCCCACATTAGATTTTAAGTGACAGTAGGCCGAAATTGACTAGCTAAGCTAATTGACCTTTTCGAAAGACATAGTAGAATCAACAAACAATAGTAAATTTAAAAAAATCTAAGTTCATCCAAAATGATGCAAATCCAAATTCACCCAAAGAAAACTCATTGTCTACAGTGAAACAATCTAGTAATTAATCATTGTCTACCACCTTGCTGATGATCCTATAAGATACAAAAAAATAGAATATTCTAAGTGAAAGTTCCTAGGTTTACAATAATATTAACGTGAAAACAAAATAGTATTTGATCTGAAAGATAATTCTCGTCAACATGTGAAGTTCCATACGATCAACTAGATTGGTGACCATCTCCTGATGTGATTTTGATGTTTTGAATCACAAGATTTATCCTTGGATTGGCTTCTTTCGATTCAGATAAGATTCTTGAAGTAATCATTTGCTCTATATGTTCTTCAATACTCTCCGTGTATAATATGCAATCTATACACTACCATTACATTCTTACACTTTAATGATAGGCATTTTTGGAGTCAGGGATGAGTGAAAGTTCTCATCTAACAATGTATATACATTCAATAAAAGAATACAAATTAAGAGAATATACATTTAACAAGTTGTGAGGGAATGTACCATCAAACATAAAACTATTAAATTCTTTAGAAGAAGGATTAGAGTGAAGAGTGTGGGGATAAGTCAATGTAATGGTACATTATTTTAGTATACTAAATTAAATTATATGCAATGTGTACTTCGATAACCTATATATAAGAAAAAAAAACAAGTATATAAGGATATTTAAGTTTTTAGATTGGGTAGTAAACTTGGTTTTTAGATAAGGATCCGACTTTGAAGTCGGAGGTCGATGACGTCTCCCCTCTTGATTGCATTGGTGAAGCGGGGTGCTCTGCGTGGAAGGTGAGTTGCCTTTTGTTTGTGCTCTTTTCTTTTTCTTTCGTTCGACCATGTTTTCTGATTGTGTGTCGTGCTGTTGTGTGAGACTTCAGTCTTTCCAGTACCTCTTGGGGACATACTCCGGTGTCAAGGCAATGGTCGTTAAGGCTGAGGACAGGGCTGCCAGGTCAGAGTCCGACCTTGCGTCCTTGAGGACCAAGCTGGAGGGAGCGGAGAGTCGTTGCCGTGAGATTGAGCGTCGCCTCATCAGGGAGTTAAAAAGTTGTCAAGGGGAGTTGGTCGCATGTCGGAAGGAGTGTGAAGAGTGCCGGTCAAGCGTTGAGGAAGAGGTGAAGCGGACTCGGATTGTGGATGGCCAGATTGCTGGTGACGTTGGGGCCTTTTATGCGGTGAAGTCGCGCATTGATAAGTACTATTTTGTACCACTTATCTAAGGATTATTACCAGGTTTGAGGCACCATTTGGTTGGATTTTATGCACAATTGGAGATTATGGAGTTAGAGTGGAGAAGTGTGGTTTTGGTGGTCTGGAGGAGCTAATTGGAGACATCCAGAGGAAGAGGAGTTGACCACCTGAGGAGACAAGAAAAATCTATGAAGGAACCACAATAAAGGGCGAGTTTCACCGCCCCGCGCCAGAGCCACCGCGACCCGGCGATGGATCTCAGAGAAGGATGCCGCCCCGCGGTAGAAATCACCGCCCCGCGGTGGGAGCTGGCGCCTCGCGGCCGAATGAGGCGAAGTAAATTAATTAAGAATGCCGCGCCGCGTGGTGATGCTGGAATTGAAGGAAGTGGGCCGTGTGGAAGTTGGGCCGCTGATTGACGCTGCTTGCTTTGGGCCGAGTTAGCTGCTATATTGAAGAGTGGGCCGAAGCTGCTGAAGCATGTGAAGCTGGAAGCGAGAAGCAGTTGCTTGCACGAGAAGGAAATCGAGCACACCGGGATTAATTTCCCGGATTCGTTTTAATTATATTTGGTTATTACTTTATTATTATTTCCTTTTATTATCTTTTAGAATTAGGTTAAATACTCTTTGTTTTCCTAGTTTTCAGAATGAAGTTTTGAAGTTCGTTTCTTTTCCACCTCTAGGGTTTCCAACCCATGGAGAACTAAACACCTTGTTCTGCTAGACGTTTGAAGCAATACAGTTGATTATGTTGTGAGATTTCTATCCCTTGTTCTTATTCTTATGTGTTTTGGTTTGATTCTCTTGGTTATATTGATTATTGATTTATTGTTATTCTTCATAGTCTGGCCAGCTAGGTTGAATACTTTTTATCAATTGCTAGGATTGCATATAGGGGTTCCGAGTGCATATCTAGTGGTAAACACAATTGTGCGTATAGGGGTTCCGAGCGTACAATTGTGAGTGAGAATCATTGCATGTTAAGTAGGGGAGTGAGTACTTGTACGTCTTTCTACTTGCATGTATCCTATATCCTTGTGTGCATTGCTATTGCTGTGTTGGTGCTAAAGTACACTGACAACTGTGAGAATCAGTGATACTTTATCATTGGCATAGTAATAAGTCTATTGACAACTGTGAGAATCAATAGTACTTAAGATCAGGGTGGGAACAACCATAAGAATAGTTAAAGAACTTGGATTTAATAGATTTCAATGATCGACTTATCTCTGTATTGTGGATCTCGTTCTAGTGGAACTACTTTCCCCATTCATATTTTCTCATCAACTACACTTGTTTCCTTTGCTCTGCTTGATAATCAAAACCCCCCTTTTGTTACTTTGCATGCTCATAAACACATAGATTGATTACTTCCTCCCTGTGGATTCGACCCTTGCTTGCCTCTACTACTTGTTTAGGTTTGTTAGGATTATTTTATTTGTTTAGGTGTCACGACGACAAACGCCTATCAAATTGGCGCCGTTGCCGGGGAGGCAAGTTTTGATTTTTCTGTGTGTTTGTGTGTGTGTTACTTTGGTGTGGACTTATCTTACGGTCTGCACCTTTGCTACTGATTTGCTACTTGTTGAAGTTGATACAGAGACAGGTACGAATGGCTCAGACACTCCGACAATTGACTGCGCCAGATCTGATACAGCAACCCTTGGCTGTAATTATTCCACCCCTTGCTGATGGTGTGACATTTGAGCTCAGATCAGGAGTGATATAGTTACTCCTGAGATATTATGGACGAAGTGGAGAAGACCCCATCCTACACTTGAGAAAATTCCACAATGTCATTATGAGCATCAAACCAGCCGACGTCACTGATGATCAAATTAAAATGAGAGCCTTCGGGTTCACTCTTAAGGACGATGCTGAGGACTGGTACTATCATTTGTCTGGCGGAAGCATAAATTCATGGGCTGAGCTACTTAAGGCTTTCCTCACACAATATTTCCCAGCCAAGATGGTGAACGCTTTGAAAAGGGAAATTGCCAGTATTGAACAAAGAGAGGAGGAGATCCTTTATGAATATTATGAGCGGTTCACACGACTGTGCTCTAGCTGCCCGTTCCATGGTTTTGACAAGAAAGCTCTAGTACTCTATGTCTACAATGGGCTGCTGGATGATGAAAGAAGAATCATAGATGCTACGTGTGGTGGTAGTATCTTGAATATGACCCCTGATGCAGCCATGACTAGACTTCATGATATGGCTGAGAGCACAAGAGATTTTGATGAAGCCCCAAGGACCAGAGGAGTTAATGCTGTCAACTCCAATGATGCACATTTATTGCAAGAAATTGCTTCATTGAAAGGCATTATTGCGAAGACGGGTAGACAAGAAGCACCTCAACCCCACCTTGTTGAGCTACCAGTATCTCCCCATGCTAGTAACTCCTTGTCAACTGAAGAGATGCTCAGGACCTTGACTCAACATTTCATCACTCATGTGCAGAATACCGAGTCAAGCATCAAGGATATAGTAGGTCAGGTGAGCCAGTTGGCGGAGTCAATTATACAGCTCAAAGCAAGGAGGTCGGGGAACCTACCATCACAAACGGTAGTAAACCCGAGGAAAAACGTTCCTCCCAGTGTTGTAGAGGAGGACGATTATGAGATGGAGAACATAGCTGACCGCCCCGCGTCACCCATCACCGTGACCCGGCGCGATGTCCCAGTTATCTCACCGCCCTGCGGTGAGAATGACCGCGACCCGGCGACGTGCCTCAGTATCTCCACCGTGACCTCACAGCCCCGCGGCAATGACCACCGCCCCGCGGTGAGACCAGAGCAACCCAGCGTCCAAAATCCTAGCTCTGCTGATGAGGTTTGGGTTGATCATTTTCATCGTCAAGAGGTGCTGACTGAAGAGGAGTACTTTTTGAGATATGAGGAGGATTGGAGCGACGATGAGGAGGAGTGCCATGTTCGCAAAAATACTCCAGAGATAATCGCCCCGGCAGTCCCCGATCCTCTGGAGGCTGCCTATGATGAGTTTACGCATCTCAATTCCTTCCCGCTTATCTCGCCGCAACCCGATATACCATTCCCTGCGGCTCTGAAGGACACCCAAAAGGTGGAGAGCGACAAAGGCTTATTTGACACCTTCAGTAGCTGCAAGCCAACCATCCCTTTGGTCCATCTGGCAGATAACACCCCTCGCTGCAAGGAACTATTAAAGGTGCTGGGCATAATCAAGAAGAAGCCGGAGGGGAAGCACAAAAAGGAGGCTTTGATTCAAGCGATGAATTTCTATATGCTGGATACGGGGCAGGACATACATGCAGCCCCCGAGATGCTGGGTAGACAATTTTTAAAGATGGCAAGTGCATTCATGGATACGACGAGTGATCCAGCCATCAACAATTACACAAGCATGGGGGCAATGCTCAACATGGAGTATACAAAGAGGCATCCCCCTGATATAGACCCCAAGTGTTCAGTTGCTATGACCAACCCAAGTTGAGGAGGCTGGAGCAGTATGTCATGCCATGACAATAACTAAGGCGCTATCCGGGAGGCAACCTGAGGTATGTTTTTCTTTCTTTGCTTTTCATTCTTTGTTTTTGTATTTTCTTTAGTGTGTTCTTGCTTTGTTTTTGTTTTTGTTTTTGTTTTTGTTTTTGTTTTCGACTAACCTGCAGGGAAGAGACCCATGCCTATTGAATAAGGTGTTTCCACACCAATGTAAGTCTCTTCCTTCCCTATACTAAGTAACCCCCCGAAAAAACCTTAAACGGGGGGCAAAAAAAAAAAAAAAAAGGGTTCTACTGAAGGCCAGCTGTCCAGAATTCCCATGGAGATGGTGTGCATCATGTTGTCAAGGAGGATACCTTAGCCCCACACATTACTTGGCAACGATGATGGCCCTACAATTGACAACTGAGGAGGAGGAACGCTAGAGCCCCCACCATGATTATATCTGGGCTCCACCATGTGTTCCTAGAAGGCCGTGTGACCTCGACTTCTATACTATACCACTATTCACCAAAGTGGTTTTCTATGGTTGCACGGTAGGAGAAGATGAGATGTGTTGATGAAGACACCCGCCCAACACTAGAGACCTGGGCGTATACTGAGAAGACCGCTAGCGATCACCTACAATGTCCAAGCAGCTTGGCAACGTTTGTGAGTTATTTTTTGCTTTTCCCTCTGCTTCTATTCTTTTGTCTTTCATTACATTGAGGACAATGCAATGTTTAAGCATGGGGGAGAGTTCTATACTTGCTACGTCGTTGAGGAGAAAAATTAAAAAATGAAAAAAGCCAAAAAAATTAAAAAAAGGCATACATTAAAAATCCTGGGATAGGTCGAAAACCCGAAAGGGCGGCCTAGGTAATAAGCAGGTGACTTGGACCAGCATTAGGCTGGGGTAATATGTGGTCAAGAGTGATGTGAGCTTATGTGAGTACATCTATTGAAAAATGAAATGAGTGGCTTGGTGAAAACCCGAAAGGGCGCCTTGGCAAAATGAGCGAAAAAGAAGAAGAGTGATTTTAGGATTTCTCATTATTGTTGGCGAGGCGTCATAAAAAGAGGAGTTATAAGGAGGATTCGGGTAGGTCACTCTGGGAGGCATAAGAAGATAGATGGGAGATAGGATTAGAATTATTTTCACTCTTTGGTGTTTGGGATAAGCTTGGGGAAAGTACTTTGCTTTCCTTTTAGCTTGGATGTGTGGGGTGTTGAGATTTATTGATTTTGGTGTTGTGTTGTGCTGAGCTTATTTTGTATGGTTGCCTGGAGTTTATTGTTGGGTGTAATTCTTGGATGATTGAGTTTTCTATGCTTCCTGAAACCTTGGGGATTGATTGGAGGAGTAGGTTGACTTTGGCTTACTCGAGGACGAGCAAGGTTTAAGCATGGGGGATTTGATAAGTACTATTTTGTACCACTTATCTAAGGATTATTACCAGGTTTGAGGCACCATTTGGTTGGATTTTATGCACAATTGGAGATTATGGAGTTAGAGTGGAGAAGTGTGGTTTTGGTGGTCTGGAGGAGCTAATTGGAGACATCCAGAGGAAGAGGAGTTGACCACCTGAGGAGACAAGAAAAATCTATGAAGGAACCACAATTAAGGGCGAGTTTCACTGCCCCGCGCCAGAGCCACCGCGACCCGGCGATGGATCTCAGAGAAGGATGCCGCCCCGCGGTAGAAATCACCGCCCCGCGGTGGGAGCTGGCGCCTCACGGCCGAATGAGGCGAAGTAAATTAATTAAGAATGCCGCGCCGCGTGGTGATGCTGGAATTGAAGGAAGTGGGCCGTGTGGAAGTTGGGCCGCTGATTGACGCTGCTTGATTTGGGCCGAGTTAGCTGCTGTGTTGAAGAGTGGGCCGAAGCTGCTGAAGCATGTGAAGCTGGAAGCGAGAAGCAGTTGCTTGCACGAGAAGGAAATCGAGCACACCGGGATTAATTTCCCGGATTCGTTTTAATTATATTTGGTTATTACTTTATTATTATTTCCTTTTATTATCTTTTAGAATTAGGTTAAATACTCTTTGTTTTCCTAGTTTTCAGAATGAAGTTTTGAAGTTCGTTTCTTTTCCACCTCTAGGGTTTCCAACCCATGAAGAACTAAACACCTTATTCTGCTAGACGTTTGAAGCAATACAGTTGATTATGTTGTGAGATTTCTATCCCTTGTTCTTATTCTTATGTGTGTTGGTTTGATTCTCTTGGTTATATTGATTATTGATTTATTGTTATTCTTCATAGTCTGGCCAGCTAGGTTGAATACTTTTTATCAATTGCTAGGATTGCATATAGGGGTTCCGAGTGCATATCTAGTGGCAAACACAATTGTGCGTATAGGGGTTCCGAGCGTACAATTGTGAGTGAGAATCATTGCATGTTAAGTAGGGGAGTGAGTACTTGTACGTCTTTCTACTTGCATGTATCCTATATCCTTGTGTGCATTGCTATTGCTGTGTTGGTGCTAAAGTACGCTGACAACTGTGAGAATCAGTGGTACTTTATCATTGGTATAGTAATAAGTCTATTGACAACTGTGAGAATCAATAGTACTTAAGATCAGGGTGGGAACAACCATAAGAATAGTTAAAGAACTTGGATTTAATAGATTTCAATGATCGACTTATCTCTGTATTGTGGATCTCGTTCTAGTGGAACTACTTTCCCCATTCATATTTTCTCATCAACTACACTTGTTTCCTTTGCTCTGCTTGATAATCAAAACCCCCCTTTTGTTACTTTGCATGCTCATAAACACATAGATTGATTACTTCCTCCCTGTGGATTCGACCCTTGCTTGCCTCTACTACTTGTTTAGGTTTGTTAGGATTATTTTATTTGTTTAGGTGTCACGACGACAAACGCCTATCACGCATCGAGATGATCGAAGAGTTCAACGAAGGCAAGCATGAGCTCTGGGATCTGAAGGCAGAGAAGGAGACCTTGGACTCCATGTTCCCAAAGGGCGATCCTGGTCAGGAGCTGTTTTGCTTGGCCGGCGTCGGAGAAGAAGTCGTGGATGAGGGCGTCGACGAGGACGAGGCCCACTCTGGCGATGTCAAGCCGACTGACGAGGTAGCCTCTCTGGAGCCAGCCCCTGTCGAAGGTAATGCCGTTGTCCCCGATGCCTGATTTGTTTTCTTTGCGTAGTTTGACTTTGTTTGCCCCACCTGTGTGTGGGTTTGAATATTATGTGTTTTGGCGACCCGTCCACCATCGCGGGTCGCGTATTTGTATAAAAATGCTAGTACTTTTATTTAATGCAATTTGTCTTTACATATAAGATCGTACGTTTGCTTGTTTTGTACATGTCGTCAGACGTTCAAGAGAATTGTCGATGACGTCTTGTGTTTGATGTGTCGGTTTCACCCGTGTGCTCCGTCGAGTGGGGCTCCCCGTATGTATGTGTGTAGAACAGGCCTGTGAATGTTCGTATGTGTGTTAGTCATGACTGTATGCCGGGGAGGTAAGCAATATGTTTTATTGCGTAAATGTAATAAGGTGTTGTACCTTATGTTTTGTGTAAGGCAGGTGGTATGCCGACGTGCCTGTGTTGTCATCTCCCCGTGTTCCGATCGATCGTGTAATGTAATGTAAGAGCTTTTTGCGGATGACTGGATCCAATGTAAATGCTGTTCTGCATTTGTGTTTTTGTAAGGAGGAAGTCCTCGCTTAGTGTCAGGTGATAACATGTAGAAGAAGATAGCGATGTACATGCGATAAGATGCGATGTATATGCGATAGATAGCGATGCATATGCGATAGATAGCGATGTATATGCGATAGATAGCGATGCATAAAATTGTGTGATTGTTTTACCTCGTTGGTTCAGAAATGGTATAGCTTTAGATGTGCTGCGTTCCAACTTCTCGGGATCGGTCGTCCGTCCTTGTCTTCTAATTGGTATGCTCCCTGTCCGACTACTTCGGTGATTAAGTAAGGTCCTTCCCATTGTGGTGCTAGCTTTCCGTCGGATGGGTTCTTGGTGTTCTGGAAAGTTTTCCTTAGGACCCAGTCTCCGACCTTGAATGCCTTGATCCGGACGTTCTTATTGTAACTCCTTGCGACCTGTTGTTGAAATCTGACCATCCTGATTCGGGCTCTTTCTCTGATCTCGTCCACTGTGTCCAGGTTGTGTGCTAGTTCGATGTCGTTTTGCTCGTTTGTCTGAAGGTTGCAACGAGCGGTCGGAACCAGTAACTCGGCCGGGATGACCGCCTTACTCCCGTAGACGAGAGAGAAAGGTGATTGTCCAGTCGCATTCTTTGGAGTGGTCCTGTCGGACCAGAGAATGAGTGGGAGTTCGTCTGCCCATTTGCCTTTAGCCCCAGTGAGGCGTTTCTTGAGGTTATTGATAATGATTTTGTTGCTGGATTCGGCTTGTCCGTTGGATTGCGGATACCGAGGTGTGGACGTGACCAATTTGATGTTCCATTGGTCGCAGAAGGTTCGAGTCTTATGACTGATGAATTGGGAGCCATTGTCGCACACAATTTCTGATGGGACGCCAAATCTGCACAAGATATTGCGTTTTATGAATGAACTGACATGTTGATCTTTTACCTCTCTGTAGGCTTCTGCTTCGATCCATTTAGAAAAGTAGTCCATCATGGCAAGGAAGAAAACTCTTTGTACCGACGCGGGCGGAAGCTTCCTGACAATGTCCATTCCCCACCTCATAAAGGGCCATGGAGCCAGAGTCGGATGGAGGAGCTCTGAGGGTTGATGATGGACGGGTGCATGCCGCTGACAGGCGTCGCACTTCTTGGTGTATTCCACAACGTCTTTGTTCATCGTTGGCCAATAGTATCCGTTTCATAGGTGTTGGATCGTTAGAGTTACGTCTGAGGGAACAAAGGCTTTGTTCCCACAGAAGTTGCAACGGAATAATATAGCAAGAAAGATAATAGAACGAACTCATGATGTATAGTGGAAACCTTGATTGGCAAAACTAGCTTCTCAAGGAAAAACCACTACCTTCAAGCTTCCGCTTGAGAGGATTTTGAAGTGTGTACTTGTCTTATTGATTTCTTGTTTGATTATACTTGTAGCATGGACTCCAAAACACTAGACCTCTCTGCTAGATTCGAAGATCACTCCTACAACGATGAATCCAAACTCAACCCTCAAAGACTTACACACACCTCATTCATTTTCTTTCTCAATTTTCGTTCTCTCTGTTTTTCCCGTCGTCGTGGTTACATAGACATGAATCCACACATCTATTAAATACAACTCGACAAACCCTAAATGTAACAAGATAAGATTTATTCAAATATGGTAACAAGAAGATATGTTGTGCTGGAGGAATAATATCCCTAGCCGTATATATTAATAAAAGGAGAGGATTCCCTTAAATTAATATAAACGGATGTGATAAGATTCTTCTCTCTCCAATCCGCTTATCTAAGGAAAGAATCCCTAAGATAAGGAATCGAGCTTCTCTCTCCATATCTCCTCCAACGGCTAGATCCTTCCAGCTGATTTCTTCAATCCTTGATCGCGTGTGCGCCTTGATTTGTTTCCATAAATAACACGCTGGATTTCTTCCTTCCATTCACAGCTTCGATCTTGTTCGTCACTGTTGTTCCTTCAGAGGTAACAAAGCACAAGAACAGAGCTTTGTTCCCTCTTCAATCCTTTGTTGCGAAGGTTCCCTGAGACAACTGTCTTTGTTCCTGAAACACTTAGTACCCAGATTAGTTGAATGTTTGTCACTATCAAAACCTAAGGAATCCAACAAATTCCCCCTTTTTGATGGTGACAAACATCCTTGACAATGAAGCATATACATATGAGATAAAGACGGTTGTATGGGGAAGGGTCTTCACACAAGACCATAATAGTTCCCCCTCAATACAACAACATATGAAACCATGTGCTGTTCCCCCTCAACCAAGGCTAACTTTATTTTCCCCCTTTTGGCATCATCAAAAACATAGCAAAGAGTTAGAGATGAAGGATCACAGCCAGATGAACATTATTCCCAATCGCATTAGATTGAAACGCACGAACGCGGACAGCATGTTAAGACAACAACAAGATATGCAAAGATACCATTTATGATCAACATGCCAGTAAATGTTCACACACGAATCAGAGACAAGGAAGTTTGAAAAGTAGAGGGATAGATGTGCTAGGGAACAAAAGAGGTATTGGTTAGCCAGAGAAATACAAATTAAGTACCATTGGGGCCAGCAGTAGATCTGAAGTATGACTAGCAATGGAGTTCGTCTTTTGTTCCCACTCAAAGCTTGTGCTTCCTTATTGTCGTCAGCATCCATCATAGGCTCAGCTAATGGAGGAGAGAATTTTTGGTTCCTTCATTTCCCTTCTTTGTGTATCTTGTGATGTTCCCCTTTTTTTTTTTTGAACATCACAACTTTCAGCTTGCCTTCTTTCACCAGGAATTCATTCGGAGTCCACTACTTCTCACGTGCACCATCGGCTTTTAAGCATGAGCCCTCCTTAGGCAGTTGTAAGCCAGTATCACATATCATACCTGTCGAATCCTATCCACAGACCATAGTGGCAACAATTTGTATTCTCGACTTTCCAAAAAAGTAGAAGAGTGTGATGCGGGGGTAATGTTACCAGAGAGGGTACAAAGAACATCACACAAAACATATATGAGAATTTTTCAATAATGTGTAATCATGAATGAGAGACTCCCAGATGTGAATGATTAGAGGGGCTCATAGGGAGCATCAAACATGATGGCTAAGGTAAGCTGTAGAGTCAACAATCATTTGGGCTTATAATGAGGGATCAATGCATCAAGTTGACTCTTTTGGGCCGAAAGAAATCTGAGTCGTGTATAAACAAGATAGCATAGAGAATCATGCATGAAATTTTGCATATAAGTGAGGTATTAGCATGAGTCTAAGCAAGTCGTTCAACTAATGATCAAGAGAAGAGATGCAGACCAAGACATGATGATTAACCCTTCACACTTTACCATGTAAGTTAGCCAATCATCGAGGGAACACAATAAGTAGACAGTCAGTTTAGAGAAATCATACCTAGTTCCATACGAAACTGTTCGAATGGTTCCCTGTTTAGTGCCTTGGTGAAGATGTCGGCGATTTGATCCTTAGTTCCACAGAAATCCATTTTCACCAACCCTTTCTCCACACAGTCACGTAAGAAGTGATGTCTTATCTCAATGTGCTTGGTACGTGAGTGTTGCACCGGATTCTTGGAGATATTTATGGCACTTGTATTGTCACAGAGAATGGGAATGGAGTTAAGAAGAATACCGTAGTCGCTGAGTTGTTGTTTGAGCCATAGGAGTTGAGTGCAACAAGCAGCAGCGGCTATGTATTCAGCTTCTGCAGTGGAGAGAGCCACGGAGTTCTACTTCTTTGACCCCCAGGAGACCAAACACGGCCCAAGGAACTGAGCCATTCCTGAGGTAGATTTTCTGTCCACTTTGTTCCCTGCGAAATCAGCATCTGTGTATCCGACAAGATCAAGACTTCCTCCTGTTGGGTACCACAGACAAAGATCATCTGTTCCCTTCAAGTATCTCAGAATCCTTTTTACTGCTTTGAGATGTGTTTCTTCGGGATCGGCCTGAAAGCGAGCACAAAGACATATACTATACATAATAGCAGGTCTACTAGCAGTGAGATAGAGAAGCGAACCTATGATTCCTCGATAGAGGGATGGATCAATTCCTTGTTCATGTTCGTCTTTTCCCATTAGATTGTTTGGAGATATGGGAGTGGTGAAGGATTTTGCATCATTCATACCAAACTTTTTGACACACTCCCTGAGATACTTCTGTTGGTGCACTTTAGTTCCCTCATCCCCCTGAGAGACTTGCAGACCTAAGAAGAACTTGAGTTCTCCAACCATGCTCATCTCGAATTCACTGGCCATCAGCTTAGAGAATTTCTGAACTAGTTTATCATCAGTGGATCCAAAGATGATATCATCCACATAGACCTGAACCACCAGAATTTGCTTCCCTTCCTTCAGAAGGAACAAAGTCTTGTCGACCTTTCCACGAACGTATCCGTGCGTCAGAAGGAACTGAGATAGCCTTTTATACCAGGCCATCGGGGCTTGCTTGAGACCATACAGAGCTTTGTCTAGAATGTAGACATGGTCAGGTTGAGTGGTGTCTTCAAAACCGGGTGTTTGCTCCACATATACTTCCTCCTTGAGAACCCCATTCAAGAAGGCGGTCTTGACATCCATATGTTGTAGCTTGAATCCATGGAAAGAAGAATAACCAATTAGGAGTCTTATTGCTTCTAACCTGGAAACTGGAGCAAAGGTCTCATCATAGTCGATGCCCTCCTGCTAGTTGTAGCCTTTCACCACCAGTCGAGCTTTGTTCCTTGTGACATGACCTTGATCATCCAGCTTGTTTCTGAACACCCATTTGGTTCCAATCACTGTTCTGTTCCTTGGACGGGGAACTAACCTCCAAACCTTGTTTCTTTCGAACTGATGGAGTTCTTCTTGCATGGCGTTTATCCAGTCAGGATCCTTCAATGCTTCTCCTACAGTTTTGGGTTCTTGCAAGGAAAGAAAGGCATTGAAAGCACATAAATTTTGTAGGGAAGAACGAGTGCTCTGTGGTGCTCCCTTTCTATAGTCTGTGACGATCAGTTTGACTGGATGAGCCCACTTTTGCTGTTAGTTTGGAACTTGGAGTTTGTTGATGTCGAACTCCTTCGAATCAGCATTGCTAGCATTTGAGCTTTCACCACCTGTCCCATTAGCATTAGGACAAACTCCCCCCGTTCCCTCAGCAGCAGGGCAGTCCTCATAGGGCTCCGCTGTGTCGTGACTTGGGCTATGTTCCCCCTGAGGTGCCTGAGACGTATCCGACTGGTTAGCATTCTCTTCATTGTCCCCTGAGTTTGTGGAGTTGAGAGTTCTCGGTGTTGAGGGATTATTTTGAGTTTCTTGATCTTGAGAGGTCTCACTACCGACACTGCTTTCAACAAGCTGAAAGAAGTCATCTTCGGATGGCTCGATATTGGAGGGAACTCTATCGGATTGTTCCTGCACATTGTTACCAGCCATGACAGATTCATCAAAAACAACATGAATACTTTCTTCTACCTTTCTGGTTCTCTTGTTGAAAACTTTGTAGGCTTTGCTTTGCTGAGAATATCCTACAAAGGTTCCTTCATCACTTCTGGGATCAAACTTCCCAAGAGAATCTTTCCCGTTGTTGTGGACGAAGCACTTGCAACCAAATGTGCGTAAATGAGACACATTAGGTTTCCTTCCCTTCAGAAGCTCATAGGCAGTTATGTTCAGAAGATGACGAATGGTTGCCCTGTTCAGAACGTAGCACGCAGCATTCAAGGCTTCGGCCCAAAAACTCCTTGGAAGACCACTTGAGATGAGGAGAGTACGCGTCATGTCTTCCAGAGTTCTGTTCTTCCTTTCCACAACACCGTTTTGTTGTGGGGTCCTGGGAGCAGAGAAGTTGTGGTTGATACCTCTGTTCCTACAGAGGGATAGGAACTGAGAGTTCTCGAATTCAGTTCCATGATCGGTGCGAATAGACCCCAAGGTATGACCAGTGCTTCTCTCAGTTGCCTGAAGCCAGGACTCAAACTCAACGAACACTTCATCCTTTGTTGAGATGAAAATCGTCCACGTGTACCTGGAATAGTCATCAACAATAACAAAGACATATGCATTTCCCCCACGGCTCTTCGTGCGCATAGGCCCACAAAGATCCATGTGGACTAGTTCCAGAGGACGTGTTGTACTTACATCCCTTTTGGACTTGAAGGAAGACCTCACTTGTTTTCCTTTAATGCATGCGTCACACACGTCACTTCTCATTGCTTCAACCTTGGGAAGACCATTCACCAACTCTTGTCTATGAAGTTTGGAGAGGAGTTGAAGGCTAGCATGTCCAAAGCGTTTGTGCCACAAGTATGTCGTCTCAGCAATAGACGACAGACATAGGTCCTTGTCGGGGATGAAAGCAGGGTCGACCTTATAAACGTTGTTGTCGCAAATCCCTTTGAGTAAGATTTTCCCTGTACTTAGACACTCAACATGACAATCATCAGTGGTAAAGACTACCCTATTTTTTCTGTTTTGACATAGTTGAGCCACACTAAATAGATCAAACTTGAGATTATTCACTAGATTCACATTATTCACAGTGATGTGTTTAGAGAGTCTTACCATACCGATACCACAAACCTCACCCTTACTCTTGTTTCCAAAAGTTATCGATGCCCCTGAGGCTGGCTGAAGAGAGGTGAACCATTCACTGTTCCCTGTCATGTGACTTGAGCATGCACTGTCAAGGTGCCAAGAGCCTTTCTTTGCTTCCTCCTCGGATTTATATGAATCACCTTCTGATTCGTTGTGACCTTTTGAGCTCATCAAACAGTTATCCTTTGAGAGAGGAGAAGCTTCATCATCTGAGCTGCAGTCACCCCACTTCGCAATCCTCGTTTGTTCCTCGTTGAGGACCTGAGAAGAACCTGCCGCTTTGGTGAGGCAATTTTTTGCGAAGTGTCCGTTGTCATAACAGTGAGAGCAGACGACCTCCTTCATGTCATTGTGAACCATGACCGAACCTTTAGTGCCTTTGCTTCGAGACCATATCTTCTTCATGGCTTGAGTGATGAGAGCCACATCTACATCACCCTCTTGAGAGTCTCTATCCAAGGCATGTCCTGACGACATCTTTCCTGCAGAATCTGTAACTAAAACAAACAATCTAGAGCACCAGGCTCTGATACTAGTAGGGCTTTTCCCGAGAGGCTTCGTCCGCCGGTGTGGTTGCCACACTCTCCTTCGTGTAACGATTGCAAGATACGTCTGACTTCTGGGGTCTTGAGGCATCGTAGGAGTAGCCCTGTAACAGATCTTTTGTACAAGATGTTTTCTATGATATCGTAAGAGAGTGCTTGTACCTTGAGCCTTTTTGCTTCTGTCTTGTCGTCGGGCAGAATGCCATCTTTTAACCATCTGATGTAAGGTAGCATCCAGTCGTCATTGGTGTCGACGATATCTTCTTCTGGTCGGTCGCCTATTTCCATGGCGACGAGTTCTTCAAGCGGTGTTGTTGACTCGACGGATGTCCTTGGGACGGCTGGCGTCATGATGTGGGCCAATGGTATGTACGAAAATTCTTTCGGGTCCAAGGCGGACCCTAGGTTGGCGAGTGCGTCAGCTTGGGAGTTAAGATCCCTGGGTACCTGTCTGATGTCGAATGCTCAGAATTGTCCGATCAGCTTCTTTGCTACCTCGAGGTAGGCTATCATTCTGACGTCTTTAGCGTTATACGACCCTTGTATCTGGTTCACGACTAGAAGGGAGTCGCAAATGACTTCGATCTCTCGGACCTCTAGGTCGCGAGCCAGGATGAGTCCGAATATGAGTGCCTCATACTCAGCTTCGTTGTTAGTTGTGTCCCACTCACATCTGACGGCCTGAGCTATCTTGTCCCCTTGCGGCGATTTCAGTACGACCCCTAGCCCCGATCCTCTGGAGTTTGACGCTCCATCTGTGTGGAGCTCCCATGTGCTTGTTTCATTCATGGCGAGTAGTTGCGTCGTTTCTCTTGTGGCTTCTTGCTCTAGGGTCAGACTGAAATCGGCCACAAAGTCGGCTAAGGCTTGCGACTTGATCGCTGTCCTGGGCTCGTATTCGATGTCGTAACCGCTGAGGTGTATAGCCCATTTAGTCATTCGTCCTGTGAACTCAGGTTTCCTCATGATAGCTCTCATGGGATGATTAGTACGAACAGTAATAGTATGGAATTCGAAATACGGTTTGAGTTTGTTCCAAGCCATTACCAATGATAGCACGAGCTTTTCAAGTGACGAATACCTCGTTTCGGCTGGCAGCAGTGTCCGACTGACGTAGTATATTGGTGACGGCTTGCCATCTTCTTCTCTGACCAATACTGCGCTTACGGCTGATTCTGACACTACAAGATATAGAAATAAGGGCTCGTCGCCTTTAGGTTTGGTCAGCAACATGGGACTGGCCAGGTACTCTTTTAAGTTCTGGAACGCTGCTTCGTGTTCTCCCGTCCATTGAAAGGATTTGTTCTTCTTGAGAGTGTCGTGGAAGGGTTTGCACTTGTCGGACGATTTGGAGATGAATCTGTTCAGAGATGTTATCCGACCTGTAAGTTTCTGTACGTCTTTGATGCATCAGGGGGATCGAAGGTTGATGAGAGCCTTGATCTGTTCTGGGTTGGCTTCTATTCCTCTTTGTGTCACCATGTACCCCAAGAATTTTCCTAACGACACTCCGAAGGAGCATTTAGTAGGGTTTAGTTTCATGTTGTACCTTTTGAGCACCTCGAAGCTGTCGCGTAGATGGTTTATGTGATCTTCCTTCTTTTTGGACTTGACCAACATGTCGTCTATGTAGACTTCCATCGTGTCTCCGATTTGATCTTTGAACATTTTGTTGACTAGTCGCTGATAGGTAGCCCCTGCATTTTTTAGGCCAAAGGGCATTACTTTGTAGCAGTAGATACCTTGGCTAGTGACGAATGCTATTTTTTCCTGATCGTCGGGTTCCATGATGATTTGATTGTAGCCGCTGAAAGCGTCCATGAAAGTAAGCATTTCGTGCCCTGCTGTGGCGTCGACCATGGCATCGATGTGGGGTAGTGGGAATGAGTCCTTGGGACAATCTTTGTTGAGATCTGTGAAGTCGATGCAGACTCTCCATTTGCTATTCTTCTTCTGGACTACGACCACGTTGGCTAGCCATTCAGGGTAGTGGACCTCTCTTATTTTTCATGTTTCCAATAAGCTTTTGACTTCGTCGTCGATTATCTTGTTCCGCTCGGGGGCGAACTTCCTGCGTTTTTGCTTGACAGGAGGATGAGATGGATCCACATTTAATTTATGAGTAATAATGTTTGGAGATATTCCGACCATATCCTCATGCGACCATGCAAAACAGTCGGCATTGGTCCTGAGAAAGTCAAGGAGTTGTTGTCTGGTCGAGTCGTCCAAGTCCGACCCGACCCTTATCGTTTGATCTGGCTTTGAAGGATCTAGTGCGATCTCATCGAGTTTTGCCATTTCTGGTTTGACGTACCGACTAGGTCCTTCGCCGCTCTGTGGTTGCTACACGGTCTTGTGTTTGACTGCGCTCTTCATAGAAGCGACGTAGCACTCCTTAGCGGTCCTTTGATCTCCTTTGATTTCTTAGACTCCCCATTCAGTGGGGAATTTGATGACTTGATGATATGTTGAAGGTACTGCCTTCATAGCGTGTATCCATGGCCTGGCAAGAATACAATTATAGGGAGACGGACAGTCTAGGACTAAGAATTTCACCTGTTGGTTGATTCCTCCAGCATATGTGGTTAGAATGATTTCGCTAGTCGTATGCTTGACCTCACCGCTAAACCCGACCAGTGGGGTCGACTTCTTGATTAGGTCGTTCTCAGTTAGACCCATTTCTTTAAGAGCGTCAAGGGTCAAGAGGTTGGTCGAACTCCCTGTATCGATTAGTACTCTCCGTATTAAGCAATTACCAATGGATAAAGAGATTACCAGACCATCGTGGTGCCTATCCGACCCGTCGGAGTCAGACTCGTCGAATGTGACTGTCGAAAGGTTGGAAGTCTTCTTTAGCTTGAATTTTGATGATTCGGGCTTGTCGCCCTTGCTTTCCTTGGCGTGCCGCTTAGCCGCGGAGTATGTGTTTCCACATATGTCCGATCCACCAGAAATAGTAGCTTTTGCCCGTTCCGAGATTACGTCGCGCATGAGCCCCTGTGAGAGCAGCCTAGCGACTTCCTTTCGCAAGGCGATGCACTCGTCGGTCGAATGCCCGTGGTCGCCATGGAATTCGCACCAACTGAAAAGATCTCGTGGTGAATATAAATATCGGCGATGGGAAGTGACCCAGCCCTACTAGCCACCATCACTCAGTCTCTACCCTCCTCCTCAAACACACCATCATCCCCTCTGGAAGCCACCAAAGTCACTCCTCCACCATCACCAACACCAGACAAACTCATCATGGTCCCTTACACAGCCCCAACTTCTCCAACTCCTGAACCCGCTCCTCAAAACCCTAACCCTAAACCATCCTCGGCCGCTCCAACCGATATCTCCTCAAATGAAAGAGAGGAGGTCCAATCCTCTCCTACCCATCCTACCTAGATCGAAGAGGAGACAGGGGATTTTCTTGGAGAAGCCGTCACGCCATCAACGACAGAGGAACACACTGCTCTCATGCAGAAAATCCAAGGGGTGATTCGCAGCCTTGCAAGGGAACTGACAGAGAAGGCTGATGAGGAATTGCCTTCAAAGGTCCCACAGCCCTTTGGTAGGGTTAAGATGGGCTGTACCGCCAAGAGGAGGACCCGCGCTCAGAAGCAGGCTGCTAAGGCAATCACTCTCAGTTCTGATGAAGAGTCAAAACCCCTCTCTGGGCACCAAGCCAAAAGGGCCAAGGTCTCTGCAGCTCCGGTTTGAAAAAGCCAAAGGCGTCAGGTTGCCAAGACCAATGCAAAAGGGGTGTCGGATGAAACCAAGGATGTCGGCCACAAGTCGGTGGTCAAGGAGCTGTTGGTTGATCCTGAGTTCCTCAAGGAAAATGCTCTGAAGGAGGTCTCTGAGGTGTTGCAAGTCCAGAAGTGGGGTCATCTGTTTGTGCGGGAGGAGGGAGTTGATGAGGTTTTGTTGAGAGAGTTCTATTCTACGTTTGTTATGGAGGTCAGACCCCATGCTGTTCTGGGGAGTTACAAGATTGGTGGAACCGTCCACATGTTCTCTAGCATTGAGTTGGGGGTTGCTCTGGAGGTTCCTCACGAAGGCTATGAGGGGTATCCAAAAGGCCATTGGCCCAAGGACTTTCCCTACTCTGAGGCAGTATGGGCGGTGGCCGGTTTACAGAATCCTCTGGGTTCTGGAGACTTAGACACTTCAGAGATGTATGCAATTAACAAGGTGCTCTTTCACTACCTCATCTGTAATGTTACCCTAAGGGGACAGAAGCGCAACAAGTTGCTTATTCTGGATGTAGTCTTTCTCTCCTTGCTGTTGAAAAAGGAGCCAATCTGTCTCCCACGGATAATGATGTATCACATGGCGCATGCCAGGAACACTGACCAGCACGCTCTTCCGTTCCCAAGAGTTATCAAGAAAATTCTGGAGTACCACAAAGTATACAACTCTTCGGCGGAATCGAGTGTTTTTTCCCGTCCCCTGGATATCAGCAATCTGCATAAGATGCAGTTAACTCTTCAAGAAGGCCAAGGGTGGGTAAAAGTGGAAAGTGTGCCTGTCATTTCTGAAGTACATGAGGAGTCTGAGGATGCTGGTTCTGAGGGGGAACTGAAGGAAAATTCTTTTCTGGGGAAGGAACTGAGGATCCTATGCCGGGCAGTAACCAACCTGGCAGAACAGCAACGGCTTATCACGGCAGACGTGCGCGCTTTGATCTCTCTTCACTCACCGGCTCCATCGGCTGGTCCCAGTGATGCTTAAATCGCTTTCCCGCCTTCCAAACCCCTCTTTCGTTCCTTATCTCATCTATCCCCACTATCTTGAATTTCTTTGTTTTCTGACTTGTGTTTGCCCTGTGTGGCATGTTGATCTTGTCTGGATATTTTGCATGTTTTGTTGTTTGTGATTGTACTTGGTTTAAATTTGTTTGGTTTTATTTAATGAACAAGGGGTTGTTTTGCTTATCTTGTTGTGTTCATTTTTCTCTATCTCTTTACTTATGTTTTTGATGACGCCAAAAGAGGGAAAATGACAGGTAGCTTTAGTTGAGGGGGAACTAACATGGTTTCATATGTTGCTAAACTGAGGGGGAACTATTATGCCTAAGTGTGGAAACCTTTCTCTTCACAACTGTCTTTATCTCATATATATGTTTTATTGTCAAGGATGTTTGTCACCATCAAAAATGGGGAATTTGTTGAATTCCTTAGGTTTTGATAGTAACAAACATTCAGCTAATCTGGTAACTAAGTGTTTCAGGAACAAAGACAGCTGTCACAGGAAACCATTGCAGCAAAGGATCGCAGAAGGAACAAAGCTCTGTCCATGTGCTTTGTTACCTCTCAAGGAACATCAATGATGAACAAGACAAAGTTGCGAATGGAGTAAAGGATTTTCAGCGTGAAGATTATGGAAACAATCTTGGAAGATCACGCGGTCAAGGAAAAGGATTTCAGCTAGAAGGATCTCGCCGAAGAGAAGATTTGGAGAGAGAATCCGAATGTGTTATCTTAGGAAATATTTCCTAAGATAATATATTTGGAGAGAGAAGGATTTTATCTTTATCCGATTTTGTTATCTTAGGAAATTCCTTCCTTAGATAATATCGGCTGATTAGATAATATTCTTCAAATCATTTAAATATCTTCTTGTTACCAAGTTTATAAAATATTTTTATCTTGTTACGATTAGGGTTTAGTCGAGTTGTTTTTATAGAAGTGTGGATTCATTTCTATATAGGCATCGACGACGAAGAACGAAGAGCATTAAACTGAGAAAAGAAAAAGGAGAGTGAAGTTGTGTATGAGTCTTAGAGGGTTGAGTTCGTATTCATCGTTGTAGGAGTGATCTTCGAATCTAGCTGGGTAGTCTAGGGTTTGGAGTCCATGCTACAAGTGTAATCGAACAAGAAATCAATAAGACGAGTAGCTGCTTCAAAATCCTCTCAAGAGAGAAGCTTGAAGGTAGTGGTTTTTCTTTGATTAGCTAGTTGGCAAATTAGGGTTTCCACTATACATCGTGAGTTCGTTTCTTATCTTTCTTGCTATATTATTCCGTTGCACCTTCTGTGGGAACAAAGCCTTTGTTCTTTCAGACGTAACTCTAACGATCCAACATGCCTGATTCAATATCACCCGAAAACCCCAATTTGCCTGATCCGAAAACCCGAAGTTGCCCGATCCGAGATAACCCGAAAACCCAAAGTTGACTGATTTGAAATCACATAAAAACTCAATCTCGATAGCCCGAAATTACAGAAAAAACCAATTCTACCTGATCCTAAATCATCCGGAAATAATAAAGACACTCAACCCAAAATCATCCAAAAAACTCAAAATCACCCACGACCCATTGACCTATCATCCCTACAATCAGTATTCATATTCTCAACAAAAACGGACACCAACATTAATTTAATGGATGTATTACGAGCAATTGATAAAAGTTATTATTTTTCTTCCATCGAAATTCATTTCAAACCACAATTTGATTTATACGAAATGTGATTCTTCTGAGATCATACTTAAACGAAATCTTATTCATTCGAACTCATGTTTATCTGAAATCAAACTCAACTGAAATATGATTTACACCAAATCTAGTTTTGTCATAATCAGAAATAACCCATCGAAATTGACCAAAATATCCAATTTTTCCCTACTAAATGAACAATTGACCCGACCGACCCGAATTGGATCGGGTTGTCAAAATACATGTGAATATGTCATTAGCATGGATCCGGATTAACCTGAAACCAAAATGACCCGACCCGAAACTGATCTGATTCGTCCGATTGACAACCCTAAGTTTGACCGAAATCCAAATTAACCCAATCGAAATTGACCCAAATACCCGATAAAAGAATATTCGATCTGATCCGACCCGATATGATCCGACTTGTTATAATATCGGACATTGGCCCAAATCCGAACTGACCCGAATCCGAAATTACTTGACCCGCCCGATTGACACCCCTGAAATTTTCTATGTTTGTGACTCTATATGGTTTGATTTGAATGATGATTAGCATGAAAGAAAGCAGAATGAGCGTGGAAGAAAAAAATTTAGTTCTTTCATATATGGTTTGCTTTGACAGCAAATCACTCTACAATGAACTCAGGAACATGGGGTGATGTGACTACGTCCCATCAAGAGCTAGACACCTCAAGCCACCAAGAGCCCCAAGTGCAAGCAAGTGACACCGGCCAAGTTGACCAAGGCCAAGCGTCGGCGCTACACAAGGAGGACTTCATTCCACCAGTCGTTCCACCACTTGTCCCACACACCAAGGCTTCCATTGACTCAAGTGACAATGAAGAGCATGTTCAGCCCATGAGTGCCGAGGGAAGTGTACCTAAGACTCCCAAACATCGCACTCCACACACGTCATCGTGCTAGGATGACATAGCTGCGTTGAGCATGGGTCCAATTTTGTTTCACTCGCGCAAAATGGCCCATTTTTTGTGGAGGCCCACTTTACTCATCCAGCTACCATGTTCTAGAAGGGAAAGCTCAAAAGACTTCCGGTTTAAGAGTTATTAGATCTAGAAGACACTAATTAGAGGAAGCTTTTACTAGGCTAGTTCAAGAGTTTTAAACTCCAATTTTGTATGCTTATTTAAGCAAACCTCGTGAGCCTTTTGTAATCATAAAATGCTTAGTAAAAAACCAGACATATCTCCTTTGAAAATTTCCAAAAATTTCAGTCTTTGCTCGTGTGTAATATCAGGCTTTTAATCGACTAGTTTAGGGTGCGTAATATCTCTATGCTCTTTGATCTTGTTATATTCTCTTGTGGTGAGTCATATCCACGTGATTCTGGGATACCTCCTTCATCAAAACCAAATCCATCATCATCAACACCTCCTTCGTTGAACTGTCTGTAACCCCTCAGTAGATTGGCCATATCTTTCGACTCATAGATCGGTTCACGCTAACATTTGGAGGCTATAAACTAGACTTCAAGATCTAACGTCTGGAGTTGAAATCGTCCAATTTACAGTCCGGAGCAAAGAGAACGACCCAGTTGAAAACGAAACAGAATTCTAGAAAAATACTGTCTACAGCCAAACAAGTTCAACCTTGATTGGAACCCACCTTAGCGTCTACCTTGCACCGAGATCGAGGGGATCCTAGTCTATATCATGTGGTATTAGAGCTAGCAAGGTAAATGCTTAAAACATTGGATTAGAGTTCAATCTATGTTCGTTTGCAAGCTTCTGATATTTCGTGCCCTATTCTTGTGAAAATTTGCTGAGTTCTGTTCTTATTTTCGTGCTTGTGACTGTTCAGTTGAAGAAGACAACCTTTAAGTTACTTAAACTCCTCTTTAATTGCCACTTGAAGTTATTGAAGTGATTAAACTCACTTCATTAATTCATTGCAAAACTGAACTCTTGAATTGCTTCCATTAAACTCGGCTGAACTTCATTTATTTCTTCCTTTTGGCTGCAATAACTTGCTTGATTCTTGTCTCTTGATTGGAAGAACTGACTTGAGCAAGTACTTAAAGATACGGGAAAATACTTGAGAAAACTCAAAGCCAACTGAAACAAAAACAAAATTGAAAGTCCATCAAATTGTAGACTTGTTCTCACCTCAGTCAAGAACTTTATGTTATCATTGTTATAATTATCAAGTGTAATCAAACGCATATAGCCAAGGAAACTCAATAAAAAAGGGCTAGGTAGCTAGAAAAAGTCGAGTAAGAAGTGAGAAGTTCGAGAAAGAGTGGCAAAGCCAGAAAAAAACGAACAAGTTGCATTTGAGGAACTTGTATTAGTACCTTATTTTTGTGTCTTGTAAGGGTCAGTTCTTCCTAGTTGGTGCATAAGCTCAATCAAGGTTGTTGTGTCCGTCTTTTATTTGCAAAAATTACCCCTAAACTTGCCTTGTTTTTGAAAGCTTGCAAACTGCACTTGGAAGGAACTTTGGTCCAAATTTTTGCACTTGATAGCTCAAGGTTCCATTGATTGGGCTACTTACTCTTGTCTTGTTGTGTTGGTATTTGTCTTGGTTACTAACCTTGCAAGGGGAGCGGATGGAGATGTCTAGCTTGGGCCATATGTCACAAAAGGATTACCTTTACTTTCGGGATTATGGTGCTTCATGTAGGGAGATTCGACCATGTGTTTACCCAAACTCCAACACTCACACGAGCACCTACAAGGATTTTTCGCAACCAAGGTAATAGACCAAGGAACATGCCTCCAAGGAGACAATCTTATGGAGACTATGGCTATGACTATGGCTATAGAGATGAAGAAAGATGGCACTCCCCAACAAGGTATCAAACTGTCCCTTCTTTTGAACCTTATTATCATTCTTGTTCTAACCCTTCCATGCAGACCAAGGGAGTATATGACTCACCAAAATCATGTTTTAGCACGTCCAAGAGCAGAGAAAGAGTGCCTCCACCACCCCGGGTTAGGACACGCGACATTGTATGTGTCATGTGTGATGGGCGAGGTCACTTGGCTGAAATTTGTCCAAACCAATACTACACTTACAAGGATGAAGGATCCTTTGAGAGTGAAGCTTTGGTTGATGCTTGTGTGGGAGAGGAGGTCAAGAGTGAACCAAATGCTAGTCACATTTCCCTAGTTTTAGGCAGCAAAGAAGAGCCGCTTAAGGGTCATGATGCCGAGGAAGACAATTTGGTGGTTCAAAAAGAGGCTAAAGATGAGGATGCTCTTGCTACTGAATCACTAACGTCTATGGCCAACGAAAAAGAGCTTGAACCAATGGAAAAGAGGATGAAATCTTAGAGCCATCTCCAACTCCTCCAAGACACAAGTGTTGGCCTACAATCAAACATAGCTCTTTAGCATCATTAGCTACTCCATGGTCCGACTTGGCACACATGGTTCCTTCAAGCTTGCCATTTCTTCTACAAGACGAGGTTGATGCAAAAGATGTCAAACTGGCCGAAGATTCTGATTTTGACCTTGTGAAGAACGAGGTCCAATCTAGGACTCATTCTAGGGAAGTATCATATGCCCTTACTTTGCTTTCTACTCTATTATTCCCGTCACTTGATAATGAATATCTTTCAAAGAATAGAGAATTCCAAGTGCTTAAATCAGTTTTTGAATGTAGAACTAGGTACTCATGCATGCACCCAAGTTCTCTTGCTCAATACATGTCATGTGGGATGCATCTACTTCATACTATTATGTTGTACAAGCATGCGTGTTATGTTGTTAGTTGGTTTCCTAAACTTGAACGTAGGACTAGGAAGAAGAGTGGAATAGTTTGGGCATGCATCTTCGCATTTCATATAAAACTTGAAATTTTCGTGACTACATTCTCAAATTTTCTTGGTGGAGTTCAAGAGCCTCATTTTTCTGATTTTCATGTAGGGCACTTGTATTCGAGGTCGAATCCTTTCCATGGAGGGGAGGATGATGTGACTACGTTCCATCAAGAGCTAGACACCTCAAGCCACCAAGAGCCCCAAGTGCAAGCAAGTGACACCGGCCAAGTTGACCAAGGCCAAGCGTCAGCGCCACACAAGGAGGACTTCATTCCACCAGTCGCTCCACCACTTGTCCCGCACACCAAGGATTCCATTGACTCAAGTGACAATGAAGAGTCCGTTCAACCAATGAGTGCCGAAGGAAGTGTGCCCAAGACTCCCAAACATCGCACTCTACACACGTCATCGTGCCAGGATGACATAGTTGCGTTGAGCATGGGCCCAATTTTGTTTCACTCGTGCAAACTGGCCCATTTTTGGTGGAGGCTCACTTAACTCTCCCAGATACCATGTTCTAGAAGGGAAAGCTCAAAATACTTCCGGTTTAAGAGTTATTAGATCTAGAAGACACTAATTAGAGGAAGCTTTTACTAGGCTAGTTCAAAAGTTTTAAACTCCAATTTTGTATGCCTATTTAAGAAAGCCTCGTGAGCCTTTTGTAATCATCAAATGCTTAATAAAAAACCAGAGATATCTCCTTTGAAGTTTTCCAGAACATTCAGTCTTTGCTCGTGTGTAATATCGGCCTTTTGATCGACTAGTTTAGGGTGTGTAATATCCCTATGCTCTTTGATCTTGTTCTATTCTCTTGTGGTGAGTCATATCCACGTGAGTCTAGGATACTTATCCCTTCAATCTCCATCACAAATCAATCCCCACATCTAGATCTATTCATCACCATCATCCACTTCATCAAAACCAAATCCATCATCATCAACACCTCCTTCGCTGAACTGTCTGCGACCCCTCAGTAGATTGGCCATATCTTTCGATTCATAGATCGGTTCACGCTAAAATGTGGAGGCTATAAACTATACTTCAAGATCTAACTTCTGGAGTTGGAATCATCCAATTTGGAGTCCTGAGCAAAGAGAACGACCCAGGTGAAAACGGAACAGAATTCTGGAAAAATACTGTCTGCGGCCAAACAAGTTCAACCTTGATTGGAACCCACCTTGGCGTCTACCTTGCACCGAGATCGAGGGGATCCTAATCTATATCATAGGGTCTACTGCAAACTGGAATAGCTTGATCTGGGGGAAGCTTATCACTGCTAGAATCTCATTCATATGTTGGATGGCCATTCAAGGAGGGGTCTATACCAAATGCAAACTGAAAAATATGGGCATTATTCAAGATGACATTTGCCCTTTATGTAATCAAGAGACTAACAAGCATTTATGGTTCCAGTGCAAATACTCTACAGAAGTCATGAACATTGTACTCAACTGGGGGAAAATAGGCAGAAGGCACACATATATCCATGAGTGGATTGGTTGTATGCGAAACTTGAAAAGCAAGAACACTTTGAGATTTGCATTCTAGACTTGCAGCATCACATCAACCATCTACTACATTTAGAGATGTAGAAATCTCAAAGTTTACCAAGACAAATGTATTAGCTCACATGATTGTTCAAGGATGATCATTAAACATGTTAGAAGTAGTACTATTTTTAGATGGAGAAAGAACAATAGAGAGACTAGAACTTGATTAGCGAGAGTGGGGATTAGGATTGTTCCTTGTAACACCTAGGATTGCCTAGGATTTTGTAAGTTTTTATCACTAACCTTGAATGAAATTATTACCTTTTCATTAAAAAAAAAATGAAAACCATGACGTGGAATGAACAATATGTATATATACTTTTTAGTATAAACTTTATACCTCAGTTTACTTTAACCAAGAACCATAATTATTTTTAAAAAAAAATCATGTTTTACACACTGGTTCCATAACTCGTGTATAATCCACAATCACGTGCGTGCCCTTAAACATACATCGTTTAGTTATAAATATTACATCGGGTTGTGAACCGGTGTAATAAGTTTAATACATTGGTTGTTGTTTCTTACATTAATGACCTGTACACGGGTCAAAACCCATGTATATCTTGTTTTGTGCCCGATGTAAAACGTCATTTTTGCTCTAGTGAATGGTCCAAAATACTTTCCATTGTTCATCATAATTAAACAAACTTTATAAATTGTCACAAACTTCATTCAGATTTTGTTTGCCGCATTAACTAAGAGTGCTTGTATTGTTAGGCCATCCACAAAGAAGGTATTGTGGGTTTTTTATGAAAAAATTATAAAAAAGATAAAAGAATTATTTGTCAGAATTTTCAGTTGAGAGTTTCTTATCTTTGGAGAAAATTTTCTACTGTAATAAACTTTACTCTTAAAATAAGAAACTCTCATCTAAACAATCTGACACAATAATTGTTTTATTTTATTTTAATTTTATTTAAGAAACCCATAAGATCTCCTCTGTGGATGGCCTTAATTCCCAAAACCTATTACAGTAGTATGTAATTTTAGCATGCTGATAAGCACACACCCCTTCAATTAAAGTTGGGATTTAAAAAAGAAAGAAAAAAGAATACTGCTTTTTTTTATTAAAAATTCGACCTAGCCAAATAGTAAATAGAATAAATGAAGGTGATAAAAAAAAGTGGTGGCACAACTTAGAACATTATCATTTACTTTAGGGGAATAAAAACTCAAATAAGGGTGCATGGCAAGGGCATGGGAAAAAGGAAAGCTAGCTAGCAAGCTTGTAAAAGAATAAGGCTGTCAAAATCAAATCCCTAATTCAGAGATTTTGTTTGGATGGAAATGGTGGGTTTATATGAACAAACATGACATGGGAGGACGACAAAGTAGTAGTCATCCGTTTTAGTGGATGTCTAGATAAACGTCCCTTTCCATCCATTTCGATCTCTCCTTTCTTTCATCGGTGCCTATAACCTGCATACAAAAAATTACTAGCCTTTAGGAGTTTTTTCAACATTGACGAGTAACTAATCAACATGAGTTGTTAAAATGATTTTTTTATAATTATTCGTATACAAAATTAAGTTGATCCAGTACAGAATAAATGTGTCTACTATTTAATTTGTATGTCAAAAAAATTCTAGCCTCGATCCGAAATCATAAAACTTGTAAAAAGATGGTAATAGACTAACAGTACTCATTTAATCGCATGATCCTATCAATTTTCAATCCAATAACTTGAATTATATAAAAAGATATTCTAAAATGACCCAAAATCCAATTTGTTTTCAATGTAAGAAAATGGCCAAAGGGAAAAATAATTTTGTTTTACAACTTCTATTCCGTTTCCTTTAAGAAATTAGTCTAAAATAGGAGATTCTTTGGTAATGAGTCAAATGTGTGATTGTATAACTGTAAGATGCGTAAATTGGTGGTTGTGAAGGCGTGGATAAATGTGTCATGTATGCGAAATATAACGCGTAACTCCGACTGTAATATTCTGTTTATATATCGTAATAGATATATAGCATTATAATTATACAAACAGAAGTGCTTGCAACATTTCATAGCATTCGTAAAGTCATATGACTTAATATAAACAAATTATCAATAAAAAAGAAAACCTAATTTTAGTCAATTTCATGAAAGAAATTTGAAAATTTTCTTAAGCAATTCGTACGTATGTACTATTGTCTTTGATATAAAATCTATGCTTATTTTTTTGAATTTGTTCAGATCTTTCATTATTTTTGAGAGGTAAATCACATAGTTGACCATTTCGCCACAAGTGACATCAGTCTAATTGCCTTAAGAGAAATACTTACCACGCTATCACATATCAACATCTCAGCCGAAAATTTTTGGATTATAGACAAAAAATTAATAGCCTGAATTCTAGATATAACTGCTTTCCTAAACCATTTGTACAAATTATCTATTGTAATAATTTAGAATTGCCCATTTCATGCTGACGTGATCCTAACTTGTATAAAAAAAGGTCATGTATGCGTTGTTGTGGGTTTTGATTTTTAACACACAACACAATTAATGATCTGATGTTGCATTATATCTCAACTAGACGCCAACACTTTCACTTTTTGTTATATTTTTTTGACACCTCTTCCCCACCACATGTAGCTTTTGAGGCTTGCTTAAGCATGTACAAGTAGAGCTGTCAAAATTTGATCCGACCACCAAAGCCAATCCGATTTGCGTTTTTTGGGTTGAGACTCGATCCGAAAAATATTGGATCAAAAATAACCCGATTTGTTCGACCCAAAAATTTATGGGTTGGATAATCATTGACCCGTTTGGTCAATACAAATGTGTTTATATTTTATATATTAAATATTATGATATATTTTATTATTAAAATATTATATAATAATAATTTTTTGATTTATTATTTTTTGTTTTAATTAAAATATTATTTTAATATTCGTTTTATAAAATTTTGACAAGGCGCACCCAAACCCGTACCTGACCCGCAACGACCCGATCCACAATCGACCCGCAAATTTTGACCCGCAATCGACCCAACCCGTAAATAACTCGACCCGATACGCTTAAACCCGACCCGTTTGACACATCTATGCACAAGTGATGCTCAAAAAATTGACAAAAAGATTACCAGATAAATTGAAAAGAAGAGAGATGAGGCATGAAAGTGACTTGGTTGATTTGATAGTTGTTCTTTCTTACACAAAAATCTGATCAAATTTAGTAATTAAACACAGATAAGCCAATGTTTACGCTGTGATGAGTGATCGCGTCGTGCCAATTTTTTTTCACATGCAAGATGATTTTATCATCTTATTATAAAAAATTATGTATTATGATTTATCGCTAAATTCACTATCTTCAGGAGTTTAGTTAGGTGTCATGGATATCTTGAAAGTCTTGAAATTCGATTCAAATTGAAGAACTCATACAAATTGAGATAATAATAAATAAAAAATCGTAACTCACTAGTATAACATAAATAATTTCAATTTTTAAGTTAATAAAAAATAATTCTAATTTTTAATGTATGAACTAAAAATAATATTAATGATTTTTCGATTAGAATTTTGACTTATTCAATCACGTGTCGAGTTCTGATCGTAGTTGGACGTAATAAGTGATTCTCATTTGTACAAGATCTCTTATTGCTTATCATGTTATCATGTAATTAGCCCGAAATTTAATCAAAAAATCATTTAAATTGTTTTTATTCCATGAATTAAAATTTGAAATTATCTTTATTGACCAAGAAATTGAGATTATTTTTTTATTTCATAGTAACATTGACATTATTTCTTGTGATTTTTTCTATTAAAAATAATATACATGGTTTTATATTTCCACACAATATGTATAAGAAGGATGTAGTCGGTAATCGCATGGTTGTTGCGTACGAATATTTTTTTTATGGATATTGATCTGACCAACACAGTTTTTTTAAAAATATTATTAATTATTTATGAAAACTAAAATGATAAATTATAAGTTTAATCTCTTGAATATATGGTGATAAGGTTTTTGTATGATTATAATTGAAAATATATATGTGAATATATATACAAAAAATTAGAAATTTCATACAAAAAACTGAATAAGAAAACATATAAATTAGATTTATGTAATAAAAATGATTAAATAATTAATTAAAAGGAAAAAATGGTTAAATTATAATACGTATTTTTTTCAAATATATTATTATATGTTAATATATGTTACCACTTTTGCATCATAAATCATACGTTATCAATTATATTTTCAATTGCATGTTATCAATTATATTAAGTATTAAAACTATAAGAACCTTACGTGTTTTGGTATATAATTTTGAAAAAACGTACATTTGACATGGTTGAAACATAGATTTTAATTGTTTTCTGTATATATATTAATTTATAACTAATTTTACAATAGTTTTAACTTTTGTTTTGTTAACATATATATCATAATAATTTTAATTACAAATAAGAAGTAATGTAACTAATATATTAATATAAGTATTTACAAATAAGAAGAAACTAATAAGGTAAAAAATATAAATAATCTTTGAGAGGATAATATATGTATAATTAAGGTAAGTTATTTAGGCATTAAGTAAATGGATAAGAAATAAAATATATAAATATCAAAATTAGAGAAGGGCAATTTATAATTGTACATTGAGATTTGCCAACGTGGCATAGCTCACGGGCTGACACGTAAGAGAGATAATTAGGGTTTTGTATAGTATATAGATTTAACAAAGAAATTTTATAATATAATTCTATATTAAATTACTATTTTCAATATAATAAACATAGTGAAAACTTCGAATATCTTTTAAGGAATGTAATCTATTATTATATGTGATGGGAGACATTTAGCTGGTAATAAAGGAAATGAGCATAATTAAAAGTTGGGATATGTTTATAGGAAATTAATATATTATTATATGTAATGGGAGATATTTGGTATGTAATTAAGAAAGTTTGTATAGATAGTAGATTGTAAAATAATAGAAGGGTGAATAGCTAATTTTGGTATCTATATACTAATTCGGATATGGTTATTTTAAACATATCCCAAATTTAATTTTGGTAAAAAAAAAATTTGATCATCAATTGAACATATTATAATATTAAATAAAGAATTTTATTATATTACATTATTATTTTTAATACAATAAACATAGTAAAAACTTCGAATATCTTTTAAGGAAGGTAATCTATTATATGTAATGGGGGATGTTTAGTTGATAATATATTAAGGAAATGAACATAATTAAAATTTGGGATATGTTTAAAGGAAAGTAATATAGTATAATATGTAATGGTACATATTTGGTTTGTAATTAAGAACTTATATAGATAGTAAATTGTAAAATAATAGAAGGGTGAATAGATAAATATACATATTATTTTAATGATGTGACATACTTGAGAGAATGACACGTAGGAGAGATAATTATGACTTTAGTATATGTATATCGATCGAAAATTTATAATCCATATGGAGGGTTGAGGATAATCGTAATTCTACGCTTTATACAATGCCGATTTTTTTTAAAATGTATAAAACAGATTCCCAACACCGAAAACAGGTGGATTATTATGGCCATCAAATCGAGAGTAGAATTGTTTGGCACAAAATTTAATGCCAAAGGGAAAACATGTAATCTTTGGTTGGAGGGATTCAAGGAAATATATGAGAGAAATAAAAGGGGAATAAATTTAAATGGCACAAATTTTTGAACATAAAAATGTACTTTTCTATTAAAAATCTATTTACAATGGATAAACATTTTATATATTTTTTTCTTATCGTAAACATAACTCAAACTCATGGCAGTTTTCAAGACTTTTTCAACTTCATGACTTATTTCAAAACGGTATCATCTGACAAGTTGGAGATGGTACTCATATTAAATTTTAGATTGAGCATTGGATTCGAGATTGTAATTTAACACCTTACTCTCACCAGCAGGATCTGAATACTCTAGTTTCAAACTTTATAACCCAAGATAATTTCTGGGATATTGCGTGTCTTTCACATATCCTACCGCTACATATCGTTAACAAAATAACTCAGATTTATATTCCTCACACTCATACACATGACCGACTTATTTGGAGACCCTATTCGGATGACAGCTTTTCAGTTGAAAGTGCTAGATCCTTAACTCATTCTTATTCCACCTCATTCTCTCAACAGTATTTTCCTGTTTAGTTTTGGAATGAGAATATTCCTCCTAAAATTAAAAAAAATCTTTGGAAAATCTAACTCTTTACCTACAAAAGAACGTATTAACATACATTATAATAGAGTTCCTTCTCAATGCGTTTTGTGTAATATGGATACCGAAGATTCCAATGATTTATTTTTTGAGTGTCCATTTACTATTAATGAAATACAACAAATACGGTCTCTTACTGGACATATTTTCAACCTTCAATCTAACTCGGATTTCTGGACAAATTTGAATTATTTCCGAGAGAATAATAGTAACTATCAAATTATTCTTTTTCTATGGTGGAATATTTGGAAACATAGAAACTCTGTTATTTTCAGAAACAATCAGTCACAAAATTCAAATCTTACAAAGTTTACCCATATCCAATATATGGATTGGACTTCATCTAATTACAAAAACTATAAATGCAGTAACAACATTAAATCAAAAATAACAAAAAGACGGGACGATGGATTGAACCTGGAGAACAATGGACTAAGATAAACTTTGATGCTTCTGTTAAACAAAATTTACATTGTCACTTTGGAATTATATTTTGTAATCATTTAGGGGAGGTGGTCTTTTTAGACCGTAAGAAAATCATTTGCTCCTTCCCATTAAAAGTCGAGGCATTTGTTTCTTTAGAAGGAATTCGTCGGGCTATCTCTCTTAATATTAAGTTCTTAGTGCTTGAGGGAGATAACCTAATAGTTATTAATGCTAATAGAGGCATTTGGAAGATACCGTGGGAAATCTATCGGATTATTTCAGAAATATCTCACTTATTAACTAATTTTTTGGGGTTTTAGATTTATCATTGTTACAGGGAAAACAACAGAGTTGCAGACTTTCTCGCCACTACAAACATCTCCCCTATTCAGCTTCGTGGGACTATCATGAGTTATTTGGCTCCTCAGCCACATCAAGATTGTATTAGTATATCGTGATATCGGCTTCTTCATTGTAATTCTAGCTTTTAATCAGCTTGTTTAAAGCTCGTAAAAACCATCCATTGTGATGATTTAGGTATTCCTTATAGTGTGTAAGGATATCTTATGTTTGCCATATATTAAAAAAACTAGTAATCATTTTATAAATATATGGACCAAGCACAATCTAATTTATCTTGTTTGGTTGTTTTTAAGAAGAAGAATTAAAAATAATTTTAGAAGAAAATAGAAAAGAAAATGAAGCATAATTAAATCATCCAAAATTATTGAAATTTAGATGGAAAAGAAGTAGAAGCTTCAAAATAAACATAAATGACTACATATAACTAATTTTGTACTACTTTCCTTCCCAAAAGTCTCTCCATCCAAGCAAAAAAAATCTAAAATCCCTTGTCACTCATTTTGTCTCCCTTTGCGCGAATCAGGTGTGAAGGGGGCGTACGGTGCAAAATGCGTAATAATCCCAGTCGTTGATCCACGCTCGCACGTCTCCCCTGATCTCTTGTGATTTTCTTTTGTTTCCTTAAGAACCACTAAAGTCTCACGGCTCAATTCGTTTTGGAGTGTGGTGAGTATAAGGTCATGGGTTCAACTTCGCCCAACAACACTCCCTTTTTCACTTTTCTCTTAATTACGTAAACCACAAATATTTATAAATTGTTTTAAATTAAATTAGGGAGAAAGGAGATGTTATCATATATAAACATTATGTGACAATTTATGAACATCAACACAAAACATATGCACCTCTAGTTTATGAACCTTAGAGAGTTAATATATGAACATGTGCATGTTACATATGAAGTTATGAACCTTGACATTATGATATATGAAAATCAACACACAATGACCAAGTAAAAAGTATTTCAAATGTACGAACATATGCATGTTACAAATGAACCTTACATAACTAATATATGAACGTGTACATGTTACATATGAACCTCAAAGACCAAGTAAAAAGATTTTCAAACATGAACATGTGCATGTTACACATGAACTTTACAGAACTAATATATGAACATGTGCTTGTTACATATGAACCTCAAAATACAAGTAAAAAGAAATAAACGTAAATGGTGATGGGTTAATAACTATCACTATGCTTATGGTTCACATTTAACACAATACAAGTCCACACTTGATATACCCAATGAATCTCTAATATCAAATGTGTTTGCACATCTCTAGTTCACTTTAGTTTGTGAACTTTCAGTATAAATTGTATCAACATTTAGTATTAATATATGAACCTTATAGTATAAATAAATGAACATCTAGTGTATATATGTAAACGTAAAGATAACAGTTTACAACAATAGAAAAAAAATGTGGACAAAAAAAAAAAGTTCGCGATATTTAAAAAAATTCCACCGTGCCATTTAATCTCACCCCTTCCTTTTCCTTGATCATATGACTCACAATGCTTCCTACTTCTTACTTTAAGAGCCAAATGTATGAGAACCATCTTTTTCTTTTCCTCCTAAATTTTCATGTTTTCCCTTTCATCCCCTTTCATTCAATAATCGGTTGCCAATCACGCTATTATTCAATGTACTCAATCCTTCATTACTTTGATTCCTAAAATAGAATAACAATTACTAATAATTATTTTAGACTTATTAGTCTTTGTAACACTTTGTATAAAATAATAACAAAAATTTTAGCCAATATATTAAAATCATTATTTCCTTGTTTAATCATTTCATTACAAAGAACATTCGTTTAGGGACGACTCATACAAGATAACATATTAATTATACATGAAATATTTCACTCCTTTTCATATTAAAAAAAAAGGGATGAATGACCCTTAAACTGGATATGAAAAAGGCATATGACAAACTAGATTGGGATTTTTTAAGACAAATCCTAATTAAATTTGGATCTGATACAGTATGGATAAACCTTGTAATGACATGATTAACCTCTACATCCTTCCAATTCTTAGTCAACAATGAATTAGAAAGTCTGTTCTGTCCATCATGCGGCCTTCGACAAAGATATCTTATAACACCTTTTATATTTATTCTAACCATGGAATTCCTAGCTAAAATATTATTCCTTCAATCCCACCAGATGAACAAGAAAATTGAGAAACAATTAACAAGAAATGGAACATGTATTCCTTTTCTTAATTTTGCTAATGACAAATTTATTCTTGCCAATGCCTCTTTTTCACATATCAAATCTATATTGAATACCATTACACTTAAATATGGCTTAGCAATAAATTATCACAAAAGTATTTTCCAAACTCTTAGCAATATTGCGACACAACGCGCGACTTCTCTTGCTTCCGTTTTAAACATTCAAATAAGAAAATCTATGAAAAAAATACCTTGGAATTCCTATTGTTTGAGGTTGCGTTAAAAAGAGATTTTTTTACTACTCAATTTTAAATCTTAAGAAATAATTGTCCAAATGGAAGGCCAACTCTTTGTCCCAAGTTGAAAGAGGAATCCTCATTCAATCAAATCTTTTTTTCAAAAGTTATCTACTTAATGCAAAGTTTTCTTTTACCAACAACAGTTTGTAATGAAAATAATAAAATAAAAAATGTTTTTTTGAATAAACCTACAACAACCCATCATTCACTAATTAATTGGGATAATATATGTCATCATAAATCTGAAGGGGGTTTAGGACTACACAAATTGGAAAATTTAATAAATCCTTACCAATGAAACTTTTATGGAAACCACTAGTTGAACATGACAATATGTGGGTGTGGATCATTACTGAAAAATATTTAGGATCCTCTGACATTTTTTTCTTACAAAAAAAAATCTAAGCAATTCTGTTAATTCTCTAGACTATTCCATATACACGACATCTTTAAAAAATGTATATTATGGGAACTAGGAAATGGAGAAACCATCAAATTTTGGACTGATCATTGGATTCAAGATTATGCTCTATTACAATATTTCGATAACATTAATATCAATCTAAAGGTTTCATAATTCATTACACTAGATTGTAACTAGGATATCCTTAGCCTTCAAAGAATTCTTCCCCTACATATAGTTGCTAAATTTTTATAAGATATATATTCCTAGTACCAATATCGAGGACCGACTTGTTTGGAAATTTTCACCCGATGAAAATTTTCCAATTAAGTCAGCCCGAACCCTGACCCATAACCCCAACATACTACTCCCTAACCTGGATTTGGAAATTAAAATGTTCCTCCAAAAATACAAACTTCATGTGGAAAACCTTTATAAATAGTCTCCTTACAAGTAAATGCCTTAACTGTCATTATTCTACAGTTCCCTCCTAGTGCAACTTAAGTAATTATGATATTGAAGATTTAAATCTTCTTTTCTTTACATACTCCTACACTAGACAAATGGTACATTATACTGAAACTAAAACATGCAATAATTTTCTTTTTCAACACACTTCAAACTTCTATGTTGATCTTCAATTTTTTAGAACATCTAATACTTCTCCGGGAACTTATATATTTCCTATGGTGGATGATATGAAAACATCAAAATTCTATGATTTTTCACAAAGACAATGGTCAACGATCATCTAATCCTTCTGACCATGTCATTCTTCGGTTTCAAAACTGAAAAACTGGAATTTGGACTTACTCCACAAATGCATCTAGGAAAACTAAATGACATCTTATTATAAATAGAATCCAGAAGAAACCATCTTAAAATTGGATTAAACTTAACTTTGATGAATAAAAAAGAAGTAATCAAACTTCTCATATTGGATTTATTCTTCGAGATCATCAAGGAAGGGTAATTTAGATAGAAAAAATCCCGGACACGTCTATTTTACAGACAAAAGCATATGCAGCTTTAAGGGTATTCGTAAAGGAGTGTCCTTGCATATTCATAAACTTATAATAGAAGGTGATAATTTAACAATCATTAACTCAATCAAAGGAATTTGAAAAATACCTTAGGAAATAAGAACAATTATATTAGACATACGTTTTTTACTGTATTATTTTGATTATGTCTCAGTTTTCCACTATTATCGGGACTCCAACAAGACAACTGACTACTTAGCTACTCATGACCTTAGTCCTACATCCGTTAAGAAATTCATTCGAAGATTTGCAATGCTAGATGCTTCATCATTTGATATGTATTCTATTAGACACGAGTTCTTACAAATAAACTCGACTTGTGAGGTTATTTGTAAAACTCTTGTAAAGATCATCTTTTGTGATGATTTAAGAATGTCGTTTATTTGAAATGGGTCATAATATTTGCCTTGTAACAAAAAAAAAATAAGAAAGGGAAAGCTTGTATATTTTAATCAACTCTACCGCTACAAAGTATGCGTCCGGTTCCGGTGAGGACGGTGCTTCATGATAGGATTGAGGATGCATGAGAGAAGAGGAAAAAATTGGAGGGAAAAACAAAAAAAACGGAGTGAACAGTGGCGGAGGCGCGCGCCCTTATAGGGAAAAGCTTCAATTCGGCCTTGCAGTACAGTTGCCGAATTATTCGCGAATTTTTCGCGTATAATTCGCGAATAAATCGGCCAAAATTCGGCCAAAATTTTTTCCAAGTCAAAATTTTTCCCAGAAAAATCGATTTTGTGCGCATATCATATAACGTGTGTGTGCATATCAGATGCACTGTTGTGTGCATATGTTACTATGTGTGTGTGCATATGGTTTCTGAAATTGTGAATGCCTTTAATATAGTGTTTATACCTAGAGGACTTGTGTGCACATCAAATAACCTGTGTGTGCACATCAATTATACTGCTGTGTGCATACTCCGTGTGTTCATATGGTCTCGGGTCGTGTGCATACCCGAAAACAAGTGTTGGTATGCACACATATGTGTGCATACCAAATAACTTGTCGTGTGCACATCCATTATACTATCGTGTGCAGACCCCGTGTGTGCATATGGTCTCAAGTCATGTGCATACATGGAAACAAGTGTTGATGCACACAAACCATGTGTGCATACCAAATAACCTGTCGTGTGCACATCCATTAAACTATCGTGTGCATACCTCGTGTGTGCATATGGTCTCAAGTGTTGATGCACACAAACCATGTGTGCATATCAAATACTCGTTATGTGCATGTCAAATAGACTATTGTGTGCATATCATCCACCTTGTTGTGTGCATATCCACTACGTGCGTGTGCGTATCAAATATAAGCCCAGGAATCATGTGTTCATACCGCAGAAATCATGTGTTCATACCCAGGAAATCATCCACCTTGTTGGTTATATGTGCACACACACTTTTTATGCACACAGATGTGTATTTGATATGCACACATGTCTCTAGCATTAACAACTGTTCCTAGACATGCACACATTCTGAAAACCACATGCACACACCGAGCCTGACATATGCACACATACGTTCTGACATATGCATACAACAGTGTATTTCATATGCACACAAAATCGATTATTTTTGCAAAAATTCAAAATTTTGAAAAATATTTTTAAAAAAATTCGCGAATAATTCGGCCGGGCCGAATTTTTGGACGCACTTGGTGCATCCTGAGTCCTGACACGGGGAGTTGTCCTCATTTGAACTTTTCCCACAAAGTATATTCTACCTACACACATATCAATTAGACCTCTCAATGGAATTAGAATCCATCATATAAGATTTAGTTTGGGTCATCTCGAATTCGGATTGAGTACATATTTGACTTTAAATCTATCTATATATAAAAGTTGATATATTGTCACAATTAATTACCTCTCTTTTACATATTTTTCTCTATTTTACATTTAAGTCTATTTTATATAAAACCAATTCTCTCTAATCTTCTATCTTAATAAATGCATTTATTTAATTTTAAAAAAAAACTGTTTTTCAACCCTTTATTTATCAATGGTCATATTTTAATATAATTTTTTATCAATATGTTTTTAAAAGATGAGTTGGAAACCACCAAATATCCTTCAACATACATGTAAAATGAGGAGAACAAAAAGCAAAATAATTCAACACTTTGGTTTTGTATTAGCTCAAAGTATCCACTTGAAATAACACCTAAATAATGAATGCTTAAACTACTTCTATGTAAATTTGATATGAGATATAATTATACAACTTTTGTTATAAAGTTCACAAAATAATTTTGTTTCATCCCAATTTACATTAATTCCATAGTAATTAGTAAAGTATAATGAAACACCTTATATATTTCATTTCGCTATTTAAAAACCGCTCATAAATTTTGATAAATTTGATTGCATAAATTGTATATAGTATACTAATATATTAGAAAAATAAACTAATATAATTATAAATAAAATTTCATTAAACATGTAATGGACTCGTGCGTAGCACGGGCACACATGTAACTAGTTACAAGAATAGTTGAGTTGGGATATTACAGAATTATAGACGATCCGGTTTGCTTCCACGAATTAAGAGTGTTAATTTTATTATTGTTTGTTCATTATTAAAATATTATTAAGTGGTTAAGAGAATAGTGTAAAAGGTCAACTAACTTAAAGTTATTAAAAATATAGAATAATACTAATTGTCAACAATTTACATATAATGGAGATTAGTATATTGAAATTATGATTTTAATTTATATCATACATTTATAAATTTCTCAATCTGAAAAATTACACAAGTATAATGAGGTACATGTTCTCTTTAGATACACAAACATACTCCTTGCGTTATGAAATAAGTTTCATTTTTGCCTTCAATTTTTGTTAAGAAGTATTTGTCAGTTTAGAGTTTTAGGTAGATGTATGCAAACTCTCTTTATTTATTTGTTAAAATGAGGTGAATAGGTATTAAATTATAAAATTTAGAAAAAGTTTAGAGTATTTTAGCTTAATTGTTGCGGTTGTTAATAGTTGTGTCAAAAACTAAAATGATACTTATTTCTTAATAGAGGAAGTATTAAAAATAAACATATCTCATTTATTATATATATTTTATGCATATTTTAATAAAACATATACTACTAGAAAACACAACCATAACAAGGAGAATTTAACCACAAAACACTAGCCTCGGATATAACCACAAAAATAAAACCTTATGGCTAATTTGCTTGGAATAACATTTGTCACTAAAAAATGTGGCATCTTAGCCATGATATATAATTTTGCGGTTAATCTCAATACTAAATGACCTCAAACTTTATTTGCAGCTAATTTCATTGCTAAAGTCGTAGCCAATTACCCATAAATACAATTTTGCGGCTACAATCAATGCTAATTTACCTCAAGCCATATTTAGAGCTAATTTCGTGTTGAAGTCAAAGCCAATTACCCTTAAATAATTTTTTTAACTAAACTCGTGACTAAATTACATCGAACTGGCTGAATTTGGAGCTCAAGTAGTAGACATTTGCCCTAAAATTAAGCGTCATCGCTATAGTCATATGCAATTTTGTGGTTGTTTTTGTGGATAAATATAACCCTACATTTATTAAAAGATTCTCATATCAACTTTCTTTAACTTATGTGCAATAACTCCTTGTACTTTACCAACTCTACAAATGTTGTACCTATCAAACCCTCACATGCAATTAATTTTTCGTACGTTTGCATGAGAACCCCATCTTTCTTTGTTTGCTTGGAGTATCTAATTGTGCATTTGCGATACGATGCAAAGTTAGCGAGTCTCGTACAATACTGATTGATGTATCTATTTGAAAGATTCTTATTTACTTTAAAGCGAAACATGCAAAATCAACAATAGGTCGAGACATCACTAGAGTCATATTCATTTGCGGAGATATCAAATTTCACTCCACATTATCACAAGCCTCAAGACCCGTACACACAAAGCAAAACTACAAGAAATGAGGATAATGTTACGAATGACACTTATCCTCAAATTTTGATCTTCGACCATCCAAGTCGTGCAAGTGGAAAATGTAAGGTTATATGGATAACTGAGGGGATAAATACTTAAGTAGCACATACGTATATCCTACTCAATTGTTGAAAGGTCGACTCTTCAACATCTAATTCATTTGGGATAATAGAACAAACTTTGGAGTTTTAGTTCACCGACTTGTCATATAAGAAGATTGTTAATCGCTCGAGTTCAGTGAGGTTCGTGTTTAATCATGTTCAAGCGATACATTCTCGGGTCGGGTCATATATTCACATGTCATACAAAAATTTAGTCACAATATACTAAAATTTCATTTGGATCTAGGTCGGAACTAAAAAGGATCAGTCACGTAGAGTCTAAATATGGAGAGAAATCCACACTGGCCCGGGAAGAGAAGAGAGAAAGAGAGGGAGGTATAATAGCAAATGGGGATGAACAATAGAAGGACCGTTTTTCCAGCCAAACATTATCCCTTCACGAAGAATAAAGGCTTCATGAAGAGCAAAACCTTCACGAAGAACCAAACCATCACGAAGAATAAAGGCTTCACAAAGAGCAAAACCGTCACAAAGAATAAAGGCTTCACGAAGAGCAACCTTCACATAGAATAAAGCTTTCACGAAGTGCAAAACCTTCATGAAGAATATAGGCCTCCCTACAAGAGCAAAACCTTCAAAAAACGTGACACCCTCAGGTAGAGATGGCTCGCGGTTCGGTGGAACCGGAGAACCTCCGGTTTCAGAACTGGAGAACCTCCGGTTTCGGAACCGGAAAAAACCGAAACCGAAACCGAATAAACCTCCTATATCCGGTTTTGGTTCCGGTTTGGTAAAACCCAAAACCGGAGGTTTACCCGGTTCGGAACCGGAGGTTCGAAACCGGGTAAACCTCCGGTTCCAAACCGGATAAACCTCCGGTTCTCAAGTTATATATATATATTTTCTATTTTTATTTTTTTTCCAATTTGATTTATAAGTCAAATTAAGTTAAATTTAAGTTTAAGTCTTAAAGTATAAATCTTGTAAGTTTAAAGAAACATTCACTTTATCATTATTTACAAAAAGTAATGTATTTTATATTTTTTTACAAAAATAAATGTTTATTCATTTTTTATATAAAAAAATGTGTTTTTTCCGGTTCTAGAACCGAAACCGGCTAAAACCGAAACCGGATAAAACCAAAACCGGACAAAACCGAAACCTCCGGTTTCAGATTAATTCGGTTCCGGTTCCAGTTTTCATTTTTCCGGTTTTTTTTACCGGAAACCTCCGATTCCGGAATTGTGTCATCTCTACCCTCAGGCAGAATGAAGCCTTAACGAAGGAGGCCTTAAGCCATCGACTAAGGATAAGACGTCATCAATTTGACCGACATAAAGAGGAACCAATGGGAAGACAAGAGAAAAATAGCATAAAAACGAGACTCAAGTATCAAATTTAGAGGATTTTTGGCCTTCTCTTGAAAAAATAACACTTCCACATCCCTCCGAAAAATTGAGAGATTATATTTGATTTTCTTTATTTGCGATGACTTGAGCTTGACTTGATTGTCGGAATTGCAAGCTCAAGGAAGCCCTAAGATTTTTCAGGTGACACGGAGTTGCAAAGTCATACCGGAGCCGCCGAAGTCAGAAGGGAGCTGCCAGAGTCAAGCCGAAGCCAGACCAGAGCTGTCGCAGCCAGACGGGAGTTGCTGGACTCAGACCGAAGTCACCGAAGCCAGATCTGGGTGCCATTGGAGTCACTAGAGCAAGATCTGGGTGCCATCTGAGTCACCGGAGCCAGATCTGGATGCTAACAAAGCAACAAAAGGTGGTCGGAGCAAGGCTCAACATTGACGGGGGTAGGTCAGCAAGGGAGCAATTTATTGCGGTATCAAGAGGAGGATCAACCAGGAATAGTTGGTTGTTGGCCGCTACTCGACCCTTCGGGGTTTAATCCGAATATCAACACAAACATCTGTGGGGACCTCCTCACACAACTAGTAAGACTCATGTCATGTCATAAAATGCCCGCTCTACGGAGAGCATCCAACATCAAGCTCAATCGGAAACAAGGAACAAAGAACCAAGTCGTCCTTCATTTCACTCCGACTTGGTGCAACCTTTGCGAAGCTTTCCTTCGGTTTTGAGTAGACTTCGCTCAACTTCACTTTGGTTTCGTGTAGCCTTCGCTTTCTTCACCCCGTCTTTGTGTGATACCCCGTATTTTTGTAAGGTTATTTTGGGAATTTTGGAATTTTTCCGAGTACCCGTTGTGTACGTCGGATTTAATACAGAGAGTTTGAGACATTCTGTAATGTGCTATGTATTTGTAATATTTTTCTCAGTGAAATAATGTACAGACAACATGCCTTGGATTTTAATATTCGTTCGCATACGATAATTTTTATCCCGGTTTAATGTCATGTTCGTTCAAAGCTGAACGGGCGGGAAAAGCTGGTCACGACGACCGTCGTACAATCGCGGCGACCACCGTCGCGGATCCAAGAACGGCGACCGCCGTACAGTCACGGCGCCCTCCGTCCCAATGCTCGAGGTGGTAGCTGGCGTGCCAGGCTACGGTGGCGACCGCCGTAAATTACGACGCCCGCCGTAATTGCCGCCGTCGTTGTCCGGAAATCTTTGCCCGATGGTCGCCGGCGTGGTTCTGGCGAGCGCCGAACTAGCTTTCGTAGGCCCATCTTTGTGCTCCCGATGCTTTGGCTATAAAAGGAGGTGTTGGGGAAGGGAATTGAGCCATCCCAAACACCGAACCTCTGCCAAATTTTCGTGTCGTCGGAGTTGTGTTTCGCCGGAGTTCGCAAGCTCTCGTCGGTGTCGTTTGGTGGTGTTTCCAGAAGCCCTTTAGAAGCCTTTTGGTTGCCTTTGGAGGTCAGAACCCAAGCAAGGCGGAAAGGGGTCGAAACGCGCATCGTTTTGGTGAGATTTCTCTCGTTTCCGTCGTCTGAGTTCTTCACGACGCCCGCCGTGATGAATGCGGCGACCACCGCCAAGAACAGCGACCGCCGCCAGTGCCCAGAATGCCTTCGTGGCTTTGGCTTGGTTGGTTGTGGTCGTGGCATCTTTCCTTTCGTTCTCTTTCGTCATTTTTAGATTCGTACTACGGTTATGTCGGATCTAACTTAGGGTTCCTTTTATGGGTCGACTCGAAGGTTGTTGTGCTGTCGGAGCTATACCCGTGTCGAGCCCGGAATCCAATTGTCGTCGTTAGGCTATTCTGCGGATTAAGGCAAGTGGCGGTTCGCTCTTGTTCGTTCGTTCCATATTTACATTAATTATCAGTAGTTATCTGAGTAATTAATTTGGAATGAATACTCTGTTTGTCTGGAAACGGTTTTGATAAACTGTTTTGAAAATCATATAATAGGTTGTATATCTGTTAGGACAACTCTATTATTTGTGATCGCCTTTCGGGCCTTTATGTGGATTTATCATGTAACTGTTATTGTGCTGTAACTGTTTAGTTAGCACTGTTAAATAGGAATGTTACTCGGACTCTATTCAGTCGTTTCTTTATAATCTGGTATCGGGGTGGCTCGTCTCCATCTGGTACTATTCTAAGATCATGATCGGTCTCTTTCACAAGTGTGTAGAGACAAGACACTTAGCTGGTGTCACAAACCTTCCGGTGTACGTCACTCTCGACGAAACGTATACTAAGATGTGTCGTCCCAATGATGGGGTACACATGTCAAAGTCTAATAACGTGATGTGTGTTTTTGAAACATAAATCAGATAAGTGCTACTCGACGCACATAATTAATAAACCTTCGGCGAGTAGTGCAGCTAAGTTATAGTGCAGCTAGGAAAACTCATCTCGACTTTGATCATAGTACGTTCTCTTTCCAATCTAGACTCGCTGTATGCGGTGAGGTTGGTCGTGAACCGAAGCATCTCAGTCAACTTTTAAATCATTGTTGTATGATGCTGTAAACATTCCAGATTGGTCATATTTCCTTAAGGACTCAATCTCTTGGAGTCTTTTTTCGAGTCGATTTCTGTGAAGATCCAATCTTCCAGAATCTTCTCTTGTGCATACCTCTTGTCTATTCCAGTAGGAGTATGATGTTTGACTATCGTCATCGATTATTATTCGAGAAGCGATGAGTCTAACCTAATACGACTGCTTTGAACCATTCTGCTTTGTACCCTTGCTAGTCTATTCAAGTAGACTAACCCACGAACTTTGTTCTCTGCATGTGGGCTGGTGTCATCCGTTCGATTCGGCACATCAGATCGAAAGTAGCTCAGAAGAATAGAAGGACTATGGAGTCGACGGTGGTTTTTGAACATTTTAATTATTTCTTTAATCAGGTTGAGATCTTTTGGAAAATGACTTTGGTTGTAATGTGCTTTTTATGACTTTCGTTGTTTTTGGTTTAAACTCTGTGTTGGCCTATTCGGGATTGGGTTATAATCCCGTAACTCTGTTTCTTTAACAATGTTATGTTTGGGATTGAATGCTTTGATCATTATGTATCATTTGTATTTCATAAATTGTATTTAAACGGTAAAGCCTTGGGTAATCTCAGTAAGGAACACTGGGGTCACTGCGGTAATACCTTTCCAAAAGGGTTAAGTTTTGGGGGTGTTACAGTTGTGGTATCAGAGCCAAAGGTTTTAAAACAGGTTTAGGATTTTTATAAACCATTTATCCGTTTTCGAAAATGCTTTAAAAATGGCTCTGAATTTTCAAAGTAAAAAGAATTGAAAAACACCGTTCATAGTCATGTCTTCTGGATAGTCTGATATAGTAAGCTTGCTTCTATGTCTAGAAAGACTAATTCCTTCATCGTTATCCTGTAGGAGATGGGTGCATGTCTCTCTCTGAAGAAGGGGTCGGAAGATGCCGAGATGGATTCACCATCTACCGAGAGGCTAGACTTCCCTATACCCCAGAGGTGCTTCGAGGTTGGAGGCCCGAGCATCCCATCTGAGGAGATCAAGCATGTGCTTCCTGAGTCGGTAGTTCTGGTGGCAAGGAATGCTGTAGTTCCTGTGACAGCGCCAATGGAACCACCAAGGGAGGAAGCAATGCAAGATGATGAATCGTCTAGGTACGCGAGAGGGTACTACAATGATGATTACCTGATGGATGTGATTATTGAAGGGAGCGAGGAGGAAGATGAAGAAGAGGACCCCATCGAGGATGATCCCGAGAAGGATACCGAGATGGACCTCAGCGGACAAAACCAGGAGTCCGATGACTTGAGGCACTTGCTGGTGGATAGTCAGGAAACGGGGATACAATTTATTCACCCCAGTACAGAGTTACCACCTATGCAAGAGTTGCCACCAGTGCTAGAGTACGCACCCATGTCGGAAGCTGATTGGGAGGCACTGTATATCGAGTACGGTATTAGGAGAAGTGACAGGGAATCTCAGACTATCCCTACTCCAAGAAGAAGGAGGTCAGAATCCGAGCTGCAGGAGATCCTCCGCCAGAGCGAGGTAATCTCTGCAGAACAGCAGCGTCGGAGGGATGAGCTGATCGCCAGTACTCAGAGGAGGGCTGTGATAGGAGGGCCAGTCATGGATGACCCATACCTTACCATGACTGAGATAGGACCATGTGCTTTAGGGTCAAGCCGAGTGCGAAACCCATCGCCAGAGCTCGATGGTGAGCCTAGTCCGAAGAGACCGTGCACGAGTAGCCAGTCTTATGGGAGATATTTTGGAACGCCTTGATGAGAATTGGCGTTGCCTATCGCAATAGTGTCATTTCTTAGCATTCCAAGTTTGTACTATGTGTAATATTTCAGTATTGCGGCAAGTACTCTGGGAAACACTTTTATCTTCGAGCAATGTTGTCCTAGCGCTCGGATGATAGACTTATGTGTAGCTTGTGTAACAGTTCGAAGGTTCATCTATAAAATGCCAAGTTGATCTATTTTGAGTAATTCCTTTACGTTGGTATATTGCATAAGTATATTACATAATATTAATGTATTCAATGATTGGAATTGGATCGGTAAACAGATGGTGAACCCAAGAAGCACGAGGAACTCGATTCGAGCCGATGGTGGGACTAGCCAAGATCCCAGGCCAGCAGGAAGAGGTGTTCAGGATGAGCACGAGTCAGAGTCTCGCGTCCAGCATAGGCGTGAAGGTCAAGATCAGACCCAAGCGCTGACACTGTTTGATGTCGCAGTTGTTGAGGCGATTCGCGGGATTGTGATGCAGGCAATTGCAGACGTATTGAGACCCAGTGCGCCTCAAGCGCAAGAAGTGCCTACCCACCCAGCGGTTCCTGATGTTGTGGAACCCAGAAACCCTGTGGTTCAAGAGAATGCCTTTAGGGCTAGAGACAGCTATGGTCGCGCTCTTAAGACCATCACTTCCATGAGCCCCGATTGCTATAACGGGAAAGGGGAGCCAGTAGCAGTGACTCATTGGTTCTCCCCTATGGAGAGGCTATTTCGGAACGTGGAGTGTACTGAGGCCGAGAAGGTCCATATCGCTTCTCTTCAGCTGAAGGAGGAGGCTAACGAGTGGTGGGAGAACACAGGTTTGGCTGAGAGCCCAGTGTTGACTTGGTCGATGTTCAAGACCAAGATGGTTGATCATTTTTTCTCTCGTGCTATGAGAGAGGAGAAGCATAAAGAGTTCTTGTACCCAAAGACGGATGGTCTGAAAGTGACCGAGTTGGCGTATAAGTTCAATCATCTTTTTCAGTACGCCACTGCCGAGATCACCAGCGAGGCCCAAAAGATCTGGTACTTCCACGAGTAGATGAGCCCGGATATCAAGCCGTTAATGTTGCACCACACATGCTCTACCTTGGAGCAGTATGTGGATTGTGCCTATAAGATGGATGTAACTCTAGAGGAGTCGACCAAGAGGCGCAACCGACAGAAGTCGATGCAGAACCAGAACCAGGGAGGTGGTTTTAAGCGCCCTGCGCCACCGTCTAACTTTGCCAAGTCCGGCCGAGCTAAGACGGAGATGACACAAGGAAGATCGACTCAGCAGTCAGGGCAGACCAGGAGTTCAGTTCAGCGTTATAACTGTGGTACGACTGGGCACAAGAGCAATGAGTGTCAGAAGGAGAAGAGGTCGTGCTTTGGGTGTGGACGTGATGGTCATCTGTAAAAGTTCTGCAAACAGGGGAAGCAGAAGGGAGTAGAGTCGCAGCAAGGGTCAGTTCATCAGAGCAACCGACCTAGGTTCAAGCCTGCCGAGACTCCTAGCCCTTCAGTGCAGACGACTGCTCAGAACAGGGGAAAGGCCCCAACTGTTGCTGGAAGTCAGGGCCAACGCTTGTACGAGATGCGTGAAGCAGATGGACCCAATGCCCCAATTGCTCAAGGTACTCTATACCTTCACTCTACTTCAGTGTGCATTCTGTTTGATTCTGGTGCTACGCATTCCTTTATTTCGGATAGCTGTGTTAGCAAGTTAGACTTAGTGTGCAACGATTCATGCGACCCTTTCGTCGTTAATCTTCCTAATGGAGAACGTTTGGTGGGAACCAAGCATCTGTCCGACTTTCCGATTACCATTCAGGGTAAGGAATTCGAGGCAGATTTAATCTGCATAGCCATGGCTCTATACGACATTATTCTCGGTATGGATTGGCTGATGCGTCACAAGGCGGTGATCGACTTCAGTTCAAGAACGGTGACGGTGTCATCTGGGGGCCAGTTCGTGTGCAAGTTCAAAGGTCGAAATGACGCTGATAACGGAAAGCTGATCAATGCGATGGCTGCGTTTAAGCTACTACGACAAGGATGTGTCGGGTACCTTTGCTACTTGGATTCGCTTGCGAAGGATGGACCTGAGGTTCTTGATATTCCTGTAGTTAGGGAGTTTTCGGATGTCTTTACGGAAGAAATTCCTGGATTACCCCCGAACCGTGACGTAGAGTTTTCTATTGATCTTGAGCCTGGTACGACGCCGATTTCCAAATCACCGTATCGGATGGCTCCAGCTGAGATGCAAGAATTGAAGAATCAACTTGAAGATCTTCTTGACAAAGTTTATGTCAGGCCGAGTGCATCGCCGTGGGGTGCTCCGGTATTATTCGTCAAAAAGAAGGACGGATCGTTCCGACTTTGTATCGACTACCGAGAGTTGAACAAGGTGACGATCAAGAACAAGTATCCTTTGCCTAGGATTGATGACTTGTTGGACCAGTTGCAGGGAGCAAAGGTTTTCTCCAAGATCGATCTGAGATCTGGATATCATCAACTCAGGATTCGTGAGCAGGACATTCCTAGAACTGCGTTTAGGACCAGATATGGTCATTACGAGTTCGTAGTGATGCCTTTTGGGCTGACAAATGCTCCAGCTGTCTTTATGGATTTGATGAACCGATGTTTTCACCAGTACTTGGATAAGTTGTGGTGGTCTTCATCGATGACATTCTGATCTATTCTCCGAATGAAGAAGTCCACGAGGAACATCTGCGGATTGCCTTGTCAATCCTTAGACAACATCAGCTTTTTGCTAAATTGTCTAAATGTGAATTCTGGATAAAGGAAGTGACTTTATTAGGCCACGTGATCAATAAAAATGGGGTTATGGTTGATCTCCAAAAGATTGAAGCGGTGGCTAAGTGGACACAGCCCCAGAACGTGAAGGAGGTGCACAATTTTCTTGGACTTGCCGTGTATTATATAAGGTTCGTAGAAGGATTTTCAAAGATCGCTCTACCTATGACCAATCTACTCCGCAAGGTTCATAATAAGTTTGTCTGGAATGACAAGTGCGAGGCCAGTTTCCAGGAGTTGAAGCGACGGCTGACCTCGGCACCCGTGTTAGCACTCCCAGAAGGGAATGACGATTATGTGGTCTATAGTGATGCTTCAAAGTGTGGTTTGGGTTGTGTACTGATGCAGAGAGGCATAGTTATTGCTTACGCATCTAGACAACTCAAGACTTACGAAGAAAACTATCCGACCCATGATCTTGAGTTAGCAGCGGTTGTCTTTGCGCTAAAGATTTGGAGGCATTACCTCTACGGTATAAGATGCCAAGTCTTCACTGACCACAAAAGTCTCAAGTATATATTTACTCAAAAGGAGCTAAATATGAGACAACGCCGCTGGCTAGAGTTATTCAAAGACTACGACATGGAGTTGCTGTATCATCCGGGCAAGGCTAATGTAGTAGCTGATGCACTAAGCCGGAAGACAACGCACGAGACCGAAGTTGCTGTACTTACTGCTCAAACCAAGCTAAACCAAGAGTCATGCGACATTGAAGTCCTGTATGACCAGCGTAGAGGGTACTTGAGTATGATGGAAATTCAGGCTACACTGCTGGATCAGATCAAAGAAAAGCAAGTCGATGATATCATCTTGGTGAAGTTAAGTAGTGAAGTGTTGGATGGGAAAGTTCCCTGTTTTGTGGTTCAGGATGATGGATCACTTTGGTTTCAGGATCGGATCTGTGTGCCTGACACAGAAGGTCTTCGTCAGTTGGTGATGAGAGAAGCTCATTCATCTGCTTATTCTGTGCATCCTGGCTCTAGCAAGATGTACAAGGACCTCAGGAAGAAGTTTTGGTGGCCAAACATGAAGTGAGACGTAGCAGACTTTGTGACAAAGTGCTTAACTTGCCAAAAGGTCAAGATCGAACACCGCAGACCAGGTGGTGAGTTGCTACCTCTCCCAGTGCCAGAATGGAAATGGGAGGACATCGCCATGGACTTCGTCACCGGGCTACCAAAGACTCGAAGTCAGAGGGATGCTATCTGGGTAATTGTGGATAGGCTTACGAAGAGTGCTCATTTCATAGCCATCAAGGCCACATGGGAAACCCAGAAGTTAGCAGAAGTCTACCAGAAAGAGATTGTCCGCTTACATGGCATTTCTAAGACCATTGTATCGGACCGAGATGGCCGTTTCATGTCAAGGTTCTGGCAGGAACTTCATAAGGCTATGGGAACCGAGTTGAGGTTCAGCACTGCGTTTCATCATCAGACAGATGGCCAGTCTGAAAGGACCATCCAGACCCTGGAGGATATGCTTAGAGCTTGTGTACTCGATCTTCCGACTAGCTGGGAGGACAGCTTGAGTCTGATTGAGTTCACGTACAACAATAGCTGGCATGATACAATCAAGATGGCTCCGTTTGAAGCTTTGTATGGTTGCAGATGCAGATCTCCGATTTGTTGGGATGATAATGCCGACAAATTCTACTTGGACCAGAGTTGGTCGAAAGGACGGCCTCAGACATTGCTTTGATCAGACAAAGGATGTTGACCGCTCAGAGTCGACAGAAGTCCTACGCAGATCGGAAGCACAGGACTGTCGAGTTCGAGGTCGGTGATAAGGTTTTTGTCAAGGTATCGCCATCCAAAGGAGTTTTTAGATTTGGTAAGCGTGGGAAGCTTAACCCTCGCTACGTGGGACCATTCGAGATTCTGGATAGAGTAGGATCTCTAGCATACCGCTTGGCGTTGCCGCCATCAGCTCACCCGGTGCATAACGTGTTCCACGTATCTTTGCTCAGAAAGTATGTGCTAGATGAGTCTCATGTGCTTAGTTATGAGGACATCGAGATTCAAGCTAATGGTACTTATGAAGAGTTGTCCGTGCGCATTTTGGAGCGTCGGGAGAAGCGTTTGCGCAAAAAGATCGTATCGTTGGTACGGATTCAGTGGTCCAAGTCTGGGACCGAAGAAGTTACTTGGGAGACGTGGGAAACCGAGTCAGATATGCTCAGGCGTTTTCCCGAGTTATTCTCGACCTAAGTTTCGGGGTCGAAACTTCTTTTAAGGGGGAGGAGATGTGATACCCCGTATTTTTGTAAGGTTATTTTGGGAATTTTGGAATTTTTCCGAGTACCCGTTGTGTACGTCGGATTTAATACAGAGAGTTTGAGACATTCTGTAATGTGCTCTGTATCTGTAATATTTTTCTCAGTGAAATAATATACAGACAACATGCCTTGGATTTTAATATTCGTTCGCGTACGATAATTTTTATCCCGGTTTAATGTCATGTTCGTTCAAAGCTGAACGGGCGGGAAAAGCTGGTCACGACGACCGACGTACAGTCGCGGCGACCGTCGTCGCGGATCCAAGAACGGCGACCGCCGTACAGTCACGGTGCCTGCCGTCCCAATGCTCGAGGTGGTAGCTGGCGTGCCAGGCTACGGCGGCGACCGCCGTAATTGCCGTCGTCGTTGTCCGGAAGTCTTTGCCCGATGGTCGCCGGCGTGGTTCTGGCGAGCGCCGAACTAGATTTCGTAGGCCCATCTTTGTGCTCCCGATGCTTTGGCTTAAAAAGGAGGTGTTGGGGAAGGGAATTGAGCCATCCCAAACACCGAACCTCTGCCAAATTTTCATGTCATTGGAGTTGTGTTTCGCCGGAGTTCGCAAGCTCTCGTCGGTGTCGTTTGGTGGTGTTTCCAGAAGCCCTTTAGAAGCCTTTTGGTTGCCTTTGGAGGTCAGAACCCAAGCAAGGCGGAAAGGGGTCGAAACGCGCATCGTTTTGGTGAGATTTCTCTCGTTTCCGTCGTCTGAGTTCTTCACGGCGACCACCGTGTTCTTCACGGCGCCCGCCGTGATGAATGCGGCGACCGCCGCCAAGAACAGCGACCGCCGCCAGTGCCCAGAATGCCTTCGTGGCTTTGGCTTGGTTGGTTGTGGTCATGGCGTCTTTCCTTTCGTTCTCTTTCGTCGTTTTTAGATTCGTACTACGGTTATGTCGGATCTAACTTAGGGTTCCTTTTATGGGCCGACTCGAAGGTTGTTGTGCTGTCGGAGCTATACCCGTGTCGAGCCCGGAATCCAATTGTCGTCATTAGGCTATTCTACGGATTAAGGCAAGTGGCGGTTCACTCTTGCTCGTTCGTTCCATATTTACATTAATTATCAGTAGTTATCTGAGTAATTAATTTGGAATGAATACTCTGTTTGTCTGGAAACAGTTTTGATAAACTGTTTTGAAAATCATATAATAGGTTGTATATCTGTTAGAACAATGCTATTATCTGTGATCGCCTTTCAGGCCTTTATGTGGATTTATCCTATAACTGTTATTGTGCTGTAACTGTTTAGTTAGCACTGTTAAATAGGAATGTTACTCGGACTCTGTTCAGTCGTTTCTTTATAATCTGGTATCGGGGTGGCTCGTCTCCATCTGGTACTATTCTTAGATCATGATCGGTCTCTTTCACAAGTGTGTAGAGACAGGACACTTAGCTGGTGTCACAAACCTTCCGGTGTACGTCACTCTCGACGAAACGTATACTAAGATGTGTCGTCCCAATGATGGGGTACACATGTAAAAGTCTAATAACATGATGTGTGTTTTTGAAACATAAATCAGATAAGTGCTACTCGACGCACATAATTAATAAACCTTCGGCGAGTAGTGCAGCTAGGAAAACTCGTCTCGACTTTGATCATAGTACGTTCTCTTTCCAATCTGGACTCGCTGTATGCGGTGAGGTTGGTCGTGAACCGAAACATCTCAGTCAACTTTTAAATCATTGTTGTATGATGCTGTAAACATTCCAGATTGGTCATATTTCCTTAAGGACTCAATCTCTTGGAGTCTCTTTTCGAATCGATTTCTGTGAAGATCCAGTCTTCCAGAATCTTCTCTTGTGCATACCTCTTGTCTATTCCAGTAGGAGTATGATGGTTGACTATCGTCATCGATTATTATTCGAGAAGCGATGAGTCTAACCTAATACGACTGCTTCGAACCATTCTGCTTTGTACCCTTGCTAGTCTATTCAAGTAGACTAACCCACGAACTTTGTTCTCTGCATGTGGGCTGGTGTCATCCGTTCGATTCAGCACATCAGATCGAAAGTAGCTCAGAAGAATAGAAGGACTATGGAGTCGACAGTGGTTTTTGAACCTTTTAATTATTTCTTTAATCAGGTTGAGATCTTTTGGACAATGACTTTGGTTGTAATGTGCTTTTTATGAATTCCGCTGTTTTTGGTTTAAACTCTGTGTTGGCCTATTCGAGATTGGGTTGTAATCCCGTAACTCTGTTTCTTTAACAATGTTATGTTTGGGATTGAATGCTTTGATCATTATGTATCATTTGTATTTCATAAATTGTATTTAAACGGTAAAGCCTTGGGTAATCTCGGTAAGGAACACTGGGGTCACTGGCGATAATACCTTTCCAAAATGGTTATGTTTTGGGGGTGTTACACTTTGTGTAGCCTTTGCCCCTCTTCACTTTGCCTTAGTGCAGCCTTCACGAAGCATTCCTTCAGATTTGAGTAACCTTCACTGAGCTTCACTTTGGGTGTGAGTAGCCTTCGTTAAGCTTCACTTCGAGTTTTAGTAGCCTTCGCTCAACTTCACTCTGGCTTCGTGTATCCTTCGCTCCACTTTACTCCCGCTTGGTGTAGCATTCGCTACACTTTACAACGGCTGTGTGTAGCCTTCACTCCACTTCACTCCGACTTGGTGCAGCCTTCGCTCTCCTTCAATTCAGATTTGAGTAGCCTTCTCTCAGCTTTACTCCAGCTTTGAGTAGCCTTCGTTTCGCTTTACTTCAATTTTGAAGGATTCCAATAACCACAAACAAACAATTCCTCAAAGGAAACCAAGGCAAGGAGAATGAGAATAGATAGTAGAAACTGCTTTGCCAAGCTAGTCACGTCTTGACATAGTCTAGGCCGAGGCTTGGGGGGCTGGATGTGGAGACCAAGAATCGCATACCACTATGCGACCCTACAAGACTAGGTATATCAAGTCGAGCTTGTATCATCTCTCTTTAGAGGTTATATGTTGTGTGCCTTGATGTCATTTTTATATCCTAGCTCATAGATAGACACACTATACTCTTATAGTACACTTATAGTTCGTATATAATATGCGTACAGAAAATTTGTTTTCGACAGTACGCAACTTTTATTATGATCTTGAAACATGCATTATTATTGTGGTAGCGTTTTCTTGTACCACAATTAAATTTGTTTAGGGAAGCGATGAATCTTCATAGGAACCCGAACCACGAACAAGATCTCTTTAATTTGCGCAAGAAACAACGTCAGAGGTAGGGTCGGTTCTCTTCTAAGGCCTCTCCGACGTTCAAGTTAGTGATTGAAAGCTTGAAGAATGTTAATGGAGGCTACGCTCTTGAGAAGAAGAAGAAAATTCGTCATAGTAAATTAGGTATAGTTTAGGGGATTAAATACCTCTCTATTTTTGGTAATAAGTTAATTAATTGCTAGTTGGGCTTTAATTAGATCCACATCTCTATTTAATTCCTTCCCATGATAAAATAATAATTTATATGTGTAGAGTTTTACCTTCTCAATTGCCCCTCGGATCCTTACGGTCACATCGAGGGTGAGACGATTTGACTTTTTAACATGCTCGCTTAACCACCATGAACCCGTCAGTTAGCTTACTTTTGTCCCCTGGACGCGAAGAACTAATATCACATTTCAAAATCCATGTCGACCATATAATGGTGGTTCTGTTGTGTAAAACGTTGATTTTCTATGTGCGCAACAATTAGGACATATCATACAATCCGTATAGGCAGTTGCTCCGATCATGCACGTGGGTGATTCCAAGGCGCGATCTCTGGCCATTCGACGTGAGATTGTTCAGATCTTGCATTGCAGTAATTTTCTGAAAGGATTTCTCCAAATGTACAATATAGAAAGAAATGCACGGGCCATGCATTTTTCTTTGATCTTCCCATTTTATTTTAATTTTTTTGGCCAGGTCGAGGATAACGCACGGGCCGTGTGTTACGGTGATTTGTTAGAGTAGCCTTTTTTTAATCTCCCAATGTCGAGGGTAACGCACGGGCTATGCGGTGGACCGCATAGCCATGCGTCACGGTGATTTTTTGGAGCAATTTTTTTCACCCAGGTCAAGGGGAGCGCATGGGCCCTGCGTTAGACCGCATGATCGTGCGTTCTGGTAGCTCTACAATTCTGAGGCGACGCGAGAGCACAAAAGAAAGGTAACTGTGTCCTCTCTTTGGCATGCTCGTTTAGGACATGTTCATTATAAACACATGCTTTATATGTCTAATGATGGTTTAATTCCTCCATTTGATATGAGTATAAAGAGGTGTAGAACGTGCATGCTTACTAAGATAACAAGACAACCTTCTCCTGATGTTCAAAGGAACTGTGCCGTGCTTGACTTAATACATAGTGATTTATGTGATTTTCATGCTTCTCCATCCTTGGGAAATAAGAAATATGTGGTTTACCTACATAGATGATTATTCTAGATATTGTTATGTATTTTTATTGCATTCTAAGGATGAATCCCTTGGTAAATTCAAAATTTACAAAACTGAAGTGGAACTTCAGATGGCAACTTTGATCAAGAAATTACGCACCGATAGAGGTGGTGAGTATTTTGACCCTGAATATTTCCAATCTGTAGGTATCATCCATGAAACCACGGCTCCCTACACACCACAACAAAATAGTGTGTCGGAGAGGAAGAACTGAGTTCTTAAGGAAATGGTAAATTCCATGCTATCCTACTCAGGATTAAATGGAAATGATTTCACTAAAATCACCAACAATCCTCCCCCATTTTAGTGTAACCCTTGATTCACAAAATTAGCAAGTCTTTAACCCCAAACTCTATGCATAAACAAAAATGTCGAGACGATTGAATTTTTGCTTAATGTAATTACACATTCCAAACACTCGGGAATCATGGTGTCGTAACGATTGAACCAATCAACCTCGTTGGGTGCATGAAGATAACACACACATGAGTTACTTTACAATTCTATAGTCTAACTTGACTCTTTTTAATAGCCCTGAGTCCTTATCCATTCATAATCGTATGTGAAGTCAACCCGAAACTTCATGAAGCGACCAAACTCCACGCTCACATAGGTAGATCCTTTAGGGAAAACAAGCCCTTAATCGTGCACCTACAATCTGCACATTTTCAAAGGAACTATTAAGAAATAATTTTCAACCTCTTTAACTTGCAGGAACAAAGCACATACCTCGGGACAATTCCTTTGTGCTCTTCAGTCTTCAAGGTGTGGGCTTTCCATATTGAATTCGTCCCCAGCGTTAATCAGGAAGGAATTGGGTATCCCACCACTAGAAAGCTTATATGGGTTTTAATCACATCCTTTTTGTTGACTTGGAAACCAAGTCCCTTGGCAATCCCTTTGTCAAGTGATCAGCCAAATTTTGTTGTGATCGAACAAAATCCACAAAAATCACCCCATGCGTAATGAGCTCTCTTACCGCACTATGCCTCATGCCCAAATGACGTGATTTCCCATTGTATACATGACTATATGCTTTACCCAAAGTTGCAGCGCTATCGCAATGAATATATATAGTTGAAACTTGTATTTCCCATAAGGGAATTTCATTAACTAAGTTCCTAAGCCACTCTGCCTCCTTACCAGCAGCGGCTAAGGCAACAAATTCAAATTCCATTATGGAACTTGTAATGCAAGTTTATTTCTTGGAAGCCCATGAAATGGCCCTACCACCAAGGAGGAACACCCATCCACTAATGGAAGAATGATCTTCTTCATTCGTAATCCAACTTGCATCTGAATACCCTTCTAATACCGAAGGTGATCCAACATATGTAAGACCAAGATCCATAGTTCCCTTCAGGTATCAAAGTACTCTTCGAACGGCTTGCCAATGATATTCACTAGGGGAACTAGTATATCGAATAAGTTTCCCTACAACAAAAGCAATATCCGGTCGAGTACTTGTCATAGCGTACATCAAGCATCCAATAACTTTTGAATACTCAAGTTGTGACACTGTAGTTCCCTTATTAGGGAACAATTTCGAACTTGGATCATAGGGAGTCTTAACATGGGAACTCTTGTCACAATTAAACTTCTCCAACACATTCTGAATGTAATGAGATTGAGACAAGGATAAACCCTCCGTTTCCCTTCTTATCCTAATCCCTAGGATAACATCGGCCTCCCCCATGTCCTTCATGGTGAATTTTGATGACAAAAATTCCTTTACAAGATCTACTTGCTCTTGATCAGTTCCAAAGATTAACATGTCATCCACATATAAACAAATTTTAACTCCATTCCTAGAATTATCAAATTTGCTATACACACACTTGTCCGCTTGATTTAGCTTAAATCCATTGGACAACATAACCTCATCAAACTTTTGATGCCATTTCTTTGGTGCTTGCTTCAGCCCATACAAGGACTTGATCAATTTGCATACCTTATGCTCTTGTCCGGGCATAACAAACCCTTTAGATTGTTTCATGTAAACTTCCTCCTCCAGTTCCCCATTAAGGAACACTGTTTTCACATCCATATGGTGGATAACCAACTTGTGAATAGCCACAAGGGCAATCAACAACCTAATGGTGGATATTCGAGCAGCCGGTGCATAAGTATCAAAGTAGTCAGTTCCATACTTTTGTCTAAAGCCTTGGACAACCAATCGAGCCTTAAACCTATCTATGGTTCCATCCACTTTCATCTTCCTTTTGAAAATCCACTTACTTTCCAATGGCTTACATCCAGGGGGAAGATCAGCCAAGACCCACATATTGTTTTCCATGATGGAATCCATCTCATCATTTATGGCTCCTCCCAAAAAGACACATCTTGTGACTTCATTGCCTTAGCAAAGTTCATTGGATCATTCTCAATACTATAACAATACAAGTATTGGGAACCAAGCTCGTCCCTTGTTCCCTCAACCAAATAAACTTGGAAATCAGGACCAAAAGACTTTTCCTTTCTTACTCATTTACTTCTTCGGATTTCCAACTCAGAGTTCCCTTGATAGGATGATAAATCCTCAAAGTTCCCTTGTAGGGATGTTGGAACGTCTAAATCTTGGTTTCCACTGGAACTAGCATTAGTTCCCTTTGGTATAGGTGTTAATGAAAATCGGTTTTCATCAAAGATTGCATCTCTTGATTATATTACAGAATGAACTGATATATACTTGTTGGGTTCAATGACATAGAACCTATATGCCTTGGAATGCTCAACATATCCAATAAAGATACATTCACCACCTCTTTCACCCAAGGTCTTTTTCTTGGGTTCGAGTAGTCTTACAACTGCCCTACATCCCCAAACCTGAATATAATTCAGATGGGGTTCTCATGCATCCAGATCTGGCTTCGGTGACTCGGATGGCACCCAGATCTTGCTCCAGTGACTCCAATGGCACCTAGATCTGGCTTCAATGACTTCGGTCTGAGTCCAGCCACTCCCGTCTAGCTTCGACAACTCCGGTTTGGCTTCGGCTTGACTCTGGCAGCTCCCTTCTGACTTCGGCGACTCCAATATGACTTTGCAACTCCGTGTCACCTGAAAAATCTCAGGGCTTCCCTGAGCTTGCAATTCTGACGATCAAGTCAACCTCATGTCATCGCAAATAAAGAAAATCAAATATAAGCTCTCAATTTTTTGGGGGGAGGTGGGAGTGTTGCTTTTTCAAGAGAAGGCCAAAATCCTCTAAATTTGATTCTTGAGTCTCCTTTTTATGCTATTTTTCTCTTGTCTTCCAATTGGTTCCTCTTTATGTCGGTCAAATTGATGACGTCTTATCCTTAGCCGATGGCTTAAGTGATGCGAACGACCCTCGAAACGCCGTTGCAAGATAGGATCTTTAACGTTGAACAAGCCTTCCTTCGTCTCTTCTAACTTGCCAAAGAAATGGCGTCTTCTAAGGCTAAAGAGATAGCCTTTTCATGAAGGAAACGGGACCAAAGTGATGGTCTGCACACGTCCAAAGTGATGGACAATCACGATCAAAGAGATGATCAAGACGTTCGCCAAAGGAACGCCGGAGTAATGGTCGAAGCGACGAGCTACGAGATAATTGAGATCCGGGGGATCGTAGGGGGTTGATGTTGGGATTCAAGGAAGGAGATAATTCAACTTAACAACTCAAATCAACATAATCTTATTAATTAATGAAAGAAGGTTTAAATAGTCTAGACAAAACCTAGTAAGGGAAGTAGGTTAACTAATAAACATCCAAAGGGTGGGCTGGCCCAAAAACACATAAGGGAAGGCCCGAAACACTAGCTAAAATAGTCTTAAATAAATTAAGGAAAGAAACTATAAAGTTGTTCAAAGAAGGCAGCGATCGCAGGCGAGTTCACGAACGAGCCGTGGTCGCGGATGCAAGGCCGCGGTCGCGGATACACAACCGCGGCCGCGACTTCCATTTCAGGATGGGGCGTCGCCCAACCCTTCATAGGTCAAAAGGATGACCCATTTAGGACTGTTTGACGCTAAGTAACCTGCATAACTCTGGGTGACTAAAGATTGAGTTGCTCGTTCCATCGCCCTTGCACGAGCTCTAGTCACCGGGCCGTTGGTTTGCACTTCCATTGCTTCCTCTTCGTCCTTCGCCTTCATTGATGGGGTCATGGAGCTATCAATCTCCCCTTCTTGGCAGCGAAGCGTCCCCGCTTCGTCCTCATCGTCAAAAGTAGGAGGTGTATAAGGAGAAAGATCAGCAACGTTGAAGGTAGGATGCGCACCATAGTCATCGGGCAAATCCAAACGGTAGGCGTTGGCACCAAGGCGTTGGAGCACCTAAAATGGGCCATCACCTCTAGCATCCAGCTTGTGGAATCACTTCAATGGAAAACGTTCGCGACACATGTGCAACCACACCAAGTCTTCGGGCTCAAACTCCACGACACACCGGCCTGCGTTGCGCTGACGAGCGGTCTGCGCGGCCTTCTTCTCCAGCCGCGCCTTGGTCCGCTCATGCAGCGCCTTCACCATGTCCGCACTCTCCACGCCCTTGACACTCTCCTTGTCCTTCATGGGCCTCGGTGCAAGATCGAAAGGCGTGTGGGGATTGATTTCGTAGACAACCTGAAACGGGCTCAACTGCGTCGCCGAGTGCATGGACCTGTTATAAGGGAACTCAACAAAAGGCAAGCACTCTTCCCACTTGCGGAGGTAAGACTTTAACATAGTATGTAATAAAGCATTTAAAGTCCTATTAGTGACCTCCGTTTGGGGATGATAACTAGTAGAAAATAACAGCTTAGTCCCCAACTTGGCCCATAAAAATTTCCAAAAATAACTCACAAACTTAGCATCACGATCGGACACTATACTCCTAGGAATACCATGCATCCTAACAACATGCTCAAAAAATAAAGAAGCAATCTCAAAAGCATTATTAGTAGTCTTGCATGTAATAAAGTGAGCCATTTTCGAAAACCGATCAACAACACCAAATATCGAGTCCCTCCCCTTCTTAGACAAAGGCAAACCAGTGATAAAGTCCATACTAATATCCTCGCATGGGACGTTAGGAATAGGAAAAGGGGTATACAAACCTTGGGGACTCGACCTAGACTTAGCATGCACACAAGTAACACAAGCCTTGCAATATTGAGTAACATGATGTATCATTTTAGGCCAATAAAAATGTTCCTTTAATGCAGCCAAAGTCTTAGGAATACCAAAATGTCCTCTATCTTCATGAGCTTCCTGAATTAACAACCTACGTATATACGTTTTTGGGATACATAGTTTCTCGGCCTTAAATAGGTAGCCATTATCAACATAGAAATCATTAGACTCTCCTTTTTCCATGCATGTTTTAAAATTTTCAGCAAAGTCATCATCATGCATATACAGTTCTTTGATCAAGGAAAAGCCTAAGATAGAAGCATCGAGTTGAGTAAGAAACACATACCGTCAAGAAAGGGCGTCGGCAACCACATTCTCCTTACCTTTCTTGTACTTGACCACATAGGGGAAGGTCTCCATGAACTCCACCCATCTAGCATGGCGATGGCTGAGGTTGTATTGTCCCTTCAAGTACTTCAGAGCATCATGGTCCGAGTGTATGACAAACTCCTTGGGCCAAAGATAGTGCTGCCAAGTCTTCAACACCCGAATAAGAGCATAGAGCTCATTGTCATAAGTGGGGTAGTTGAGTTGGGCGTCGGTGAGCTTCTCACTAAAGTAAGCAATGGGACGGCGGTCTTGTAGTAAAGCACCTCCAATGTCATAGTGAGAGGCGTCACATTCCACTTCAAAGGTCCTGGAGAAGTCCGGTAATTATAGCAAAGGGGCGTGGCAAAGACGATTCTTCAAAGTAACAAATGCAAGCTCATGGGCGTTCGTACACTCTATGGATGCAGCCTTCTTGGTTAGCTCATGCAATGGGGCTGCAATGGGGGAGAAATCACGCACAAACCGATGGTAGAAGTGATAGGCGTTGTCGTGACACCTAAACAAAATAAAACCTAACAAACCTAAACAAGTAGTAGAGGCAAGCAAGGGTCGAATCCACAGGGAGGAAGTGATCTTTCTATGTGTTTATAAGCATGCAAAGTAACAAGAAAGGGGTTTTGATTATCAAGCAAAGTAACAAAGATGCAAGCTTTAGAAGGAAAATAAATATGATGGGTGGAAATATTCCACTAGACAAATATCCACACTGCAAAAGAAACAGGTTGATCACTGATAACTATTTTTCCAAGTTCTTTTCACAATCTTATAGTTGTTCCCACCCTGATCTTAAGTACTATCGATTCTCACAGTTGTCGATAGACTTATTACTATGTCACTGGTAAAGTACCACCGATTCTCACAGTTATCGGCAGACTTTACCACTAATACAGCAATAGCAATTCACACAAGGATATAGGATACATGCAAATAGAAGGACACCCTACTACTTAGCATGCAAATAATTCTCACTCACAATTGCACGCTCGGAACCCCTATACCCAACAATCGTGTATGCTGCTAGATATGCACTCGGAACCCCTATATGCAAATCCTAGCAATTGATAGATGTCGAAAAACCTAGTTAGCTACGCTAGAAGAATCAACATAAACCAATAGACAATATGCTCAAGAGAATTAAACCAACTTTATAAGATATAGAACAAGAAATAGAAATCTCACAACCAATCCATTACAATGCTTCAATCGTCTAGTAGAACAAAGGTGTTTAGCTCTCCATGGGTTGAAACCCTAGAGGCAGAATGAAAAACGAACTTCTAAAACTAAATTGTAGATTGTGTGTTGTGGCAACTAGGTTAACTAAAGGGTTTTTAACCTAATTCTAAAAGTGATAAAAATAATAAAATAATAACCAAAAAATAAACAAACGAAACCCCGGGGAGATTAATCCCGCAATCTCGCTTGAACAACTACTCGTCCAAGCATCAGCGGATCGGCCCATCTCATGCAAGCGCAGCAACACAGCCCAACTCCATCAAACATCTTCGCTGACATCATGCTCCGTCATCACTCCACTGCTTCAATTCACGCGGCTACTTCTTCATGTGGGCCAGCCTTCACGTGGGCTTCTTCTTCTCGGGCTGACACTTTACTTGGGCCTTTCTTTATGGGCCCAAATTCCTTCAATTTCCAGCACTCACGTGGGCTTGTATTTAATTCAGCTGCTTTGCCTCGCGTGATGGCCGCGGGGCGGCGCTTCTCACCGCGGGGCGGTGACTTTCTCTGAGACCCACCGCCGGGTCGTGGTGGCTTCTGGCGCGGGGTGGTGACACTTGCCCACTCCTTTCTTCATCTCTTCTTCTTCTCTTTCGCTCTTCCATACTACCAAGTGTTGGTATCCTTCTTCAATTAGTCTTCAAGCGGATCCTCATCATCTTCTTCCTTCATTAAGCTGTAAATCCCTGGATATCTTCAATTCTCTCCGCATCTTCTGGATTACAGACTTAACCTCAAATCTTAGTCATAAACTCCTCTAAATAATGTTAATAATTGCTAGTTAAGGTGCATGAAATGACACCTATCAAATTCCCCCATGCTTAGACCTTTACTCGTCCCGAGTAAGCTAAAGATAAACCTACTCTCTCAATCAAACACCAAGGTCTCAGGAAGTACAAGAAAATATGACAACAGCAACTACAACAACTCAACAATCAGCTCTAGAGTACCAAAGCAACACGCATAGCACAACAACACAGTGCAACACAACACCATAGAGTGAAAATACTAATCCTAGCCTCCATCTATCTTCTTATCTCTCCAGAGTGACCTATCCGAAACCTCCTTATATCACCTCTTCTTATGACGCCTCGCCAAGAATAATCAGAAATCCTAAAATCACTCTTCTTCTTTTTCGCTCATTTTGCCAAGGCGAACTTTCGGGTTTTCACCAAGCCACTCATTTCATTTTCCAATAGATGTACTCACATAAGCTCACGTCACTCTTGACCATATATTACCCCAGCCTAATGCTGGTCCAAGCCACCTGCTTATTACCTAGGCCGCCCTTTCGGGTTTTCGACATATCCCAGGATTTTTAATGTATGCCTTTTTTCAATTTTTGGCTCTTTTCATTTTATATTCATTTTTCTCCTCAACGACGTAGCAAGTATAGAACTCTCCCCCATTCTTAAACATTGCATTGTCCTCAATGTAATGAAAGTCAAAAGAATATAAGCACAGGGAAAAGCAAAAAATAACTCACAAACGTTGCCAAGCTGCTTGGACACTGAAGGTGTCGCTGGCGGTCTTCTTCAATAAATGCCCAGGTCTCTGGTGTTGGGCGGGTGTCTTCATCAACTCTATAATCTTATCCTACCGTGCAATCAAAGGGAACCACTTTGGTGAATAGTGGTATAGCAAAGATGTCAGGGTTGCACGGCCTTCTAGGAACACATGGTGGAGCCCAGATATGATCTTGATGGGGGCTCTAGTGTTCCTCCTCCTCAGCTGTCAATTGTAGGGCCATCATCATTGTCAAATAATGTGTAGGGTAAGTGTATCCTCCTTGACAACATGATGCGCACCGTCTCCATGGGAATTCCGGACAGCTGGCCTTGGTAGAACTTTTTTTTTTTTTGCCCCCCGTTTAAGGTTTTTTCGGGGGGTGACTTAGTGCAGGGAAGGAAGAGACTTATATTGGTTTGGAAACACCTTCTTCAATAGGCATGGGTCTCTTTCCTGCAGGTTAGTCGGAGACAAAAAAACAAGAACAAAAACAAAGCAAAAACACACAAAACTAATGCAAGAAATAAAGAAAGAAAAACATACATCGGATTGCCTCCCGGACAACGCCTTAGTTATTGTCATGGCTTGACATACTACTCCATTTTCCTCAACTCGGGTTGCTCATAGCAACTGAGCACCTGAGATCTGGATCTGGGGGGTGCCTCTTTGGGTGCTCCATGTTGAGCGTGACCCCCAATCTTGTGCAATTGTTGATGGCTGGATCACTCATCGTATCCATGAATGCACTTGCCATCTTTAAAAACTGTCTACCCAGCATCTCAGGGGCTGCATGTACGTCCTGCCCCGTATCCAGCATATAAAAATCAGCCACTTGTATCAAGGCTTCCTTCTTATGCTTCCCCTTCAGTTTCTTTTTTATCAAGCCCAGCACCTTTAACATTTCCTTACAGCGAGGGGTGCTGTCTGCCAGACAGACCAAGGGGGTGGTTGCCTTGCAACTACTGAAGGTGTCAAATAAGCCTTTGTCGCTCCCCACCTTTTGGGTGTCCTTCAGAGCCTCAAGGGAGGGTGTAACGGGTTTCAGCGCGACGAGCGGGAAGGAGTTGAGACGCACAAACTCATCATAGGCAGCCTCCAGAGGATCGGGGACTGCCGGGGCATTTTTGAGAGAAACGGGTGTCTCAGGAGTATTTCCGTGATCGCGGTACTCCTCCTCATCGTCGCTCCACTCCTCCTCAAATCTCAAAAAGTACTCCTCCTCAATCAGCAACTCTGGACGATGATAAGGATCAACCCAAACCTCATCAGCATAACTGGAATATTGGACGCCGGGTTGCTCTGAACTCACCGCGGGTCGTGGCGAAATCTCGCTAGGAGGCACTCCGTCCACCACGGGGTGGTGGTCATTGCCGCGGGGCGGTGAAGTCGTGGTGGAGATAACTCGGACTTCACGCCGGGTCACGGTAAGAGGTGACGCGGGGCGGTCGGCGATGTTCTCCATCTCATATTCATCCTCCTCTTCAGCACTAGGAGGAACGTTTTCCCTCGGGTTTACTACCATTTGAGATGGTAGATTTCCCTCAATCCTTGCATCGATCCGTATAATTGACTCCACCATCTGGTCCACCTGCCTTTTCATATTCTTGATGCTTGACTCAGTAGTATGCACATGAGTGGTGAAATGTTGAGTCAAGGTCCTGAGCATCTCTTCAGTTGACATAGCAGAACTTGGATTGGACACTGGTGGGCTATGCTCATAGGCCGGATAGTACTATTGTAGAGCACCCTGCTGATAGAATGACTGTGGCTCTGGGTAGAACTCCTGGTGGTCATAACCATATGGATGGTATTGATGGTACCCATAACTCAAATTGGGGTGATCTCTCCACCCTAGAGTATATGCGTAGGAGTATGGGTCATATCGCGGCTCTCCCCAGAAATCCATATCTGTAACAAGAATCAAAAAGGAAAAACAAAAGTCAGTAGCACGGGTGTGGACCGTAAGATAGGTCCACACCAAAGTAACACGCACACAAACAAACACACAGAAAAATCAAATCTTGCCTCCCCGGCAACGGCGCCAATTTGATAAGGCTTTTTCGTGACACCTAAACAAAATAAAACCTAACAAACCTAAACAAGTAGTAGAGGCAAGCAAGGGTCGAATCCACAGGGAGGAAGTGATCTTTCTATGTGTTTATAAGCATGCAAAGTAACAAGAAATGGGTTTTGATTATCAAGCAAAGTAACAAAGATGCAAGCTTTAGAATGAAAATAAATATGATGGGTGGAAATATTCCACTAGACAAATATCCATACTACAAAGGAAACAAGTTGATTACTGATAACTATTTTTCCAAGTTCTTTTCACAATCTTATAGTTGTTCCCACCCTGATCTTAAGTACTATCGATTCTCACAGTTGTCGATAGACTTATTACTATGTCACTGGTAAAGTACCACCGATTCTCACAGTTGTCGGCATACTTTACAACTAACACAGCAATAGCAATTCACACAAGGATATAGGATACATGCAAATAGAAGGACACCCTACTACTTAGCATGCAAATAATTCTCACTCAAAATTGCACGCTCGGAACCCCTATACGCAACAATCGTGTATGCTACTAGATATACACTCGGAACCCCTATATGCAAATCCTAGCAATTGATAGATGTCGAAAAACCTAGTTAGCTACGCTAGAAGAATCAATATAAACCAATAGACAATATGCTCAAGAGAATTAAACCAACTTTATAAGATATAGAACAAGGAATAGAAATCTCACAACCAATCCATTGCAATGCTTCAATCGTCTAGTAGAACAAAGGTGTTTAGCTCTCCATGGGTTGAAACCCTAGAGGCAGAATGAAAAACGAACTTCTAAAACTAAATTGTATGTGTTGTGGCAACTAGGTTAACTAAAGAGTTTTTAACCTAATTCTAAAAGTGAAAAAAAAAAATAATAATAATAATAATAACCAGAAAATAAACAAACGAAACCCCGGGGAGATTAATCCCGCAATCTCGCTTGAACAGCTACTCGTCCAAGCATCAGTGGATCGGCCCATCTCCTACAAGCGCAGCAACTCGGCCCAACTCCATTAAACATCTTCGCTGACATCATGCTCCATCATCACTCCGCTGCTTCAATTCACGCGGCTACTTCTTCATGTGGGCCAGCCTTCACGTGGGCTTCTTCTTCTCGGGCTGGCACTTTACTTGGGCCTTTCTTCATGGGCCTAAATTCCTTCAATTTCCAGCACTCACGCGGGCTTGTATTTAATTCAGCTGCTTTGCCTCGCGTGATGGCCGCGGGGCGGCGCTTCTCACCGCGGGGCGGTGACTTTCTCTGAGACCCACCTCCGGGTCGCGGTGGCTTCTGGCGCGGGGCGGTGACACTCGCCCACTCCTTTCTTCAGCTCTTCTTCTTCTCTTCCGCTCTTCCATACTACCAAGTGTTGGTAGCCTTCTTCAATTAGTCTTCAAGCGGATCCTCATCATCTTCTTCCTTCATTAAGCTGTAAATCCCTGGATATCTTCAATTCTCTCCACATCTTCTGGATTACAGACTTAACCTCAAATCTTAGTCATAAACTCCTCTAAATAATGTTAATAATTGCTAGTTAAGGTGCATGAAATGACACCTATCAAGAAGCCAACCAAGCCTAAGAATGACCGGACCATCGTCGGTGTAGTAGGTCGTGGCCACTCTTCAATCGTGCGCACCTTCTCTTGGTTAACCTTCAATCCATCCTTGCTAACAACAAAACCAAGGAAAATAGTAGACTCCGAGCAAAAAGAACATTTACATATGTTAGCATAAAGTTTCTCTTTTCTAAGACATTCTAAGACTTGCCTAAGATGTATAACATGCTCATCTAAGGTCTTGTTATAAACAAGGATATCATCAAATTAGACAACAACAAATTTTCCTAAGTAAGCCCTTAAAACATGATTCATAAGCCTCATAAAAGTGCTAGGAGCGTTAGTAAGGCCAAAAGGCATCACCAACCACTCATAAAGGCCATACATAGTCTTAAATGCAATTTTCCATTCATCACCCTCATGCATCCTAATTTGATGGTAACCACTCTTAAGATCTATCTTAGAAAACAAAGTAGCACCATGCAATTCATCAAGCATATCATCAAGTCTAGGAATAGGGTGGCGATACTTCACCGTGATTTGGTTGATATCTCTACAATCAACACACATACGCCAAGTACCATCCTTCTTAGGCACTAAGATGACCGACACGGCGCAGGGGCTTAAGCTCTCTCGGACGTAGCCCTTGGCCATCAACTCTTGCACTTGGCGCTGTAACTCCTTGGTCTCTTCCGGGCTCGCACGGTAAGCAGCTCGGTTGGGCAAAGACGCGCCGAGCACAAAGTCGATTTGGTTCTCTATCCCTCGCATTGGTGGCAATCCTTCAGGCAACTCTTCGGGCATAACATCCTCAAATTCCTGTAAAAGAGTAGACACCGCAGGGGGTAAATCAACCAAATCCTTAACATTTAAGAGACACGCGAAAGGAACAAGTAAAAAGCAAGGAAGACGTCCCTGAATAATTGGAGAGACATCCCGAGATTTGGCTAAGAGAAGCCGGTTCTCACATTTGCCTTGAATGCCGGGCTGTGGAGGCGTCGGAGACGGGCTGGCCGCGGCTTTGGTGGCCTTGTCACGGCCTGGTTTAGAGGGCACGGTACCCTTGTCACCTTGGGCAGTGGCGGCTATATTCTTGGCTTGATCCAAAGCCTTGGCTCGGTTCCTTTCGACTTGGTCTTGTAAGATCTCCTTAGGACTCATAGGAAGTAAGGTGATCTTTCTCCCATTGTGTATGAAGACATAGTTGTTGAGGAAACCATCATGGTGTCAAATTGCCAAGGTCGCCCTAAGAGAAGATGTGTGGCATCCATAGGAACTACATCACATAACACCGAATCGTTGTAATAACCAATGCTGAAATTTATTGTGCATTGACGCTTGACAACATTGGTATCATCGCCTTCCAAGATCCATTAAAGGCTATAAGGTTGCGGGTGTGGAGTCGTCTCGAACTTGAAGTGCTTGATCACCTTTTCATTGATGATATTGCAACAACTCCCACCATCTTAGATCACACTCAAAGAAGCACCTTGGACTGCAGACTTAGTATGGAAGAGATTCTCGCATTGGTCCAATGATGTACCTTCTTTGGTGGTGAGGACACGTCGTGTGACCAGGCTAAGAGGCACGGTGCCTTGCTCATCCATGGAGCTGCAAACATAGCCGTCATCATCGCCGGCGTCCTCGGGATTGTACTTGTCAAACACGGGGCCGGCGTCGACGCTGTCTTCGTCAAACGACTCATAGCCGTAAGTGTTGGAAAAGAGTACCCTCTTGTTGTTAGGGCATTCCCGCTGCACATGACCTCTTCCTTGGCACTTAAAACACACTCGATCACGAGCCCTTTCTTCGGAAGTAGCGGTGCCGTGCGGAGGAGGTTGATTGACGCATGCCGGGGCACTAGGACGGCTGGCCGGCGTCGGTGTCGATGGTGCGGGAGTAGACTGTAAAGATGAACGCACATTAGTAGAAGGGGAACTTGACATAGGATTAGAACCATACCTTGGGTTAGGCTGAGACCAAGAAGCCTTCTTAGCCGCTTGTGCTTGCGTCCAAATCTCTTGAGCCGTGTGGGCACACTTTTGGAGGTTCCTAATGTCGAGCACTCGAAGTTGGTCCCGAATAATCCTAAAATCCGCCTTGTGTGAAAGTTCTTCAAGTTCGGCATAGAAATCAAGGGGGATCGGTGTCCTTGGGACGCAAGTTGTATCTTGAGGCGCATCTCGGATGTGAAGTCCTCGGGAACATACTTCTTCTTCATGATATGGATGAATTGACGCCAAGTGGCTACGGGTGGATCACCACGGCGGTCTCGGTCAGTCCGGAACCGGTGCCACCATGCACGCGCAGCGCCCTTGAAATGCAACGTCACGACTTTAACTTTGTCCTCCTCGGGGTATTTGTAATAAGCCAACACATACTCCGCCGACTGTTGCCAATCAAGGAACTTCATTGGATCATAATCACTATAAAAGTTAGGAACTTTCACCTTGATGTCTCGTCGTGGGGTGCTATAATGGTGCGGTCTTGGACGGCATCGGTCAGACGAACGTCGACGCTCGATGTTGTAGCGTGGTGCTCTATATTCCGCGTGTCGTTCCGCCTCATAAGCTTCTTCATCATTAAAGCTGTCCCGATCATCATCCGAGGCGGAATCACTGTTGGGCCCAACATTCTCCAGAAGGATGGAAACCAACGGATTGGGCCGGAATCTGAGCAAGGTCAAAGGCCAAGAGAGACCGGAAGGAAACGTTGGACGCTCCACATACGCGAAGGATCCGACCAGTCCCGAAGATCTCGCCCAGCGCATTAAATGCTCGATCGATGGCAATGGCTATGGCATTAAACACGAAGATTATGCTAGCAATCAAGGGAAAATCCCGAAGATCTCGCCCGGAATTAATAAGAGATATTGCAAAAAGATGAATAACGGACACAAGATGACAATTACCATATATAGATCACGGCGAGGCAAGGAAGATGACACACGTCTTCATCCAGTATCCATTGGATTACTTTGAAAAGAACTCACGAGTACACCCACTCTAGCACAGTCTCCTCGGAATCTCGCTCGATCGTTACCGGTTGTATTACAGAAACACTTGTCGGACAGGATCCGATCCTTTGTTCTCTAAGGATAAGTTGTACTTCGACCTAATTCAATCATCAATAGATCTATCAATTTCCTCGCTATTTCGTATCTTTTCTTTGCTTGTTGATTGTCTGTTTTGGTTTGGATTGATTTTCTATTATCCGGTCGACTCGTTACCCCGTCTAAGGCGATTTAGGTAGTCCGATCTTTTTGCCCCAAAACAATTTGGCGCCCACCGTGGGGCAGCTTGCCGATCACCATCTCGGAACCTTCCAACCATGACTATCAACCCACCTACCGGTACCGAGGAGCCACACCTTGAAGACAACACCCAAGCTCAAGGAAACACAACCGAAAATCCTACCCCAACCCAATTCCAAGATCTTGCCCAAAAAATGACTGCCCTACAAGAGGAACTTGCCTAGCAACGCCAAAAGACCAAAGCCTTGGCTGCTTTATCCACCCAATCCGAGGCCGAAATTTTACAACTAACCCGTGAAAATGAGTCTCTTAAGTCGCAGGTACAATCAATGGCTTCCGGATCCAGGCGGATGCCCGCCCACAACAACATCCAGACGTGTCTTGACATGAATAGCGTCGAACTGACCCCTCCAAGCGTACGGCATCCCGGACATGCTGAGGGTACATCTCGAACTCCTCTGGTCAATCCATTTTTAACTAACAATGTTACTTTCTCCACACCGATCGGGTCAGCAGAGACTTGAATCGACGATCCACAGGCTACCAATCCCCTCGACATCATGACCCTCGTCCAGCAAATGCTCAGTCAGCACATGAAGGCACTTGATGATCACATCGCTAGAATTCCTGGAGTTCCACAGCCGATCGAGAAAGAAGCGTCGGGCGGATTCGAGGAATCTCTATTTATCGGAGACATTGCCAGAGTCGAAATCCCAAAGAAGTTCCACCTTCCCAGCATGGCGACATTCGACGGCACCAACGATCCAGATGATCACATTTCTTTCTATAAACAAAAATTAATGACTGCATCTATTCCAAGGGAGAGCCGCGAGGCTGTCATGTGCAAAAGCTTTGGCACGACCCTCGCGGGTCCCGCACTGACTTGGTTTATGCGTTTACCTCAGGGAATGATCGCCTCGTTTGCGGATCTGGTAAATTCCTTCAAAATCCAATTCGCCAGCAGTCAGAGGCTCGAAAGGAAGTCGAGTGATCTCTATCGAATCACCCAAAGGTATAATGAACCTCTCCGAAACTATCTAAACAGGTACAATAAGGAGAAAGTCGCGATCCTCCATTGCGACGTCACCACCTCCATAGAAGCCTTCCGACAAGGTCTAATCAAGGACAACAATCTTTACAACAAGATCACCAAGTACCCGTGTAGAAGTTTCGAGGATGTCCAAGCCAAAGCCATGGCCAAGGTACATTTGGAAGAAGATCGTGAATCACGAAAAGCATCCCTTAGACCTGATCAATCCGATCGCAAATCCTCCTCCGACAACCGTCGAGACAAACGTCATCACCCCTACCCTCGTAATCGAAATGAATAAAATTAGGTAAACTCTTTCCAAGACAGGTCCCAAGACTGGAGAGATGGTCCAACGTTGCCTCCCAGGGTCCAATCTTACAACTTCAGTGTTTCCGTGTCGGAGCTCGTCGAGAGTTTTGACAAATATGGAAAAGAGGTAAGATGGCCCCGAAAGAGCGACCGACCAAACGTCAAAAAGGACATGAGCAGCTGGTGCGAATTCCATGGTGACCACAGTCACTCGACGGATGAGTGCATCGCCTTGCGTAAAGAGGTCGCCAGGTTACTCGCGCAGGGGCTCTTGTGCGACGTAATCTCAGAACGAGCCAAGGTAACCATGGAGCGACGAGATCAGGTAAAACAAGATAAACCCCCATCTCCTGTCCATACAAAAATTGTCAATACCATTTCAGGGGGATCAGACGTATGTGGGAACACATACTTCGCAGCCAAACGACATGCGAAAGAAAGCAAAGGCAATAAACCCGAAACACCGGAGTTTAGACAAACCAAGGTCTCCAACCTCCCGACAGTCACGTTCGACGAGTCCGATGCCGACAGGTCGGAAAACCATCACGACGGTCTGGTAATCTCTTTATCTATCGGGAACTGTTTGATACGTAGAGCACTAATCGATACAGAAAGTTCAACCAAAAGGGATGGGTCTGGGTGAAGATGACCTAATCAAGAAATCAACTCCACTAGTCGGATTCGGTGGCGAAGTTAAACACACTATCGGCGAAATCGTTCTCGCAACGTACGCCGGAGGAGTCAATCAACAGGTGAAATTTCTAGTCCTAGACTGCCCATCTCCCTATAATTGCATTCTTGGCAGGCCATAGATACATGCTATGAATGTGGTAGCTTCGACGTACCATCAAATTATCAAGTTCCCTACCAAGTGGGGAGTCCAAGAAATCAAGGGAGACCAGAGGGCGGCCAGGGAATGTTATGTCGCCTCCATGAGAAGCACTGTCAAGCATAAGGTCGCATAGCAATCACAGATCGGCGAAAGACCTAATCGATACGTCGAACCCGAAATGGAAAAACTTGACGAGATCGTACTAGATCCTTCAAAGCCAAACCAAACGGTAAGGGTCGGGTCAGACCTAGACGACTCGACCAGACAACAAATTCTTGATTTTCTCAGATCCAATACTGATTGTTTTGCATGGTCACATGAAGATATGGTCGGTATATCTCCAAACATTATTACCCATAAATTGAACGTAGATCCATCTCACCCCCTGTAAAGCAAAAGCGTAGGAAATTCGCCCCAGAGCGAAACAAGATTGTCGATGACGAAGTCAAGAGCTTGTTGGAAACAGGAAAAATAAGGGAAGTCAATTATCCCGAGTGGCTAGCCAACGTGGTCGTAGTCCAAAAGAAAAATGGCAAGTGGAGAGTCTGCATCGACTTCACCGACCTCAACAAAGCCTGCCCTAAAGATTCATTCCCACTCCCTCACATCAACGCCATGGTCGACGCGACGGCAGGACACAAAATGTTAACCTTTATGGACGCGTTCAGTGGCTATAATCAAATCCTCATGGAACTAGAAGACCAAGAGAAAATGACATTCATCACAAGCCAATGTATCTATTGTTACAAAGTAATGCCCTTCGGACTAAAAAATGCAGGGATACTTACCAACGACTGGTCAACAAGATGTTCAAAGATCAGATTGGGGACACCATGGAGGTCTACATCGACGACATGTTAGTCAAATCGAAGCAAAAGAAAGACCACATTGAACACCTGAGGGAGCATTCGAAGTACTTAAACGCTATAACATGAAATTAAATCCCACTAAATGTTCTTTCGGAGTCTCTTCAGGGAAATTTTTGGGATACATGGTGACACAAAGAGGAGTAGAAGCCAACCCATAACAGGTCAAGGCCCTCATCAATCTCCGATCCCCTCGATGCGTCAAGGACGTGCAAAAGTTGACAGGTCGGATAGCAGCTCTGAACAGATTCATTTCGAAGTCATTCGACAAATGTAAACCCTTTCACGACGCTCTCAAGAAAAACAAATCTTTCCAATGGACGGAAGAGCATGAAGTTGCCTTTCAGGACCTAAAGAAATACCTTGCCAGTCCTATGTTGCTAACCAAACCCAAAGACAACGAGCCATTATTGTTGTACCTAGCAGTATCGGAGTCCGCCGTGAGCGCAGTACTGGTCAGAAAAGAAGATGGCAAGCAATCGCCAATCTACTATGTCAGTCGAACGTTACTATCGGCACAAACAAGGTACTCATCGTTAGAAAAACTCGTACTATCACTGGTAATGGCGTCGAATAAACTCAAACCATATTTCGAATCCCATACTATAATTGTCCGCACTAATCATCCCATGAGAGCAATCATGACGAAACCTGAGTTCACAGGACGGATGGCCAAGTGGGCCATACATCTCAGCGGCTATGACATCGAATACGAGCCCAGAACAACGATCAAGTCGCAAGCCCTAGCTGTCTTTGTGGCAGACTTTAGCCCGACCCTAGAACAAGAAGCCGCCAAAGAAATGACACAGTTACTCACAACAGAGGAAACGGGTAAGTGGGAGCTCCACACTGATGGTGCGTCGAACGCTAGAGGATCAGGGCTAGGGGTCGTGCTGAAATCGCCACAAGGGGACAAGATAGCCCAGGCCGTAAGATGCAATTGGGACGCGACCAACAACGAAGCTGAATACGAAGCACTCATTTTCGGGCTCATCTTGGCGCGCGACCTAGGGGTCCGAGAGATCGAAGTCATTTGCGACTCCCTCCTAGTCGTAAATCAAATACAAGGGTCGTATAACGCAAAGGACGACAGAATGATAGCTTACCTAGACGTGGCCAAGAAGCTGATCGACCAATTCCAAACATTCGACATCAGGCAGGTGCCCAGGGATCTCAACTCTCAAGTTGGCGCACTAGCCAATCTAGGGTCCGTCTTGGACCCAAAGGAATTTCTAAATATCCCACTGGCACACGTCATGACACCAACTGTTCCAAAAACATCTAACGAGTCGGTCACACCATTGGAGGAACTTGTCGCGATAGAGATAGGAGACCGGCCGGAAGAAGACATTGTCAGCAATCATGACGACTAGATGTTACCTTACATCAAATGGCTAAAAGACGGCGTCCTACCCAACGACAAAACAGAGGAAAAAAGGCTAAAGGTGCAAGCACTTTCTTTCGATATTATAAATAACATCTTGTACAAAAGATCTGTCACAGGGATACTCCTACGATGCCTCAAGACTCCAGAAGTCAGACGTATCTTACAATCGTTACATGAAGGAGAATGTGGAAACCACACCGGCGGGCGAAGCCTCTCGGGAAAAGCCTTGCGAAACGGATACTACTGGCCCATGATGAATAGAGACGCAATGGAGTACACCAAGAAGTGCGATGCCTGCCAACGACACGCACCCATTCCTCACCAACCCTCAGAACTACTACATCCGACTCTAGCGCCGTGGCCCTTCATGAGATGGGGGATGGACATCGTCGGAAAACTCCCACCTGTGTCGGGTCAACGAGTCTTCTTCCTTGCCATGACCGACTACTTTTCTAAATGGATCGAAGCTGAAGCCTACCGAGAGGTAAAAGATCAACACGTCATTTCATTCATTAAACGCAATATCTTGTGCAGATTTGGCCTCCCATTAGAAATCGTGTGCGACAATGGCTCCCAATTCATCAGTCATAAGACTCGAGCCTTTTACGACCAATGGAACATCAAATTGGTCACCTCCACCCCTTGGTATCCACAATCTAACGGACAAGCCGAGTCTAGCAACAAAATCATCATCAACAACCTCAAGAAACGCCTCACAAGGGCTAAAGGAAAATGGGCAGACGAGCTCCCGTTCATTCTCTGGTTTGACAGGACCACTCCAAAGAACGCGACCGGACAGTCACAATTCTCACTCGTCTACAGAAGCGAAGCAGTCATCCCTGCCAAGCTATTGGTTCCAACAGCTCGTTACAGCCTTCAGACGAACGAACATAACAACGTCGAACTAGAACACAACTTGGACACAGCGGATGAGACTAGAGAAAAAGCCAGGATTGGAATGGTCAAGTTCCAGCAACAGGTCGCAAGAAGCTACAACAAGAACGTCCGAGCCAAGGTCTTTAAAGTTGGAGATTGGGTCCTTAGGAAGACATTCCAGAACACCAAGAATCCGACCGACGGAAAGCTCGCACCTCAGTGGGAAGGATCCTACCTAATCAAAGAAGTAGTCGGACTAGGAGCATATCAATTGGAAGACAAAGACGGACGACCAATCCCGAGAAGTTGGAACGCAACACACCTAAAGTTATACCACTTCTAAGCTATTAAGGTAAGGCGCTAAAAGTCCTTTCACCTATCGTACATTACTTGTTGTCACAAGCATAACTCTATTTCCTGAAACTGAGTACAAGACGACATCAACATACACACTGGATCCAGTCACAAACAAAAAGCGCTTACACTAAGTTTACATGATCGATCGGAACACGGGGAGATGAACAACACATGCACGTCGGCACACCACCTGCCTTACACAATACATAAGGTTAAGACACCTTATTACATTTATGTGATAGAAACATATTACTTTTCCTCCTCGGCTTAAAGTCATGACTAAACATAAACACATACATTTGCAGGCCTCCTTCTTCACATACATATGGCAAGCCCTAGTCGATGGAGCACACGGGCAAACCGACATACAAATCAAAAGCGTCAGCAACAAACTTCTCTAAAAAAGTCTGACGAAGCGTACGAACACACAAATGTACGATCCTTTGTAAAACAGATTGCATTAAATAAAAGCCTAAGCATTTTTTACAAATATGCGACCCGCGATGGTGGACGGGTCGCCAAAACACATTGTTTGCCTACACACATGTAGGACTTCAAATCATCCACAAAACACATTCTGCGACCCGCGATGGTGGACGGGTCGCCAAAACAGAAAACATCCTACCCACACACATGTGGGACCACAAGTCAAATACGAAAAACAGTCAAGGGTTAGGGTTCGCAACATCACCTTCGGCAGGGGCCAAGTCGGGAGAAGGTTAGGGCTCAATCCGCATGCTATCACCAAAGTAGGCCTCGTCCTCACCGGCACTTCCGTCCAAGGATTCCTCTCCGACGCCGGCCAGACGGAAAAGCTCCAAACCTGGATTCCCCTTCGGACACAGGGCATGGTCTCCTTCTTCGCCTTCAAATCCCAGGTACCCTGCTTGCCCTCTTCGAACTCCTCGATCATCTCAATATACGACTTCAACGCATAAAAAGTGCCTACGTCGCCCGCAATCCGACCATCCTCGATCCTAGCCTGCTTCACCTTCTCCTCGACACCCGACTGACTCTCGCTAATCTCCTTCCGACAAACGTCTAAGTCATCTTGGAAATTCTTCAACTCTCTGGCAAAGCGGCGCTCGACGTCCCTACAACGGCTCTCAGCTCCCTTCAACTTGGTCTTCAAAGACGCCAGGTCGGACTCTGACCTAGTAGACCAGTCCTCGGCCTTAGCAACCATTTCCTTGACACCAGAATACGCCCCCAAGAGATACTGAAAAGTCTGGAAAAAGACAAAACCAATCAAGGTTTCACCCGACTACGAGAGAGAAAACAAACAAACTTGAGATAGTCAAGATGACTTACCTTCCCCGCAGAGCACCCCGCTTCACCAATATAGTCCAAAGGAGAGACGTCGTCAACTTCAGACTTCAGAGTCGGGTCCTGAGCATGAAAGAGATCGGCAATCGATTGACCGACAGCGTCAATCTTCTCGACTCCACGAGCAGCCGTCCCCTTTTTCTTTGGAGTGTTCACCACCTTCACATCGCCAGAAGAGGCCCCTGCCTTTCTTTTCGAGCCAACTTTGGCCGGGAGCGACGACTTCGTCGGCGTCGATTTACTCGACAAGGCCCTAGCCGCCAACCTTTGCTCTATAAGCCCTTTCCCAGACACTCCATTCAAATGAGCACTCGACCGACCAGCCGGAGATGCTGACACAACAAGACAAAACATAAAACACGAGCATACGAAAGAAAAAGAAATACACAAGGCGAACGAAAAACTCACACTTGACCCGAGAAGACGAAACATTCGACATGACGTCCTGAGTGGTGGGGGAAATCGACAACAAGTTGACGTTCATAAACTTCCGCTTCGACACGGGGATACTAAGGATGATCTTCGACAGGCCCTCTGACTGAGTATCTACCTCCAACTCTTCAGCCTCAGGGACTACAAAAAAGAAGAGTTAAGCAAGGAGTTAAAACACATAAGACATGCAAAGAGAGGTCGAATACATACTCTTAACTCGCCACTCCGACAGCAAAAACGAACAGTCACCCCCCTTCTCTAGAGACGAACGCTCGACGAAGAAGAACTTCGACCCCCATCCACGGTCGTTTACATCTAAATTAAACACCAAGGGCTTCCGACCCGGATGAATATGCAACTGGACGTGAGAAGAACTCTTCAACCCCAGGGAGTAGTTGTACCACATGGCATCGAAGTTAAAACCGGCCCCGAACCGGACATTCAACAAGTCTAAAACCCTAAGGATCTGCCACGCCTGCGGCATAACCTGACACGGCGCAAGCGCCAGGGTCGCTAAAAAATCCCTAACGAGGGTAGAAAACGGAAACTTGTGGCCAATCCTAAACGGGTAAGCATAAAAACAAACCCATCCCTCGTAGCGAGCGTCGGCCCTCTCGTCCGGATGCGGCAGCCTCGCGACCGTCTCAGGAGGAAAGCCTCCGACTTGGAGGATCTGCTCCAACTCCGCCTCTGACAAAGTCCCCGTCAGAGCCTCTGCCTCCTTCAGAAGGAAAAGGGGGGGGGGGACCTCGTTCTTGCTCGAGTTCGAGCGAGTAGCAAACGATTCAGAAGACTCGCTGGAAACCATTTCCAAAACAAAAAGAGGGGGAAATCGAAAAGCAATTTTTTGAGACCTAGAGAAACCTACCAGATGAAGAAACAAAGGAAGAAGATGAAGCCAAATTGTCAGAAGGATGATTCGAATTTATGAAGGGAGTCAGCAGGTTGTAGAAACGTCGCATCATGCCACGGGATTATCGCCACGTAGCCCTCGCCTGTCGCGCCAAAGATCGAAAGGTGGAGATCGTGTGAACGGAAGTTGTTTGGACTCCATCTCGTAGCTGCCTTGAGCCCAAAACAACTTGGGGCTATTGTTGGGCCCAACATTCTCCAGAAGGATCGAAACCAACGGATTGGGCCGGAATACGAACAAGGTCGAAGGCCAAGAGAGACCGGAAGGAAACGTCGGACGCTCCACAGACGCGAAGGATCCGACCAGTCCCGAAGATCTCGCCCAGGGCATTAAATGCTCGATCGATGGCAACGGCTATGGCATTAAACACGAAGATTATGCTAGCCATCAAGGGCAAATCCCGAAGATCTCGCCCGAAATTAATAAGAGATATTGCAAAAAGATGAATAACGGACACAAGATGACAATTACCATATATAAATCACGACGAGGCAAGGAAGAGGACACACGTCTGCATCTAGTATCCATTGGATTACTTTGAAAAGAACTCACGAGTACGCCCGCTCTAGCACAGTCTCCTCAGAATCTCGCTCGATCGTTACCGGTTGTATCACATAAACGCGTGTCGGATAGGATCCGATCCTTTGTTCTCTAAGTATAAGTTGTACTTCAACCTGATTCAATCATCAATAGATCTATCAATTTCATCGCTATTTCGTATCTTTTCTTTGCTTGTTGATTGTCTGTTTTGGTTTGGATTGATTTTCTATTATCCGGTCGACTCGTTACCCCGTCTAAGGCGATTTAGGTCATCCGATCTTTTCGCCCCAAAACAATCATGATGGTCATCAACGTCGGAGTCAGGATCATCATACCGGGTTTGGATTTGTCCTCTTTGCCGGCGATCCATAGCGTTGACATAAGGGTATGGATCCTTGGAAACACGAACGCTGCGTCTCGAGCGATTGCCATCCAAAAAGTCCGCGTCATGGATAGCATCATACCAATCACGGGGATCAATGCGTCGAGAGGTGGGATATCCTTCAATTTGGGAACGAAGGCGATCATGCGGTGTAGACGCGATTGCCTTGCCTTTGCGACCATGTGTCTGGTGTGAAGTGGCCGTGGGGTTCACCATGGGATCCTCCAAAGGCAGGTGCATGTCACTAACAAGACGGCGTAGTCGTGCAACCTCAGCTTCATGGTCGGCCAAGGCGCGGTCCTTTACGACATTGGCGGAATGGGCAGCCTCCAATTCACGATGAACGTTGTCTATGGGGTCGGAACTGCGGCGTCCGGACGAGCGGGTGCGACTCGTAGTAGGGATATCCATCATACCTATACGAAGCATGTAAAGCACAAGGATCAAAATGCACCAAGCAAAAGAACTAGTTCAAACCAAGTCCTTGTCTCAAAAAGTGAACCAAGAAATTTTCCGCAAGGCGTACTAATTTGGTTGCTCGTGAGGAGGGAGAGGCTTGAACGGAAACGAAGAAGAGAAGGAGAAGTAGCAAAATCACGTCCAAACAACAATTAATATCCCATAAGTTCAAGTATGATCAAATTCAAGTTTCTATGAGTTAATCACAAGCGAGTTGCAAGAAATCGTTCCTTTGATTTTAAGTTGCTTTCGACATGAGAAGAATGAAGATGGAGTGTAGGACCGTAGTGAGGGATTTCCCTTGCGTTTGTTTTGAGGCTTCCGTCTTCCAAGTTTCTTGTTTGAGGAAGGTATATTTTTTTTTTGATTTTCGGCCTACACTTGTTTTTTTTTTTTTTTTTTTTTGCAAGAAAGAAGCACAATAGGAAAGTGCAAGAGATAAGAAGAGATAGACTTATGCAACCTAGAAGGAAATAAAATCAAATAACTAGTCAAGTAATTAACCCTAAGATAAAGCAAGAAAAAGAGCACAAAATAAATAAGGGAATAAATATGCAAATAAGGAAACAAGATAAAGCTACTTATGGTTATTAGCAAATTAAGATAAGGAAGGTTGAAAAGTCAAAGAGTAATCTTACTTGAAGACTAATCCAACCCTAGGGCAGCCGTGTAGGAAAAGGGTGGTGGCGGAAGGAGGGGTGGCGGTAGGGTGGTTTTCACGGCGGCGGTTAGGGTTTGGGCAGCGGAGAAGGGTTCGTATTTTGACCTTTTGAGGGGTCAAACGATGTCCGTTTTGGGCAAATTTTATATGCTCGGACTCGTATCTAGATTCTCTACAGGGTTATGGAAGAAAATTTAAGAAAACAAAAAAAAACAATTGGGCGAATTCTGGACAGAAGTCGAGTTCGGTTTTGGGAGTTTTAATGGTGATGATGGCGGAAGAAGGTGGTGGTTCCGGCGGCGGGGTGGTGGGGCAATTTTTTTTTGTGTGTTTAACGCTGAAAAAACTCAAGGAACAATTAAAAGAGAATAAGTAACTTAGCTTGTACTGGCTCTGATGCCAAGATAGGATCTTTAACGTTGAACAAGCCTTCCTTCGTCTCTTCTAACTTGCCAAAGAGATGGCGTCTTCTAAGGCTAAAGAGATAGCCTTTTCAGGCAGGAAACTGGACCAAAGTGATGGTCTGCACATGTCCAAAGTGATGGACAATCACGATCAAAGAGATGATCAAGACGTTCGCCAAAGGAACGCTGGAGTAATGCTCGAAGCGACGAGCTACGGGATAATTGAGATCCGAGGGATCGTAGGGGGTTGATGTTGGGATTCAAGGAAGGAGATAACTCAACTTAACAACTCAAATCAACATAATCTTATTAATGAATGAAAGAAGGTTTAAATAGTCTAGACAAAACCTAGTAAGGGAAGTAGGTTAACTAATAAACATCCAAAGGGTGGGCCGGCCCAAAACACATAAGGGCAGACCCGAAACACTAGATAAAATAGTCTTAAATAAATTAAGGAAAGAAACTATAAAGTTGTTCAAAGAAGGCAGCGATCGCAGGTGAATTCACGAACGAGCCGCGGGCGCAGATGCAAGGCCGCGGTCGCGGCTTTTGCCGCGGGCGCGGATGCAAGGCCGCGGTCGCGGCTTTTGCCGCGGGCGCGGATGCAAGGCCGCGGTTGCGGCTTTTGCCGCGGGCGCGGATGCAAGGCCGCGGTCGTGGCTTTTACCGCGGGCGAGGATGCAAGGCCGCGGTTGCGGCTTTTGCCGCGGGCGAGGATGCAAGGCCGCGGTCGCGGCTTTTGCCGCGGGCGCGGATGCAAGGCCGCGGTCGCGGCTTTTGCCGCGGGCGCGGATGCAAGGCCGCGGTCGTGGCTTTTTCCGCGGGCGCGGATGCAAGGCCACGGTCGCGGCTTTTGCCACGGGCGCGGATGCAAGGCCGCGGTCGCGGCTTTTGCCGCGGTCGCGGATTTTGCCACGGGCGCGGATGCAAGGCCGCGGTCGCGGTTTTTGCCCCGGGCGCGGATGCAAGGCCGCGGTCGCGGCTTTTGCTGCGGGCGCGGATGCAAGGCCGCGGTTGCGGCTTTTGCCGCGGGCGCGGATGCAAGGCCGCGGTTGCGGCTTTGCTGCGGGTGCAACTTCCATTTCAGGATGGGGCGTCGCCCAACCCTTCGTAGGTCAAAATGAGGACACATTTAGGACTGTTTGACGCTGAGTAACCTGCATAACTCCGGGTGACTAAAGATTGAGTTGCTCGTTCCATCGCCCTTGCACGAGCTCTAGTCATCGGGCCTTTGGTTTGCATTTCCATTTCTTCATCTTCGTCCTTCGCCATCATTGATGGGGTCATGGAGCTATCATTAAGGCCTTATTCGTGAAGGCTTTATTCTGCCTGAGGGTGTCACTCTTTTTGAAGGTTTTTCACTTGTAGGGAGGCCTCTATTCTTCATGAAGGTTTTGCCTTTCGTGAAACCTTTATTCTATGTGAAGGTCGCTCTTCGTGAAGCCTTTATTCTTTGTGACGGATTTGCTCTTTGTGAAGCCTTTATTCTTCGTGATGGTTTGGCTCTTCGTGAAGGTTTTGCTCTTCATGAAGCCTTTATTCTTCGTGAACGGAGTGATGTTTGGCTGGAAAAATGGTCTTTCTAATGTTTATCCCGATTTGCTATTATACCTCCCTCTATTCCTCTCTTCTCTTCCTGGGCCAGTGTGGATTTCTCTCCATATTTAGACTCTACATGACTGATCCTTTTTAGTTCCAACCTAGATCCAAATGAAATTTTAGTATATTGTGACTAAATTTTTGTATGACATGTGAATATATGATGCGACCCGTGAATGTATCGCTTGAACATGATTAAACACGAACCTCACAGAACTCGAGCGATTAACAATCTTCTTATACGACAAGTCGGTGAACTAAAACTCCAAAGTTTGTTCTATTAGCCCAAAGGAATTAGATGTTGAAGAGTCGACCTTTCAACAATTGCGTAGAATATACGTATGTGCTACTTAAGTAATATCCCCTCAGTTATCCACATAACCTTACATTTTCCACTTGCACGACTTGGATTGTCAAAGATCAAAATTTGAGGATAAGTGTCATTCGTAACATTATCCTCATTTCTTGTACTTTTGCTTTGTGTGTACGGGTCTTGAGGCTTGGGATAATGTTAAGTGAAATTTCATATCTCCGCAAATGAATATGACTCTAGTGATGTCTTGACCTTTTGTTGATTTTGCATGTTTCGCTTTAAAGGAAATAAGAATCTTTCAAATAGATACATCAATCAGTATTGTACGAGACTCGCTAACTTTGCATCGTATCGCAAACGCACAATTAGATACTTCAAGCAAACAAAGAAAGATGGGGTTCTCATGCAAAACCTCTTCGCAGGAAAGCCACATGGGAGAAAACCGTACAAAGAGGGAAAAGAGTACCTTCATGCTACTAGTATGCTCAAATGTAATACTTCTCGAGGTTGGAGGCATTCCATGTGTGAGGGACCTCTATCTTGTCCATACTCTGGAGCTTGTATGAACCGCTTCTAAAACTTGTTATCACCCTGTATGGGCCTTCCTAGTTGGGACCTAACTTCCCATCAACATGATTCTTGCGCAATAAACAATCACCGACTCTGAATTCTCGTGGTCTAATGTGCTTCATATAGGCCCTTGTCAGCTCTTGTTGGTAGATCGCCATGCAGACCGAGGACGCTTCCCTCCTCTCACTCAATAGGTATAGCTTGCCTGAAGCGCTTGATCTTTCCCTTCTATTCGAACGCCTTAGTTCGTATCGTTGGCATCCTGACCTCCAAGGGGATCACCGCTTCGGAACCGTATGTGAGAGCAAAAGGTGTTTTCTCCGTTGAGCGTCACTAGATTCGCCCAGAGAACCTGTGAGAGCTCATCCGCCTAGCTCCCCTTTGCTTTATCTAAGCACATCTTGATCCCATCCATAATCTCTTTATTAGTAGCTTCGGCCTGGCCAATAGCTTGTGGATATGCTACGGACGAGTAGAAGTTCTTAATACCATAACCTACGCAAAAATACTTGAACGGAGAGCTGTTAAAATGCATTCCGTTGTCCGAAATCAAGGCGTAAGGGATCCCAAAGCGAGTAATGATTGAATCCCATACAAACTTCCTGATATCAGTGTCCCTGATGCTGAGTTGTGGTTTTGCTTCTACCCATTTGGTGAAGTAGTTTGTGGGGATGACGAGAAACCGTTTGTTCCCTAGAACCCTTGGGAATGGCCAAACCACATCCAAACCCCACTGAGCAAAAGGCCAGGGACTGGTGAGGGGGTGCAAGTCAACAGCAGGTTAATGCATCATCGATCTTTGCAAATTTTCTAACACTTCTCACACTTCCTCTCATAACTCTCAACGTCTTTCTACATATAGGCCCACCACTAACCTTGAGCTTGGGCCCTCAAGGCCAAGCTTCTTCTAGAGGCATGAATTCCTCATACGCCTTCATGAATCTCTAATAAAAAGTCGTCTACCTTAGAGGGTGGTACACATCTCAGATATGGACTCGAAAATGACTTCCGATACAATAACCCACTAGGGGATACCCAAAAATGTGCAGCTCGTAGCCTGAGGAGCCTGGCTTCCTTAGGGTCGACTGGTAAGACATCATGTACAAGGTAATCGAAGATGGGATCTATCCAGCAAGCTTCCTAATCCAACAATGCCACTTCCTGAGTTCCTGCCCATCAATACTTGGGCTCCTAAGCAAATCAATATACACAGTAGCAGTGCCTTCTCCTTAACTTGATGACGCCAAGGTGGCTAATGCATCAACTATTTTGTTCTGCTCCCGAGAGACCTAATGCATCTTGAATACCCTAAAATTCGGCAGCAGACTCCTTGCTTTCCATATACGCTAGCATCCGTGCAAACTTTGCCCCGTAGTCACCAATAAACTGATTCACTATCAGTTGCGAGTCTGAATAGATGACCAGCTCGTTAGCCCCCTGGTTATGTGCTACTACCAAATCCAAGATCACGGCTTCGTATTCTGCCTCATTTTTAGTCATAGGGAAATCCAACTTCATTGTAGTGTGGATATTCTCTCCCGTCGGAGACTTAAGGACCAAACTTGCTCTTGATCCCCTCATGTTTCTTGAACCATTAACATGTAATTCCCAATTCTGTTGTAGGTTGACCAGTAGACTCCATGATGTGATCAAGTCCTATCAAGATGAGCAAGGAGGCGAAGACCAAGACTCAAGTGGAGAAGAGCTAGAGGACTCAACCGCGGCCAACCCTAACCCTAGCCCGACGCCGGCGTCCGAGGACCCTCCTTCAAGTCCGACGGCCACCGATCGACTTGGCTCGGACACCAAGTTGTCCAGTGGTTTCTTGACACCATGTGAGCTCATTAGAACTAAGATTGCCAAGAGAAGTGAGAGCGAGCCCGCTAAACTACAAACTCCTACATTTCCGCGCGGCATCGCTAGGGCATCATCTCTGGAGCCCGACGCCGATTCTCCACCAGGGGCCATCACCCGTGCCCGAGCCAGGTGATAGACGTTGTCGAGGCATCTAAACAAAATATTCCTAAACAAACCTAAACAAGTAGCAAAGGCAAGCAAGAGTCGAATCCCACAGGGAGGAAATAATCTTTCAAAGTGCAAAGTCGTATGTCAAAGGTAACAAAAGGGGGTTTTGTTGATTGTTTAATTGCAAGTACACAAAGTAAACGAAATAACAAAGATGATAATCAATTGGGAAAAAGTACTTAGCCAGACAGATATCCACCATTCATTTGATTAGTTGATCCTAGATTCTCTCTAATTCCTTCCTATGAATGTTCTTATTCCTTTTCGTAAGTTTATAAACAGGACAAACAGACCCTGAGAATACTAACTATTAAATAACCATGAAAACCTCACAATTTAATTCAACAGCAGCAATGAGCACAGGAATTTCGATAGACACATGCAAGAGTAGCAAACAGTCATACTATTACATGCAATTAATTCTCTCTACAATAAACCAGTCCAAACAGTTTTTAGAATATTGCAGTTGCTACACATGAATCGGGTAACTCAAACAATAATTACCAAACCCTAGCAATAGACAATTACTAATAACAACTAGTTGCGTCCAACAAGCGAAATCAGTAAGAATCAATGGGATGAAGCACAAGAGAATCAATACATTCAAAGGAAAAGAAATAGAATTATGACCTCACAACCATTATTCAAACGAAGGCTTCAATTGTCGGACTAAGCAAGGTTGCTTAGTTCTTCATAACTCAAAGGGAAAAACAATACTCAATGATAAGAAATTCGATAATGAAAAAGATGCTAGGGGAAACTAGGTTAAGAACCCTAGAAACCAAACCTAAAGTAAAAAGATAATAAACCTAATCTAAAAAGGAAATAATCAAAAGTAATCAAAATAAATAAAAGAAAAGAAAAGAAAAGTGAAACAGACGAAAGACGCGCGGGTTCGTTACCGTGTGTTTCCGCGATCGCGGATGGAATTCCGCAGTCGCGGAAAATGCAATTTTCTTCTCGTTGTTCTCGAATTTGCCGCGATCGTCCTCCGTGCTCGTCCGCGGTCGCGGATTGCTTCTATAGACCCAGTTGGGTCTATTCTTCATCTTCTTGGGTGGCTTCCTTCTCTCTTCTTGATATCTTCGTTTAAGCTTCTCCAAACCACCAAATCCACACTTCTTCTTCTCAACTCCATTCTCCATAGTTGTGCTCTAAACCCATACAAATGGAACCCAAAACACCGGTAACATCTCCTAGATAAGCACTACAAAGTAGAGCTGATCACCAGGCAACTTCATCACCAGCTCAAGAACGGTCTTATGAGCCAAGATGCACCGAGCCAAGCTGCCTTTGAGCCGGTGACTTTGCTTATGATGCGTTCGGGTGCCTAGGCGTCGCTCGACACTTGTCAGGATTTATCATTTGCATGTTTTGGAGTTATGTTAATTGTATTTCATGACATTCTCAGGACCAGATTTTAGGTGTCATTTTCAGTATTTATTTCCCTAAAAATAGCCGAGTAGTGGCTAGTTAGTGGTCGAGTAGTGGAGCTTCATTTCAGTTTTCTTTGGCAGCTTAAAGAGGTTGCCTTGAACTTGTAATTGGACACGTTGAATTATCAAGAAATCAGAGTTAGTCTGGCCAATTATCTCTCGTCTTCTTCCTTCAAATCTCGTGAGTCGAATCGAGTTTCCTTGGTGACCTTGGGTGCGTCACATCTCAACCCGCCACCTTGTTCTTCTTAGTTTGGTGTGTTATATCCAAGTTGAGAAGATCATCTATCCAATCCGCCAATCTATCACCTTCGTGAGTGTAATAACCCCTAAAAGTCTCAACTGTCGTTTTGTAAGCAAGACGTGTTGGGCAATTTCTGTAACCTCTGTAAGAATCTTTTGAACGTAATAATATACGTTTAATAAGATTTTGGGTCTTAAAGTATTTGGGAAGTACTAAAAATAATAAGTTTAAGCATGACCTCGAGCAAGAACCGCGACCAAGGACCCAGAAGCGCGAGCGCGGCAGTGCCGCGACGGCGGTTTCGAAACCGCGGGCGCGGTTTTGCCTGTGGGCAAACCGCGATCGTGGTTCTGAAACCGCGATTGTGGGCTTCTCGGATTGTCGTCTTCCTCGAGCTTCCAGAAGGCCGACGTCTGGCTTTCTCCTCGTGCTCCTAACGCCGGGGATGTGAATCGGTTGGAGTGTCGGGCTGGGGTAAACTCCCTCTCCCCTGAGCCTATAAAAGGAGCCCGGTGTGGCTCTTCTCCATGATCCATCTGCTTCCATATCTCTCTCCCGTTTAAATTCGTTATCGCCGGAGTTGGTGTTCGTCGCCGGAGTTTTAGTAGTCGCTGGCAGCCTTGTAAAGCCTTAGAGTGGTGGTGATACGCGGTGGTGGAGAACAAGCCTCGTCGTCGTCGGTAAGGCTTCGAAGCTGCCTAACCTCGCGTCGGGATGGAGATCCGCGACCGCGGCTCCATGCACCGCGACCGCGGGCTTAGCCCAGAAAACCGCGATCGCGGTTATGCTAACTGTGACCGCGGATTTGCCCAGCAAGCGCGATCGCGCCCATGGTAACCACGGCCACGGCTCAAGCCTTTTTCCCTTCGTTTCGTAGCTTCGTTTCGTATCGTATCTAACTTAGGGTTTCGTTTTATGACTCGTCATCGTCGTAGGAATCCGTACTCAGATTCAAGTTCCAGATCTCGAACCCGATCTCTTCTTTCGTTGAAACTAAGGCAAGTGGTGGTTCGCTCTTGCTCATTATTCCATGTTTCCCCTTGATTATCAATTATTTGATTGTTAATTAAGATGGAATAAAATTGTTGTTGTAAGTTTGGGAACAGATTTGATAAAACAATGTGTTTAAATATGAATCTATAATAGGTTGTATATATTGCTAGAAACAACGCTATTATATAGTTCTTCATGATATTACCGTAATGGATTTTGGTGTGGAATTATGTGTGAACTCATGTGTAGTTAGAACGAGTATTCGTAGAAACGCTATGTACCTTATGAGGTCTAGTCGTTTCTTTATAACTGGTATTAGGAGGATTTTTGCCCTAGTACTTCTGGTCATGACTGTACCCTTATTTAGGGTAGGTGCACTCAGCTGGTGCCAACAATCGAGATTCATTCCCAAAATATCTCTTTTATTGAGATGATCTGAACTAAAAGTTGTAACGTGAATGTATGTTTTGGAATTAAATAAGATAAGTGATGTTATGCACATAATTAATATACCCTCGGGCGAGGAGTACAACGTGGAAACCGCCCGGACTCTTGTTAGAGTAAGTCTTCTTTCCAATCTAGATTCGCATTGCGCGGTGAGGTTGGTCGTGGACCCCAATAATCAAGGTCGTGTTTTAAACTTGTGTGAAAACTTAACGTTCCCAAACAATTGTCATACGTTTCCCATAAGACTCAATTCCTTTGGAGTCTTCTCTTCATACGTTTCCCATAAGACTCACTTCCTTTGGAGTCTTCTCTTGATCATGCCTTTTCTTGTATTTTCGTAGAAGTATTGAAGTTCACCTCGCATATCGGCTATTATTCGAGAAGCGATGGTTGTAACTTGATACGACTACTTAGAACATTTTTATTTGTACCCTTGCATAGTCTTTCATTAGACTAACCAACTGGTTTTATTCCTTGCATGGTTGGATGGTGTCATCCGTCTCATACGACACATTAGGTAAACTTCCTCATCCGTGAAGGCCTGATTCCGATGTCAAAGACAGTTGATATTTTAAGTATTTTCCCAAGGTTGAAGATCCTGACGTGAGATCGCTAAGTTCAAACCCCTTTATGGAGTTTATTTATTTCAACGACTTCCGTTGTAATAAACATTTCTGTAATTGGTTTTGTATCAGTTGTAACCTATGACGTTGGTTTGAATATTATTTGGTCAACTTTCATGTTATTTAATAAAGATTACAACATTATATCATTTGATTTAAAAACGGTAAGCCTTGGGTGATCCCGGGTGTGTATTCTGAGGTCACTGGCGGTAATATTTCGAAAGGTATTTTGGGGGTGTTACAGATTTGGTATCAGAGCCAAAAGTTTTAAAAATGATTTAAGTTTTCAAATCGTTTTAATTAAAAACAAAACTTTGTAAACCGTTCTTCGTTTTATAGTAAAGAAATCAAATGGGTATTTCAAAAAGTCGAATCAAGGTTTAAATGAATTTACACCTTTGAGAAAAAAATTATATTTTGAAACCACTGTTGTTCTAGTCGTAATATAGAAAGTTAGCTTCTATATTTAGAAAGTTCTAATTCTCTTCCGTCACCTTGCAGGCAGTGGGTGTTGTTGTTTCGCAACTCATGGGAAGGAGGGACGCTGAGGTAGCTCCGCCACCTAAGGCCGAGCTTGAGTCCCCTATTATTCTAGAGTTTGCTCTAGTCGGGGAGATGGTTAGTCCTCAAGAGGAGGAGAAGACCATCCTCGAGGAGTCGGTGGTTCTCATATCTGACAAGATGGAGGATCCCGATGAAGACCTCAAAAAGGAGCTCGAGGAGGATCCCGAGGAGGATCCTAAGGAAGACCCAGAAGAGGACCCCGAGGAGGATCCTGAAGAGGACCCCGAGGAGGACCTCGAGGAGTACGATGATGATCTGGGTCTGAAGCACCTGCTTGTGGACGAAGAAGATCCGGGGATGCAGTTCATCTTCCCTAGCCAAGAGATTCCACCATTTCCAGAGTATACACCCTTGTCTCCTGCTACTTGGGAGGCTCTTGGGGTGTCCGATGTCGACAGGGTGGAGTACGAGCCGTTGGATGCGCCAGTGGGTCCGCATCCTACTCACGCATTCGGAGAGCCGGTGATGAGCCCTGTGTCTCATCATGTGCACAATCAGAGTGAGATGGCTTCCTTCGAGGCTCGTCGCCAAGTAGAGGAGATGACTGAGCAAGCCCGTAGACAAGCGAGACTGTGGGGATCGTTTGTGGCTTCTGTGGATGTTCCTGCCCAACAGGCAAGAGTCAGACCCCGAATGCTAGTTGAGCACATGGAGGAATGGACGGAATCACTATACACTATGGAGGAGCGGGCTTATGATGTTGAGTCCAGTCTCTCTCTCATGCTGGATGATGTCCGCGAGCTTCAGGATGACCTTAGGCAAGCAAGGCAACTGATCAACCTGCACTATGTGCTGAATGTGGCAGATTTTCGCCCAGGGTTCCTGGATCGGTTTTGCTATCCGCCTGTGCCTAGAGAAGGGCCAAGCGTGCCCAGGGAGGAGCCAAGTGTTTCGGGCCCTAGTAGCCCGAGGAGGCCAGCTCCGGAACCCGAGGACAGATCACCTCCGGGATGTCGAAGGTTTGATGAGTACAAGAATCTTATCAAGGCACCTCTAGGGGGACAGTAGCATGTCATAGTGATCTTGTCTAGTTTGTTTTCTATCGTTCTTTTTAGAGCATTAGCCTCCTAATAATTTTGTCTCATCGTTTATGAAGGTTATTGTAAGACTTATAAATCAGGATTTCAGTTCTTCTATCAATAAAGTTTGCAAGTTTAATCTACTCCGAACCAATTACATATATTGTGCGTCCTTAAGTGTGATATTAATGTTGTGAAGTACTTTAATAATTGATCGGCAAACAGATGGTGAACACAAGAAACACTACCCGTGCTGGTGCTGGGCCGAGTAACAACCCAAGGTCAAACTTGAAAAGTGCCGCTAATCTGGGGGATGAGAGTGAGTCTGCCTCTCACAATAACCATAGAGGCCATTTGTGGGATTGTTATACAGGCGGTCACCGAGATGGTTCGGCCCGCTGTACCGCAAGCTCAAGGTGTTCCAGTTCCTCAGGTTATTCCTGAATTTGAGGAGCCGGTGGACCCGGTACCTCAGGTCGATACCGTCAGAAATAGAGGAAACTATGGTCGGGCCTTGAAGGCCATAAGTTCGATGAGGCCAGACAGCTATGACGGTACCGGAGAACCAGTCAGGGTGGCATATTGGTTCTCGCACATGGAACGGTTATTCAGAAACGTCGATTGCACTAAGGCTGAGAAAGTGCACATTACCTCCCTTCAACTTAAGGATGTGGCTAGCGAATGGTGTGAGAGCATTGGTTTAGCTGAGCATCCAACGTTGAACTGGGGTATGTTTAAGACGAAGATGACTGACCGTTTCTTTTCCCGTGCTATGAGGGAGGAGAAACATAAGGAGTTCCTTTACCCTAAGACCGATGGGTTGAAGGTGACTGAGCTTGCAGCTAAGTTCAATCACATGTTGCAATATGTGGGACCGGAAGTGTCGAGTGATGAGCATAAAATCCGGCATTTCCATGAGTGGATGAACCCGAATATTAAGCCGTTGATGGTGCGCCATGGCTGCTCTACTCTGGATCAGTATATGGACGCCGCTTAGAAGCTAGAAGTGACTCTAGAGGAGTCGGCAAAGAAGCGCAATCGCTAGAGACCGACGCAGAGCCAGCCTCAGGCTAATGGGTTTAAACAACCCGCACCACCATCGCATTTTGCCAAGTCTGGTCGGGCAAGAACTGAGGTGGCACAGTCAGGCCCTACTCAACGCTCGGGCCAGGGCAAGAACCCGATTCAATGTTATAAATGTGGAACGCCGGGGCATAAGAGCAATGAATGCCCGAAGGGTAGGAGGACGTGCTTTGCATGCGGAAAGGAGGGGCATTTGCAGACTTTTTGTCCTCAGAGGAGGCAGAAGGAGGATGAGTCGCAACAAGGGTCAGTTAGCCATAACAACCGACCCCAATTCAAGCCTGTTGGGACTCTCAGTACCTCGATACAAACAACTGCTCAGAATAAGGGAAAGGCCCCAACTGCTCCAGTGGGTCAGGGTCAGCGGCTGTACGAGATGCGCGAGGCTGACGGACCCAATGCTCCAATTGCTCAAGGTACTCTATACCTTTACTCTACATCCGTGTGTATATTGTTTGATTCTGGTGCTACTCATTCCTTTATTTCTGGACCGAATCTATATGCCTGACGTAGATGGCCTTAGCCAATTGGTAATGAAGGAGGCCCATTCGTCAGCTTATTCTATACATCCAGGATCCAGTAAGATGTACAAAGACCTCAGGAAGAAATTCTGGTGGCCCAACATGAAGTGGGACGTAGCAGAATTTGTTGCGAGATGCTTGACTTGTCAGAAGGTCAAGATTGAACACCGCAGACTAGGTGATGAATTACAACCTCTCCCAGTGCCAGAGTGGAAGTGGGAGGATATTGCGATGGACTTCGTCACAAGGTTACCGAAGACTCAGAGTCAGAAGGATGCCATATGGGTGATCATTGACCGGCTCATGAAGAGTGCTCATTTCATGGCCATCAAGTCAACTTGGGGAACCCAGAGGCTATCAGAAGTTTTCCTACACGAGATTGTCCGATTGCATGGTACGCCAAAAAACATCGTATCGGATCGTTATGGCCGATTTATGTCGAGGTTCTGGAAGGAACTCCACAAGGCCATGGGAACTGAGTTAAGGTTCAGTACCGCGTTTCATCCACAAACGGATGGACAGTCTGAGAAGACCATTCAGACGCTGGAGGATATGCTAAGAGCTTGTGTACTAGATCGTCCGACCAGCTGGGAGAACAACTTAAGTCTGATTGAATTCACGTATAATAATAGCTGGCATTCTACCATCAAGATGGCTCCATTCGAGGCTTTGTATGGCCGAATGTGCAGATCTCCAATTTATTGGGATGAGAATGCCGATAAGATTCTACTCGGACCGGAGTTAGTCGAGAGGACTGCCTCGGATATTGCCTTGATCAGGCAGAGGATGCTTACAACTCAGAGTCGACAGAAGTCTTATGCTGATCTGAAGCACAAGAATGTCGAGTTTGAGGTTGGTGACAAGGTGTTTGTCAAGGTGTCGCCATCCAAGGGTGTGTTCAGGTTCGGCAAGCGTGGGAAGCTCAACCCTCGCTACGTGGGACCACTTGAGATCCTTGACAGAGTTGGATCTTTAGCATACCATTTAGCATTGCCGTCGTCGGCGCATCCGGTGCGTAACGTATTCCACGTGTCTCTGCTAAGAAAGTATGTGCCAGATGTGTCTCATGTGCTGAGTTATAAGGACATCGAGATTCAGGCAAATGATACATACGAGGAGAGACTTGTGCATCTTCTCGAACGCCGCGAGAAGCACTTGAGGAACAAGGTGGCACCATTAGTGCGGATCCTCTGGTCCAAGTCGGGATCTGAGGAGGTAACTTGGGAAACCTGGGAGACTGAGTATGATATGCTTAGTCATTTTCCCGAGCTATTTTTGGCCTAGTTTCGGGGTCAAATTTTTTTTTGAAGGGGGAGGTATTGTAATAACCCCTAAAAGTCCCAACTGTCGTTTTGTAAGCAAGACGTGTTGGGCAATTTTTGTAACCTCTGTAAGAATCTTTTGAACGTAATAATATACGTTTAATAAGATTTTGGGTCTTAAAGTATTTGGGGAGTACTAAAAATATTAAGTTTAAGCATGACCTCAAGCAAGAACCGCGACCAAGGACCCAGAAGCGCGAGCACGGCAGTGCCGCGACCGCGGTTTTGAAACTGCGAGCGTGGTTTTGCCTGTGGGCTTCTCGGATTGTCGTCTTCCTCGAGCTTCCAGAAGGCCGACGTCTGGCTTTCTCCTCGTGCTCCTAATGCCGGGGATGTGAATCGGTTGGAGTGTCGGGCTGGGGTAAACTCCCTCTCCCCTGAGCCTATAAAAGGAGCTCAGTTTGGCTCTTCTCCATCATCCATCTGCTTCCATCTCTCTCTCCCTTTTAAATTCGTTATCGCCGGAGTTTTAGTAGTCGCCGGAGGAAGTCGCTGGCAGCCTTGTAAAGCCTTGGGGTGGTGATGATACGCGGTGGTGGAGAACAAGCCTCGTCATCATCGTTGGTAAGGCTTCAAAGCCACCTAACCTCGCGTCGGGAAGGAGATCCGCGACCGCAGCTCCATCCACCGCGACCGCGGGCTTGGCCCAGAAAACCGCAACCGCGGTTATGCTAACCGCGACCGCGGCTTTGCCCAGCAAGCGCGATCGCGCCCATGGTAACCACGGGCACGGCTCAGGCCTTTTTCTCTTCGTTTTGTTCCGTAGCTTCATTTCGTATCGTATCTAACTTGGGGTTCCGTTTTATGACTCGTTCTCGTCGTAGGAATCCGTACTCAGATTCAAGTTCCAGATCTCGAACCCGATCTCTTCTTTCGTCGAAACTAAGGCAAGTGGTGGTTCTCTCTTGCTCATTATTCCATGTTTCCCCTTGATTATCAATTATTTGATTGTTAATTAAGATGGAATAAAATTGTTGTTTTAAGTTTGGGAAAATATTTGATAAAATAATGTGTTTAAATATGAATCTATAATAGGTTGTATATATTTCTAGAAACAATGCTATTATATAGTTCTTCATGATATTACCGTAATGGATTTTGGTGTGGATTTATGTGTGAACTCATGTGTAGTTAGAACGAGTATTCGTAGGAACGCTATGTACTTTGCGAGGTCTAGTCGTTTCTTTATAACTGGTATTAGGAGGATTTTTTCCCTAGTACTTCTGGTCATGACCGTACCCTTATTCAGGGTAGGTGCACTCAGCTGGTGCCAACAATCGGGATTCATTCCCAAAATATCTCTCGTATCGAGATGATCTGAACTAAAAGTTGTAACATGAATGTATGTTTTGGAATTAAATAAGATAAGTGTTGTTATGCACATAATTAATATACCCTCGGGCGAGGAGTACAACGTGGAAACTGCCTGGACTCTTGTTAGAGTAAGTCTTCTTTCTAATCTGGATTTGCATTGCGCGGTGAGGTTGATTGTGGACCCAAATAATCAAGGTCGTGTTTTAAACTTGTGTGAAAACTTAACGTTCCCAAACAATTGTCATACGTTTCCCATAAGACTCAATTCCTTTGGAGTCTTCTCTTCATACGTTTCCCATAAGACTCACTTCCTTTGGAGTCTTCTCTTGATCATGCCTTTTCTTGTATTTCCGTAGAAGTATTGAAGTTCACCTCGCATATTGGCTATTATTCGAGAAGCGATGGTTATAACTTGATACGACTACTTAGAACCTTGTATTTCCGTAGAAGTATTGAAGTTCACCTCGCATATCGGCTATTATTTGAGAAGCGATGGTTGTAACTTGATACGACTACTTAGAACTTTTTTATTTGTACCCTTTCATAGTCTTTCATTAGACTAACCAACCGGTTTTATTCCTTGCATGGTTGGTTGGTGTCATCCGTCTCATACGGCACATCAGGTAAACTTCCTCATCCGTGAAGGCCTGATTCCGACGTCAAAGGCAGTTGATATTTTAAGTGTTTTCCCAAGGTTGAAGATCCTGGCGTGAGATCACTCAGTTCAAACCCCTTTATGGCGTTTATTTATTTTAAAGACTTCTGCTGTAATAAACATTTATGTATTTGGTTTTGTATCAGTTGTAACCTATGACGTTGGTTTGAATATTATTTGGTCAACTTTCATGTTATTTAATTAAGATTACAACATTATATCATTTTATTTAAAAACGGTAAGCCTTGGGTGACCCCGGGTGTGTATTCTGAGGTCACTGGCGGTAATATTTCCAAAGGTATTTTGGGGGTGTTACAGTGAGTCCTTAAGTGTGGAGTCATTTTGGAGCAATTCCTTGCACCGAAGGCCCCATCGATCCTTGATCTCATCACGTGGTATCAGAGAAAAAGTAAGGTATTGCTCAAAAACCTTGGTGGAAAACACTCAAATTCAGATCTGCAAGCATAGCTTTCGTGCCGTTCTTGTTGATCGTCTAGGTTTGTTGTTTTGCCTTTTGTTGTCTTCGTTTCCTTGTGTCTTTTTGTTGAGTCTTGAATCCAGTTGTTGAGTATCCATTGTTGAGTTGCAACCCTTAGAGACGTAGAAAACCAGGTTGATAGCTTCGTTAACTCCTAGGAAGAAGTTGTTCAGCCGAGCCTATAAAATAGGGGTTTGTTCAACCACTTGATTCTGCACATCTAAGTTGTTATAAATTGTTTAATTCAGTCAAAGTCAGGTCCTAGAAAATAGCTACGTCTAGTTTAACCTTAGATGTGGCATTTCATATTTGTTATTTGTATTTTCCGCACTAAAGCAGGCTGAATTCTAAAGGTGACTTGTGAATAAGATAAAAATAATCAACGTTAGGTTACGGGAAAAGGCTTGTTGTTCTTTTATCATTTTGTCCATAACCTTTATAAGGGTTGTTTGTGATCATTCGATGCTGTTTGAAGTGATAAAAAAGAGTGATTGAGAATCAAAAATTCAAGAACAAGAAAAAGTGGTTAAATCGGAAAAAACCGGCCAAGTTTGAAAGAGGGAAAGGCCAAGAAAAAGTTATTCAACAAAGTTTGCAAAGTTTGAAGCCCTAGACACTCGTTGATCATTTGGAGAATCGCATTGTCCATCATACATTGTAACCTTAGTAGAAGTGCAAGAAGTTTAGTACCTACTTAACATTGCTTGGTTTAATCATTGCACAAGTACTTCAATTCATATTGTGGTGTGCATTTCTTCATTGTTTGTTTTCATTGAGTCTAGGAACCTGCATTGCCTACCTAGTGCTTACTGACATGAAGTTCTTGCTTGTCTTGAATCAAAGCCGAGAGCTCTTACTAAGCTTAGGGACCATTGTTTGATCCTGTATTCGTGGGAGCTGCTGTGTTTGGTATTATTTGCTTGCTTGTCTAGGAATATCCAATGGGAGACTCAAAGGAGAAAGGCATCTCGGCTGGAGATCCAAAAGACACCCCATCAATAACTATAAAGACCTTACTTTTGGCCATTCAAGCATCCAAGGAGGAGGTGGAGGAAAGAGCCCGCCAACAACTTCAAGTCTTAAGAGAAGAGTAGGCGACCTTAATGAGGAGCATGGAGCTAGGTGGGAGCAATCCCAAAGCTTTATGCCGTCAAGTGGAACCCTTGAACCAAGAGGGGCATCCTACTCACCCCATGTGGAAGGAGGTGTACATGGATCCTATCCACAAGAGATGTCTTGGATAACCCTCCATGAAGCCACATTTTCACAAGTACCATTGGTGACAACAACCAGGGAAGAGCATGGTATTAATTCTGAATTTCAATTTCCCATTGCTACTTCTAGTACTCCTACTTTGCCACCCTTGCGCATTAACCACACAGACTTGGGAGTGAGAGGAACACCACCATCCCAACATGAAGCCTATCCTCCAAGGAATCAACTCCCAAACATGCTGCCAAGGCAAAATGCGCCAGGAAGGGGCTACGACCGTGGCAATTTTCAAGGGGCAAGGATGCCCTACCAAGCACAAAGGGGTGTCTTCGAGGATGATTATGGCGAAGCTCAAGAGAGGCCATGATACCACGGCATCAAATTAGAGGTACAAACTTTTGGGGGGTCTTGTGATGTAGAATCCTACTTTGATTGGGAGCAAAAGACTAATCAAATATTTCAGTTTTATAACTACTCGGATGCACAACGAGTAGCTATTGCTTCCATCAAGTTTGAGGGTTTTGTGTATCATTGGTGGCTTGAGGATAGAAAGGAAAGAAATTTCTGAGGCTATCCTCAAATCCAGACTTGGGAAGAGCTTAAAAGAGCTCTTAGAGACCGGTTTGTGCCGGAAGATTATGCGGAACGGGTTCATGCTAGGCTTGAACAATTGAGACAAGGGAATAGGACCCCGGATGAATTCTATAAGGAACTAAGGACCTTGGTCTTTAGATCACGACTTAGATTTCCCGAGGGCTACCTTATTTCTAAGTTTATCAATAACCTGAACCCAGACCTCCATGCAATCGTGAACACCCAACACTTTGTATGTGGGACGCCTATTGAAGAAGTTCTTCATTACACTAACCATGTATACAAGAGTCTTCCTTCAAAGCGTCCTCATGTTACAAGTTCACGACCATGGCAATCTTCTAGTGCCAACGCAAGTGCTAGTGCCTTGCATGCTACACCAAGACGCTTGGAGCCAAGGCATGACTCCCAAAGTCAACCGAAGAGAGATGCTCAAGTTCGGCCTTCACGTCAACCACAAGGGGGGGAGGGACGAACTAGAGATCTTAAGTGTTGTAAGTGTCTTGGAAGAGGGCACTTTGCTAAAGACTGCCCCTCTAAAAGGCAAGTACTTCCTAACACTCTAGGAGACTATGAATCCGAGGATGAGTGTCAAGAAGAGGTTGTTAAAGACAAAAAAGAGGTGGAAGAAATGCATGTAGTGGCCGCCGAAGGGGAATGTTTTGTGGCTAAGAAGGTTCTAATTGCCTCGGAGGGTCCTAGTGTACCTAGCCAACGTGAAACAATCTTTCACACAAGGTGCACTATTAAGGGGAAAGTGTGTAGTGTCATTGTTGATGGTGGGTCATGTTGCAATATCATTGACCAAGAAGTGGTAAGTAGATTCAATCTATTTACCACTCCCCACCCTCAACCCTACACCTTATGTTGGTTGAACTCCAACACTCCTCTTAAGTTCAAGGATCAAGCCATAATTCAGTTTTCCATAGGAGGATATGAGGATGAGGTTGTGTGTGATGTATTTCCCATGACCGCATGCCATCTCCTCCTAGGAACGCCATGACAATTTGATAGGGGTGTCATTCATCAAGGAGTGACCAATGAGTATTCGTTTATCATGAATGGTAAAAGAATCACTCTTTACCCTTTAGCTCCCCATGAGATAATGACCGATCATGTGGCTAGGGAGCAAAGGAAGGCCCGTCAAAATGCCGAGCAAGCTAAGAGCAAGAAAATGGCAATTGGGAGCAAATAGGGTGCTTCTAATCATATGCTATTGGCTAAGCCAAAAGAAGCTGTTCAAGCTCTCAAGGAGGGTGAGTTGTGTCTTTTACTCATCTATAAGGACAATTTGCTCACCTCTAATGATCTTGTGGGACTTCCTACGGCCATCACTCAACTCTTGCTAGAGTTTGATGAACTCTTTCAAGAGGAAGTGCCGAGTGGATTGCCACCGGTAAGAGGTATAGAACATCAAATTGATTTTATACCGGGGGAAACACTACCTAACCGGGCTGCCTATAGGGCCAACCCCGAAGAAACAACAGAGTTGCAACGTCAAGTGCTAGACTTGCTTGACAAGGGCTATGTGAGGGAAAGCTTTAGCCTTTGTGCAGTCCCGGTCATCCTAGTTCCTAAGAAGGATGGCACTTGGAGGATGTGTGTTGATTGTAGAGCAATCAACAACATTACTATCAAGTACTGCCACCCTATTCCTAGGCTGGATGACATGCTTGATGAGTTGCATGGGGCAAGTGTCTTTTCCAAGATATACTTAAAGAGTGGATACCATCAAATTCGTACGCATGAAGGAGATGAATGGAAAACAGCCTTCAAAACAAAAAATGGCCTATACGAATGGATGATAATGCATTTTGGCCTAACCAATGCCCCTAGCACATTCATGAGGGTCATGAACCATGTTCTAAGGCCATTTCTAGGTAAGTTTGTGGTTGTATACTTTGATGACATCTTAGTGTACAGCCATGATCTTAATGAGCATGTTGGTCACCTTAGAAAGGTTCTTGAGGTTCTAAGGAAATAGAAGATGTATGCCAACTTCAAGAAGTGCCACTTTTGCTCGGATAATGTGGTATTTCTTGGATATGTGGTATGCAAGTACAACTTAAGAGTGGATGAAGAGAAGGTGAAGGCTATTCACGAATGGCCTACACCCACTGCTATGACTCAAGTCCGTAGCTTCCTTGGTTTGGCTGGCTTCTACCGCCGGTTTGTGAGGGATTTTAGCACTTTGGCTACTCCCCTCACCAAGCTTACAAAGAAAGGCGAGGATTTCACGTGGGGAGTTGCTCAAGAGGAAGCCTTTTCCACTCTTAAATCTAGGCTCACGCATGCACCACTTCTCTCATTGCCAAACTTTCATAAAACTTTTGAGATTGAATGTGATGCATCGGGCATAGGTCTAGGAGGCGTGCTCATGCAAGAGGGAAAACCAATAGCTTATTTTAGTGAGAAATTAGGTGGGGCTGAGCTGAATTATTCCACCTATGACAAAGAGCTATTGGCTCTTGTGCGTGTGCTTAGAGTGTGGCAGCACTACTTGTTGCCCAAAGAGTTTGTCATCCATTCCGACCACGAGGCATTGAAATATTTAAAGGGGCAAAGCAAGCTCAACAAAAGACATGCCAAGTGGGTCGAGTTCATTGAATCTTTTCCCTATGTTATCAAGCATAAGAAGGGTAAATATAATATGGTGGCGGATGCACTTTCAAGAAGGTACTCTCTCTTAACTCTTTTGGATGCTAGATTGCTAGGCTTTTCTTTCATGAAGAAACTATATGCATGTGATTCTGATTTTTGTGATATTTTTGTTGCATGTGTATCTAATGGTAGCAAGGATAAATATTATTTGCATAAGGGTTTCTTATTTAAGGGTCATAAGCTATGCATTCCTCAAGGTTCAATTAGGCAGATTCTAGTATAAGAAGCTCATGGGGGTGGTTTAATGGGGCATTTTGGTGTTCTTAAGACCATGCATACACTTAGGGAACATTTTTATTGGTCACACATGCTTAGGGCAGTAGAGAAATATTGTGCATTATGTACTACTTGCTTGCGTGCTAAGTCCAAAGTGTAACCCCATGGTCTTTATACTCTTTTGCCTATACCTCAAGTTCCTTAGGAAGACATTTCCATGGATTTTGTTTTGTGGTTACCTAGATCTAAGAGAGGAAGGGATTTAATAATTGTTCTGGTAGATAGGTTCTCCAAGATGGCTCATTTCATTACATGCCATAAGACTGATGATGCATCTCATGTTGCTAACCTATTCTTTGATCAAGTTGTGAGATTGCATGGGGTTCCTAGATCTATTGTTTCAGATTGAGATGTCAAATTCCTAAGCTACATTTGGAAGACATTATGGGCTAAGCTTGGGACAAAACTTCTATTCTCCACTACTTGTCATCCTCAAACAGATGGACAAATTGAGGTAGTCAACCGAACCCTTGGTGTTTTGCTTAGAACTATGTTGCAAACTAACTTGCGCAAGTGGGAAGAAAGCCTCTAATTCATTGAGTTTGCATACAATAGGACAGTCCATACGACAACCTAGAAGACACCATTTGAAGTGGTGTATGGGCGCAACCCAACAATACCACTTGAACTATTGCCGTATACCATCAAGGACAGTGAGAGCAATGAGGGTGTGGATGAGGCAAAGAGGATACAAAAGATGCATGAGAACACACATATACATCTTGAAAGGAGGACATTGCAATACAAGAGACATGCAAACAATGGACGCAAAGAAGTGATCTTTGAACCAGGATATTTGGTTTGGGTGCACTTGAGGAAAGAACGTTTTCCATCACTCTGCAACTCCAAGTTGAAGCCAAGAGGAGACGGGCCATTCCAAGTGCTTGAAAAGATCAATGACAATGCATACAAACTGGACATGCTGCCCTTCTATGGCGTTCATGATGTCTTCAATGTTGTTGACTTAGCTCCTTTCTTGGTGAATGAAGAAGATGACCTTGACGAGCTAGATTCGAGGTTGAATCCCTTTCAAGAGAGGGAGGATGATGTGATCAAGTCCCATCACGTGAGCTCATTAGAACCAAGATTTCCAAGAGAAGTGAGAGCGAGCCTGCTAAACTACAAACTCCTACATTTCCGCGCGGCACCGCTAGGGCATCATCGCTGGAGCCCGACGCCGAGTCTCCACCAGGGGCCATCACCCGCGCCCAAGCTAGGCAACTTCATCACTAGCTCAAGAAGGGTCTTATGAGCCAAGATGCACCGAGCCAAGCTGCCTTTGAGCCGGTGACTTTGCTTATGACGCGCTTGGGTGCCTAGGCGTCGCTCGACACTTGTCAGGATTTATCATTTGCATGTTTTGGAGTTATGTTAATTGTATTTCATGACATTCTTAGGACCAGATTTTAGGTGTCATTTTCAGTATTTATTTCCCTAAAAATAGCCGAGTAGTGGCTAGTTAGTGGTCGAGTAGTGGAGCTTCATTTCAGTTTTCTTTGGCAGCTTAAAGAGGTTGCCTTGAACTTGTAATTGGACACGTTGAATTATCAAGAAATCAGAGTTAGTCTGGCCAATTATCTCTCATCTTCTTCCTTCAAATCTCATGAGTCGAATCGAGTTTCCTTGGTGATCTTGGGTGCGTCACATCTCAAGCCGCCGCCTTGTTCTTCCTAGTTTGGTGTGTTATATCCAAGCTGAGAAGATCATCTATCCAATCCGCCAATCTATCACCTTCGTGAGTCCTTGAGTGTGGAGTCGTTTTGGAGCAATTCCTTGCACTGAAGGCCCCATCGATCCTTGATCTCATCACTCTATTCCTCACTATTCAGCTTAGGATCCCCTATGACGAACTTGGCTACAAAATCAGCCATGACTTGACCCTTGATGGAAGTCCTAGGAACAAACCTCATTTCGACTGGCCAAGCTCTACTGCACATCACGCCACTCTCCCTGATAACTCCGAACTTGCTCGCAAAGCTTTGAGAGGATAAGCAGTAATAACCGCAATAGGATGAGCCTGGAAATAATGAATGAATTTTCTTCCGCTACCACCAATGTCAACAATAGCTTCTCCATGGGTGCATACCTAGTCTTTGCAAATGTCAATGTATTTTTGATGTAATAAACAGGTCGTTGTGCTCCCTCAGCCTCCCGAATCAACACCGCACTGACATATCTTTCTGAAACTGATAGATAGATGATCAACTCTTCCCCCTTATCCGGGACTAATAAGATGGCAGGTTCATGCAATTACTTCTTCAGATCTGTCAATGCATGCTTACATTCTTCATCCCACTGAAATATCTGGTCCCCTCTAAGCAGCTTGAAGAACGCACCACATCTAAAATTTGCATATAAAACGATTAAGGGCCGCCTCCATCCTCGTTAGGCGCTGGACTTCTGTCACGTTGTCGAGACTCTGAATTTCTTAAATCACCCTGATCTGATTCGGACTCGCCTCTATTCACCTTCTGGTGACCAAATGATAAAAAACATTTCATGAGCAAACCCCAAATGCGCACTTTGAGGCATTTAGACGCAGGTTCGCCCTTTTCAATATGTCGAACACCTGCTAAAGATCTATCAGATTATCAATTGCATGTCTGCTTTTCATAGTCATATCATCAATGTAGACCTCTACCTTATCACCAACCGGACTGTTAAACATACCCACAACCATTCTCTAAAACGTTTCCCCGACGTTCTTCATCCCTAAGGCATTACTCTATAGAAAAAAATGCCATTTGGTGTTGTAAAAGTTGTTTTCTCCTGATCTTCTTCTAGCAATAGAATCTGATGATAACCATGATACGCGTCTAGGAAGCTCATCCCTGAATGCCCTGCCGTGGCATCCACCAACTGGCCTATCTTGGGTAATAGGTACATGTCTTTCTGGCATGATTTATTCAGGTTAGTGAAATCAAGAAATACTCTTCATTCATCGTTCTTCTTTTTTACTACAACTGTGATCACTACCCAAGTAGGATACTGCACTTTTGTGACTGCCCCTTCTTCTGTCAGTTTGTCCAACTCAACAATTACAACCTTAGAATGTTGAACCGAGGACCATCGAACCCTTTAGACCATGAATTTGGCATCTGCTGTGACATTAAGCATATGACAAGCGCTAAATCTTCGTTTTCTTGTACCAAAATTAGATTTGTTCAGGGAAGCGATGAATCTTCGTAGGAACCATGAACATGATCTCTTCAATTTGCGTAAGAAACAACGTCAGAGGGAGGACCGGATCTCCTCTAAGGTCCCTTTGTTGCTCAAATCAATGATTGAATGCTTTCAGAGTGTTAATGGAGGCTACACACTTGAGAAGAAGAAGAAAATTAAGTATAGGTAATTAGGTCTAAGTTAGGGGATTAAATACCCTCCAATTTTTGGTAATAAGTTAATTAATTGCTAGTTGGGCTTTAACTAGGTCCATATCTCTATTTAATTTCTTCCCATGATAAAACAATAATTTAAATGTGCATATTTTTACCTCCTCAATTATGTAACTATTTAAGATCATTTTATGCATGTTGAAGTTGATTTTTTATAAAGTCATAATCTATTATGCTATATCACTCAACATTATTTTTACTTATGGAAAAATGACTTTAAATAATACGAATTATCAGCTTTGAACAAAAACTAACACCAAATTTTGAAATTATAAAACCATAACCAAACTATGTTGATATTTACCAAAAATTAATACGAATTATCAGCTTAGAACAAAAAATAATGCTAACATTAGAAAATTGCAAATCCATATCCAAACTATGTTGATATTTACCAAAAATAATAGAAGCTTATTTTTCGATGGTTTTTGCACACGTGGAGCTGTGGATCTTAGTGTTCATCTCCGACCAGAAAACTCCTTCGGCGACTCCGACTCGGGGTGATGACGGAGGCCTTGCTGCTGATTAACGCCTGAAGGTTCTTCGCGATAGGACATTTAAGGATTAAGGAGATCAATTATGAACGACAGTGATTGTTAGGGTTTGCTGGTGCTGTGAAGAGGATCTCGACGGCGGCTAGGGAGGAAGGGGATCCATCGAAGACGGCAATGAGGAGGGTGTAGATAGAATTATATTTGACAAGAGGTTGAATTAATTAATGAAGTGTTATATTTTTAAATCCCAACCATATTCCATTCTCTTTAAACAAAAATGACGATGAGTAATATTTTTATTTATAGTTCCGATGTCTAAAGTTCACGTGTGCAAAATCACTGGAAAATTGTCGGAAATGGACTTGTATCAACAACAACAACAACCAGCCCAGTGTATTCTTGCATGGCCAGGGTCTAGGGGTCAAGATGTACGCACCCTTACCTCAAACAAGTCGAGCGGGTCTTTCCGAAAGACACATAAATAAAATGCAATGACATACACGCCAAACAAAACTCGGGAACTTGAGACAGACAAAAACCGATACTTTGAAGACTCGACAAAAACACACGTACACCCTCCTATCTACAGGTCCTCTACCCTGGTCTTTTCCTTCCATAAAGTCCTATTATGGGCCATGTACGGTGTGAGTGTCGAGTAGATAAGATCCTTCTTAAGAAGTTTCTTCCAACTCTTTATGGGTCCACATATGCCTGTAACACCCTAGACTTGAGATTAGTGTATAAGGATTGCATTGCTATTTATGTGAACAAGAGCTCTTCCTTTTCAGGGTTCAAGTGAGGACAAAGAACTCTAATGTTAATCATGTTAGGGCGGGAGTAGTACCGGGATAAGTGACCTCCTAAGAAGTCCCCGGGTTGGCATGAGATGGCGCTTCTAATGCCTCGGGCCTTACAAATGGTATCATAGCCGACGCTAGGTTACGAGTGGGCTTGGCCTGGATGGCGGTCACTCGACCCAAAGGGTGGTCTTTGGGGCTTGACGAGGACGTTAAGGGTTTAAGTAGGGAAGTTTGTAACATCCCAGACTTGAGATTGGTTTATAAGGATTGAAGTACTATCCATATCAACAAGAGCTCTTCCTTCTGAGGGTTCAAGTGAGGAGAAAGAACTATGAAGCTAAGCGTGTTAGGGCGGGAGTAGTACTAGGATGGATGACCTCCTGTGAACTCCCCGTGTTGGCATGGGATGGTATTTCTAAGACCTCAGGCATTACATTGCCACAACGAAGTTCATCGAAGCCAGCCTTTCACATCGTCGCACTGGGGCATCGGGCGACATCCTTTGCACATGCCCACACTAAAAGAAATGGACTTGTACCATTTTTGGTAAATACTAGCTTAGTTCTCGTGTTGTGTACAAGCTTGAGTAATATTTTATATTGATATTCTTTTTAGTTATTAAAAATATATCGATTTCACATTTCAAAAATACTAAATAAAAAAATCTAATTAGTGACAATGGTAAAATTAAATTAAGATAAGTATGATAATATAATGAAATATCTACTAATAATTTATTAACAATGATCAATGTGATTTTGTACATACATAATATCTTGATTCATGCCCTATACCTAGAATAAAAAGAACTAAAAGAAAATTTTAATAAAGTATGACTAATTAAATGCAAAAATTAAAAGAGAATATTCTAATAATATCTAATATTTCCTATCTAATTTGAAAATCAGGATCACATGTGAATAATTTATATATGGAAAAGGAAATCAGATTCATATATAAAATATTTTATATAATAATTGCAATAGAAAAAAAAATTTAGTGATGTGACACGATATAAAGTTGACGTGTGACAATAAATGACGTAGTCTAGTGAGAAAACGACAAGTGATCTTAGTTAGGTTTTACTTTAGTATTATATAGTAGATTAGACATCAAGGTTGTGATAAATTAGTTAAAAGATATGATAACACGTAGTTCCTTAAACCTATTTAAATTAATTTTGAAATAATATTGTTCCACAAACAATAAATATCTACATAAAAAAATTGGTTTTTCAATATTATTAATTAAACAACATTTAAATTATCCTAGTATATATAATTTATCATTTCGATGAGATATTTATGATTAGATTGAATTTGAAATCTAGAAAAAATATCAAAATAACAAAAATGAATTTTTATGTTGATATTATGCTGACAAATTCATATTAATTTATATGTATGAATTTGATATGGGTTTTAGTTTATTTTGGAAGTATTCAATGCAAATTACATGTTTATTAATCTTAGATTTTATCAGATAGGTTTTATATATATATTTTTTTACATAAAGTCGTTATAACCAAATCTTTTAACATGTCATCATACTGATTAGGTAAAAAGAAAAATAAGTTAGTAGTGTAAAAACTTATTCGGGTTAATTAAGAACCATAACCTAAAATGGATAATTACAAAATTGAAAGAAAAAATCAATCATTAATGTGATATCCTAAATTAGTTTAAGATATTATATTTTCAATTTCATATTGAATATTTTTTAATTATGTAAAGAAAAATAGTTATTACAAAAACTCATGATCTTCGATTTTCTATAACGTTTATTTAGTTTACAATCATATATCCACAAATATGTAGCAATTAATTACCTTGATTTTCTATAAATGGTATTTAACTTTCAATTGGTCATTAATCTTTGTTATTAATATTTTCTAGTATATGATCTTCAATTAGCTCTTACATTTTTAAAATGCATAAATATTTGAACTGTTGTTTTCCGGTCAATGGCTACTACAGCTTTAAGAGATTTTTTTGTCAGTTAAAAGGTTCAAAGCCTTTACCGAGATAAACGTTGTGATGAACCATGGATTCCAAGGCGGTGACGTGGTAGAGGATGTACAAATTGGCGCTCACTGGTGATGGTGTGACGATGGAGATATATGGATATCGACCATGGAGGAAAAAAGATCAATGCTCACCGACAATGGTGTAGCGTTGCAGGCTTGCAGCTAAACTTTGAAAGAGGTGAAGGCAGGGGCAACAACGAGTCTGGTATTCTGGATAGTTTTTTGAAGAAGACTCATATGAAGATCAACCCAATTAATTCTTTTGAGACGAGAGGAGAATAATCCAATTATGAGTTAATCAGTGTGGTGGATGTTTTGGATTTGTAATCTTTTGTGATAGAATTGTAATATTTGGAATTGATTTATAAATTTAATGATTGATTTGTATTTAAATTAGGAAAACATTAGTGCTAAATTTTAATAAAAAAATTAATATATAATTAAATTTAATTAAAAAAAGTAAGAAAATGAGAAAATAACATGTAACAATTTTAATAAGTTGGTATCATGTGACATAATGTAGTTCTTATTAATATGTACATAGTAGATTAACATATATTGATATAAATTCTTTTTTTATTTTTTTTATTCAAAATTAATAGTTAGTATTATTCAATTATATTTCCTTTACTTAGAAAGATGAATTACATTAAATAACATAGTAAGATTCGGTAGTATAATTTTGCTGTGAAGCTCAGGATGGAACAGCTTTAATAAAGTGAGATTCGCATTCTTTTGTGAAATTACTCCGTATAATTGGCATGTTTTGCTGTTCATACATATGGAGAGTATTATACAAGGAGAAGTCTTAAGGGGTTAAAAGTAGGAGTAATGATGATTATTAAGTGTAAGGAATAGAGAGTTAAGATTGTAATATATGGAGGGTTAAATTTGTAAATATAATAAATTTTATTTTATTTATTTTGTTTGTAATTATAGTATTTTTTAAAAAAAATCAAAATTATTTTGTTTGAATTTTTAACCAAATTTGTATTTACAGTTTTTTTTAAAAATTTATTTTATTTAGTCAAAAAAGTAATTCCTGGATTTTTTTCCCAAATTGTTTTCTAGATTTTTCCCCTAAAATTGCCCCATTGAATTTTTCCCGAAAATAAAATAATACTATGCACTTTAACATCTTATACATGCACTCTGACATACTACACATGTACTTTTACATACTTACATAAAGGGGAGGAGCTACGTTGGGCCCCGGGGGGGGGGGGGGGGGGGGGCTATAGCCCCCTCTGGAAAAAAAAAATTTTAATTTAATTAATTCTATGATTTATATCCCTATTTTTCATCTTTACCACTTTACCAGCCGACCCTATTTTCCAATCTCGCTCCATCCCTCCAAGCTCCATCTTCTCCAGATCCAGCAGATCCAGTCAATGCCTCGACAGTCGAGTGGTCGACGGTCGACCATCACCTTCTTCACGGCGGCGGCGCAGCGAGGGGACCTTCTGGACACAGGACACGGACCTGCGACTCCACGGAGGGGCGAGCGGTGATGAGGCTAAAGTCGTAGTGCCTATCAAAGTAATCCTCAAAAACCTAACGAAGTATAGTAGGCAAGCAAGGGTCGAATCCCACAGGGAGGAAAGTAATCTTCCTAAGTGCAAAAGGTTGTATGCCAAAGGTAACTAAAGGGGGGTTTTGGTTTGTTGTCACGTAAACAAAGTAAATCAAAGCAAAAGGTGTAATCAATTGGTGAAAAGTAACATAGCCAGACAAATATCAACCATTCAGTTTGATTGGTTGATCCTAGATTATCTCAATTTTTTCCTATGAATATTTGTGTTCCTATTCTGAAATAGTTATCAGTCCAACCAGTCTTGGTAACCCTAACTATCAAATAACCAAGAAACTATCAAGATTCAATTCAATAGCAGCAGTAAGCATAGGAATTAACTAGGATACATGCAATACTTAACAACTAGTCAGTACTCGACATGTAATCAATTCTCTTCACAATAAACATTCACAACTAGTTCCTGTAAATCGTGGTTGCTACACAAGATAAGAGATTTCAACTAGAAATATCCAAATCCTAGCAATAGACAATTACTAATATCAACTAGTTGATCAAGCCAGTCAAATCAGCAAGAATCAATGGGATTAAGCACAAAGAGAAAAGATATAATCAAAGGAAAGGAAATAGATTTATAATCTCACAACCAAATACAAACGAAGGCTTCAATCGTCGGACTAAGCAAAGGTTGCTTAGTTCTTCATAGTCTTCAAAGCATAAAAACTCTAAGGGAAAAACTGAACGATAATGTGTAACTTGAGTTATGAATTCTCCAAAGGCTGCTAATGAAAACTAGGTTATAATCCTAGCAAAACCTAATACTCAAAAGATAAGAAATAACATCTAAAAGGAAATAAAATAAACTAACGGAAATAAAAGAAAATAAATAAAAGAAAAGAAAATAAACAAAACTCGGACGAAACAAAATTCTCGGATCCGCTTCTGTAAACAGTATCCGCGACCGCAGAAAACTTTCTGTTGTCTTCGCTGTCTCTGGCATTTTTCCGCGACCGTGGCGGTGACTTCTGCGCCCGCGGAAAACTTCTTGTAGAGTTCTTCATCTTCTTCTTGCGGTCTTCTCTCGTGGCTTGTCTCCATCTTCAATAAGTCTTCATTTAAGCTCTTGAAACCACCAAATCCACATTCCTTCTCCTCAACTCCATTCTCCTAACTCATGCTCTAAACCCATACAAATGGCACCCAAAACTCCGATAACAACTCCTAGTTACGCACTACAAAGTAGAGCGGATCAAATTCCCCCATGCTTAAACCTTGCTCGTCCTCGAGTAAGCTAATAGAAACCTACTCCTCCAATGAAATACCCAAGGTCTCAGGAAGCACAGCAAAACCACCTCCACTAAGAACTGCACCTAAACATGAATATCCAGGGCACCAACAATCAACACAACATACAAGCTTAAAGGAAAGCATAGTACTTCCCCCAAGCTTAACCCAAACACCATAGAGTGAAAGTAACCATCTAATCCTAGCCTCCATCTATCTTCTTATACCTCCCAGAGTGACCTACCCAAATCCTCCTTATATCACCTCTTCTTATTTCACCACGCCAGGAAAATGAGGAATCCTAATAATCACTCTTCTTCTTTTCACACATTTTGCCAAGGCGCCCTTTCGGGTTTTCACCAAGCCACTCATTTCATTTTTCAATAGATGGGCTCACAAAACTCACATCACTCTTGACCTCTTATTACCCCAGCCTAATGCTAGTCCAAGCCACCTGCTTATTGCCTAAGCCGCCCTTTCGGATTTTCAACTTATCCCAGGAATTTCTTTTATGTCTTTTTTCATATTTTTGACTTTTTCAATTTTTTTTTTCTTTCTCAGACGACTAGCAAGTATAGATCACTCCCCCATGCTTAAACATTGCATTGTCCTCAATGTAATGAAAGACAAAAAATATAAAGCATAAAAGTACCACACCGTCGTCGAGGGGACCTGGACGTGGATGTTGGTGCTGGCGGTAAAACATTGAAAACACATGTCGCTGGTGTTGCGGCGGTCCTCCTCAAGCAAAACTCCACGTGCAACCAAATAGATCCACTGTAAGGTAAGTGGCACATCAAAGAAAACGGGGTTACACGGGCCTTCAACGAACACAGAATGGGAGCCCAAATGTAAGCGTGTAGCGGGCTCTGGTGTTCCTCCTCGTCAGTTGTCGAACGTTGGGCCATCATCGATGCCAAGTACAAATGTGGGGCTAATGTCTCCTCCTTGGCAGCATGATGCGCATCGCTCTCGTAGAAAAACGCGGACAGCTGGACCGCGATCGCGGATGTAAGACCGCGGCCCTACTTAGACCTATCAATCGGGTTGGGCGGGTCGGGTTCGGGTGAAGTTTGGTTCGGGACAAACCCTATTTTTCATCTTTACCACTTTACCAGCCGACCCTATTTTTCATTCTAACGACCCGATTTGTCCCGAACCAAACTTCACCCGAACCCGACCCGCCCAACCCAATTGATAGGTCTAAGTAATCTCACGTTGATAAAGAATGTGTCTAAGAATGACTCATTCTGGCAATATACCAATCAACAAGCTACAAGAATGAGAATGAATCATTCGCGATTCCGATTGCAACTCATTCCAGAATTGTATCAAACAAGCCCGTAATTCTAACTCTTCATTTCCTAGATATACTGATCACTATTGTTCCTCTCTATTCACCATAACCATGCTCCTATATCATCGCTAACTCTTGTAACTTTTTTGAAACTCAATATTCAAAATTAATAAAAATAACAAAGGTCACCGGATAATAGACTGCGATTTGGGCCATCAAGGCCCATAAACATTCATGGCCAACATGCATTTGGCCCAATCCCCCATAGAAAAAAGATCAGAAAAAGGAAACAAATGCTACCTTACTTACTTGGGCGGCCTTAGAAAAATCACCGGTGTTGCTTGGGTATAAACAAAACGATGGACTGATGGAGGAACTTTGTGCCTTGGATAGGGCTAAGTAATGAAATTCTCATGCTTTGGACTTGGAACGAATCAAAACAAACAAAGATTCGTCGGGGTTGGGTTCGTGGATTGTCGAGGGATTGGATGAGTTTTGTGACCTTTTGGGTCATTGCGGAGTAAGCTTTCTTGCCACTTTTTTAGCGATAGAACAGATTATAATAGGGCCCATGAAAGTTCGTTTAAATTGGGTTTGATACGATAACATGTGCGGTTTTTCTGTAATTTATGCTAGGATTGATTTAAGAGTTCATGTGAGTTTGGTGCCTCTTGGGCGGCAGTTTTTTTTTATATTTATGACGAGGAATTCAATTACGATTCCAAAACCACGGTCTATGACCCAACCGACAAAACCAACAATTTAGGTAAATCGGTTTACGATGATTGGCTCGAGATCTTAGGAGTGTCAACTCAAGAACATCCTAGGAGATAACCCATCCTGAAATTACTATTGTCCAAGTACGCTTAACTTCAGAGTTTTTTATTTTCACTTAAATCATAAAAAAATGATCTTATTGACATGAGTAGCACTTTGTGCCTTATAAATCAATATCAAATCTCGGGTGTTACAATTTCTCTCACTTATACCCTTAACGTCTTCATAAAGGCAAGTAACAGTCCCGAGACTTTCCGATTGTAGACATTATCTACTTTGGACTCAACAAGGAAAAGGTTCCCCACACCCTTTATAAAGGGATGCTTTGTTCTCATTTCTTTCGATGTGGTATACGAGTTGCCATCGTGGTAATAGTTCATCTTTCCCCCTCAAAGGCGCTGGCACATCGGACCGACACCAAGATCTGATACCAATCTAAGGCCCAAGACCTTAAGAGTGTCAACCCATGCCAACTCGAGAACTTCCCATGAGGTCACCCATCGTGGTACTACTCTCGCCCTGCACGCGTAACTTCAAAGTTCATTGTTCTCATTTGAACCCTGAAAATGAATAACTCTTGTTGACATGGGTAATGCTTTAATCGTTATAAATCAATCTAAAATCCAGGGTGTTACACCTTCAATGAACATGTGCTCTTTTTAGGGTTTTCGATAGATTTTTGAGTGGATTTGATGAGGGATTAGGATATAGAATCGAATGCAGATGAGATATAAATGGATAAATGATCAAGGAGACGTGGATATGACTCGCCACTAACCTTGAACAAGATCAAATACAAAGGGATGTAACTCACTCTAAGTAAAGGACCACGCGCCTATACATATTAGACACGAAAGGAGATCAAACTTCAGCAAACTTCTCTAAGAGAAATACATAAAAACACTTAGTTTCCACTTAAATCAACATGCACTAATACACTTTCATTCTTATGAGAAAACACTTCTTATAGATGAAGACTTCACACTTTCGTTTGATGCACTATCAAATCGTAGAAATGAACAAAGGATAACTTACCCGATGACTTTGCTATGTATATTAACGAAAGAGTGTTGAGAAAGCTTATTAAAAGATCTCAATAACTGCTCGTTAATATCTATAACAAATTCATTTAATTCTTATGAAGATAATGTTTGTCATTCAAATAGAATCTTCATAGAATCTACACAACAACTTCTCCAACAATCCAAATCCTAATCTTCATTGAACTCGTGTTAAGTACACTTGATGTGGTATGGCGGCACAACAACTCCATGATACTCAAGTGAAGTAATGATGTTGTATATACTTCCATCATGTTGATGGTTCCTTTGCCATTTTCTGCGAGGACTATCAACATGCTTTGCTTGTTTCCAATTAACTATTTCTTCTGCAATGTTAAACTCATAGAAGCATTAGAAGTAGAGCTATCAAAATTTGAGCCGACCCGACCCAACCCACGTTTTTTAAATTAAGACTCGACCTGAAAAGTAATGGATCAAAAGTGACCCGACCCATTCGACTCAAAATTTTCTGGGTTGGGTCATTGACTCGTTGGGTCTTTACAAATGTGTTCATTTTTATAGAACTTTGACATGGAGCTCTCGACCCATTGGGTTGACCCGAACCCATACCTAACTCATAACGACCCGACCCATAATTGACCCACAATCGACCTGACCCAGTATGCTTAAACCTGAATCCAACCCGTTTGACCCGTTTGACACCTCTAATTAGAACCATTTATGTTTGTCATCGTCAAAATAGACGAAACGTAGAAAGGAACTTTCAACGGACCTGAGTTCCAAAAAGTCATTTTCCAACACACCACTTCAGAATTTAAACACAATACTTGAACCACAACCTCACACGCTTGACTAAGAAGGATTTGAAATGATGTAAATGACTTTTAATATCTTTTTTTTAAACTTTGACTTTCTCTTTTCCTTTGCATTCAAATAAAAAAAAATTATGTAATGTATGTAAGTGGTGTAATTGCCTAAGTTTATTGGGCTTGTGCTGTAATGAAGTCTGTGTAATAACTGGACTATTGGGCCATTGCTAGAATCGGAACCATTTGAGCCAAACGGCCCAAATTGGTCGACGACTCTGTTGAAAGCTAAGGTCGTCTCTTACATGGCTATGCTTGAGAGTGAGCTGGGCCGAGATCACGTGGTGTTGAGATGCTCCCACAACAAAAGCTCTCTGTGAAACCCTAATCGCCTCATAGTGTTGTTTAGCTTGGCGATTGGGTTGAGAGCTTTCTAGGGTTTATTCTCTATGTGTTTTTTCCACCATTGTTGCTCCCTCTCGGGCTTTATCTTGAAGGAGACTTTGGAGTTGGTGTACTCTGGAGACCATTTTTGTGGTTTTTCAAGCATTGAAGAACTTTGGTTCTTCTTGAGTGCTTGTTCTGGTCACCGCCTCCTCTGGTCTTCCTTACATTATTCATCTTTTTCGTTTGCCCTTCTTTGTTCCACCTTGTTGTCTTGGGTGTTCCAGTTGAGGTCCGAAACAAAAATTTATAAAATTGTTCATCGTTGTTCTTGCTTTCGCTATTCTCTCTCTCTCTCTCTCTCTCTCTCTCTCTCTCTCTCTCTCTCTCTCTCTCTCTCTCTCTCTCTCTCTCTCTCTCTCTCTCTCTCTCTCTCTCTCTCTCTCTCTGTGTGTGTGTGTGTGTGTGCGTGTGTTCAAACTTATCACTTCAAATTGGTATCAGAGTGCTTAGGTTTTTCCAGTTGAGCTACGCTCCAAACCTTTAAGTTCTGTAGCTCCTAGGGTTTGGATGTAAAAGCTCAATCGCCTCTGTTTTTGCTTCACTTAAAACCTTGTTTTGATTTCGTTTTATTATGATTTCATTCAACATGAAAATTTCTTCGCAAAAAAATTCCTAGGGTTTTCTAAGTCTAGTTCTCTCAAGCTCTCTAGCTTTGAGAACTTGTCATTCAAACTACGATATGTTCACGCATGGATCTAAAGCTTTTGAACTTGTCTCTCCTGGTTTTTGGGCTTGCATGGATGTTTCTGAGTCAAGAAACTCTCACAAACTTGAAACTTTAACACCCTAAAGTTTTCTAGACTCAAACCTAGGGTTTGAACTATTGTGATGTTTCAAATCCCATATCTGGTTTTGAAACTCTATTCTCCTCTCTTCCATGTTATGTTATTCCCTTGTGTAGATCTGAACATTTGAGAGGCTTAGCAACGTGATGACCTTGGAAAAGGCGATCCAGATGCTCGAAAGTTTTCGAAGTCTAAGTTTTAGATCGTAAAGGGAGAACATTACTTGAGATTTCTTAGCCAAAAATCTCTATTTTTGTGTCATTATTGAAATCTTCAACTATTTGCTCTTGAGTCTTGAAGCCCTATCGCCACAACTCTTTGAGAGGATCCAAAATCACTTTAGGGTTTACCTATTATGATCGACTCTTAAGCTTCACTACTTGTAAGAGTTACTATTGCATAATTGTTGTCTTTGAGCTCTCTCTTGATCCCGAGCCATCTATGTTGATCTTTGTCTATGTTCTCTCTCTATTTCTCTCTGCTTCTCTGGGAGACGTCATGTCTGACTCCTCTGTTCTTGTCAAGCCATTTGATGGCTCTACTGACTTTGCCATGTGGCAAGTCAAAATGAAGGCTATTATGATAAAAGAAAATTGTTGAAAAGTTGTTGAGGAAGATTATCCTATTGACTTCACTGCTTCTGATAATAAAGAAATGGGTCAAATTGCTCACTCTAAGATTATGATTTGACTCTCTGATGAAGTTGTTCATCAAGTGGTCACAATTGACTCTTGTAGGAATCTTTGAAAGGCGTTAAAGGACCTCTTTCTGGTAAAATCTCTCCCATCTAGAATTAGCCTTCTTTGTTGCATCTTTACTTTCAAAATGGGTGTCTCTGTGTCTTTAAATGATAACTTGGATAGATGTCTTCGCATGACTCAAGAATTATAGAGATGTGATGACAAAATAGTCGATATTCATCATGTTGTTATTTTATTGAACTCTCTGCCTTCCCAATTTGACAATTTTAAAAATGTGATTCAATTTGGTACTGAGGAATTAACTAAAAAGAGAATAGTTGAGTCCAATGTTCAGAAAAATGAGATCATGAATATTTTCAAAGGAAAATATGATAAAGTTGATAAGGATGCTAAATGTGAGGTTTTGTTTTCTAAAGGAAAATCTAAATTCCATAAGAAGAATGTGAAGAAGAAAGAAAAGGGTCATGACTCTTCTAACTCTTATCAATATGGTTATGGAAATTCTAAGACAAAAATTGACAAGTCTAATGTGAAATGTCATTACTGTGGTAAACTTGGCCATTTCATTAGTGAATGCTTTGAGAAGAAAAAGGATGATAATGGTAACAAACCACAGAGTGGTACTTACTTCTGCTATGTTAGACACTCCTACTTTTACCTAGAAGAACTGCACATGGTTTCCTTAGCTGATGATTCTAATTCTTGGATATTAAATTTTGGGTGCACTATGCATGTTACACCTCATAAGCATTACATTGATTATTTGCATGCTTGCAATGAGGGTGAGGTGAGGTTGGGTGACCACTCTTCCTTAAAAATTAAAGGCATTGGTAATGTTCCATTTCGTATGCATGATGGTAAAATAAGGGTTCTCCTACAGGCCAGGTGGGTGCTTGACCTTAGGAGAAATTTGGTGTCTGAACGCATGTGTGATGACTTGAATTGCCATATTCACACACACAACGACATTAGAAATGTTTGTAGAGATGGAAATGTTCTGATTAAGAGTGTGAAAAAGAATGGCTTGTATCATGTCATTGATGAACCTGTCTTGAATGCTTCTTCTGCTGAGTTGAATACTTGCATGAACATGAGTATTGATCATACCAAAATATGGCATACTAGACTAGGTCACATTCGAAACAAAGGCTTGGATTATCTTTTTAGACAAGGCTACTTAGAAAATAAACCTTCTGACTTGAGCATGTGTGAAAATTGTATTTTTGGCAAGCATCTTACGTCCAGTTTTCCTAAGTCTAAGTATGTTGCTCAAAGGCCACTTGAGGATGTACATGCCGACTTATGGGGTCCTGCCCAGGTGGACACTATTGGTGGACCACTATTCCAATAAGTCTGGATGTACTTACTCAAAAACAAAAGTGACACCTTTGAGAACTTCAAATTTTGGAAAACTGAAGTAGAAGGGGAATCTAGCTTTAAGCTGAAATGTGTAAAAACTACTAATGGCATTGAATTATTCAATCATGACTTTAATTGATTCTTTTTGTCATTCTAATGGCATTAAGAGGCACTTAAATGTGCCTAGCACACCTCAGCAGAATGTCACTGCTGAGAGGATGAACAAGACATTGCTTGAAAAAGCAAGGTGCATGCTCATCAGTGCAAGGATTTCCCTTTGGGGTGAGGCAGTGACAGCTACCTCATAACTGATAAACAGATCCCCTTTCTCTGCATTGGTTTCAAAACACCACAAGAGATGTGGTGTGGAACCAAGCCAACTTTGTCACACTTGAGACCTTTGGGTGCATTTCTTATGCATAACACTCTGTTGGAAAATTGAAATCCTAGGGCTCTCAAGTGTGTTATGCTTGGTTACCCTAAATGGGTAAAAGGACACAAACTGTTACCATTCAACCTGTTACTCATATTTGTTCAGCATGAATTTTATTTCAAAGAAAGACTGACTACTTCTACTGAGAATATAGACAAGTCTATCTCCATTGAAAATGATTTATATGTTCCAATTGGGCCCCCTGTTGACAACTATGATGAGGAATTTGACATTGGATATTCTCCTGTTACCTCTCTTGCATCTTCTAATTATTCTAGAGATGACACTAATGGATTTCTTAATGAACATCTTGTTGTTCATCCAACTATCGAGGAGCACTCAAATGTGCAACATCACCAATCAAGTGGGCAGGTAAGTTCCCATATTTCACCCTCTGTTTCTGACAATGTGCATGATATGCATGATCTTGATGTTGTGAACATGCCTTTTGATGAGGTCCCTGACTTGACTAACTATCAGCTCACTAGGGATAGGGCTCCTAGAACTAGAGTCCTTTATAGGAAATATATGAATAATGTTGATGAGTTTGCCTTCACAATTGTTGAAGTTTTGAATGCTTATACTCCTAAACTCTTTGAACATGCCATCAAATGTGCTCATTCTGATCATTGGTTGTCTGCCATGAAAGAAGAAATTGAATCCATGAATGCTAATAAGTAGGGGTGAGCAAAAATATCTGATCCGGCTGAACCGATCCGATAACCCGCCGATCCGAATCCTAAAAGTCTGTATCCGAAAACATCTGTATAATTTTATACGAATCTGATCCAATTCAGGTTATTTATCCGGATACTTGAACCGGATATGGATCGAGATATCTTGCTTACCGAGTATTCGGGAATCGGGTACTATAAATATATAATATATATGTTTTTAGAACTAATATACAATGTTTAATTAGTTTAGATGATCTGAAAATGGTTCTTGTATATTTTTAAGCAATTGAACCCACTTCAATTCTTTAATACAACATTCCTTATTTTATTCCTTTTAATAAAAAACAACATTAACTATTATTCTTATAAATATAAAACCTGAAATCAATAATTCACGTACTGATTGTCGCCTCACTAAATACAACAAAAATGTTTTTTTTGTCAAGACTAAGTATTCATCACTGAATTGAATTTTGGTTATTTAAGTTAAAGGTGCAACTTTGTATGTACTTGTCAATTCCTCTTGTTATATAATATATATGTTGATGTTTGACATTTTATTTGCACTTTGCGGATTGTTAGTTTTGATTGAATTAGAAAAATTAACATTTTGATTTCATTTTTAATGGATTTCTAGTAACCGGATAATTCGAATATCCAATCTGATCTGAATAATATTTACTGGATATCCTGTCCGAAACGGACCGGATATGGATAAGAGTTTTGTGAAGTTTTTTTTTACCGAATATCCGACATACCAAACCGAACCGGATCGGATATATCCGTTTGCTCACCCCTACTAATAAGACTTGGACTCTTGTTCCTAAACCTGCTTCTGGTAGGACTATTGACTATAAATGGATTTTCAAACTGAAAGATGGAGTCCTTTCCACTGACCCACCTAGATACAAGGCTATGTTAGTGGCAAGGGGCTTCACCCAAAGAGAAGGGAAGACTATAAAGACATTTTAGCCCCTGTTGCTAATAATAAGACCATGAGATTATTACTTGCCATGACTGTTGTTTATGATTATGAACTTGAGCAAATGGATGTTAAAACTGTTTTCCTCCATGGTGACTTAAATGAGACCATCTACATGAGACAACCTAAAGTCTTTATAGATAAAAACAAACCTGCTCATATATGCTTACTAAACAAGTCTATCTATGGTCTAAAACTAAGTTGACTCTAGATGTGTTGCTTTATGTTGATGACATTCTGCTTATCTGCAAGTCTAAACATAAAATTCTTGAGGTTAAGAAAGAACTTATAAGAAATTTTGACATGAAGGACCTTGGTCATGCCTAGAGGATTTTGGGCATTAAAATTGAAAGGGATAGGTCTAAGATACAAATTTTGCTATCTCAGTCTGACTATATGCTTAAGGTACTTGAAAAGTTCAAACTTACAAATGTTAAACCTACCTCCATGCCTTTACGAGGTCACCTTGACCATACTAAGGTCATTTTCCCCTTCCTAAGGAAGAGGAAGAAAGAGTGAACTTTGTGCCTTATGTTGTTGTTGTTGGGTCTGTAATGTATGCTATGATTTGTACTAGACCTAATCTTGCCTTTGCTGTTAGTGTTTTGAGTAGATTCATGTCTGAACCTTGTGAAAAACACTGGATTGCTATAAAATACCTTATGAGGTATATTGCTGGAATTGTGAATTTTTGCTTATTATATGGTGAACACTCTTCACGTGATGAGTTATTTGGCCTTGTAGATTCTGACTATGCTAGCAACAAAGATAATAGAAAGTCTACTATCTCCTATGTGTATGCTTGGTGTGGCAATTGCATTTCATGGAAATCACTTCAGCAACAAATAGTTGCTCTGCCCTCTAATGAGGCAGAGTACACTGCGGCTATTGAGGCCTCCAAGGAAGCAACTTGGCTGCAAGGTATACTAATGGAGATAGAAGGATGAACTTATAATACTGTGTTGCATATGGATAGTCAAAGTGCTCTTTATCTGTGTAAGGATCATGTCTACCATGAAAGGACCAAACACATTGATGTGAGATTCCGTTTTATTAGAGAAAAAGAATAATAAGTCATTTGAGTTCGAAAAATTGTTGGTGACAAAATCATGCTGACTTTGGTACTAAGATAGTCACGACTGGCAAATTTGCCTTTTGCAGGGACTTTCTTCATGAAATCGATCCAAACTAAGACCACTATGAGAAGAGGCCGATGATAGAGAAGACTGTAAATCTCAAAGACCACACACAAGGATGTTTTGCATAATTGTTTGTAAAACCTAGGAATTAGGAGGAACAATTGTAATGTATGTAAGTGGTGTAATTGCCTAAGTTTATTGGGCTTGTGCTGTGATGAAGTCTGTGTAATAACTGGACTATTGAGCCATTGCCAGAGTCGAAACCATTTCGGCCAAATGGCCCAAATTGGACGGAGACCCCGTTGAAGGCTAAGGTCGACTCTTACCTGGCTATGCTTGAGAGTGAGATGCGCCGAGCTCACGTGACGTTGAGAAGGCACGTGAGATGCTCCCACAACAAAAGCCCTATGTGAAACCCTAATTGCTTCAGAGTGTTGTTTAGCTTGACGATTGGGTTGTGAGATTTCTAGGGTTTCTTCTCTGTGTGCTTTCTTCGACATTGGTGCTCCCTCTCGAGCTCTATCTTGAAGGAGACTTTGGAGCTGGTGAGCTCTGGAGACCATTTCTGTGGTTGTTCAAGCATTGATGAACTTTGTTTCTTCTTGAGTGCTTGTTCTATTCACCGCCTCCTCTGAGTCTTTCTTACACTTTTTCATCTTTATCGTTTGCGCTTCTTTGTTCCACCTTGTGGTCTTGGGTGTTCCAGTGGAGGCCCCTAACAAAAAAGTAGAAAATTGTTCTTCGTTGTTCTTGCTTCCACTATTTTCTCTCTCTTTGTGTTCAAACTTATCACTTCATTTTATAACATGCCACAATTGTTTTAATAACATGAGACATGTTATTTTATAACTAATTCGTTACAGAATATATGAAAACTCTCCAAACAACAAGAAATTGCGCAAGAAAATAAAAGGAGCAACTTAGTCTATGTCCAAACTATATTATGAACTTAATATTTCATGAGATGATCATTAGTTATTACTAAGGTGCAACACTAGGGGAGGGGGACAATTTCAGAATTAAAAAAAAAAGTTAGGCCTAAGGTTGGAAGATTGGTAACAAAGAAAAACAATTACTGATGTTGGTTTAAGGAGCTAGCTGAATTAAATCTTTGTAGGCTTCCTTTGATGTACGTAGTCTTCAGTTTGAGAGACTCCAATGGTTGTCTTCAACCTCAGAAAACAACCATTGATGACTCAACCAAGCACATGTAAATTCAGAAGCAAAGGTGATAGTTGGCGAAAAATGGATTAGATCTTGCTTCGATTGGTTCAATTTTTGTTGGGAACTCAAGGGAATTATTATGCTTAGTTAAAGGCCAATTTCAGAAGCATTCAAAGGTTAAAAATTGAATAAATACGATGACACTCTCAAATCTACAAAGATGAGGGAAGAAATCGGTTCGAGCATGCAACCCGAACAAAAGAGTGGCAATTCGTACCCCTTTAGCTTGAGAAACATACCTCGTGGTTTTGATCTGATGTCAAATGATGTAATCCCAGCCACGATGAACTCATAAACAAGAGGAAAGCTTCAATCCAGGACAACCAAGAAATGAACTTATTGACGTTCTGTAAGGCCAAAGACTTGGAGTGTCAGCCCATGCCAATCGAGGACTTTCCAAGAGGTCAACCATCCTGGTACTAATGTCTCCCTAGCACGTTTAACTTCATAGTTCTTTATCATCACTTGAATCCTGAAAAGGAAGAGCTCTTGTATATATGGATAACACTTTAATCCTTAGAAATCAATCTTAAATCCGAGGTGTTACACAATCAACAAACATGTGCTCTTTCTAGGGTTTTTGAAAGATTTTTGGGTGGATTTGATGAGGGAATGGACTTGAATGCAGATGAGATATAAATGGATAAGTGATCAAGGAGTCGTGGATATGACACACCACTAACCTTGAATAAGATCTAATACAAAGGGATGTAACACACCCTAAGTAAAGGACCATAAGCCTCTCGATAATACACACGAAAGGATCTAACTTGAGAAAACTTCTCTAATAGAAATACTTGAAAACCACTCAGTATTAACTCAAATCAACGTGCATAATAATGGCAAATATGTTCAACTTAAAAAGGAAAAGAAAACACGCATACAAGAGACTCCTCACATGACGACATTGATGTCAGAGGAGATCAAGAGCTTTGGTTGGAAAATTTGTGCATAAATGCATATTTATACCTCCAAAACCATCATATATAATATATAAAGTCGGTTTTATTTCATGGAAGCTAAAGTAACGCGCCTTGCTTCAGTTGTACGACGACATCGGCACGGTCTTCATCGTAGCAGTGCCATAGATGGCTAAGCGCGTTTCCTAAAGAACTTGGGGGTTTTTGAGCTTGATATTTGATCTTGGACACAATGTAATGATGTAAAGCTTATGGTCCAAATCATTCTCGAGATAAGTGGTGGCGCGGTCGGAAGAAATGTAGATGTAAGTCGATGCACGCGTAGGTGACGACATGGACAAGTTGTCTGTGCATTTTGGCTAGAAATCGCACAAAATTTGGTCGATGTGATCCTCATGGCATGTCGACCACTCCATATGACCTGTGCATTTTGGCTAGAAATCGCACAAAATTTGGTCGATGTGATCCTCATGGCATGTCGACCACTCCATATGACCCAAGAACTCCGATGAAAGTTGTGGTTGCACCGAGGCCTTGGCTTTGTCGTCAATGGTTGCATGGTTGATGTGAGCATCGTACGTTCCAACGCGCGACTCGAGCTTGTCTAGGATCACATGAGAAACTTCCCACATAGGTGGTGTGGGATGGGGATACACTATTTATAGAATTTGTCTATTTTGTAAATTGAGAAAACCAAGTGTGGTCCCATATTATATATATATCTAAATTACTTGGGAGTTGGGACTTGTGCCTTTAACCCATTCGACTCACCATTTTGTTAGTTAAAATAGTTTTTCTTGCAAACTATCATTAACCGCCAAAACCTGATTCCATTGTTAGTCATTTTCATTGCTATTTATAGACACCAAATTCTTCATTTATCGATATTAGAATAATTTCAGATTTGATGTCTGAACAAGTTCAAGAACTTCGATGTATCCTTTGAGTGAATTATCCTATAACTCAAACAATAATAGGAATTAAAGGTAAATATCTGTAACGCCCCAATTTTTAACCTCTTTTGGGGAGCTACAGTGCCAGGAATTTCTCGCAGAAATTCCCTCAGGCTATAAAGAAAAAGAAATTACCACAAAACTTCTAAAACCCAAATATGATTTTCTTAATATAATCCATCCTATTTTTCATATCATGTCGCATGTCCTTCTCCTCCATGCTCCCGCTGCGCTACTCTGATATCTGGGCCTACAATCATAACTGTTCTCCCAGAAACGGGATTAGTCTATGAACAGACTAAGCAAGTTATAAGCAAATTGAGTACATACAGTAGCATAACGCAAATTGAGTACATACACTTATATGCAGATACCATAATAACCTATATCCCAAGGTTATATGTACCACACCTTCATATACAGATAACCCAAATATCACAATCCCGTACCTCCTAATATTAACCTTATATGCACACATAGCTAACCCATGTACCATACTACAAGTCCATATAATTTTCATCACATATATTCTTGATATTCTCCCCCTTAATTCCATCAAGTACCCAATCAGATCACTACTTACTTTATAGACCCTTTTTACAGTAATTCCACCTCATTACTATAATTCCACAAGTTCCCATCTAAACTATTTCACATTACACATCCTATCACAGTAATACCCATAAACATCTAATTAGACCATATGCCACCAAAGTACCACATTTTACTTTACAGTAATTCTTCTTAAGTATCCCACTTTATTGCATATCACCAGAACACCCCATTTACCTTTTAGATCATCACAGTAATGTATTTAGCTAATCCATATATCCGCATAATATTTCATATTACCTTACAGATTACTTTACAGAACGCTTAATAGACATCCAAACTAAACTACAGATCATCGGGATCAATAATCATCTGTTATTTAAAACTTATACCCGGGTATTATTCTTTTTAAAGCAAACACAGTGAAAAGTAAACACAAGCATATACAAACGTTTCAATAAAACATCCACAATCACATTCGAAAACATGCCGAAGAACTTTTGGACACGAAGGTACCTTCTTCCCATACCTTCACCCGCGGGAAGCCAACGGCGTCGTTAGCTAGGCGACCCGTCCTTCCCAATACAGGTAAAGTTGCCCCCTTGGCATACCCAACCGGACTCCGGGGGTAACAAGGGATGGCTTATCAAAACACCAAAAACATATACCTTTACTTGCTGGAGGGTACAACTTCGTTAGCTAGATGAGCGATCCTCCACAACACAGGCAAAGCACCTCCCTCGACCCACTCACCCCGGGCGGCCCGACCCAAGATGAGCCCTAATCGAGGGATGGATCATTGCCACATAGGCCTAATCATCAACACTTTATTTTATAATTGCCACACAGGCGTAAATATCAACATTTTATCATATCGTTGCCACACAGGCGAAATCAACAAGTGTTTATTTTCAAAGACATGATTGTAACACATAAGGAATAAATAACAGAAAACAACACAAGTATCAATCCCGATGATTTATACAACTCATTATCCTATTCAATTGCCACACAGGCTCATATCAACTCAGCAGTCATTCATTAGCCACACAGGCTCACATTAACCCACCATATAACACATTCCGACAATATCAACTACTATATAACATACTCATAGACATTATCCATTCAACTCATCATTTAACTCACACAAATAATATCAACACACAACCATATCCTCAATTTATTACCATAAACAACCTTATCACATATTTTAAACAACCCCAAATAAACTCATATATTATCATCATTTCTAATAAGATATCCATAACCCCTACACATGTAATATTTTCTAATTCCACTTCATATCGATATTGAACCAATCTACTACGATCCATATTAACTCATACTATCACATGAATATTCATAGCATATATTCATCAACCGTATAATCTCGACACCTAGTCATACCACAAACCTCAACATATAATCATATCATAACTAATAAAATGCAACCGTCACATAATATTCAAATATATCTCTAATTATGGTATTACTGCATATACAGATAACCAAAATTTACGCTAAGCATATAAACATTCGCAGATAACTTGCCTTTAAGGTGATTCCATGTCAATCGTTGCTGTGGTATATCCATTTCTGGGCCGGACGTCCTAATTCGCATTGTTGCAGCGAATTCCTGAATTTGCAATATAATACAGATTTATTCATAACTTTTGATATACAAATCCAAATCAGAATCCGTCAGATTCCTCATACTCGTAACAAAATTCCTCATATTATAATGTCTACCCCAACTTTCCAGAAAATACCGAATTTGCCCAGAATTTTGCAGAAGTTACACTTCTGCCCAAATCTTAAACTTTCACTTTCACTTTCAATTCTAATTTATCTAAGCTATCTCCCAACATCATTTATCCTCTTATTAATCACCATTCACATCCTAAATACCTCTTCTTACTCAAGAATACCTCAATCATGCAACTTATATTTAAAAACTCCAAGGGAAGAATCATACCTTATTATTATCTTAATCAAGGATGGATGCTTGTTTAGGAAAACATGGAAACACCTTATTGTCATGAGCCATGGAGACATAAAAGAATAATGGTCATGGAGGGGAATGATGATCGGCAACATATGTGAACAAGAAGGGGAAGATGCCGGCCAAGGCTTGCCCAAAATAGGAGGACTTGGTTTATATTTATAGGACTAGGGGATACTTCTAGTGATTAGGATAATATGGGCAACTTCTAGAATTTGGAAGAAAGGTGGCAGCCTATTTCGGTCACATGCCAAAAAGAAAAGGAGGGAGTTTCTAGAATTAAGTGGATATTATGGGTAAAAATGGAGATTTCTAGAATTTTGATAATTAAGCTTTATACTTAAGAAAACTTGGGCTTCAGAGTAGATGGCCCAAATCAAGGGGGGTGGCCGGCCCATGGGGGAAAATTAATTAATTAAAAAAAAAACAAATTCCTTTAGCTAATAATATAAGAAAGGAAATGTTTAAGCATATATTTAAATTCCCAAGTTTACCTTTTTATAATAAAATATTCTTAACTAATATATATATATATATATATATATATATATATATGAAATTGAGATACCTAAAATTATTTTTCATCATTGATACACATAAAATAATCCAAGACCAAACTTAATTCCCAAAATGATCAAATACTTCTTTTCTTCAAAACATAAGAATTCAAATTTTCAAATTATACCATCGATTCAATATTATAATAGACCTAAAATATATTAACTTCCTCAAGAATTATTCGAGATATCAAAATCCTAAATATTCCCAGATTTTATCTTCTAAAAACCTCGGGTATTACAATATCACTTAGAAAAAAGTAATCCATGCCTTAAAGCCAAACCAATTGCCTTATCAATTTTTAAGTGATATTAACCATAGATGCCAGATCAGAAGCCACGATACTAACCCTTATGCATCATGATTTCTTCAAGTGGTATCGATTCGATGGAACCAAATACAACCGCTTGAAAGATCAAGTGATGTTCATTGTTACTGCCTTCAAGATTTCTTACATTTTGGATGACGACTTGCCCGCAATACATGATCCTTCAGATGATGACAACAATGAGGTTAAAGAGAAGAGAAATATATTAGAGGAGCACGAAGTACTATGTAGAGGACACATCCTGAATCGCCTCGTTGATTGTCTACACAACCTATTTACTGGAACAACATCCCCAGATGAGGTATTGAAGATGCTGTAAACACGATAAACTAATGAGTAGCAGTGGAGAAATAAGTTTCTAATCATTTGAAATACTTTGAATTTTCAATGGTAGATGATAAATATGTGATGGACCAAGTTAATGATCTCCAAAGCCTTGTTAATTGATTGAAAGAGTTGAAGGTTGATATCTCTAAATCGTTACAAGTGGGGACAGTTATTGCAAAACTACCCTCCACTTGGAATGATTATAGAAAGAAACTATTACACACTACTAAACAATTGTCTATAGAACAAATTCAAAAACACTTTCGAAATAAAGAGGAAACTCACATTAAAATAACAAAAAAGCAAGTGGATGATCATATTGATTCTAGGATTAACAATGTTGTTGAAGAAACTTCTAATTAGAATGCAGGAAACAAGAAAACCAAGAAGTATAGAGATGGAAAAAAGAACAACAAACACAAAAGATTCAAGAAGGATGAAAGGCCGAAGTGTCATTTTTGCAACAAACCTAGACACTTCAAAAATAGATTGTAGAAATTGGAAGAAAAACCAACAAGAACGGGAAACCAAGAACACCTATATGGTAGAGAAAGATACCACATAAATTGTGGCTATGATTTATGATGTATGTATTAGCATGAGTACCAAACTCAACATAGTTGCCATTGGGAAATCTAGGGACCGATGGTTTGAATCAGACGCCATAATTCATGTCTATAATGATTTGTCTCAATTCAAGGGTTATGAAGCCTCTAAGAAAGATGATAGAGTTATGATAGGAAATGATAATGTCGCCAAGGTGCTTGGAAAAGGGCGTGTTGAAGTGCAATTTACTTCTATAAATAAAATGACTTTAGTCAATATCTTACATGTCCTTCATATTAGAAAGAATTTAGTTTCTGCTAATCTTCTTTGTAAGAGTGGTATAAAGGCGATATTAGATAAGTTGATCTTAACTATGGGTGCTGCATTTGAAGGAGAGGGATATTCATGTGATTGTATGTTTAAACTAAGTATTAATAATAAGGGTAACGATTTTGTTTATATTGTTGACTATTCTTCTTATTTATGGCATATGTGACTTGTTCACGTAAACTTTAGATATTTGCAATTCATGTCTAAACATGGAATGATGAAATGTGATAGTCATATTTCTTATTAGAATTGTGAAATATGTGTTCAAGCATAAATGACTAGAAAACCTTTTCCTGCTATTGAAAAGACAAATGAAATACTTGAGCTTGTTTATTATGATATTTGTGAATTGAATGGTGTATTCACCCGAGGGAGTATGTATTTCATTACTTTCACTAATGACAAGTCTAGATTCACTTATGTATATTCGGTGAAACATAAAGATGAAGCATTTGTCAAATTCAAGATTTACAAGGTTGCTATAGAAAATCAAGATCTTGAGAAGTGATAGAGGGGGTGAATACTTCTCAATGGAGTTTTCTAATTTCTGTGAAGAACAAAGTATTGTTTATCAAAGAACATCCCCTTATACCCCACAACAAAATGACTTGTCTGAAAGAAAGAATCAAAATGATCACTAATATGGTAAATGCAATAATCATAAATGAAAAATTAACATTAAACTTATGGGCTGAGGCCTATTAGCAACATGTCATTTGCACAATAGAATACCTTCAAAGAAGACAAAGGTATCTCGATATGAAATTTGGATTGGGGGACAACCTTATCTAAACTATTTAAAAGTTCGTGGTTGCATAGCATATTACAGAGTTCCACATCCAAAAAGAACTAAGTTCGGTCCTTAGGCAATTAAAAATATTATATTAGTAGGCTATGCTGAGAATTCTAGTGTTATAGTAGAATCACGTGATGTTCAATTATTTGAAAACAAATTCCTAGGTGATTCTAAGATGAATGTTGAACATTCCCCAGAATATGTGAATCAAGGATCCTCCACATCTTCTGCATTTTAGAAGAGACAAGCTTATGAACCTTTGGAACCAAGGAGAATTCAGAGTGCTAGGAAAGAAAAATCCCTAGGATCCGACTTTGTGTCACTTGATGACATTATATTTTTTATCGAAGGAACTAGAAAAGACATGTTGAAACAAATACCTGTGATATTTCAAGTAGAAGGAGATCCAAAGACCTTTAAAGATGTAATGTCTTCAAGAGATGATGCATTTTGGAAAAAGGCTATAAATGATGAAATGGAATCAATATTATCTAATAACTCCCGGGTTCTTATAAACACGCCTCGAGGATCTAAGCCTATCAATTGTAAATTGGTATTTAGAAGAAAATATAACACAGATGGAACGATTCAAACATTCATGTCTAGGTTAGTGGCTAAGGGTTTTAGACAAAAGGAAAGTATTGATTATTTTGATACATATGAACCTGTGGCAAGAATAACTTTCACAAAAGTGATGTGATCAAACCTGCTAGCGTGTCACAATAGCCCAGAACTGTAGCGATGTCAAGCAAAGTCGCCATCTTGATCCTTGAGCGAACTATTTGTGAATCTCACTCGAACAAATCCTTCAAATGGTATCATCGAATACATGGGAGAAATCCCTTAATGTCTTGCATGAATCCTTCGGAGGTGATCCAAGTAATCCCACATGCTAGTGAGACGACTCGTAAGATATATTGGTGTGACCTCAAACGTGATTAAGCTTAATTGAATGGAGATCAACGTGATGATTTTAGGTAGAAGAAGAAAAACGTGATTGCCTTCGGGTTGATAGAACGAGAACGTGACTTTGGGGATGCCTACGACCTAACCAAGAAGATAACCTCAACTTTCATAATTTAAGCCAAAACAAATATCAACTTTATTGAAGACAATACATCAGTATTTATAGAGAAAAGGAACACGAATAGGCTTGGACTAGCAACCACAATAAGTGGCACACCACACTCAAGCTTATCTACTTAAAATAATATCAAAATGCTAATTATGAAAACAATGTTAAAATAACCTCATAATAGCATAATATTAGAAACTCAGATAAGTGACACCGTGGTGGGCAAAGCAGGGAGCGCAGTGAGACACTAGCTCCATAGGGGTGCGCCACTAGGGTGCCAAGGACCGCGTCGTTGTGGCACGACACTAGAGTGCTAGGGACCGTGTCACTAGAGCGCGACGATGGAGCTCCATGGAGCGCATCGAGCGAGGGCGCTGGCGTTACCACATGTAGGTGATGATGCGTGTTGTGGCGCACATGATGGCTAGCGCTGGCAAGCGATGGCGTTGGCAGAGATCCATCAAACTCCCTTCTTAAAATCGAAGCGTCCTCAGTTCGTGGGCGTCGAAACGGTGGGAAACTAAAGGCGGCATGTGGAGTCACCTAAGTGGTCCAAGACTCGAAATGGGCCAACACCTTTTGGATCAAGCATGCACCGTCTCAAGGATGGAAAGCATGCGTGGAGTAGGTAACTCTAATCAAGTCAATTGGGTCATAGGGAACGTCACACTAGTCCAAATTTGCATGGCTACCTTATACAATGGTCTTTCACAACACAAGAGCCAAGTCTTAGAAGTTTACCCCAAAATTCAAAAATGCTATGCTAAAAAATTAGGGTAACGGCTACGTTTTGTGTTTTGGCAAGTGAAGAAACAACCAATTCAACTTCACCTTGTGCTTTTACGTATTGCAAGTTTCAAGCAAGGGCACAAGAATCTACTAGGCACCTCAGTCTGTACAACAAGTAATGCAAAAAAGAAGAAAATTTTCCAACAACTTTGATTTCCTTTCGAAGCCTTTTTCTGGTTGGACCAATGCTTCTATGGCCTTCCCTTTTGTTACTTAGACCAGGTATTTTTGGTACCAACCTTTTTTCCTCTTCTATTTTGATTTTTTTTAAGGCTTTGAACTGAATTACAACTCGCAAAGTGTCAACAACTTTGCTTGTAACCGAGAGCAATTTACACTTGAGTTTCAACACTTTTCTTGCGTTAAACCTTGGTGCTTTTCCCGTATCTTTATGTCCTTATTTTTCAACCTTACAATAAGCATAAAATGCAGGAAAAAAAGTTGAAATGTTGCAGCAAAGATGGTTTAAAGTCAGGTGAGGGTTGGCTATGCCAAGAGTTTTTACTAGCTCACAAGAGTTGAATGCAAGTGATTAATGAAGTGAGAGTTTAATTCAATGAAGCTAGTTACTTTAATATCAGTTCAAGGCACTCCAAAAGGTCTTCTTCAACCTTGGTTCAAAGGATCAACAAGCAACAATGGAAGGAGAAAAAATTAGATCAAGAACGAGGCCAACAAAGCAAGGAAAACTTTAGAAAAGCAAGTCCGATTTGGTTTCAACTTAAAAGGAACATGGTTTGAATGTCTTACCTTGTGTTGCTCTGATACCAATTGATGAAGGATCGCACCTCTTGATGCTCAGTTCAAGGCCAGATGGTCCAAGCTTTGCGTCTCCAAGATTAGGGCTCGGTTTATCCTTCTTTGAGTTGGTTTTTGGTGAAAGAAGTGGTGGTTGGATGTTGATGATGGAGAGTTCTTTTTGGGGTGGGTTTTCTGGAGTATTTTGATAACGGATAGGTGATCTAGACTAGAGTGGATATGACACACCACACAAGGCTAGAACAAGATGAAGATGGCTCGAGATATGACACACTCGGGGTACCTTGATCACGCTTGATATAACTCACAAGCAAGCTGCGTTTTCTGGAGAAAAACTCAAGTTTTCTTATTGTTTTTTATTCAAGTTGAAGTGCTTACAATGGAAGGATAATGCCCTATGTATAGGACCAAAACCGAACCCACAAAACCAACCCTTCAAGTGCCATAGGCTAGCTGAAGAGTTTTCCAATTAATCTAAGGAATTCAACTCGGAATGAGTTGAATTTTTGACATCTCTTACATAACAACATAATAAAGTCCTCATTAAAATATCATCCAAAAGGCACGAGCCAATTGGAAGATAGCCTTCTCGGCATTCCCTGAGTCTTAAGTCCCTCCATGAGCCTGATTTGGAGTCTAGATGATTGGGCTCAAGTGATCATACCGGGAGGTGGCTCAACGCCGTGACTAGGAGATGAAACCATAGCGGCGTTGGCAACTCTTGAGCGAGTAAGATGAGGACCGGGCACCGGTGCATTTCCCTCGGTATTCTTGGCTTGAGAGCTTGGAATTGGATCAATGGAGTTTGTAGATGAAGTATAGGTTGGAGTAAGTGAAGTTGGGCTCGAGGAAGAAGAGGAAGTGGCCCTAGGCACTGGTGCAGATGCGGCGGCACCGGCAACGGTGAGCACTTCATAATTGACCCTAGGCATAGTCACATCACTCCCCTTCTTGAAGGCGACGTCTTTCCTTTTTTAGGGGACGTAGATGACTGCATGAGCCGCACTCTGGTGGAAAAACCCTTGGTGATGCGCCCCTGCCCTCAATGACCGCCAAAGAGGAGGAGGAGTGATACGAATCGAAGGGTCGACTCGTCTCGCGCACGGATCTAGATCGAGCAATTCACCGGATCGCCAATGGGTTGTATTTGGGATAGATTTGGGACAAGTAACAAGGGTGACGTTGAGGCTTAAGGGAGGAGATGATCTCAACTGAGGCTTAAGCTTTAATTTCAACGTAATTAGAAATAAAGTACAAGGTGGCTACTTATAGCCAAAGAGCTCAGCCAAAACCCTAATGGGCTTGGGCCTTATTCTAACTAATGGGTCGGCCCTATTAAGCATAAGAGGAGCGCACACCCGAAATAGAAAATGCATAAAATAGAAAATGCTTAAAAAGGAAACATACAAAAACGAGAAATAACTAATAATAGGGAAATATATAATAACTATGCTAAGTCCGACTCCAGGGAGGACGCCATGGTCTTGGTCGTCCCTGGCTCTTAGTGGACCCTCTGATGGCGGGACAAGACCGCATCATTCTCCCTCCTTTAGAATCAAAGCGTCCCCGCTTCGAACATGTAAGCGCAAGGGTGAACAGTCGATCAACACATATAAAGGACCATATACATCAGAATGGTTGATGCGTAATGTCCATTGAAGGAGCCAAAATAAAATACTCACAAGTCGTGGGCACGGGAACGAGGGGAGGCACGTCTAACACCATGGGGACCATCGAAGTGGGTGCCGATATGATCAGAGGGGGCGGCCTGGTGGGCGCTGGCTCCGGAGGCACGCCGGTTAAAGTTGGAGTGATCTCAGGATCGGGTGCTGGTGCGGAAGCGGTTGGTGTGGTTGGCGTCGTAGCAGGGACGAACGCAACAGGGGGTACCGGAGCTGGGGGCAGGAGCACCGTGACGTGCGCTGGGGTGCGTTCAGGGAATCCCTCAGAAGAGCGCACAGGGGTACGTGCAAAGATGCGCTCAAGGTACTGTCTGGTCCGTTGCTTTGAGCGGGCGGCGTAGGCTACTGGATCAACACTCGGAGCAAAGTGTCGGGTCATAACATAAACAATTTGCTCCCAAGTGATGACGGGTTGCCAACCACGGGTCCGACGATAATCCTCCACACGAAACCACCAGTCAAGGGCATAGCCAGTGAGACAACTGATTGCGACGTCACACTACTCGTCTTGGTCATAGTCTCGTTGGCTAAAGTAGTAAGCCATGTGCCGGGACCACTCCAGGAACTCTCCTTCATATCCAGCAAAACGTCGACGACGCAAGGGGGTATCGGACGGGCGCCAATCTGAGAGTCGACATGCCATGTCGAATTTTGGCTGATTTCTTTTTTCTTTTGTATCAGCCCACAACTTTTTTTTTTTTTGTAACAACAACAGCCTTTTTTTTTTGTAACCCTAGGGCTGCTTGTGCAAGATGCCACTCAACACATACGCAGCACAGCAGGGGCAGTGGCGGCGGTTGGGCGTGGCCGACGGTGGGTCTGACGCCGGGAAGCCAGCGGTGGCGGGGTGGAGACGAAGGCGGCAGATCTGGTGGCGGGGTGGAGACGAAGGCGGCAGATCTGGTCGAGCGGGGGCGGAGTGGAGACGAAGGCGAAGTGAGGCCGACATTGGCGACGCAGATCGCAGCACAGCAGGGGCAGTGGCGGCGCCTGGGCGTGACCGGCGGTGGGAAGCGAGCGGCTGGAGCGACGGCTGGAGGCCACAGATCTGGCAGATTGGAGACGAAGAAGAGCGTCGTCGGGTCTGCCACTGTGAAGGCGGCGAGGCAGATCTGAGAATTCCTGGGCATTGGTCCGACTTGAAAAACTTCGTTCTCCCTGATCAGGAATCCAAATGCAATGATTCCAACTCGAGGAGTTAGATCTAGGAGTCTAGTTTGCCTCCTCCAAATTTCAGACCAAAATATTGAGTGAGCAGAAGGTTATGGCAATTCTTCTGAAGTGTCGCAGATCTGAGAAGACCGAGGGCGGCGCAGGAAGAATTCCTGGGCGTTGGTCCGTCTTATAAAAATTTGTTCTCCCTGCTCAGGAATCCAAATGCGATGATTCCAACTCGAGGAGTTAGATCTACGAGTCTAGTTTGCCTCCTCAAACTTTCGGACCAAAGTATTGAGTGAGCAGAAGGTTATGACAATTCTCCTGAGGTGTCGCAGATGGAGGTGTAGAGGACGAACTGGTTTGCTATGGCAGAGATAGCGACTTGGGTGGCTCGATCGACTGGCGCTCTGATACCAGTTGATACGAATCGAAGGGTCGACTCATCTCGCGCACGGTTCTAGATCGAGCAATTCACCGGGATCACCAATGGGTTGTGTTTGGGATAGATTTGGGACAAGTAACAAGGGTGACGTTGAGGCTTAAGGGAAGAGATGATCTCAACTGAGGCTTAAGCTTTAATTTCAACGTAATTAGAAATGAAGTACAAAGTGGCTACTTATAGCCAAAGAGCTCAACCAAAACCCTAATGGGCTTGGGCTTTATTCTAACTAATGGACCGGCCCTCTTAAGCATAAGAGAAGCGCACACCCGAAATAGAAAATGCATAAAATAGAAAATGATTAAAAAGGAAACATACTAAAACGATAAATAACTAATAATAGGGAAATATATAATAACTATGCTAAGTCCGACTCCAGGGAGGACGCCATGGTCTTGGTCGTCCCTGGCTCTTAGTGGACCCTCTGATGGCGGGACAGGACCGCATCAAGGAGGCTATGACCCTCAAGTCAGATGGCCCCGTGACTCGGGCTCGTGCCAAGGCAATCGCCTAATCCACGTAGTCCTTCATCGCCCGGGCCTTCGCCAACGCCAGCCACCATGACGCCGTCCTAGTGGCATTGCTCCTCGCATCGCTTGAGGCCCTGCCCATGCAGCCCGACGCCGCCTCGCCAGCGTCACCACTCATGGCCTAGTCAGTTCTTGGCCAGGCCCAGCGCCACCTGTGTCGGCGCCTCAACGCCGCGTCCACAATGTCTCGCCACCTTCCTTGAAGACCGGTGCCTATCTAGTAGTAGCTTTTGCATTTTGAGGTTTATTTGCTATTTTTGGGGCATGCCCTCCACTTATGTGAGTGGGCTAGCCCATGCACTGCCTCGGCCCATCCGAGCGCGTCCCCTTTCTAATGCCTTCTCAGCATCCTTGTAAACATTACGTTCAATTTTAATGCTAAGTATTGTGTTGAGTTTTATCTCCATCTCTCTCGTCTCTTCTTCTCCTTCTCACTTTAAATTTCTCAAAACTCACGTTCTACTCCACCTTCGTCGGGGCTCTCATTGAGTCTCATCTCCAACGCCGCTTGACGCCTCAAGCCCCTAGATCGGTCTCGCCGCCAACCCTTTGGCGACTCGCCCGCTCATCCCTCAACTTCACTCATGTCGCATTCGCTCCTTCGAAGCCACCCTCCGCCTCCTAAACCTCAAGATCCAAGAAAAGGCTCATTACTTGGTCTAGATCTGGCGCAAGAGGCATCCTTGACATCCATCCGAGGCCAAGGACGCATCAAGTTGGTATCAGAGCGCCTAGGACTAAGTAAGTCATTCTCTTCTCTTGAATTCAAGAAATACTCCACCTTCATCGGGGCTCTCATTGAGTCTCATCTCCAATGCCGCTTGACGCCTTAAGCCCCTGGATCGGTACCGCCGCCAACCCTTTGGCGACTCGCCCGCTCATCACTCAACTTTACTCCCGCTGCATTCGCTCCTTCGAAGCCACCTTCCGGCTCCTAAGCCTCAGGATCCAAGAGAAGGCTCATTACTTTGTCTAGATCCGGCACAAGAGGCATCCTTGACATCCATTCGAGGCCAATGATGCATCACTTGGGAACCTCTATTGGTATGTCACCCTTGATTTCCTGCAAAAAAAGTATAACCAAAGGAGGTAAACTAATCATGGTCTAAAAATTGAAAAGACACACTTTAGGTATAACAGGAAAACACGGGTTACATCCTAGAAAAATTAGGGTAACATCGTGTCGTCGCACTTGGAGCAATCGGTTCTCACAATGGCCTAGTGATGGAGTCGGGAAATGTGTGGTGTTGGGTGAGGGATGGGGCTAAGCTAAATCGATGTGCTAGGACTAGGCAGATTCATAGTCGCAGGTGCGCCAATGTGGGAGGCCATTACTAGGGCGAGCACTGCGATCATTGTTGGGACAAGCGCAACGGTATTCGCTGGACACAGTGCAACAATGGTCGTTGGAGCAAGTGAGACATTAGTCATTGGAGCGAGTGTGATGTTTGTCGCTGGAGCGAGTGTGACGTTTGTCGCTGGAGCGAGTGTGATGTTTGTCACTGGAGCGAGTGTGGCGGTGGTTGTTGGAGCAAGCATTGTGGGGAGAACTAGGGCACGCTCAATCTCGTACGCATGGGCTCACTCGTAGTTATTCGGGAAGAAACACCTCGTTAGGACATACACGAGGTGGTCCCAAGTAGAGATCGGACACAAACGCCATTCCTCACTCCCTTGTTTGAGTCGGAATAACCATGTGCTAACGTCGTGGGTGAAGTATCGGGTGACCTAAGCGACCTTATCGTCCTCCTCGTATTTGATATGATGCAAGGTAGAATGCAATATTAGTAGCCACTCAATGCACTTGCCGTAGTCATAGTCACTGGAAAAGGGCTCAATTTTGACCTTGAAGCCACAACGAGGTCACTAATCATAGTCAGCCAAAGTGATATCCGCGGTGCTCAGGAGCGTGGTAGTCAGGATCACGACGGTCGCACCGGTCTTGGGCAAGATAGTGGTCATAGATGTCGGGCACATCGTAGGCCATGTAGGCAGACCGGTATGCCTTTGACATGGTACTTATACAAACCGGAAGCACAAACGAGTATCAAACGCACCAAAGGAACCAAAACCAATGACCAAGCCAAGTCTGTGACTCAAAAGCAACCAAAAAGTTTCAACACTAGGAAGGCTTACTATATGGTTGTTCGTGAGGATGGAGTTGCTTGAACGGAAGGTAGACAAGCTAGAAAATAGCAAGCAATCAAAGCAAATAATTGTACTTTGCAATATAATTCCAGATGAAAATTTCCAGGACTTAGAAATTAATCTTCAGCAAAAGTTGCAAAAAAAAGTTGGTTCCTTTTGATTGTTGTTGCATTTTAGCCAATGGAGAGACAAGCTTAGTGGATCTAGTTGCACTAGCTTATGTCGTGCGTTTTTTTTCATTTCTTTATTTAAATTTGGGCAACAAGATATTTATTTGTTATTGATAAGAAAGAACACACATGATAAGATTTTAAGTGTGGAAAAAGAAAAAAAAAGATAAACATGCAACTAGATAAGGAAAAAATCAAGCAAGACAATTCTATCAATTAATGATTAAGAAATGAAAATAATCAAACAAGAAATAATAAAGCAAAGTTATCTACTTGAAAGATAAGAAGTTAATGCTATATATGGTAATGGATAAGATAAGGTATTAACATATATGGAAAGAATATTCTTTGGCAGAGTAATATCTAAACCTATTGGGTGATGGTTATGGTTTCGAAAACTGAAACGGTGTGTGGTGACACGAGGGGGGGGGGGTAGCATAGTCTTTGTTGGGCACACCACTACGCTGACAGGAAGCGCGACACTAGGACGCCAGGGAGCGCATGACACTAGGGCGTCAGGGAGCGCGTGACATTGTGTGGTGGGGTGGAGTGCGGCGGCGGGAGCGGCGTGGGTGGTGGAAAAAAATATAGGGGATAAGTTTGAGTACGAAAATTTTTAAGTTCACAAAAGAAACAAAGATTGAAACTTAGCTTGACGATGGCTCCGATACCAATTGATGTGATCGAATGCACTGGCGCATCACAATAGCCCAGAACCGTAGCGATGTCAAGCAAAGTCATCATCTTGATCCTTGAGTGAAAACTTCATGAATCTCACTGGAACAACGCCTTCGAATGGTGTCATGGAATCCTGGGGAGAAATCCATTGATGTCTTGCACGAATCCTTCAGACGCAAATCAAGTAATCCCACACATTAGTAAGACGACACGTAAGATAGATTGGCAGTACCTCAAACGTGATTGAGGTTAATTGAATGGAGATCAACGTGATGATCTTAGGTAGAAGAAGAGAAATGTGATTGCATGTGGGTTGATAGAACAAGAATGTAACTTTGGGGATGTATGCGGCCTAACCAATGAGATAACCTCAACTTTCAGAAATTAAGTCAAAACAAACATCAATTTTATTGAAGACAATACTTCAGTATTTATAGAGAAAAGGAACACGAATGGGCTTGGACTAGCAGCCCTTAACAAAGGGCACACCAGGCCCATGCTTATCTACTTAAAGTAATATCAAAACGCTATTATGGAAAATGCAAAATAAACTTAAAATAGCATATTATTAAAAACTTCGATAAGTGACACTAGGATGCACAACGCAGGGAGCGTAGCGCGACAACGGCCACATGGAGGCGTGCCACTGGAGTGTGTGGCTGGGACGCGACACTGGAATGCCAGAGAGCGCATTACTTGACGATGGAGGAGCGCGATAATGGAGGCTTCGCTGATAAAATATATTTCATACATATTTAGGACATGTATTTAGGCTATAGTTTAGGTTATTTCATGTTAATTACCTTGCAATTATAGCTAGTTGCATTGTTTTCCTTAGCATAGATGTCTACACAAGAATGTTGCATGTTTTAAGGTGATACAGTGGACATTGGAGTCATGTGATGGGTCATGGTAGGTGTGGGCATCGTTTGAGGAGTTATTTGGGTCGGATCCAGACAAGAACAAGCCTAGAAGAGGACCACACAGATGGATGAGCTGCCTTGCACTGTCGTATTCGAGAATATGCCCGTGCACTCAATCGCACAGGTCATGCAGTGAGAAATCACCGTCTCTCAAGAGCTGTCAATGATGCATGAAGGACGCCTTGGTTTGTGCACTCCAAGTGCACAGACCGTGCACCCGATTCTACAAAGAGGCACTCCATGCAGTGTGAACTGCACGATCCATCAAGTTGTCAGTGCACTCCAAGTGCGCGGACTATGCACATGCTAGTGTAACATGTAATAGTCCTTGCAGTGTCGTGTGTACATACCATGTCTTGGTATGTGTATTGCATTTTTTTTTTCAGATTAATGGGCTTCGACCCATGGCTATTTTTAGGCTGATTCGATACTTTTTTAGGGTGAATTTCTAGACAACCTTAGCTTTCTCCATTCTAGCCTTAATGTTTTCTAGGGGTCTTTGAAGATTTCAGACGATTTGAAGATTGTTTTGCTCGATCTCATTAAGTATTTTCTTCCTCTATTCTAGTTGAATGATTTCCTTTGTTCATATGATGTCTTTGATTGTTTCTCTAAGCATGTCTAGCTAATTCCATATTTATGGGGTTAGGTGATCCCAACAGTGTATAGGTAGACTTGAATTTGATATATGTCTGAATTGAAACCTAAAATTCAACCCTAAGGTTCCTAATGCAATTGATGAAAGTTTATTATAATTTTTTTTGGCTTGAGTATGATAGGAGATAACATTAATAGATAACTCAGATAAGGTATGAAACTGACAGAAGATTATTCTTATTAGACTAATAGGAATTGAACCTGAGTGTTATTTATCCAACAACAACTTAATTACTCTTATGGAACACTAAGCTATCATAGAAGTCCTAGGTTTGTCTGGACTTAGTGGAACATGACAACGAATGTTGAATCAGTTTATCCCTAGATTCTATGTGCCCAAAGGGTCTAGATTTGATTTGCTCCACATGACAACAATTGTTTGTTGGAATTTAGGCACATTTACTACTAGGTGACAGGAATTAGTAGATTACATTAAATATCTTACCTCCAAACGAGTTCCGACAATTTTCAGATAGACATTTAGTATGTTTAACAAGACATTGTTGTGGAGATCTCTGGTCCTATTAACTTTCCTCCATTTATTTACAATCATGTTTTGCATTCTTTGTTTGTTTCTTAGATATAGCCCATTGAAAGTCCCTTTTTTACGGCTTAGCTTAAGAATCATAGTTAACAATTTAAACTACATAGTCTTCTTGGGAACAATACTTGAAACCTACAACTGACCCCTAAGTTTAATGGTAGGTTTTGGTCCTATCATGTTTTTTGGCGCCGTTGACGGGGACTATTGTTAGTATAATTTGTTTTCCTCGAACTAGTTCAACTAAGTCTTTGTTTTTGTTTTATCTCGTTTAATTTGTCTTTGGTTTCAGGTTTGTTTCTTTCTAATGCGAAGAAACATGAGCGCTAATAATCTCAACGACTACGATCCCGAACATGTGCGTACTTTTCGCTTAAGAAGAAGGCGACAACACGAAGCTAGAAAACACGCAATGGCTGATGACCAATATCCGAACAATAATAATCTTGAAGTTAGGCCTCCACCTATAACGCGTGGTGATTATGTCATGCCAAATCACATTGGTCTTGTTTCTGGCGTGGTTCAACCTCCAGTAGATGCCCAAAAATTTGAGCTAAAACTTTCTCCAATCAGTTTGGAGCAATGTTGTTAAAATAGCTATCCGAGTCGTAGAATCGTACGATTCTATGATCCAAAGCATACAAAACGACTCAAATCGTACGTAAATAGTCGTATGTGGTAGAGTCGTACTAGGATCGTAATAGGATTGTTAGAATCAAGATTCTATGTAGAATCGTAAGATCCTAGGGAAACTTGTTTTTTTGCTTAAATTTCTCAAGTTTTTGGTTGTTCAATGAACTTGGGACAATTTTCCCATCTTAATGATAGAGTATTAGACTTATTAAGACATTTACTTAGCCCATTTACATACTTTTATCAATTTTAAGCAAAAAAAGTTAAAAAGGTTGAAACTGGTTTGTCCTAATGTGCAGATGATTGCTCATTGACGTAGAAAACCCTCTTCTTTCCACCAATGAGGGATTTTTCAATGTTTTTGGAAGGGATTAAAATGATGAGGATATACGTAATATACTTTTTTTTAAATTATTTCTTATTCATAAAGTGTTTAAGTTTTGCATCACATAATAATATTTTAAGTAATCTTATATTACTTAGTTTTTCAAGTAATCTTACATCACATAGTTATATTTGTGAAAACATCACATAGTTTTTATTAATAATCTTAGATCACATAGTTAATTATGAACATTAATTACGTATTTGTAATATTGAGTTGATAGTATATCTTAATGAGTTAGTAGTTACTTAGATTTTATGTGAAATGTGTTTGGACATTCTCTATAATGATAATTTTGCATCTCAGATCTTCCAACTAATACTAATTTGTTTTTATTCATTTATCAAGACTAAGATTTCACATTTTATTAATCAAGAGATGGAAGTGTTGGATCCAATAAAAATGAAGGCGTAAATAAATATGATATTAATGTTACGTCAGATGATGTGTTCATTGGTGAAGACAACATTTGAATTAATTGTGATGATTCTCCCTTCCTACAAAACTTTATTGTTTTGAAATGTAATCATTCTAGTATTACTACTTTATACTCGGTTTTGTGGTTGTTATGATGTAACTATGGAAACATTTATCATTTATGGATGATAATATGCGATAGTTGATGGTTAATGAGAATGTTTTTCTTTATATAACCTTAAATTTGAGTAATATATGACATAATTAAATTAGAATTGCTATAATTCATTGATTCGGTAGGATCTTACTATCCTACGATCCGATTTTACGATCCGATTATGCACCCCTCTTATGATATGATCCAAGAATCCCGATTTTAACAACATTGGTTTGGAGGTATGCTTTCTAAGAACCCCAACCAGCATCTGAATACTTTCCTGGAGATGATGGACACGATAAAGATTCATGAGGTATCTGAGGATGTGCTTCTACTACGCGATTTCTCATTCTCTCTACAAGACAGGGCCAAAAATTCGTTTGAGGCCCTTCCTCAAGGTTCCATAATGACTTGGAATGAGTTAGCCAAAGCCTTACTCAACAAATATTTCCCACCTAAGAAGACTATTGAGATGAGGAACCAAATTAGTGCTTTCCAGACGAAGGATGGAGAGTCTCTTTATGAAGAGTGGGAGAGATTCAAAGAGCTACTGATGTTGTGCCCTCATCATGGATATCCTAAGTGAGGCCTTCTTCATGTCTTCTACAGTGCTATTTGACAGTCCTACTAGACTAATCATTGATGCTTCAGTGGAGGTAGAATAATGAAATGGAAGTAGATGTTGCATGGGATTTGATTGAGAGTATTGCTCAACACTCTCAATATACAATAATGTTCGCTCTACTTCAAGTTCCAAGAGGTCAGCTGGGTTATGTGAGGTTGACGTTGAGACACACTGTAATGCTCAGATGGATGCTATGGCTCGGAAAATCAAGAGATTGAAATTTTTGTGGAAAAGTCTCAGACCCAAGGTGCAAGACAACCTATATAGGTTGTTTCTAGTGTAGCTTGTCAGTGTTGTGGGGAAGGTGATCATACTATGTCTTTTTGCCAGCTTTTTGTTGAACAGAATGAGTCTCAAGGAGAAGCGGATTACAAGAAGAACATATCTCCAGAGATCTCTTATAGATCAACGACTCCACCACTATGAAGTGGATGCTACACACTGACGGAGCCTCGAACCAGAACGATGTAGGACTATGGGTCGTCCTAAAATCACCATAGGAAAATAGGATAGCCCAATTTGTGCCGTGTGAATTCAAAGCAACAAACAGCGAGGCGGAATACAAAGCACTCATAACGGGGATCACGATCGCCAAAGAGACAGACGTAAAAAACTTGGAGGTAATCTGTGATTCCATGTTGATCGCGAACTACATTAATGGGACGAATGCAGCTCGAGACTCAAAGATGACAACTTACTTGGAAGTTGTCCGCGACATCATCAAATGTTTCGGCGCCTTTAGCATTAAACAAGTTCCCAGATATGCCAACACAGAAGAAAACGCGTTAGCCAACCTCGACTTAGTCATAGATCCAAGAGAATAAAAAAAATATTCCTTTCTTGCACATGGAAGTACCCACTATCGATAAGCTAGCCAATATGTCGCTCCCCTTGTAAGTCAGTTACTCTTATGAATCTGAATCATGGATCACACAACTTTATAATTTTCTTACACATGGTGAGCTGCCTCCCAACAAGACTGAAGCACGACGACTTTGTGCCAAAGCGTCCTCCTTCTCTCTCAAGGACGACATTCTACTCAAATGGTCAATTTCAGGATACTATCTAAGATGTCTTCGAGAAGACAAAGTCCAAACCGCATTGCACGAACTCTACGATGGGGAATGCGACATTCACTCTAAAGGATAAAACTTGGCGTTGTGCGCCCACACAATAGGGTACTATTGGCCTACCATGAAGAAGGATTTCTCCAACTACCCAAGAAAGTGTGATTCCTGTTAGAGACACGGCGTGGTGTCTCATCAACCATCCAAAGTTCCACATCCTATATTGTTACATGGCCTTTCATGAAGTGGGTGATGGATATCGTACGAATACTGCCAGTAGCTTCAGGTCAGCACGTCTTCATGCTCGACCATGATGGACTACTTCTCCAAGTGGATCGAAGCAGAGGCATTCAAAGAAATTAGAGACACACATGTAATCTCTTTCATTAAGAGAAACAACGTATGCAGATTTGGTGTCCTGGACACCATAGTTTGCGATAACGGGTTGCAGTTCATTAGCAACAGGATGTATGAATTCTGTCAAGAGCTAGGCATTAATTTGGTCACGTCGACACCCCATTACCCACAAGCTAATCGCCAAGCCGAATCTAGCAACAAAGTCATCATCAACAAGTTGAAGAAAAGGCTCAAGAAAGAAAAAGGCCTATGAGCAGACGAGTTGTCGTCCATCTTATGGTTCGATTACACAACTCCTAAAACCACAATAGGTAAAACACCTTTTATCTGGTATTTGGTAGTGAAGCCGTCTTGCATGTCGAAGTCCAAATTTCCACAGCAGACTACCACGACCTTTCTATTCCATTTGTCTGTAACAACGAGAAAGGCCCACGGCCGACTCTAACACATTGCATCGGAAGGAAAGGCCCACGACCTACCATCGGAAGATAACATGGGGAACGCCCTACACGATCCTTCCAGTAATACAACATTATCTCGCCGGCCCCCTTGCGGAATGCAACCTACTCGCTATACAAAGTTACAACTACTATAAACGCGATCACTATAATTCGCTCATGCGGCAACGCATCATCGAGCTACATTGTAGAGATCATATGTGTCCCCGCTGAGACAACCTCTATGGTTACTTTTGTCCATGTTGACGCAATCTTTATGATCAACTGCATCCCCGCTTACGCTACCTCTATGGTCACTCTCGTCTATGTCGACGCGATCTCTACAATCACCTGCGTCCCCACTGACGTGACCTCTATGGTCACTCTCATCCATGTCGATGCAATCTCTCCCATCACATGCATCCCTACTGACGCGACCTCTACAGTCACCCTTGTCCTTGTCGATGCGATCTCTATGATCACTTGCGTTTCCGCTGACGTGACCTCTATGGTCATTCTTGTCTCTATCGACGCGATCTCTGTGATCACATACGACCCTATCGACGCAACCTCTACGATCACTATCATCTCTATTGACATGATCATCTCCGCCTCCATTGGCGATATTATGTTGATCATCTTCACCTCTATTGCAAATATTATTTCAAATGTCTTTGCTTTTTTTGAGACTTCTAACTGACATATTCGTCATTATCATCATTGTCCTCGATAACGCAGTCACCACGACCTTTCTTGTCTTTATTTGACACGACTATGACTACCTCAGGTAACATGTCTATTGATTTCATATTAATTTCTCTAAGTGAAAAGATACTCATTATTGTCTTTGTCTCTCAAGGAACCTATTTTGCCACTCGGAAACCTTTGCTTTAGGTGATGTAATGCTTCTATTGCGTTATAAGAAATCACTTAGCATATCAAGATTGACAGTCCTCCTAGAGGCAACACGCTAAACACATAAGTCAAATGTGAAATTTCTTTGCCTAGACGACATGCTTATGTCTATGGCATCTTATTATTCAAGAAGTGTAGCGGATACTAAAGCATCATCCTTGATCATAGTGGTGCATATATTATTATTCATTCTCCGAAGCATACACCTTATTACATTACATGCCTTAAATAGCATACAAAGTATTTTACATGTTATTTTCGCTAGGTATGGCATTGATGTCTTCATAAGCACAATCTCCAACACGTCGATCTCATCGCCATCACCACGATTGCAGAGATGTCATCATGATTGGTTTCATCCTCTTTGGAATGTGACCATTAATTTTTGTTCCAACATGACCTAAAGGCATCAGTCTTTAAGAACCTGCAAAGGCAAGAAAGATATAAATGCAAGATATACAAAGATAAACAGGTCATGCAAAAGATCTTTGTAATACGTGTTCCCATGAACGGGGCAATAACAAATGTCTAACCACCACGAAGGGTGGGCCCAAATATCCATCCTACCCCCTATTGGTATCGGCTAACAACTAGTGTTCAAAATATCAACAACATCATTCAAGACGAGGTTGGAGGGTCCTGCATCTCTTCATCCACCAATGGTCCTATTTCCTCCTTATCAGCCTCATCGGCTCCCTTGATCTTCTTTGGAGTCATGTTGGGAAACAATGGAAGAGACGAATAGATGGAATGGAACTCTGCCGTCTTAGCCACGACATCCCATTCGACATGCTCCCCATCGGTTTAGTCCTTCATGGCTTCGACGTGAGCCAGCGATGAATGGCATGTGTCCGCTTCATCAAGCTCATTCTTCAGCCGATCATGCTCAGTCGGATTGAGTTGTCAAAATACATGTATATATATCATTAGCCCGAATCACGATTAATCCAAAACCAAAATTACCCGACCCAAAATCGATTTGATTTGCCCGATTGACAACCATAAGTTTGATCGAAATCCAAATTAACCCGACTGAAATTGACCGAATACCCGATCTCACCCGATAAACGAATATCCGATCCGATCCGACCCGACACGATATAGTCCAACTTGTTATAATATTGGACATTGGCTCGAATCCGAAATGACCCGACCCGACCCGCACGATCGACACCCCTAATAATGTCACTTGATAACCCTATCGACAAGATTGTCAAAACAAACGTGTCTTGCACCAAGGATAAAATAAACGCAATATCAATGAGTTTTACCTACCACTACATGGTGAGGGTCTCTTTGAACATCTCCACCGTGTTGACTCCTATGTAATGGTCCTTCACCTGGGGTGACTAGATGGTTTGCACTGATTGAAGAGCTTCATCTTGTGTGACCATCCTGGAGGCAAGCATTCACGAGAAGTCTGACACGTTCGAAGAAGACGACACCTTTTTTAGGACCATCTCATCTTGCTTATCTATAACAAGGGTGGTCTTTGGAACCTTGGGAAGGTCATGAGGGATCACGGTCGATGCAGCAGAAGAGGATCCCTCTCTAATTTGCTTCCTCTTCTTAGAAACAGTCTTCTCAATGGTAGAACCTCAAGGTCCAAATCTTGTCGCTACAAAATAAAAACACGATGACGAAAATTAGAACACGACATCATATGTAAGACACGATGCAAAATATTAATGTGTCAATAAAGCAAAATCTTAAAGACTTACACATTTTCGGGGAAGACGTCAATTTTGCTTCTCGACTAGGGGTTCCTCAAAGGCGACTTCAGTAAACATCATTTCTTGCGCAAAAAGAGCAAGGATTCGCTTGGTGGTCTCCTCCAATTCTTCTCTAGGGTAAATCTCCTCTTGGTTCGCTATCAACAAACAAGAGTGAGACTTGTATTAAAACACGACGAAGAAATAAAGAAAAATCTAAATGAAGTTTACCCTCTTTTTGCCATGAATGGCGTAAGAAGTCGCATTCCTGTCCCAACAAAGACTTCTTCACAAAGTAGAACCTGGCAAACTAGCCCCTATCATTCTTGGTCACGTCGATCACCAAACAAGGTTTTGCAGATCTCGACTTGCACATAACTATCCCTTGGCCGCATAGGGTGAGAGAGTAAGAGTAAAGAAGATCTTGTACAATGAAAGTAATGTTGTGGGTTTGAATGATCCAGTCGAGGGTAAGGAAGAGTATCTATGTTTGTGGAAGAACTTGGCCAACTCCAATCTCAAGGATGGATAGGAAAGATCAGATGAGAGGCAAAGAAGGATGACGATGACCAATCCTAAAGGTCATACATTGAAATCCAACTGCGACTATGGAAATCGACAAAGACAAACTCGTTCGTCACAATGACGACAACGCTATCGAGAAAACCCATAGCCCTAATGAAAGGGTAAGGATTAGTAATGGAATAGGCTTTTCTATAGTGAGGAGAGAGGATGTAAGTTGGGACAAACAGAGATTGTTCATTTTCGAATTGCTGAAATTCAGGCAAGGGGGATTTCTCGGAAGCAAAGGAATGAGTTAAAGCAAAGAAGATCAGTGAAGAGCAAAGAAGAATGAAGAAAGGAGACATAGGGAAAAGATGGAGGTTTACTAGTGGAACAATGCAATGGTGCATATGTGGGATGAAGAGAAAGCATGTCTTGCCTTAAATGGATGGAATGATTGCTCTGCAAATGATTTGAAAAATGTTTCAAAAGCAATTGTCGTTTTGAGTTCCAAGGGAAGCGTATTGAAAACGTTTCACACATTCGCTTGATTGTTCTGCAAAACGTCTTAGGGGTATTGTTAGGTCCCTCGGATTCCATCCACGTGGAGAATCTAGGAACGTCCAGATGCGTTACCCCAAATCGCCGCTGAGGAAGAATGCTCTGGAGACGATGATCAGAGAACGAAGCGGATAGAATGCGTCAGGCGATGCGTTCAGAGAAGATATTATTTCCATAAAAGTAGAGTCGCCTTATCCCGGATAAGCATGAGCTCGTCGATCTCTTAAACAAGGAAATATCTCAGTTAGAAAATATAAGTCTAGATGAGCCACCCATTGATGATTCCTTTCCTGATGACCATCTTTTCAAGATTACTGAGTAGCTACTTAGGCTTGCTAGTTCCAGGGTACCATGATATGCTGATTTTGTCAGTTATTTGGTTTACAATGAGGTATCTCCTAAATTAACTTTTTTGCAGTAGAAGAATTTCATGTATAATGTCGTACATTATCATTGGGATGAGCCTCTACTATTCAAGAGGTATGCATATGGGATCCTCGGACATTGTATTCTATAGGAGGAGGTATAAAGTGTTATCACTCATTGTCATTCTCTACCTTGTGGTCGCCATGCTAGCTCCTCTAAGACAACCTCAAAGATTTTGCAGTCGGACCTTAATTGTCCTACTATGTTCAAGGATGTACACCATTTCATTGCTTTTTGTGACGTATGTCAGCGTACAAGGTTCATTTCTATGAGGAATGAGATGCCTCTTAATAACATCAAGGAGGTCGAGATTTTTGATGTCAGGGGAGTTGATTTTATGGGACCTATTTGACCATCATGCAACCACAAGTTTATCTTGTTGGTGGTTGATTATGTGTCCAAGTTGGTTGAAGTTATTGCCTCTCCAAATTAATGACTCTAGAGTTGTATCCAAGTTCTTCAACAAGGAAATTTTTCATGATTTGGGACACCAAGAGTTGTGATTAGTGATGGAGGATCTCACTTCATTGAGAAGAAGTTTAAGGCATTGCTGAAGAAGTATGGAATCACTCACAAGGTTGTCACCCCCTACCATCCTCAAACAAGTGACCAAGTTGAAGTTTCTAAGAGGGAGATCAAGAGCATCTTGGAGAAGACTTTGTCTTAATCTCGAAAGTATTGGTCAATGAAGCTTGATGATGCTCTATGGGCCTATACGACTGCATTGGAGAAGGCACTACACCATTCAGGCTAGTGTATGGGAAGTCTTGTCACCTCCCTATGGAGTAGGAGCATAAGGCATATTGGGCAATTAAGTTGTTAGATTATGATATGAAAGAAGTTGGTGAGAAGAGAAGATTACAATTGTAGGAATTGGAAGAGTTGATATTAGATGCTTATGAGAATGTCAAGATCTACAAAGAGATGACTAAGAGATAACATGACAAGCATATTGTGCCAAGAGAGTTTCATGAAGGTCGTCTTGTCTTGTTATTAACTCTAGATTGAGGCTTTTTCCTGGCAAGCTGAGATCTAGATGGAGTGGCCCTTTTCAAGTGAGAAAAGTGTACCCTCATGGTGCAATTGATGTATGGAATGTAGAATGGGGCCAATTCAAAGTGAATGGACAACACTTACAAAAATACATAGCAGGAAATCCAATTGAGAAAGTTGCTTCCATCCAATTTCTTGATCCGAGTCCCTAATATGTTGTTGGAAGGTCAAGATAACCACTCAAAACAAGCGCTTCTTGGGAGGCAACCCAAGGTATGTCTTTCTTTCATTCTTTAAGGAAAAAATGATGGTTTACAGAACACTATACACAGACTGTGTGCAAAAATGCACGGCATGTACGTTATTTCATTGTTTACAAAAAGTGATGCATGGATCGTGTGTGAAAACGCATGGCCCGTGCATCATCTTGTTGTTTTCAGAATGTATTGCACGGCCTATGCACAAAATAACATTTTTTTCTGTCCCCTCTCTTTCTTTCATCTTTTTCTTTTCTCTCTTCCCCCTACACCCGATCCCCCTCTACTTCTTCTCCACACCACCTCCCCCAAACCCTCTCACCAAACCCTCACCGAGCCACCAAACCTTTGCGCACCACCGCACTAGCACCGATTTTCCACCCACTGCGAACGCCCCCCTTGATACGCTGTACTTTGTATAACGTAACTAGGAATTATTAGCATAGTTTAGGAGATGATTGGAGGCATTTTAGAGGCAATTTCGTGATTCGGAAGAGAAGAGTTGAAGTGAAGAAATATAGAGAATTTTAGAAGACTTAGAGCTGGAGCCTCGGATGCAGAAGAGAAGCTGAAGATTAAAGACAGGCGCTAATCTACGGCCGCGGAAATCACACCCGCGCTCGCAGATTCATCACTGGACGAGGAGCTTTTACAGAGGCCAAACCGCGACTGCGGACATTCTAGCCGCGGCCGCGGATCATGGGCCGGTTTTCCGTTTTTGTATTTTGTTACTAGACTTCTTATTATTATTATTATTATTATTAGGTGTTTAAGTTTTAGAAAAAACCTAGTTTGAGAGTTATTATTCAGTTTTGAGTTTTACGTTGCCTCTTTCTCTTAGTTTTTGCTTACAAACCATGAGAAGGAACTAAACACCTTTGTTTCGCTTGACGATTGAAGCCTTCAGTTGATTTGGTTATTCTCTTTGAACTTATCTTTATTGAATCTTGCTGATTTCGCTAGCCTGCGCAACTAGTTGATGTTAGTAATTTTCTATTGCTAGGATTTGGTTATTTCTGGTTGAAATTCCTTATCTAGAGTAGCAACCACAATTTACAGGAACTGGTTATGAATGTTTCTTGTGAAGAGAATTGATTGCATGTTGAATAATGACTGGTTGTTAAGTGTTCCATGTATCATGCTTAATTCCTATGCCTACTGTTGCTGTTAAATTCAATCTTGATGGTTTCTTGATTGTTTAATAGTTAGTATTTTCAGGGCTGGTTGACCTGTTAATATACATAAGATCGGAATAGGAACAACCATGGGATTGAATAAACTTGAGATAATCAATGATCAACCTATCATACTGAAGTGTGGATATCTGTTAGGTGAAGTGCCCTCACAATCATATTTACAACAATCTTAACCACTTTCTGCTTTAATTCATTAGTAATATTAGAAATCAAACAACAATACCCCCTAGTTCCTAGTTGGTAACTTGCTTTCTTACATAGAGATTGATCATTTGATTCCCTTGGGTTCGACCCTTACTTACCTGCTATACTTAGTTAGGTTTTTAGGGATTCTTTGATAGGCATAACGACTTTAGCCTAGTCAAATTTGGTGCCGTTGCCGGGGAATTTCAATTTTTTGTTTGTTTGTTTGTTTGTGTACCAACTGTTATGTGAACCTGCTTATGGTTCACACCCGTTCTACTGACATATATATTGCGAATCTTGATCCAAAAATCGAGCGAACGCTTCATAGCAATCGTAGGGTAAACAGATCACTCCAACCGCGCTTTGAGATGGCTAACCAGACGTTGAGATAGCTGACCGCGCCCAACTTAGCGCAGCAACCGCTTGCTGTGCAGTTTCCTGCTTTGGCTGAAGGAGTGAACTTTGAATTGAAATCTGGTTTGATTCACTTGCTCCCATCGTTCCATGGTCTGAATGGAGATGATCCCAACAAGCATCTTGTTGAATTTCATGCCGTCTGCACGAGCATGAAACCTACTGGAGTTACTGAGGACCAGATCAAGCTGAGGTCCTTTCCTTTCTCTTTGAAGGATGCGGCCAAGGATTGGTTCTACTATTTGGCCCCTGGCAGTATTGATACTTGGGCAAAGATGAAGCAGGCCTTCTTAGAAAAATACTTTCCTGCTACGAAGTTGAACAGCCTGAAGAAGAGCATAAGTAATATTGAGCAACAGGCTGGTGAATCTTTGTATGAGTATTATGAGTGCTTCAAGAGGCTATGCTCAAGTTGCCCATATCACGGTTACTCTAACCAGGACTTGATTCTCTACTTATATGGTGGTCTGATGGATGATGAGCGTCGAATTGTGGATGCTGCTTGTGGCGGTAACATTCTCAATAAGATGACAGTTGTAGCCTTTGAGTTGTTTTCTGAGCTCTTAGAAGGGTCAAGACAATTCAATAGGAAGACAAATGCTCGTGGAGTGAGTGCTGCTGATTCCTCACCATCCGCTCTACTTTCTGAGATGGCTGAGATGAAGGACATGATGAAGAGGTTCATGCTGAAAAGAACCCCTCAACAAGTCAATGCTTGTGGAATTTGTGCTGATGCATACCATGCTACGGATGCTTATCCATAACTTCAAGAGCCTAAAGCTGAAGTTAATGATGTGGGAGGTTTCGGTCCTCCAAGACCTCGTTATGACCCATACTCCAACACATACAATCCAGGGTGGAGAGATCACCCAAACTTGAGATATAGGAATCCACAAAACGCTCAGCAATTTCCGCAGTGACAACAATTTCAACCACAAGGAGCTCAGCCTAGACCCCCATTCAAACCAAGACCACAGGGACAAAATCCAAGTCGCCCTATGTCCGCTGAAGATATGATCAGGTCTCTTGCCCAGAACGTTTCATCGATACAAAATACTATGGTTCAACAAAATCAGGAGACTAAATCAAGCATTCAAAATCGTGAGAATCAGGTTGGACAAATCGCTCAAGCTTTGAGCAAGTTGGAGGCAAAGGATTTGGGGAAACTACCATCTCAAATGGTAGTGAACCCGAGAGAGAATGTCAGTGCGGTGACACTGAGAAGCGGTAAACAGCTGAATGTCGCTCCCTTAGCTGAAAGGGGCAAACCACTGGAAGAGACAGATGCTGAAAAGGGAGTCAAAACTGCAGAAGCTGAACAGAGCGCAAAACCGCGACCGTGGGTGGAAAACCGCAACCTCGGATTGATGTCAGAAACCTTGCTGCAGGAAGACAAAAATCTGGAACAAGAGCATCGTCAAAATCCACAACCGCGGATTTTCCACTGGAAGTCCAGAAATTACAGAAGCCGATCCGCAACCGCGGGTCCCAAACCACAACCGCGGATTTCCTGCTGACGTCCAGGACGACTATGTGCGTCCGAATTTTCCTCCCCTCGGCTCTTAGAAGCCACTTGCGCCATTCCCTGAGGCGTTGAAGGACACTAGAAGGCCGGTGAACGACAAGGAGATCTTCGAAACCTTCAGTATATGCGAGGTGAACATTCCCTTACTCAAACTTGTTAAGAGTATTCCTCGCTATGCTAATTTCTGAAAGAACTGTGTACCATCAAAAGAAATCAGAAATTGAAGGGAAAGCAAAAGATTAAGGTAAGCGAACATGTCTCTACTGTATTTCAAAGGCGTATGCCTAATAAGTGTGGTGATCCTGGCATGTTTAGTATTCCATGCGTAATAGGTGATACTAAATTTGAAAAAGCTATGCTAGATCTAGGTGCATCTATAAACGTCTTGCCTTATTCCTTGTATGAATCATTAGGCTTAGGACCATTGCATGAAACAAGAATAGTTGTTCAATTGGCTGATAGATCTAATGTATACCCGAAAGGGGTAGTTGAGGATATTCTTGTAATGGTTGATAATCTAATTTTTCCTGTGGACTTCTTTGTGTTGGATATGGACCATGATAAGCATGCAACCCCTATATTGTTAGGTAGGCCATTTGTGAAAACAGCCCGCATAAAGATTGATGTAAGCAGTGGAACCCTTACTATGGAATTCGATGGAGAGAAGGTGGAATACAATATCTATGATGCTATGAAACACCCCATTGATGATCATTCTCTGTGTTTTATTGATGTGATAAATCCTATTGTACAAAATGTCTTTGATATTACTTATTCGGATGAGTTGCAATCTATCTTAGAGAATGAGATAGTAGATCCACATGTAGATTTTGCTTTATCTACTAACCTGTAGGAAATTGTGGCTCAATTGGATGCCTATGGTAAGCTTCCTCTCAATCCTTTGGGCGTTGGCCCCATTCCACTAATAGTGCCAAGCGAGAAGCTTTTGCCTTCTATTGTGCAGGCACCATAGATTGAACTTAAGCAGCTGCCAGACCACCTCAAGTATGCCTTCCTTGGAAAGGATGACATACTACCGGTCATTATCTCTATCAAGCTTTCCAAAGACCAAGAGGAGAAATAGGTGGTAGTGCTCAAGGAGCACAAGACAACTTTGGGATGGACCATTGCCGACATCAAGGGGATTAGTCCCACCACATGTATGCATAGGATTTTGTTGGAAGGAGAAGCTAAGCCATCTAGGCAGCCGCAGAGAAGACTTAACCCACCAATGATGGAGGTGGTGAAGAAGAAGGTATTGAATCTCTTACAAGCAGGTATGATTTACCCTATTTCTGATAGTAAATGGGTGAGTCCTACGCAGGTTGTTCCTAAGAAGGGAGGCATCACAGTCATCGAGAATCAGCAAGGAGAATTGATTCCTACCCGAGTGCAAACATGATGGAGGGTATCCATTGATTACCGTAAGCTGAACGCGGTAACTAGAAAGGATCACTTTCCTTTACCCTTTCTTGATCAAATGCTTGAGCGACTTGCTGGTCGCCGCTATTACTATTTTTTTGGATGGATACTTAGGTTATTTTCAAGTGGCCATAGCGCCAGAGGATCAAGAGAAGATGACATTTACATGTATTTTTGGTACATTTGCATACCGCATGATGCCATTTGGGTTGTATAAAGCACCTGGGACTTTTCAGAGATGTATGGTAAGCATTTTTTCTGAGTATGTGGAACATTTTATTGAGATATTTATGGATCATTTCACAGTTCATGGTGATAGCTTTGATGCATGTTTAGACCATTTATCACTTGTGCTTAAAAGATGTGTAGAAACCAACTTGGTTCTTAATTATGAAAAGTGACATTTTATGGTCGAACAGGGTATTGTGCTAGGACATATAGTATCATCTAAGGGTATTGAGGTCGATAAGGCGAAGATTGATATAATTCAGTCTTTGCCTTATCCTACTAATGTGCGTGAACTGCGTTCTTTTCTCGGCCTTGCAGGTTCCTACCGCAGGTTTATTAAAGACTTTTTCAAGATCTCATCACCCCTATGTGAACTGCTGAAGAAGGAGGTGAATTTTGAGCTTAGTAATGAGTGCAAGAAGGCGTTTGATGAGTGAAGGCTTGCCTCACTAGTGCACCAATTATTCAGGAACCGGATTGGTCTCACCCTTTTGAGATTATGTGTGATGCTAGTGACTATGTTGTTGGAGCGGTTCTTGGGCAGAAAGAAGCAAGAGCTTCTCATGTGATTCACTATGCCTCCATGACTTTGAATGGAGCACAGCGGAACTACTCCACCACCAAAAAGGAATTGCTAGCTATTATGTTCACCTTGGAGAAATTTAGGCAATACTTACTTGGCACCAAGGTGATTATCTACACAGATCATGCAGCCCTTCATTATCTATTGACGAAGAAAGAAGCCAAACCAAGATTGATTCGATGGATTTTGCTGCTGAGTGAGTTCGATGTGGAGATTAGAGACAACAAGGGAGCTGAGAATTTGGTGGCAGATCACCTGAGCAGACTTGTGCATGAAGAAGACAAGCCCGAGACGCAGACACAGATTCAGGGTAATTTTCCTAACGACACCCTCTTCCGAGTCGCTGTAGAAGCAAATCCGCGACCGCGGGTCCCAATCCGCGATCGCGGATTCGTGTCAGAAGAAGTTGTCAGCAGCGGGTCGCCTACATAAGCAAATCCGCGACTACGGACCATTTTCTACGACCGCGGATTGGCCCATGGAGAATCTGTCTGCAGCGTTATTTCTACAGAAGAAAATCCGCGACTGCGGGTCCCGATCCGCGATCGCGGATTGGCCTCTAACTTGATTTCCGGGTTTGGTTCGGAAGAGATGCTGCTCGAGCTACGCACACTCAAGCCATGGTACGCCCATCTGGTGAACTTCCTCGTTTTAGGAAATTCCCGCCTAATTATTGAAAGGCACAAAAGGATAAGGTGCGGCGTGAGTCTAGATTCTATGTGTGGGATGACCCTTATCTATGGAAGCACTGTGTTGATCAGGTAATCCGTCGATGTCTTTTGGATAATGAGGTATAATTTGTCTTAACTTTTTGTTAGGGCGTCGCACCTATGCAGGTTGAGGAACCTGCTGACTTTGCTGATCGGCGGTTTGAGGCTGGTACTTCTAGTGGCGTTGCTGCTTATTCTGAGGATGAGTCATGGCAGGACCAGATGCTCGCCCAAATGACTCGTCTTTCCATTCGGTAGGATGAGTTATTCGCCCAGCACATCCACTTTGCTATGGAGCAGGCTGCTATGGCGTCTACTCTACAGGACTTCGGTCGGGATATGAGGTACATGCAAGACCATTTTGACGGTCGCCTGACCGACATGGTGGGCCAGCTTGCTGAGATGCAACGCCAGCAGGAGGAGTACTACCGGCGCACTGGTCCCTTTACCTTTCCACCACCACAGTGAGTATATTTCTTCATTCCCCTCTATTATTATGTCTTTCTTACATTGAGGACAATGTGATCTTTAAGTTTGGGGGAGGAGTTTATACCTACTAGCTATCCGTTTGTAAATATTTCTGTATTGCAGTTCGTTTTTATTTCAAAAAAAAAAAGAAAAAAAAAAGAAAATCTTAGGCTAAGTCGAAAACCTGAAAAGGCGGCTTAGGCAATAAGCAGGTGGCCCGGACCAGCATTAGGCTGGGGTAAAAAGAGGTCAAGAGTGATGTGAGTTTTGTGAGCCCATCTAGAAAAATGAAATGAGTGGTTAGGTGAAAATCCGAAAGGGCGCCTAAGCAGAATGAGTGAAATGAAAAGAGAGATTTTAGGATTCATTATTTGCTTGGCGTGGCGACATAAGAAGAGGAGTATAAGAGGATTTGGGTAGGCCACCCGGAAGTCATAAGGAGTTAGATTGGGTTAGGATTAGATTGTCGCAGTTACTCTGTGGTGTTCGGGTTGTGCTGATGATGTACTGTAGTTGCTAGGTTCAAATTCGTGTATGCTTCCTGAGACCTTTGTACATTATTTTGGAGGAGTATGTTTTCATTAGCTTACTCGAGGACGAGCAAGGTCTAAGTATGGGGAAATTTGATACGTTGTACTTTGTATAGCATAACTAGGAATTATTAGCATAGTTTAGGAGATGATTGGAGGCGCTTTAGAGGCAATTCGGTGATTCAGAAGAGAAGAGTTAAAGTGAAGAAATATAGAGAATTTTAGAAGACTTGGAGCTGGAGCCTCGGATGCAGAAGAGAAGCTGAATATTAAAGACAGACGCTAATCGGCGGCCACAAAAATCACACCCGCGCCCGTGGATTCATCACTAGACGAGGAGCTTTTATAGAGGCCAATCCGCGACCGCGGATGTTCTAGCCGCGGCCGCGGATCATGGGCCGGTTTTCCGTTTTTGTATTTTGTTTCTAGATCTATTATTATTATTATTAGGTGTTTAAGTTTTAGAAAACACCTAGTTTGAGAGTTATTATTAAGTTTTGAGTTTTACGCTGCCTCTTTCTCTTAGTTTTTGCTTACAAACCATGAGAAGGAACTAATCACCTTTGTTTTGCCTGACGATTGAAGCCTTCAGTTGATTTGGTTGTGAGATTATAACTCTTGTTCTATTTCCTTTGGGTTGTATTAATTCTCTTTGAACTTATCTTTATTGAATCTTGCTGATTTCGCTAGCCTGCGCAACTAGTTGATGTTAGTAATTTTTTATTGCTAGGATTTGGTTATTTTTGGTTGAAATTCCTTATCTAGAGTAGCAACCACAATTTACAGGAACTGGTTGTGAATGTTTATTGTGAAGAGAATTGATTGCATGTTGAATACTGACTGGTTGTTAAGTGTTGCATGTATCCTGCTTAATTCCTATGCCTACTGCTACTGTTAAATTGAATCTTGATGGTTTCTTGATTGTTTAATAGTTAGTATTTTCAGGGCTGGTTGGCCTGTTAATATACATAAGATCGGCATAGGAACAGCCATAGGATTGAATGAACTTGAGATAATCAATGATCAACCTATCATACTGAAGTGTGGATATCTGTTAGGTGAAGCACCCTCACAATCATATTTACAACAATCTTAACCACTTTATGCTTTATTTCATTAGTAATATTAAAAATCAAACAACAATACCCCCCCTAGTTCCTAGTTGGTATATTGCTTTCTTACATAGAGATAGATCATTTGATTCCCTTGGGTTCGACCCTTACTTGCCTGCTATACTTAGTTAGGTTTTTAGGGATTCTTTGATAGGCATAACGATTTTAGCCTAGTCACCCCTCATGCCTACTATGCACCGTGCGCCCACCTGTTGTTGTCAGCTCCCAGGCCGAGCCAGAACCGCACCCGCACTGCTAAACCGAGCCACCCTAGCCCCGATTTGCTATTGTGCGCACCACCTCAAGCCCCACCAATCAAATCCGCCCCGATAAGTGAAGGTACCCTCCTCCCCTTACTTTATCAATCTTGTTTGTTTATTTGGGTATTAACCAATTTTTTATGTTTTGGATGATTTCATTTCGCGCGGAAAAATTTGATCTGGTGTACTTGTCTACTCTTTTGTCGTTTTCCCGAGTTTCTGATATCATCCATACTTAATTCATTAGTTATTCTAGGCCCTTGACAGGATTTGTGTTCTTATTTACTACTTCAGTTAGGCCTTGGCGGGAATCTAGTATTTAATCGTTCACTACTTAGGCCCTTGGTGGGATAGCTTACTTTTGTTTTTTCTCTTGTTCGTACATGTTTTCCTTCGATTTTGTTTCATCAACATGCCTCCTTTTTGTCGTGTTGCTACTGTTCTGATCGCTACTCAGCCTGCCATCGATAATGTTGTCCTTGCCCATAGAAGTCAAGAGGAAAACTATAACAATCTGTTAGGCCTAGAATGGAAGAGCACACGTTGGTTGGACTACAGTAACATGGTCAACATTAGACTGATGAGTGAGCTCCCTAATCTGGCCACTCGTATTGGGCTGGATGACTTTTTGTTGATGAATGAGACATCTTATAAGTACCTCATCCTTGAGCTCATTAGTTCTCTGTGGGAAAATTTTGACATGGAGGACCTCGACGGTAGGACCCTAAAGTTTTGAGTGGGGAATGAGTGAAGATACTTGAACCTCCTTGAGTTTAATGATATTTATTGCTTTCCCACTCAAGGGCGTAGTGTTGACTCGCAAAAGTGGATAAGAATGACTTCTGGTTGCGGATCAAAAGGAAAGCAAGATTTCAGGGCTAGTGCTCTAAGGCTAAGAACATTGTGAACCCTGTCTTCCGGGTCATGTCAAACTACATTATGGTGACCATTTTCTCCCGCGAGGATAGCACCGACAAGGTGCGGTGCAGTGAACTGATGATCTTGAGACCAGGACTGAAGGGAAGCAGGTTAACTTGGGATATCAGCTAGACCTACAACTAGCCAAGATGTCCACCAAGACAAAAGATGGAATCTGTATTGGTGGCATGGTCACACCTTTGGCCCGCAACTTTGGCATTGACCTGAACCACTACTTTCCTACCCTGAAAGTCGCATTGATCGATCTCTCTTATATGTGTTCGTGCAAAATGATCAAAGGGCAGAACAAATTGTGCTTTAACGCCACCCGGGACAAACATCCAGACCCCGCTCGTAAGCGAAGAGGTGAATTGGTACTAGTCTTGAATTGGAAGACTACCACCTCCCCGAGGTCGGGATGGGGACATCAAAGATGATGATGATGATGATGAGCGAGCTCTTGTGTAGCCCGCTGCACCCTAGATTAAGCATCCTCGACACTTCGAGCATGGTGATCCTTCTACTGCTGTAGATCCCATATCATATGGCTACCGTTTCCCTAGTTTAGAGCACTATGTTGACGCTTTAAAGGATATACACTCCAGATGTATTGTAAGATGTTTGAGTATCCCTGCGTCCCGAACACCCCATACCCACCACCATTGTCGTAGTAGACTTGTGATGTGACCACATGTATATGTTTTCCTCGTCTTGAAGCCCCATTGTGCCTAAATAGCCTTTTCTTGGAAACTCCACAAAAGCATCCCTAGCCTAGTTATTTCTACTACCCATCCGAGGATTAAGACCGACGATTAGATTTGCTTGAGTATATGTGAGCCAAGCTTAGGGGAGGTACATGTGTTGGTTGTCTTTTTGTTGTTCCTTTGTTCAAGAAAATAAAAGAAAAAACTGGTGGCTCATCTTGAGTGCACTCTAACTGAAGAAAAATAATAGAAAAAATAGAAGAAGAAAGAAGAAGAAAAAAGCGTGGATTAGAATAATAAGGCATTGTTATATTGTTGTAAAAGTTGGATTATGGGATCTCTTAAGCTTGGTGTCATCTAGGTAAGCTCCTTTTCCCCGGACTTAGCACCACTGATAAGCACTACTTTATAGGGCTTAACTAAGAGTTATTAGAGGGTTTTATTGGTGCCATTCAGGTAGATTTAGACACATTCTTGTGCATGGCGTTTGGGGGCGATGTTTGGTGTTTTTGGAGGTGTTTGAGCTATTTTGGATATCATAGGAGACACTGAGGAAGGAAGCCACCAAAAGAAGACGCCAAGGAAGTGAAGTTGAGAGGTTAGGAGGCGAAGCCAAGGAGTGAAGGCCGAGCATTAACCGCGACCGCGGGCAGGTGCCACGATCGCGGTTCCTCGGGCAAGTCGAGAGTTTTCCGCAAGCGCGGAGGAATGTGAAGAGCGCGGAGCCACAAGAGGCCGCGATCGCGGTAAATGGGCCGCGATCGCGGGTGTCGACGCTGGAAGTTCTGACTTTTCCCGAGTCTATCTTTTCTAATTTCTTTTCTTATTTTTTCATTTTATTTCGTTTCTTTTCTTATTGGGCTAGGTCATTTGTTAGAGGCCATATATATACTCTCTTTAGAATTAGGTTAAAAAAAGGGAGTTTTTCCAAGTTCTAGTTTTTGCAATTTCAATTCATCGTTGCCACTTTTCATACTTTTGGAGTTCATCATGTTTATGAGGAGCTAAGCCTCTTTTGCTTAGTCCGGTAATGGAAGCATAAGTTTATTCATCTGGTTGTGAAATTTTGTTCCTATCTATCTTATCCTATTGAGTTATATATTTTCTCTTGAGCAAATTCTTATTTGGATGTTTGTTGGTTTATCTAGATTGATCACCTAGGTTTATTGATTTCATTCATATTGCTAATACTAGGGAACTGTTGGGCTAACGCTCTAGTTCGAGTAGCGAGCATAGATTCTTATCTGCCACTGTGGAATTTATCTATGTAGGGAATTGATTACATGTTGAATGCTTCTGGTTCAGGTGTTATGTGTATCCTGGTTAGTTCTTATGTCCATTGCTCCCTTTGGGTTGAATCACTAGTGGTGCTAGGGTTATTCATTGGTAAGGGTTCTTAGGGATGGTTTCCCTATTAATCTACACAAGATCAGGACAGGAATAACCGAATAGGAAGATAGGGCATAATCAAGGAACAACCTTTGAATGACTTATGTGGACATTACTTGGCTAAGTGTTTTCTCTCTTTGATATTTTCATCATATACTTTGTTGTGTTTGACTTAATTGTGACCAATCAACCTACAATCCCCCCCTTTAGTGACATTGCATGCAACCACCATTAGTTTCGCTCCTTCCCTGTGGGATCGACCTTTGCTTATTGACTATACTAGTTTATTTGTGAGATTTTATATTTGACAGCTAGGAACGACAGCACGTCAACCACATGGCCCTAATTTATCCACACCTTGCTTTTACATCTTAGCCCTATTACAACGTAATAAAGACCTCATGACTCTTGTGGTGTATATTTAGGACACTGATGCAAGCATATGCTAGTTTAGCATCCAAAGTTGAGAATTGAGTGAAACACTAACCTAGACACTTGATTGTGACTGACTTTATTCTTTTGTCCTTGTGAGTTATGGAGTGGAGATACTAACTACATCTCTTTCATGGTCGAAATGCATAATATGATTGTGCTTGCTTGATACTTAGATTCTTATAATCATTGTTTACTTGTCACTTGGGTAAAAACAACCTTTGCGTGTTTTGTGGATTCATTATTCTTGTCCTTGCTTGGGGATAGTAATGGGTTAAATTTGGGGAAATATAATAACATCGATTTTATACATATTTAGGACATGCATTTAGGCTATAGTTTAGGTTATTTCATGTTTATTGACTTGCATTTATAGCTAGTTACATCGCTTTCTTTAGTATAGATGTGTCTACACTTGCATGTTTTCAGGTGATACAGTGGACATTGGAGTCATGTGATGGGTCATGGTAGGAGTAGACATCATTGGAGGAGTTATTCAGGACGGATCAAGACAAGAACGAGCCAAGAAGATGACCACACAGACGGAGGAGCTGCCTTGCATGGTGGTATGCACGGAATAGAGAGATGCATGGAGGAGAATATGCTCGTGCACTCAATCGCACGGTCCGTGCATCAAGAAATCACCATCTCCCGGAAGCTGTCAAGGATCCACGAAGGATGCCTTGGTTCGTGCACCAGATATTGCAAAGAGGCAGTCTGTGCAGTGTAAATTGCACGGTTCATAAAGTGGTTTGTGCACTCCAAGTGCACGGACCATGCACATGCTACTGTAACATGTAGTTGTCTGTAAAGTGTCATGTGCACGGACCATGTCTTGGTTCGTGCACCATGTGTTTTTTCCGGATTAATGGGCTTTGGCCCTGGCTATTTTTAGAAGCCTTAAATACTTTTATAGGGTGAATTTTTAGACGACCGTAGATTTCGCCGTTCCAGCCTTAGAGTGTTTTTGGAGTTCTTTGAAGATTTCAGACGAATTGAAGATTGTTTTGTTGGATCTGATCAAGTATTTTCTTCCTCTAATCTAGTTGAATGATTTCTTTTGTTCATATGATGTATTTTATTGTTTCTCTAAGCATGTCTAGCTAATTCAATATTTCTAAGATTGAGGTGATTCCAACAATATGTAGGTAGACTTGAATGTGATATGTGTCTGAATTGAAAACTGAAACTTTGTTTGATTCAATCCTAGGGGTCCTAATGCAATTGATGAAAGTTAATTAGATTTATATTAGGTTTGAGACCGACATGAGATAACCTTAATAGATAACTCAGACAAGGTCGGAAACCGACAAGAGATTATTCTTATCAGACTACCAGTATTTGAACATGAGTGTTATTTATGCCCCAACAAATTGATTACTCTTGTGGAATGTTAGACCGTGAATTATTCAGATTGGGCCGGCCCACGAACGATTAGGCAAGAAGGCTCATGGCGGAGTAGGAACCTGATCTGACTTCCTTGAAGACTCCGTCCAACGTCCACTTCAGGCTTGTTGTAACGCCTTCCGAAAATCAAGGGGATGATCGGATCTTCTAACGGCCATTTCTCACCAAGATCTCAACTTAAGTTTCTTATTTTAAATAGATCCTCAATAAGCGCATTGTAATCGATCTCTTACTACTGCATTTACTAGCATTTGAAGCTTTCATTGTAATTTGAAGCACGATCTTTCTAAGCAAGGCAGAGTCCGATTGTTCTAAGCATCCATTCGACATTAGTCATCCTCGTTCGACCCACTGCAATCCTTTGTAGCTAAGCTTTATTATTACTATTTTGTCTCATCATTTTGATTCTCTGATTTATTTGAAGTTATAATTTGATTCGTTCGACTAATAGCACCACATCGAAGGCAATTTAGGTTTGATATCTTTTTGCCCAAAACATGGAACACTAAGATATCATAGAAATTCTAGGTTTATTTGGACTTAGCGGAACGCGACAACGAAAGTTGATTTATTATATCCCTAGATTCTAAGTGCCCAAAGGATCTAGATTTGATCAACTCTACGTGACAACGATTATTAGTTGGAATTTATGCACGTTTACTATCATTTGACACGTTTACTATCTAGTAAGTTTACCATCTAGTAAGTTTACCAAGACATTATTGTGGAGATCTCTGGTCCTAGAAGTTTCCCTCCATTGATTTACAATCATCTTTTGCATTCTTTGTTTGTTTCATAGATATAGCCCATTAAAACTCCCTTTTTTTACAGCTTAGCTTACTAGTGATAGTTACAGTTGATACTACATAGTCCTCATGGTCCTATCAGTCACTAGAGCGTGTTGAGTGGGTGCGCAAGTGTTGCCACCTGTGGGCGATGGTGAGCGTTATGGCACACACGATTGCCAATGTCGGCATTATCAGGGATCCATCAAAAAGTACTTCTCACTTTGGCTTTGTTATATAAGTTGGAAGTACATCAAATGGATGCCAAAACTGCATTTCGAAATAGGGATTTAGATGAAGTTTATTTGGAGCACCCAGAAGGATTTATAATGCCTAGAAATGAAAAGAGTTCAAGATTGGTTGAGTCACAAGCTCCTAAGAAAGGAGAGAAGTTTGATTGTGTTATTTTGTCTTTTGGTTTCCAACATAATGGTGTTGATCAATGTGCTTACATAAAATTCATTATTGAATATAGTGTAACTGTTTGTCTTTATATAGATGATATGTTGATCGTTGGCATTAACATGAAATGTGTGATTAAAACCAAAGAATACCTGAAATCCCAATTCAAGATGGAGTATTTAGGTGAAGTGGATACTATTCTAAGTATTAACATACTTTAAAAAAATGGGGGACTTTACTTTTATCTCAATCACATTATATACAATAGATGCTAGATAAATTCGAGCATCTAGAGATTGAGGAAGCAGATACATCTTATGATGTTTCTTGTAAGTTGTCAAAGAATATATACAAGAAGATCAACTCTCAAATTGATTATGCAAGTGCTATAGGTAGTTAAATGTATGCTATGCATTGTACTTGACTGATATTGCCTTTTTCTGTTTATAAGCGTTCTAAATATACCCACAATTTGAGAGTTGAACATTGAAAAGCTATAACATGGATGTTGGGTTATACGAAAAGAATAATCGACATTAGAATGTGTTATACAAGTTTGCTGGCAGTTTTGTAAAGGTATACTGATGCTAGTTGGATAACTAGCATTATTGATTACAAGTTTAAATTTGGCTGGGTTTTTTACTCTAGTAGGGGGTATCGTGTCTTGGTATCTAGGAAACAGACTTGTATAACTCATTCTATTATGGAATCTAAGTTTGTTGTTCTTGTTGCAGTGGGAAAAGAAGCAAAATGGCTGAGGAATTTTTTTATGAATATAAGATTATGGATACAACCTATGTCAACCATTTCTCTATATTGCAATAGTGCAACAACTATGTCTAGAGCATAATAAGATCGATAATGGAATATGTAGACATTTAAGTTTGAGACATTCTTTTGTTAGACACTTGATCACTAAAGGGATTATCACCATTGTTTATGTGAAGTCATATAGAACTTAGCGGATCCGTTTACTAAACCACTCTTGAGAGACGTGGTGAAATCTACATCAACTGCAATGAGTTAAAAGATGGTAACAGTCACCGATGATGGGAACCCAACTTCTTCCTAGTCATCACTAGTTTGATGCGCTCCTGGCTAGTCCTGAACCAGGCTTCGGCGAGCCACCGAAGACCAAGACCGTGGCATCCCCCATGGCATCCGACAAGCCTATTTAATTAGCTTTTCTATGTATTTCAGTACTTTCCGTTTTTAGTAGTTCCTTATTTAGTAGTTGCTAGTTTTAGCTTATTTCCTGTTTTGGTATGCGAGCCCATCTGCGTATGGACTCGGCCCATTAGGTTAAATAAGGCCCATCAAGGCCGTTTACTATTTTGGCTATATATAGCCTTCACTTGTAATCGTTTTAGTTACGTTGAAATTTATGCCTAAGCTTCGTAGTTAAGTTGAACTCCTCCTCTTAGGCCTCGGCGTCACAAAACTGGTTAGACACGATTGAACCACGTCACGGTTCACAAACACAACCTTCACTCTCGCCCCACCCTCGCCCAAGCGAGCATAAGTGAGCCGCGGACCATCCTTCCCGGTGGTTCGTACTTATCCGGTTACCAAGAGAAGGATCCGAGCCCATTTTCTACCTAGATCCGGCGTCAGACGAGATCCGAGCCATCGAATTCGTATCAATTGGTATCAGAGCAGCCATGGGCATGCAGCGTGTCTTTCCTTCTCTTTCCTTTCTCCCTACCCATCATCCATTAAAACTCTCAAAACCGAACTCGACTTCTATCCAGAATTCGCCCAAATTTTTTTCTGTTTTCTTAAATTTTCTTTCATAACCCTGTAGAGAATCTCGATACAAGTCCGGGCATATAACATTTGCCCAAAACGGATATCGTTTGACCCCTCAAAAGGCCAAAATACGAACCCTTCTCCGCTGCCCAACCCATAGCCGCCGCCCCTAGCAAACCCTAGTTCGGCCACTCCATTGCCTTTCCCTTATCCGAAGCCCACAAAATCCCACCAAATCCGCACTTGCCTTATCCGAATCCCAAAGATCTCGGCCATATCCTTTCCCAACAAGATCTTTCCTTAACCGAAGAACTTATCAATATCTTTCCAAATCTCCCCGATTGCCTTCCCCAACCGGCTTTATCCACCCACAGCCCGACCCGCTTCTGATCCCAGCCGAACCACCACCATGGCCCACCCCCAAGCTGTGGCCAAGCCCATTCCATGGCCTACTGGCACCACCAATGGGACTATGAAGGTGAAGAGGTTGACGGATGGTCCGAGTACTACAACGACCTTCGTTGCGAGGCGGACCCGGATTGGATCTTGCCGCCCCGTGCCTATGGACCCCCGCCGCCACATCGACGCTCTGACTTGGCGCCCCAATCCCACACATCCTTGCCCCGGCACAGCGCCCACTACTGCACTCATGACTACGCCTACGACTCCACCCTTTGGCGCCGACGTGACCCACCGACGCACCACGACTACGACTTTGACTACGGCTACAACTCCCCATTGCGGCGCCGACGCGCTACAACTACACACCCGCATCGCCGCCCCAGCGCCCCCGCGCACCCATGCCGATGCATAGCGCGCCCACTCCCCGCAGTGTGGCCGCTCCGCATAGGTCCGTACCCACGCCTCCCGACTGGGCCCTTGTCACGCGCCTACCCACGTGCCCAGTCACGCCGCAGTCCACCGACACGCCCGATGTCGTGCCTACTCCAGCACCGCCCGCCAGCCCCGCGGCCCCGACACTAGTTGACTCGCCTGTAGTCGTGCCCGTCGCTGCGATCCCGTGTTCCATTGCGCCAGCCGTCGCCGCGCCCACACCCGTGCCCATTGCTCCCATGACCGTGCGTAAGTCCGACATGCCCATTACGCCTAATCCAGACCCGGGCTTCCACACGTTGATGTTGACTCAAGACTGCTCCTGCACCCCAGCAATACATGCTCATCTTTGAGGTTCCAAGAGTCGGTCCCGATCCCCACGCCGATGCATCGCTCACGCTGGATGTCGAGCGCTTGTCTTCCCTTGCTCCACCCAGCTCGAAGCGAGGACGCTTCAAATCTAAGGGAGGGAGAATGATGCGCTCCTGGCTAGTCCTGAACCAGGCTTCGGCGAGCCGCCGAAGACCAAGACCGTGGCGTCCCCCGTGGCATCCGACAAGCCTATTTAATTAGCTTTTCTATGTATTTCAGTACTTTCCGTTTTTAGTAGTTCATTATTTAGTAGTTGCTAGTTTTAGCTTATTTCCTATTTTGGTATGCGAGCCCATCTGCATATGGACTCGGCCCATTAGGTTAAATAAGGCCAATCAAGGCCGTGCACTATTTTGGCTATATATAGCCTTCACTTGTAATCGTTTTAGTTACGTTGAAATTTATACCTAAGCTTCGTAGTTGAGTTGAACTCCTCCCCTTAGGCCTCGGCATCACAGAACTGGTTAGACTCGATTGAACCACGTCACGGTTCACAAACACAACCTTCACTCTCACCCCACCCTCGCCCAAGCGAGCATAAGAGAGCCGCGGACCATCCTTCTCGGTGGTTCGTACTTATTCGGTTACCAAGAGAAGGATCCGAGACCATTTCCTACCTAGATCTGGCGTCAGACGAGATCCGAGCCATCGGATTCGTATCATAGTTTTAGAAGTTTAATGGGTAATAACAAATCGTTGATAAGTGATATCTTCCTGCACTAAGTATATATATAGTGCTATAAGTTAGGTTAAGTATTTTGTACTCTTAATAAGATTCGTTATGTTTATGTATGTCTAAGTATTTGCCCATGAATTTTACCTATGTAAACAATGAAGAGTAGAGTTTCTCTTATAAAGGTTTTTATATCTTTTGTAAATTGTTTATGAACTTAAGGAGTAAACTCAAGGCACTACAAGATAAACTCAAAAATGTGAAGAGTTTTAGGATTGTGTGTATGATTTACCCGGTGTTCTCATAAGAATTACGGTTTAAGATATTGTACTCCATTGATTCGATGATACTTTGGTAAATTTATACTATGTAAAGGTTTAAGTTTATAAACATCTTTATGATGCAAATCTATATCCATTCCAAGTCTAATGTATAGACTAAGTGGGGAATTGTTGGTGGTTGTCTATTCAAACAAATTAGAAGTGTGGGAAATATCCTACATCGGTGGTGAGGGATGCGAATGTGGATATATATAGGGGGCACTCGGATGAGGACCTCTCTTCTTGCGAGAATACCCCCTTAGATGAGAACCAAGAGATATGCCACGCGGTGACAATTACGTAATTTCCTACTTGAAAAATAGGCTCATTTACCACAAAAGCATGTTCAAAGCCTAACCCATATTCATCAAAATCAACTTGTGCCAAGCACATGATCATTTAAATGAGTTGACCATTCATTTTGTCAACATGGTTGGTCAATGATGGTTTCCGTCGTTGACCGGTCAATCTATATATATATAGAGAGAGAGAGAGAGAGAGAGAGAGAGAGAGAGAGAGAGAGAGAGAGGGTGGAGGGACTCTTAGGTAAAACAAGTGTTGTGGTAAGACGAGTGGATGGATGAGGGACGTTGGATGCAAGGATATGGACATTAAGAGGGTGTAGATTAGTTGTGGTGGGTGTGTTCCCATAATAATAGGGGGTAAAGAAGCAGTTGCCATATATTGTGGGGAATATTAATTAAAAAATCTTAATATGGATAGATTTTATGGAGAGAGAGAGAGAGAGTCATGTATCTTCTGCAAATCTTTCATTAAACGATAACCTCCATTGCCGCTTCTACAAAGAACCTCCATTATCATCCCTAAACGACAACCTCCAGTGAAGCTTGCATAATTCTATGTTGATCCTCCATTGTCGCAACCATAAGAAAAGTTGTTTGTCCTTATCTTCTTCTCCGTCGATCCTCCATAGCCAGATCTTGGAATTCTTTAATTCTTTCTGTGGAAAACGTTAAACAAATCGAAATTGAATCATTTCTAACCTCCTTTTTGAAGCAATCGTTTTCATCGACATGAAACAAGGTGATTTCGTTCGATTTCGATGATCAATTACATTAATTAGGAATGTCAAAACAGGTTTTACCGGTGTGGTTTGTATGATTGTTCATGAACTAGGTTTTTTGAAGTTGTTTCGAACAATCAATGTTAGTTGTGTACTATTGTGATATTCATACTCACTTGTTGGATATTCATTAGGGGATTTAGGGTTTCTATGTTGTATGGAATCGTGCTTGTCTCCTTTAATTAAATATACAAGAACGACTTTGTTTTTGCATTTATATGCATTCAATTGGTTACGATATTCGGGTATTGTAAGGGCATATGCAATGTATTTTTAGTTCATACGCATATTCAGTGGAAGTTCATGCATATCAATATATTTAATAAGTTTAAAGTTAACACTATTGATACGCTCTACTTTATAGTGTGTAACTAGGAGCTATTACTAGGATTCAGGTACCATTTGTATGGGTTTAGAACACAATTTAGGAGAATGGAGTTTGAGAGAAGAAGTAGTGATATGGTGGATTTTAGTGCATATTGTGAAGACATTGAAGATGAAGGCGAAGCCACCAAGTGAAGGCCGCGAGCGCGGAAGAAGGAAGAAGCCGCGGGAGAGCAACATAGCCAAAACCACGATCGCGGTGAACAGTGCCGCGGTCGCGGTTTACCAAGAAGCTGATGGAGTCACAGCAGAGAAATTCGCGGGCGCGGAAATATATCCGCGGGCGCTGATCGGCAACAGATACCAACTTTCAGCTAAGCACCAAACCGCAGGCGCGGTGTGATTTCCGCGGTCGCGGGTCCAAGCGCGGAGCGCGTTTCCGGATTTCGTCCGAAGACTTTGTTTTATTTTATTTATTCTTTTATTTCGTTTATTATATTTTAGGAAGATTTTTATTTCTTATCTTAGGGAAATTAGGTTTTGCTAGGTTATTTATCTTTCTTTCATAGCAGACTTTTGAGAATCACCTTATCATCGTTCATTATTTTTCCCTTAGAGTTTTATGCTTTGAAGACTATGAAGAACTAAGCAACCATTGCTTAGTCCGACGATTGAAGCCTTCGTTTGTATTTGGTTGTGAGATTATAACTCTATTTCCTTTCCTTTGATTATATTGATTCTCTTTGTGCTTCATCCCATTGATTCTTGCTGATTTGACTAGCCTGATCATCTAGTTGATATTAGTGATTTTCTATTGCTAGGGTTTGGATATTTCTGGTTGAAATCCTTTATCTTGTGTAACAACCACGATTTACATGAAATAGTTGTGAATGTTTATTGTGAAGAGAATTGATTACATGTCGAGTACTGACTGGTTGTTTAGTATTGCATATATCCTGCTTAATTCCTATGCTTACTGCTACCGTTAGATTGAATCTTGATGGTTTCTTGATTGTTTAATGGTAAGTATTTTCATGGCTGGTTGACTTGTCTATATACATAAGATCGGAATAGGAATTTTCATTGGTAGGAATTGGAGATAATCTAGGATCAACCAATCAAACTGAAGTGTGGATATGTGTCTGGATAAGTTACTTCTCATCCATGGATTACATCTTTTGCATTGATTTACATTGTTACTTGATACAAACCTAAATCCCCCCATTTTGTTACTATTGGCATACAACCTTTACATATAGGAAGATTGCTTACCTCCATGTGGGATCGATCCTTATTTACCCTACTACGTTAGTTAGGTTTTTGAGGTTTATTTGATAGGTGTCTACGACAAACCCCTCATCAAATTTGGCGTCGTTGCCGGGGAGGCAAAGTTTCATTTTTTCCTGCTTGTTTGTATTGTGTTCCAACTATTGTTCGGACCTATCTTATGGTCCACACCCGTGCTACTGACTCTCCAATCTTAGATCTTGATATCGAAATTGAAAGGACACTTTCTAGGAACTGTAGAGAAGCCAGCACGCAACTCGAGATGGCTGAGGAACAGACTTTGAGGCAATTGACTGTACCAAATCTAGAACAACAGCCGCTCACTGTGTAGTTTCCGGAGCTAGCTGATGGCGTGAATTTTGAGTTGAAATCTAGACTGATTCATTTGCTACCCCACTTTCATGGGATGAATGGAGAAGACCCAAACAAGCATCTCTCTGAATTTCACGTTGTCTGCAGCAGCATGAAGCCAAGGAACATTACTGAGGACCAGATCAAGCTGAGGGCCTTTTCTTTCTCTCTGAAGGATGCGGCCAATGATTGGTTCTATTAATTGGCCCCAGGAAGCATAGATACATGGGCGAAGATGAAGAAAGCCTTCCTGGAGAAGTACTTCCCTGCAACGAAACTCAATAGCTTAAAGAGGAACATTAGCAACATCGAACAGCTAGCATGCTACTGAGACGTTGTATGAGTATTATGAGAGGTTCAAGAGTTGATATCAAGCTGTCCATACCATGGTTATTCTGACCAAGACCACGTTCTATATCTGTATGGTGGACTTCTTGATGATGAGCGAAGAATGGTGAACACAGCCTGTGGTGGTAATATTCTGAACAAGACGCCGGTTGCAGTATTCGATATATTTTTTGAGCTATCTGAGGGCTCAAGACAGTTTAGCAAGCGAGCGAGCGTTCAAGCAGTTAAGGCCGCCGATTCTCAGCCCTCATCCTCACTACTTTCTGAGATGGCTGAGATGAAGGAGATGATGAGGCGTTTCACGGTGAAAGGCAACCAGTAGCAAGTCAAGGCTTGTGGCATCTGCTATGACACGATGCACCCTACTGATGCGTGTCCCACACTGCAAGAGCCCACTACTGAAGTGAATGCTATAGGAGGTTTTGGTCCACAGAGGCCAAGATATGACCCGTACTCCAACACCTATAATCCAGGGTGGAGAGATCACCCTAATTTGATGTACGGGAACCAGCAAAATCTTCCTCAGGGCCATGATGACCAGGAGTTCCACCCGAGGCCACAGCAGTTTCCACCACGCCAACAGCAATTTCAGCAGCCTGGAGGTCAACAACAACAGTTCAGACCGCAATACGAGCCTAGACCTCAAGGCCGAAGTTCCAATTCATCTATGTCAGTTGACGATCAGATCAAGTCTCTTGCATAATGCATGACCGGTATTACTCAGACGGTGTCCACCATGCAGAACAACATGATACAATTTCAGCATGAGACCAAGTCCAGTATTCAGAAATTGGAGAAGCAGGTTGGACAGATCTCTCCAGCAGTGAGCAAACTGGAGGCTAGGGATACGCATAAACTTCCATCACATACGGAATTGAATCCAGTGCAGAACGTCAGTGCGATGACGCTAAGGAGTGGAACGCAATTGATTGAAGTGTCGGAAGCTGTAGATGAGAAACCACGATTGCGGGTGCAAAATCGCGACCGCGGTTTGTTTACAGAGGAGGAACTGCAAAAAGACGAAAATTCGGAGGAACATCGTCAAGATCCGTGACCGCGGAAAATTTACCGCGACCGCGGTTTGCTCACTGAGATACCAGAATTTCCAGACGCCGAACCGCGACCGCGGTTTGTCCCCTGACAACCCAGAAGCTACAAATGCAAAACCGCGACCGCGGTTTGCCTGTTGATGCCGAAGATGACTATGTGCGTCCATATTTTTCTCCACTCAGTGCATACAAACCCGTTGCGCCATTTCCCGAGGCATTGAAGGACACCAGAAGGCCGGAGAACGATAAGGAGATCTTCGAGACCTTCAGTAACTGCGAGGTAAACATTCTGTTGATCACGCTGGTTAAGAGCATTCCTCACTATGCAAAATTTTTGAAGGAATTATGCAAGATTAAGAGGAAGAAAACAGAGAAAACGAAGAAGAAGGTCCAGGTGAATGAGAATGTTTCCTCTATGCTGCAAAAGTGGATGCCTAAGAAATGCAGCGATCCTGGCATGTTTAGCATTCCTTGCAAGATAGGTGACACCACGTTCGATAAAGCCATGCTGGATTTGTGTGCATCTATAAATGTGTTGCCTCTCTCGCTGTATGAATCTTTGGGGCTTGGACCATTGCATAAGACATGGACGGTGATTCAATTGGCGGATATGTCTACTGTGTATCCCAAAGGAGTCGTGCAGGATATTCTGGTAGAGGTCGATAAGCTGATTTTCCCTACTGACTTTTTTGTGATGGATACGGGACAAGACAAGCATGTAGTCCCTGCGATGTTGGGTAGGCCATTTCTGAAAACGGCGAACACAAAAATTGATGTGAGTAGTGGTTCACTCACCATGGAGTTTGATGGGTTGAGGGTCGAATACAACATTGATGATGCAAAGAGACACCCTCCTGATTGTGATCCTAAGTGTTCGGTTGATGTGAATAATCCAAGCTGATTTGAAGGGCATTATGTCGAGCCACGACATTAACTAAGGCGTTGCTCGGGAGGCAACCCGAGGTATGTAATTATTTTCATATCTTTTCTTTTCAAGTTGTTATTATTATTGTTTCATTTTTAGACTAAACTGTAGGTTGGAGTTTCGAAGACAAAATCAGCACAGCAACAGACGCGAAACCGCGACCGCGGAAATATTTCTACGACCGTAGTTTTACCACTGTAAGTCCACTTCTCCAAAACAAAACAAAAAAAAAAGACACCGCGACCACGGCCTAAAAACCGAGATCGCGGCCTAGTTGTCCGATTTTTACTACGAGAGACGGCGCACATCATGCTGCCAAGGAGGAGACATTAGCCCGACATTTTTATTTGGCACCGATGATGGCCCGACATTAGACAACTAACGAGGAGGATCTCCAGAGCCAACTGCAGATATGATTATTGATTTGGAGCGACAGAGCCCACTATACGATTGCGCTAGGACTTCAAATCTATGTTCATAGAAGGCCCGTGCAACCTCGTTTCTTTGATGTGCCACATCACCTTAAAGTGGATCTATTTGGTTGCACGTGGAGTTTGCTTGAGTAGGACCGCCGCAACACCAGAGACTTGTGTTTTCAATGATTTACCGCTAGCCCCGACGTCCACATCCAGGCCACCTCGGCGACGGTCGTGAGTACTTTTCTGCCTTTCCTAGTGTTTCATCTTTTAGTCTTTCATTAGATTGAGGACAATGCAATATTTAAGCATGGGGGAGTGATCTATACTTGCTAGTCGTCTAAGAAAGAAATATATTTATAAAAAAAAATAAAAAATCCTGGGCTAAGCTGAAAACCCGAAAGGGCGGCTTAGGCAATAAGCAGGTGGCCCGGACCAGCATTAGGCTGGGGTAATAAGAGGCTCAAGAGTAATATGAGTTTTGTGAGCCCATCTATAGAAAAATGAAATGAGTGGCTAGGTGAAAACCCGAAAGGGCGCCTGGGCAAAATGAGTGAAAAGAAGAAGAGTGATTATTAGGATTTTTCATTTTTTCTGGCGTGGTGACATAAGTGTTGGAGATATAAGGAGGATTCAGGTAGGTCACTCTGGGAGCTATAAGAAGATAGACTGGAGCTAGGATTAGATGGTCACTTTTACTCTATGGTGTTAGGGTTAAGCTTGGGGGAAGTACTCTGTTTTCCTTAAAGCTTGTGTGTTGTGTTGATATGTTGGTACTGTGGAGATTCATGATTAGGTGCAGTTCTTAGTGGAGATTGTTTTGTTGTGCTTCCTGAGACCTTGGGTATTTCAGTGGAGGAATAGGTTTTCATTAGCTTACTCGAGGACGAGCAAGGTCTAAGCATGAGGGAATTTGATACACTCTACTTTGTAGTACGTAACTAGGATCTGTTACTATGATTCAGATTCCATTTGTATGGGTTTAGAACACAATTTAGGAGAATGGAGTTTGAGAGAAGAAGTAGTGATATGGTGGATTTTAGTGCATATTGTGAAGACATTGAAGATGAAGGCGAAGCCACCAAGTGAAGGCCGCGAGCGCAGAAGAAGCCGCGGGAGAGCGACAGAGCCAAAACCGCGATCGCGGTCAACAGTGCCGCGGTCGCGGTTTACCAAGAATCTGATGGAGTAACAGCAGAGAAATCCGCGGGCGCGGAAATATATCCGTGGGAGCGGATTGGCAACAGAAGCCAACTTTCAGCTAAGCACCAAACCGCGGGCGCGGTGTGATTTTCGCGGTCGCGGGTCCATACGCAGAGCGCGTTTTCGGATTTCGGCCGAAGACTTTGTTTTATTTTATTTTATTCTTTTATTTCATTTATTATATTTTAGGAAGATTTTTATTTCTTATCTTAGGGAATATAGGTTTTGCTAGGTTATTTATCTTTCTTTCATAGTAGACTTTTGAGAATCACTTTATCATCGTTCATTATTTTTCCCTTAGAGTTTTATGCTTTGAAGACTATGAAGAACTAAGCAACCATTGCTTAGTCCGACGATTGAAGCCTTCGTTTGTATTTGGTTGTGAGATTATAACACTATTTCTTTTCCTTTGATTATATTGATTCTCTATGTGCTTCATCCCATTGATTCTTGCTGATTTGACTAGCCTGATCATCTAGTTGATATTAGTGATTTTCTATTGCTAGGGTTTGGATATTTCTGGTTGAAATCCTTTATCTTGTGTAGCAACCACGATTTACATGAACTAGTTGTGAATGTTTATTGTGAAGAGAATTGATTACATGTCGAGTACTGACTGGTTGTTTAGTATTGCATATATCCTGCTTAATTCCTATGCTTACGGCTGCCGTTAGATTGAATCTTGATGGTTTCTTGATTGTTTAATGGTAAGTATTTTCAGGGCTGGTTGACCTGTCTATATACATAAGATCGGAATAGGAATATTCATTGGTAGGAATTAGAGATAATCTAGGATCAACCAATCAAACTGAAGTGTGTATATGTGTCTAGCTAAGTTATTTCTCATCCATTGATTACATCTTTTACATTGTTACTTGATACAAACCTAAATCCCCCCTTTTGTTACTATTCGCATACAACCTTTACATATAGGAAGATTGCATACCTCCATGTGGGATCGATCCTTATTTACCCTACTACGTTGGTTAGGTTTTTGAGGTTTATTTGATAGGTGTCTACGACAAACCCCTCATCAACTATGCATATCGACACGAAATTTGTGAATATCGTTAAATATTCTTTGCATATTTGTTAATCTTGTTCATGTTCCATCGTATTCATGCTGATATTCACTATGCTATATCTGATATTCAAGTATTATGAGTACTTATTCACTATGTATATAATGCATCCACTGATTTGAAAATAAACTTTGTGCATATTTGTGCATATCAACACAAATTATTTGAATATCGTTCAAGTATTTCTGAATATATGTTAGTTGTGTTCATGTTCAGTCTTATTCATACTGATATTCATACTGATATTCATAAACTCTGAATAGATATTCATAATGATATTCATACTGATATTCATTAGTTTTTCCACCTATACTATCAGGGTTGCAGATAGAGAATGATTCAAGCGAAGGACAAGGGCAGTCGCACAAGTTGAAAGATGGAAAGAAGAAGGATATAATTATACTAAAGAAGGGCGTGAGGAAATGCAAGAGGTGCAACAAGTATGCATGACATGACCGTGGGAGTTGCAAAAAAGACTTGTAGTTTAGATATTTGTATTCTTATTCAAGATATTCATGTTTTTAGTAGCGATATTCATACTTTTGGCATTAATAAAAATTGGGCTTGTATTCGATATATATGACCTAATATTCGTATTCTAATACAAGATATTCATATGCTTTATCCAATAATTCAAGATTTTCCTAGCAAAACTTGTATGTTTTGTATTACTATGATTGGATTTGTGTATTTATTTTCATGAATGTATAAGTGATCTTCAAAAATATTGGGTGAACTACAAGATTAACTTGTATATTTGATAATCAGATTCATGTTTCATACATTCACATTAACTAAATTGATATTCATATTAATTGAATTAGTATTCTTGAATTTATGAATGATATTCATTGAGTTACATTTAATATTCATGCATACGTCGCCGTGCATAGAGTTGCGACTGTTGTGTTATACAATGCTAGAATCATTTGAAAATATTGATAAAACATGAAAGAATATCCGATAAATGTAAATCCCAAAGTTTGTGTGTAGTAAATAGATTCGATTAAACTAAGTTGCAAAACAAATTGCATAATAGTCATTAAAACGGTAAATCCAATAACCATGAATATTTCTATGCTTGAAATCAGTTTCACAATACTTTACACCTTGACCTAGGTATGCATCCAAATGGTATATGCCTATACACCACAATCTATCTTGTTTTTATCGTCACGTCACTTCATGTTTAGAATTTGCGACTGTTGTGTTATACAATGCTAGAATCATTTGAAAATATTGATAAAACATGAAAGAATATCCGATAAATGTAAATCCAAAAGTTTGCGTGTAGTAAATAGATTCGATTGAACTAAGTTGCGAAACAAATTTCATAATAGTCATTAAAACGGTAAATCCAATAACCATGAATATTGCTATGCTTGAAATCAGTTTCACAATACTTTACACATTGACCTAGGTATGCCTCCAAATGGTATATGCCTATACACCACAATCTATCTTGTTTTTATCGTCATGTCACTTCATGTTTAGAATTTCGGGCTTCTTTTTGGCAAAACCGATGAAACTTGCGCCTAGATTCATTAATCCATTGGACCTATATTCATTAATATCATCAAAGTGTAGATGAATATCAAGAACAAAAAACATGAATATTGCTATATAATAATATGAGAGAGAAATAGAACTCCACATACTCTTTGTATTCTTGAACATCAATATATACTTGTATGAATATCAACAACATAACACATGAATATCAAAATGCCCCTAAACCCTATTCCATTAACCCTAAACAAATAAACCCAAAACCCTAAGCTAATAAACCCTAAACCCTAAACCAATAAACCCTAAACAAATAAACCTAAAACTAATAAACCCTAAATCAATCAACCCTAAACCTAAACTAATAAATCCTAAACCTTAAACATGTAGACCATAAACCTTAAATCCATGCACACTAAACCCCAAACATAAACTCCAATATTGATCGAACATGAATATCAAAAGTATTTGTGTGAATATCACATCAAGCAATTTGAATATCAATTGCAACCAGTACAGGCAATACCAACAAAACACTAAAACTGATCCAAGATGAATGTCAACAATATCATAGTGAATATCACATCACAAAATTCGAATATCAACTACTCAGAGCATGAAACGTATATCCAACATGAATATCAAAAGCATTTGTATGAATATCACATCAAACAATTTGAATATCAATTGGAACCAGTACAAACAACACCAATAAAACACCAAAACTAACCCAACATGAATATCAACAACATCATAGTGAATATCGCATCATAAAATTTGAATATCAACTACTCAGAGCATGAAATGTACATTCAACATGAATATCAAAAACATTTGTATGAATATCACATCAAACCATTTGAATATCAACTGCAAACAGTACAAATAACATCAGTAAAATACCAAAACGAACAACATGAATATCAACACCATTATAGTAAATATCACAATATAAAATTGAATATAAACTACTCAGAGCATGTAACATGCATCCAACATTAATATCAAAAGCATTTGTATGAATATCACATCAAACAATTTGAATATCAATTGTAAACAGTACAAACAACACCAATAAAACACCAAAATTGACAACATGAATATCAAGAGTATTATAGCGAATATCACATCATAAATTTCGAATATAAACTTCTCGGAGCATGAAACATGAATATCGGTTTTCAACAAATTTCAACACCACGAAATCAACCCATAAATTTCATTATAAATTATGTAGGCAAGGTTGAAGACGATGGCCCTATATGGGGAATTTGGAAATTTTGGAAACCCTAAAAACAAACAAACATCATGCAAAAATCAATTTACCTTTTCTGGTTGGGATTTCGGGCTGGAAAACTCGTTAGAAGTCCGGCGACGGCCATTGATGAATAGAGCTTCGCGAGAGAGACAAAGATGAAGCTTGAACAGAGTCTTCAATGGGGGACGGTTGATCTTCGATGGAGAGAGAGAGAGAGAGAGAGAGAGAGAGAGAGAGAGAGAGAGAGGAAGAAGATGGTCAGCAATGAATGGAGCTTCGCGAGAGAGATAGAGATGAAGCTAAAAGAGATTCTTCAATGTGGGCGCTTGATTTGTGAGTGTGTGTGTGTGTGTGTGTGTGTGAGAGAGAGAGAGAGAGAGAGAGAGAGAGAGAGAGAGAGAGAGAGAGAGAGAGAGAGAGAGAGAGAGAGAGAGAGAGAGAGAGAGAGAGAATAGTGGGGCGTTAATTTAGGGAACTAAATCAGATTTGAGTACAATTTGGAAGGGGATAGAAATCATATCCCAAAAAAAATGGGTGGGTAAGAAATATGGTGTGTGCATTACACCCAAAATATTGTGCATCTCCCTCTATTTAATCTAGTCCATCCATTTCATCTTCATCCAATGCCCCAAATTTGTCCACTCGTTTTACCCTAGTAAGTTATTTCACTAGAGAGTAAATCTATATATATATTCGAGGCCGGTTTTTTTAGGTCAAATTTTATTTATCTTGGAATTTCGAAATACACATATAGTATAATTTAAAATGCACATATAGTACAATTTAAAATGCACATACAATAAAATTCATTGTTAGATGTGCATTTTCTTTATGGGCCATTTAATTTTTCCATCTTTATTTGAGGCCGATTTATAGTACGATTTTTTTAGGCAACTTTTGTACACTATATACATTTGGAGTGTACACTTTAAAATTTTGGAGTGTACACTATGTGCATCTGGAGTGTACCATATGTGCATTTTGAATCTATAAGACAACCATAAGTTCGTCGAGGGGTAGGAGTTTTAGTTGAACTCTATTTGCTCTTTTATTGTAACATTATGTGCATTTTGAATATCTAAGACAAACACAAGTTGGTCGGGGGAAACACAAGTTGGTCGGGGGATAAAAGTCTTGGTTGAACTATAGTATATGCATTTAGATTGTACACTATGTGCATTTGGAGTGTATCTTATGTACATTTTGAATTTCTAAGACAAACACAAGTTGGTCAAGGGTAAAAGTCTTGGTTGAACTATATGTGCTTTTATATTTTATACTATGTGCATTCGGAATTTATCGTATGCACATTTCAAAATCACAAGTTGGCTGGAAAAAAATAAAAAATAAAATCTTGATCGTTCAACGCCGAATGAACTACATATGTGTTTTGAATATTACACTATGTGCACTTTGATTGTACTATATGTGCATTTCGATTTCTTTAACAAACACAAGTTGGTTTTACAAAAGACCACTGGTCTGTAATAACTCACCTTAAATTAGAAAGATACTATTGTAACTTTTATTTTAATAATAATAAAAGTTATGAAATTTATTTATTTTTCTTTTATAGAAAAGTATTTTAAATTTCATTAACTTAAGTCAAGAATTTATGTTAAGATAGTTTTTTTTACAAATTATGTTAAGATAGTTTTTTTACAAATTATGTTAAGATAGTTTTTTTACAAAAAAAATGAGTTTTTTTTATAAACTTAACTAGTTTATAAAATAAAGTTGTGAGACTTTATTATCAAAATATTATAGTAATATAGTTAAGGGACTATTAAACAAGTAAATAAGTGGGATTATGGTTATAAAATAAAGTTTGGAAACTTTATAGCAATTTTGTATAGAAAATAAAGGCATAATTGCCACAAATTGAGAAAGTTGGGTAAAATAACATAATTAACTAAAAATATGGGGTGACTTTGTAGAAATAAAGAGAAAATGGGATGATGCTCTCTAACCAAGTACCATGTTTTTCCACAATTCGATTTTGAATTCAAATGCAAACTTCGCGCTTTCTTGTGAACGGAATTGTAATCCGTAAAATCCGGGATTGAGATTAATCAGTTGGCAATCAAAACCCTACAACTAATGACTCAATTATCCCAGAAATTGCGTCAAAATTTCCCAAAATTGAAGATGACGCATTTTGTGCAATCGAGCGAAATCTTTCTGAAATTCTATTGATTTCGGAATAAATTCGAAGTAGAGAATCCTCGATCTTGTTTTTCGCATTGAATGCAACACTTTCCCTATAAATTGAGCCGCGATTTACTCCAATTTCCATCCAAAGCCAAGAACTTTAGTTGTGATCCTCTGCTTTTTTCGCGGACTAACGGAACCATTTCCCGACGTCGGTGATGGTGCCCAGCCGCCGCTACCCATCGTCGGTGAAACCTTGCATCGCCATGAGTCCATGGCCATTGACCCCTTCCGTTTGGACCCCGAACGAGCCTAGACGAGCCTTTCGAACCAAGCCTCAGACCGTGCTCTATTTCGGTCCATCCCGCAGCCCGCGCTGCCGTCCGCGCTTACCGCCAACCCCCACCGCCGTTGTTACAGGAATATCAATTTCTCCCTTGTTGAGAAGATCCTTGTCCTCAAGGATCAAATCAAAGTAGACTTCAAAAGCCAACAATTCCAGTGTATTGTGCCAATGATGGGTGAGCTCTAACTCCTCTGAATATCCTCCTGGGTCGAAAATAACTATCAGAACTTTGTTGTCCTGAAGATCATGTGTTGCTGCAGCAGTAACTACTCCAACAGAAGTCAGCTCTTGAAGAAAATGAGCGACACCAAAGGACATCTTGTAGCTGAACCCAATAGCTTCAACTTTGACAGATAGAAAATCATAAACATATGCTATCCCTTCTTCAACATATTTAAGCAAAGAAGCCATTACTAGATGTTCAGCCATCAAAACTGAAGTAGCAGGATGTAACAAATTAGCATGAGCTGACCGATCACCTAGTGTTGTACCCTGAATGACATTCCAATGCTTGGCACAAGTTGATTCTAGAAGTGAATGCAATAAAATGTAAACATCATCCATTATACTCGATGGCTGAATTTTAGTTTCACATTTAATAACAACTTCAGTAGTGTGAGCAGCAGCATTAGATACTTCTCTTTGCAATGTCCTAAACATCTCTCCATCATCAAGCTTATCCACCTTGATCAGAGGCCACGCACACTGAACAATAATTGTATAATCTAGGATGTAATTAATTTCAGTAAAATCACACCCATGTGGCATGAACTATATGCCAGCAACCTACAAAGTCCCATTGATGCTGACTTTAGCTGGGCCAACACCTTGAGCTTGGATAGAATCATACACTGCTGCAATCCTTCGTATAAAACCCAAAGCTAGCGTATAAACTAAAATATAATCCAATTCACCAAAATGACACTTTCGTGATCTCAAATGTGTGCTAATAGCCTTAATAACTCTCCTTGAGCTTCTCATTACATAATCAACCTCATCACGGGACCGTCCCCTTGGGGAATTTTCATCAGTACAAAAATGAAAGCCTACAAGTGCGGTTAAAATACCATACACCTGCACTATCTGAAGTTTGACAACCTCCAACAAACTAGTTTGATATATAATAACTAGTTTCCAAGCCTCATGTGTAACTAAAACTCCTCCAAATTAGTGTCTGAATAGGGGTATCAAAATCATGATGAATGCAGTAATTTCATCACACATAGCATGAGATAAGAAAATTGTCTTCAGAACAAGTTTAAGCATAGCAATAGAGAACCCAAATGCAACATGTATTAACAAGTTTCCTCCCGGATCAAATATCAGCACCTCAAATAGAGAACCTATCATAACTTGATTACTTTTTAGTTTCCACTTATGGAGTATGGAATTTACCTTAGCTTGGTCACATTCTGAAGCAAAAGGAACAAATAGATTCATGATGATCCCAAATAGAGAAGCTTCAAACGATTTCTGCATTTCAGACATCTCTTCAATGTAACTCAGATTACTAACAAAGAACATTACTCCTCCTCCAGGGTCGAAAGCAAATTTTCCAGCATAATAATCATGCATATCATCATGAAGATTTGTAGCATATAGGAAATCAAATGCTAGAGGCAGATTATCCGTATTAAAATCAAGATCAACATATTCTGATCTGGCCACGCAGTTTTAAAATTCCAATAACAGAGCATTGGTGATACCTGACATGGTGAATTTAAAATATGACTTGGAGTTTTGTGCTGCAGTGAGTGAAGACAATATCAAGTTCTTCTCCTTTTCTTCAGCTACTTCTTCTAACCATACAACCCGGGGAGTTAGAAGAGTTTCCAACTCATCAGATTTCTCAACTGACTCATTATCGATCTTTACCACGTTGTAATTTATGTCCTCTTGGATCAAAGCAAATCACACATACAGCACCATTCATCATTAACTCTTGCTCATGAAATTTATCTAGTAACTTGGCTGCATGATTTCTAGGTATCGTATCCCTTAATTTGCTTTCCTTGAGAACCTTCACACCATCTAATTCCTCAACTGAGCTCATTGGTAGAGCCTCCCAGTTAAACCCATCTACCAACTCTTCATTTATCTTTTCAATTTCATCCAAAAATATCAATTCACCACTGACAAATGATCTTGGCATTTTGTCGAGGACTTGGTATGCAATCCGATCTGAAGGCTCCTTTGCTGAAATCGATTCATCCTTTAGTACAAACTGAGATGACTCTTCTCCCTGAATTATCAGTTTGTCCTGTTTCACCCTCTCCTTAAGCAAACTATCAACACTTGTCACCTTAGGAGTATCACTAACCACATAAGCAGCCTTAATCTTATCAATTCGTTGGGTATTCCAACTAATAACATCATATGCCCGATGGATTTGTATTCCACAGTAGTTTTGATGAACGAACCAAGTAGTAGTAGTAGTAGTAGTAAGCCCATTCACTATCATATATTGTTTGAAATCGAACTTGCGAATGAAATCCACTTTCTACTGGTAGGAATTTCACTTCCTCAACCATTCCAAATTCAGAAAGGAGATACCGAATATCTAGATCACTCCAGGAATGCAATTGAGACTTAGTTTTCACAAGGATCGTTCGATCTCTTACCTCATCAGCCATGGTTGAGAGGTCTGAAACCCACCATGGAGTCCCGACTATCAGCTTCCTCATATCTGAGAACATCTCATCCAAATTCCGCCCTGAGACCTTCGATTCAGCCATGAAGCGCACCGTAGGAGCCGATGGCTCTAATACCAATGAGACAGGAGAACCCATCTACGAACTAATAAAGACGATAATCCTAGCTAGGAGCTTCTTCAACCCAAAACCAGGTGAATCCAAGCCTAGAAATCAGATACGAAGGAGGAAGATCTAGTTCGAAGGGTTTGAAAACATGAAGCATATAAGAGAGACTTTTGGAGATTGGAAATTGGAAATTGGTTTTGTATCTGATTAAAGTGGCTCAAAGGCCTGATCGTTTTACATATAGGGATTTGAGGGGGATGGGTTAAGTCTAAACCGAACTTTTAGAAACTAAAATGCAAACCGGAACAAACCGGATATATATAATAAAGCTAGTAAATGAACCGGATTAATATTGATATTCCTATAACAGTCGTCGTGATATTGTCGTGTCGCCGCAATGCCCCTGATACACCGTCGTCAAAGTTTTCGTCTCCTCGAACCACTAGTGTGAGCCATGGAATCATGATTCTCGGTGTCTCTATTCGTAAAATCAAGTTGTTGAATCTATTTGTTGAAGGAAGAATAAGACACGGGTCAAATATCATCTTATACATATGTAGTGGGCCTTTAAATTCCAATTAGCGTATCCGGTCCATTTTCGACTCGAGCTCGACCGAGCGGTATAATTTCAATTAACTTTTACTCGTATTTGTCCTTAGAAAAATTCAAATAATATTTTTATGACTAAATTCATAAAAATTTATTGAATTTAATTACTTGAGTTCATCAAAATAGATTAATTGATATTAGTTATTTTGTCTATTTGATCGTTATTCGTCGCATCGAGTGCGGACCAGAAACCTTGCTAGAATTATCGTGGAGTAGAGGTCAGGCTCCCGAAAAGCAAATCAATGGTAGTTGTCTCATCTAGATTAATCGCCGAATCTAATTAAGGCAAGTAGTGGTACGCTCTTGTCATGTTAGTTCATTATTTGGTCGACAACTAATATTAAAATTAATTGATAATTAATTGGGTAATTTCTAAAACCTGATTAACGGATTGGGAACACTTGTGTGATCTATATGGATTTCATATCCAGGTTGATAGATATTATTAATATATATATACAGGTATGTACGGTTATTGTTATTATCGTCGTAATGACGATATTAGATGTGGACTTTGTGTGTTATGTGTAGACTTTATAGTCATGACTTATGGACTTCAATAGTTGTGTGTGTGTCAGAGATATTATGGCCTTGTGAGGCGTAATATGATCTCTTTATAATTTGGTATTAGGAGGCTTAATTCCCTAGTACTTAGTTGGTCATAACCATGCTTCTTATTCATCATGAAATAAGAAGTGTTCGAGTGTTACACCCCGGATTTGTAATTCTTTATAAGGATTAGAGTGTTACCCATGTCAACATGAAATCCTCCTTTGCATGGTTCAAGTGAGGACAAAGAACTCTGAAGTGTTGTGCTAGGGTGTGATTACTACCAGGATGGGTGACCTCATGGGAAGTCCCCGGGTTGGCATGGATGGCGCTTCTAAGGCCTCGGGCCTTATAAATGGTATCAGAGTCGACTTTGGGTTATGAGTGGGCATGGTCCGGTGGACGATCGCTCGACCTAGAGAGCAGTCTTTGGGTCTTGATGAGGTCATCAAGGGTTTATGTAGGGGTGATTATAACACCCCGGATTTGTAATCCCTTATAAGGATTAGAGTGTTACTCATGTCAACAAGAGCTCTTCCTTTTCATGGTTCAAGTGAGGACAAAGAACTTTGAAGTTAAGCGTGTTAGGGTGGGAGTAGTACTAGGATGGGTGACCTCCTGGGAAGTCCTGGGGTTGGCATGGGATGGCGCTTCTAAGGCCTCAGGTCTTACACCAAGGCACCTAGCGAGTGCAATGTGTGGGTTGACAATGAGTCACCCGTTCCAGCCTCGAGTTTCGAGAAAGTATTAAAAATTTTAAGATGTGGTGTGGTGTATTTAAATTAAATAAGATAAGTGTTTCTAGCACATAATTAATGAACTTCGAGTGAGAAGTATAACTTGTAAACCGCTCGTGCTCCAATTTAAGCAGGTCATCTTTCCAATCTGAATTCGCATCATGCCGTGAGGTTGGTCGGACCCCATGTTAATGGAGTTTTATATATGTTGTGTGTTGTTTAAAACATTCCCAAACAATTCATATCTTCTTCCCATAATACCCATATTCGTTTCGGATATTCCCTTGGTACATATCTCTTTTGTCCATCCTTCGTTTCAGTGGAAATATTTTAATCTTATATAGTTTATCGACTTTTATTCGAGAGACGATGATAATAACTTGATATGAACACATAGAACCTCACATAAAATACCCATGCATAATCTTTCATTAGACTAACCAACCACTATTTTTCCTTGCATGGTTGGATGGAGTCATCCGTCCATACGACACATCTGTTGACTTGCCTCAGGTTGTCTAGAAGTAATGAGACAGAGAAGAAGGCTTGCGGTTGAATTTTAGTTTTGAAGTATTTTCAAGGGTTTGAATATAAGATTTAATTTTTCCTATTTAATGTAATAGGTGAAAATGTTAGATAACCTAGTCATGTAATTAAGATTTATTTAAAGTATTCCGCTATTCTTCTATTATTGAATATTTTAATTTTACGCATAAATTGTTCGGATGAAGCCTAGGGTGGCTTTGGACATTAAAGTCTGAGGTCATTGGCGTGTGATACTACCGGCATAAGTTGGGATTTTACACGGTCGATGTTGAAGTCCCTCAGTCAACATCGGCAACTCCCTGCCAAATCATTTAAATGAGTCATGTGCCAAGCACATGGCAATTTAAATGAATAATGGGTTGGGCTTGGCGTGTTTTTTTCTCAAATGGGCTTATTTTTCAATTTATTTACAGAAATAGCACCATGACATGTCACTCAAAGAACGGTTCTCACTGAGATCCAACAGCTGACAACGGTTTCCACCGTTCTCATCTAGGGATTGGTTCTCACAAGAACCATTCCAAATATATATATATATAAGTAGGATCAAGTACATATTAGTAATAAGGTAAATAGTAGGGAGTGTTATTGACCATTAGATTGAAGTAATCCAATGATTAGGATTTAACCAAATTAATTAAAATGGAATGTGTTATAGTGGATCACATCTCCCATATACCTAAATCCCTAAATTAACATTTTTTTTGGAAATTATATACTAACATGTATCTCCTTGCACAGATCTCATCTCAACATAAAAGACAATTTCAATTCAATTGTCTCCTAGTTGCTATCAATTTGTTCAAATGTTCAGTACAAAGTAAAGTTTTTTTTTATCGTGTTCATTGTATATATCTATATTGTTCATTAGGTTGGTGGTTGTATGAATATTTAGGCTAGTGGTTGTATGAATAATTAAGAAATACTTGTAGTATTTCTATCGTGTTCATTATATATATCGACATTGTTTATTAGGTCATTGGTTGTATGAACAATTAGGCAAGTGTTTATATGAACAATTAGGAAATACGTGTAGTATTTTGATCTGATTCATCTTGTTCATTGTAATTATATCTTGTTCATTGTAATTATATCTCGTTCATTACACTTTTTTGGGTTGTTCATTGTATTAATATCTTGTTCGTTGTATCTATATTTTATTCATTTTGTTTATTGTATTTATATCTCATCTTGTTCAGTACACTTATTTGCGTTACTCATTGTATTTATATCTTGTTCATTACACTTATTCACCCAATTCTCACCTTGAATAATCAAAGCAACAACAATGGTGTGATGAAGTGGTGAATTCGTATTCGGAAGGAAGAGGATCGTAAAAGGTTTTTTTTAAGATTGAGCATTAAACTAAATCGGAGAGTGATTTTAGGAAATCTATATAATAACTTCCTTACTAATATTTTTTATAAAAAAACTATAACTTTTACTCTATGAGCAAGTCCTATTATAAACTAAATGTTCTCTATTATATTATTCGTATGATAAAAAGATCAACGCTCTATATCGATCATCACTATTTATAACAATGAGTCTCCTCACTAGAACTCGATCCTATATATATATATATATAGGATGCGGATTTGGTGAGAACTGTTCTTAAAATGAGAATTTCTCATAAAATGCAAACTAGTGCACAAGTATGTGCAACAAAGTACACTAGGGGGGACAAAGTGCACAATGCACTTGCAATCTGAAACACACATTTTTGGGTACACAATTGTGCATTACGTTGGTGCACAAGTGGTCTCCCTCATTGACCCACCGAAGTTCCGACGTTGACCGACCGTTGATCAGCGTTGATCGACCGTTTACCAATGTTGACTAGGTGTTGGCCGACCCTTGACCAGTCAGTGCACTAGCTTGTGCACCACTTTGGATGTGCACCACTTTGGATGTGCACCATGTTATGAATAATTGTGCACCATGTTGGAAATAATTGTGCACCATTTAAATAAAATACAAGTGTACAATTAAATAAAATACAAGTGCACCATGTCATAAATAAAAGTGCACCACGTTACAAGTAATTGTACACCACAGTTCATGTGTTTTGTGCACTAAGAAGGTTCATGTGTTTGTGCACTCCATTGTATTTAAAAAAATACAAGTGCACTACTCAATAGAAATGGAGTGCACAATTCAACATATTATGGTGCATACTTCAACAGACTTTGGTGCACAAACTCGTACAGCTTGATGCACAAACATTGTCAACTACTATTGTACTCACAAAAAAAAAACAAGTGCACTACTCAATAAATTTCTAGTACACAACGTCATATAATTTGGTGCACTATTCAACAGACTTTGGTGCACAAACTCGTACAACTTGGTGCACAAACATTGTGCACTACTCTTGTACTTAGAAAAAAAACAAGTGCACGACTAATAAAATTCTGGTGCACAACTTCACATATTTTGGTGCACTTTTCAACAGACTTTAGTGCACAAACTCGTACAACATGGTGCATAAACATTGTGCACTGCTATTATACTTAAACAAAACAAGTGTACTACTCAATAAAATTTTGGTGCACAACTTCACATATTTTGGTGCACTTTTCAAAAGACTTTGGTGCACAAACTCGTACAACTTGGTTCACAAGACTTGTGCACTAGTTCGCATTTTAAGAGAAGTACGCATTTTAAGAACAATTCTCACCAGATCTGTTTACTATATATATCATTTCCTTTTATTTTGTAAATTGAGAAAACAAAGTGTGGCCCCATATTATATATATGATTTGGGACTTTAACCCATTCGGCCCACTATTTAGTTAGTTAAATTTTTCCGCCAACTACCATTGACCACAAAAAATCGATTCGATTGTTAGTTATTTTCGATGATATATATATACACAACATATTCTCATTTTTCTATATGGGAACAATTTCATAGGTTTAAAAGCTTGTTATATCTTTAGAGTGAATTTATCTGTAATCCAAACAATAATAAGAATTGGCGATAAATATTACTAAAAAAAATAATCGCCTTAGGACCATACCAATTGCCCTTAACACTTATAACATATAACTACAAAATGTGCAGCTCATGGAATTTGAACCTTACAATACGAAACCACTAACAATTGTTTAATAATAACCATATTCAAATTAACGCGAACAGTTTTGGATCACATCCAACTATATGATATAGAAGACTAGAATTACAACATGGAATTAAAAATGGTGGATCAATATAATTTTAAAAAATGGTGCATCAAAATTCCCCCCAAAAAGGTGCATTTCATGGAATTTGAATACTTGACTATATGAAAGCCAAACCACTTACCATTGAACTAATAATAACTTTTGTACGTCAAGGTAAATAACCATTATATAGATATAATAGGCCTTTGCTATTTCACGCACGGATAAAATTTCTATTTCACGCACTGTTTCATACGTGACGTACCAAATGAAGTCGCCCGTGACGAACGAAAGCACTCCGTCTGTGACGGACCACAATAAATCGTCCGTGACGCACCAACCTCATCCGTGCGTCACGGATGAACATTCTGATCCGCGACACGATTTTGGAATCGCCATAACTTTTGATTTCATATTCCAAACGCGCTGAAATTTGTAGGAGGTATAGTTGACATCTAAGAAGGTTCGAACGCCATCAGCTGAGAAACGAATGGAGAAGTATCTCTACTCGCCTTGACGCTTAAGAGATCTCTATTTCTTTGTCCTGTATTTGGAGAAGCATAACTTTTTCTACGTAACTCCGAATTGAGTGATTTCAACGCCAGATTAAAGATCAAGATGTCAACTATAACTCCTCCAAATTTCAGCGCGTTTGGACTAGGGAATCAAAAGTTATGGCGATTCCAAAATCGTATCGCGGATCAGCATGTTCATCCGTGACGGACCAAATGGATCCATCCGTGACGGATCAAATGGATTCGTCCGTCACGGATGGATCCATTTGGTCCGTCACGGACAGATGCACATGATCCGTGACGGACGAACCGGTGCGTGAAATAACAATTTTGCCGGTGCGTGAAATAGAAATCGTGATATAATATTACTAATAATCAATGAAAACGTGTAATTGACCAGTTTATTGATTTGACTTACAACATGGAATAAGAAAGTGCATTTAGGAATTTTAATCCCATGACCTACAATGTGAAATAATAAAAGAAATATAAACCAATGAGAACCAATTTTAAGAAATGGAAGGATATCCTTCTCATCCTCAAAACCCTTAGATTGATTAGATTTGTTATATGTTTTGGTAAGTGAACGTAGTGGTCTCTCTATTTCATAATAATTGTCATTTTAGTAATTTGTTTATGCTTAAAAATACTTATTATTTTGGTCTTTCTTACATCTACTTTACATATATATTAATTTCTAACATTTTTAATAAATAATTTTTTTAATAAATAATAGTATTGAAAAATAACAAAATAGTATTATAAAAACATATTTATACATTTAATTTTTATCTTAAATATCGTGTAATAGTCTAAAAGTATAATTACTGTAAAATAGTGGAGTATAATACAAAAAATTCTCATGCGAAAATATGCCTAATCGCGTAACTCTTTCTATATAAATTTTTGGGTAAACAATGTACCTACTAGGCAAAGTTGCTACTTATTAGGCTACGTTCGGCGCAGGTTATAGAAGGTTATTAGAGGTTTGTATTATTCAAAACCTATCTTTTTATGTGTTTGGTAGTACAAGGTTTTTTAGAAGGTTAAGGTTTTAAGAGATTTTTGAGGAGGTTAAATAAGAACCTCCTAAGAGAAAGGTTATTGAAGGTTTTACAAGGTTATCATAATTTTATTTCCAAAATATCCAAAATCTTATACTAGTGTTATTTTTTTTAAAAAAAAAAATAACCCTTATGGTAATTTTTATTTGAAATATATTGAAAATTTTTGTCTCACCAAACACTCAAATAGGTTTCTATAAGGTTTTGAAAGGTTACAAAAAAATTTCTAAAAAACCCTAACCTTATAAAAAAACCTTTCAGAAAACCTCAACATTTTCAAAAACATTGTTTTACGGAACAGAGCCTTAAAAACAACAAGTAGAGTGTGGATGAAGAACGGGTCCAACACTGCGATGATGAACGCACCTCGCATTCAATTGACTCCAATTTCAGCCCTCGTTTGATTCGTACTATATTTTCCAGAAAGTTGAATTTTCTCAACAAATACATTTATTTTTTGTGTTTGGTTCAAAAATAAAATGTGGGAATTTGCTTCCCAGAAAGTTACAATTCCTTAAATTAAAGGAATTGCACTTATCTTGAAAAGGTAGATAAAATCTACTTTATGTGCTTTTAAACAAAAATATTATTAATTTCTACATTAATATAAAAATAATAATTTTAAACCAAATATAATTTCACAATTTTCAACAATTAACGATTCCTATATAAATTCCCAACAACTTAATATCCTACGTTAACCAAACAAGAGTTCAATGCAAAAATTTCCCAGTCCCAACCAATTCTATGAGAGTCCAAGTCAATTCCCGTGTGTAAAACGGCAAATTTCACCCATATCCATCAACACTGCTCAGAAGTCAGACCCTATTTAATCCTCCAACATCGGAGCAACCCAATCCACACACTTCCGACTGCGAGCTTTGAAGGTGGCGAAACAGAAGCGAGAGAGCGAAAAAAATCACTACTCCGTATAAATAAATACAAAAAATGGCGGGCTTCTATGGCTACTTCAAGGCCCTCTTCTTGGCGCTATTACTCCTTGCTGTATGCGATTTCGCTTCCGCGTCCGGGGCTCGTCGATCGAAGCAGCTGAGGTTCAACAAGAATGGAAAGTTCAAGATCTTGCAGGTGGCGGATATGCACTTCGCCAATGGCAAGGTCACGGATTGCTTGGACGTCTTCCCTTCGCAGGTCCGTGCCTGCTCCGACCTCAACACCACCGCTTTCATTGAGCGTATGATTCGCGCTGAGAATCCCGATCTAATCGTCTTCACTGGTACTCTCTTCTCCTGTCTTTTCAATTGCGTTCCAGGTGTTTGTTTTAATGATTCTGTCCCAATTAGGCTTTTCAATTGTTGATAGCTTGTGCGATTTGACGATTGTTTTATTGCAAACCTCTTGTTGGAAGAATATCGCGTGATCAACTTCATTGTTTAAACCGCAATAGAGCTGTAGAAGTGATTGTTGGAATATGTGGTGATTGGATATTGATCCAAACATTAGGGAATATTCCTCTTTTGTATGGATATAGCTATCTTGCTTCGTATCTGTGGTGCTCAACACTGAACTGTAATTGATTAATAATCTACTCTAAGCTATTCCAAAGGCGGTGTTGTTAGAGAACTCCCAGCATAGAATGTATTGTTTAATCTTGTTAGTTAATCTGACATCGACCTGCTAGACTTTAATCCATTGATGGTGTTGAGATGTATGATGGCTTAGCAACATCTGAACTGGCTAGAGATGACATGAGTAGTAGCTTAGCCTAGTTGTCGATCCAAAATGCTGATGTCGGATATGACATGTCAAAACAAACAATTTTACTCTTCTAATGAAATTGCTAAATGATACCAGTAATAAACTGACTAGATATATAAATCTCTTGTTGATGGACTATAGTATTAATAAGGTGCCAATTTAATCTTCTAATTAGTCAGCTGACTAGATCAGTTTGGAGACCCTCACCTTTGTTGTTTAATACTATAAAGTTATTTATCTCAGCCAACTCTTGGTACATTCTGTTTATGTTTAGTTTCCCATTGAAAATAATACAAGGTTGTTCATACTCAATAGGTGATAACATAATGGGGTTTGATACAACTGATCCCGTGAAGTCAATGAATGCGGCATTTGCCCCAGCTATATCATCCAACATCCCATGGACTGCAATACTTGGCAACCATGACCAAGAGTCTACCTTGTCAAGGAAACTAGTAATGAAATATATAACCGGTATGAAAAACACCTTGGCTAGGTTGAATCCGACTGATATGGATTTGATTGATGGATTTGGAAACCACAATCTAGAGGTGGCTGGTGTTGAGGGATCAGACTTCCATAACAAGTCTATTCTCAATCTCTATTTTCTTGATAGTGGAGACTACTCAACTGTTCCCTCCATATCATCTGTATATGGTTGGATCAAAGCCTCCCAGCAGTATTGGTTTCAGCGTACGTCCATGAGGCTAAGGGTAATGAACTAATGATCCTGAAACATTTGCTTCACTATACTTTTTTTTGTTACATGTCTTTACGATCACTTTAATGATAGTCTGATAGGTCGGCCTAGATTTTATAGAGATCTGACAAATTTATTACAGTCTTTGAGTCTTTCCCTCGCTGGAAGTGTTTCTTGTGTCCGATCAGCGGTAAAATCAGGGAAAACACGTCCAAAATATTTATCAAGCTGACCCAGTATGAATCAATAAAGGGGACAAATGGTAACAAAGGAACATAACTACATAAGGACGTTAAAATGGTTATTTATTTCTTGTACCCATTGTTAAAAGCATAAAACTACCTTACAACTCATGTATGTTTTTTATGTCATGGGATTTATGTGCCAATCTATGATATTTTCTCACATTTCCATTTTCTTGCTAGATCAAGCTCACCTATATCCGGGAATGGCCACTTCTTCATGTATTTATTGTTTCATGTTCACTTCCCTTTCCGCTAACATAGACTTGACACAAAAAAGATCTCTATCTTTTCATTTTCCTGGCATTTCGTCAATTTTTAAACTGTCCAGTTGACTGTTCTAAATGGTATCTGTGCTTCCTTTGCACCATTGCAGGAATCATACATGCGTGCTCCAAATTCTCAAAAAGATCCCGCTCCAGGACTAGTTTACTTCCACATCCCCTTGCCTGAATATGCAAACTTTGACTCATCAAATTTCACAGGAGTGAGACAGGAGGGCATTAGTTCACCTTCTATAAATTCAGGGTTCTTCACAACCATGGTTGAATCTGGGGATGTTAAAGCTGTTTTTGTGGGCCATGATCATCTCAATGACTTCTGCGGTGAGCTCACTGGAATAAATCTTTGCTATGCTGGTGGCTTTGGGTATCATGCATATGGGAAGGCTGGATGGTCAAGGAGGGCAAGGGTAGTGGAAGTTGATTTAGAGAAAACAGAGAAAGGAAGTTGGGCAATAGTCAAGTCCATCAAAACATGGAAGCGACTTGACGATGCACACCTGACTGGTATCGATGGTCATGCCCTTTGGGCCAAAAGCTCTACTGGTAAGCATTTTTCCATAGAACATGATGTACTTCATTCATTCATCGCTGAAATGCTATAGGATTTAGCCTTGTTGCTCCAATTCTTGAAAGATTATCATACTATGGGATAAAGTTGCTTAGGAAAAATGCTTTTTCTGTGTTATGGTAGCATGTTGGTTTGGTGTTCTCTGTTTTTTTATACTTCAGCCATTGTAGTATCTCAAAAATTTCACCTGGGGATGGAAATGTTGGGTATAGATTGAACAGCCTGTACACGTGCAGTTTGTAGAATCACTGCTGCTGGTAATTAGATTAATTTCTGCAGAACACTACGGCAAAACAGGATTTCCTACATATGATTTGTCTGTCTCACTTGATGCAAAACTAAAATGCTCTTGCTTCCAATGTTGATATCTTCATCTGTATTCATCTCCTTGCATATGTTGTGGCTTTCACTCCATGAACTTATTCAATTTGAAGGAAATGGCATATGACCTCTTGTTATGTACTGCATTTTCTTTTAGCGTCATTCTCAACCTCTTCTTGACATTTACATGTCATACTCATACCATGTGCTTGGCTTGCGTTTAAGCAGGGGTGCGTAGGAAGAAGGATGTCGGGAGTGCAACTTGATTGATCGAAACAGAAGTCATTTCTGTACCTAGCTATACGCACATGATCAGTTATCATAGAAGAGATACTAAGCTCAGCAGATGCTCTTAGTGTTACTAATTAAGTGCTGTCGCCTCTTCTCTTCAGTCAAAATGGAACGAGTATTGCTAAATTTCTGTGTTCCATCCATTTGCAGGATAATAGATATATTCCGATTACTGTTTGTTTGTAAAATGTTAGCAAATAATATGTTATGGAGCACTTCAAAACTTAAGGTAGTACACTAGTACTTAGGCTGATCTGCTTCTGAAACCTTGTTTTTATAATTCAAACTTACTTAGGCCCCGTTTGTTTTAGATTACGGAAACAGTAACGGAAAGGAAATGAATCTAGTCCAATTTAGTGTCATTATTCATTGATCAAAATGATGAAATCGTTTCCTTTCCCCCCTTCACTTGGTACTATGATGGAGGTATTTGTATCCCCAATGCAAGGGTGGGTTATAAAATGATGAAATTATTTTATTTCTCCCTTCTTGACATACAAATTTTGGAGCCCCCAAGCCAAGATAAAAATTGTGATCAATACATCATATTGTTAAAGTAGACTAGATTCATTTCCTTTCTGTTACCATTTTCATAAGTTCAAACCAAATGAGTCCTTAAAGTGGTATAGTGTAATACGAAATGAGAAATATGATTGGTATATTTTCTGAAGACTATTTTTTTTGTATTTAGAGATTGAATCCCGACTCATCATTTTCTAAATATCATACTGGCTATAAGTTAACATCTGATACTTTTAATAATTATAGACTTAATTTTGGTGCCTAAGATCAACATTAAATTTTAGATCTATTTGAAAGCCAGCTTCTGAAATTCTGAAAAAGAACTTCATACCAAAAGATATATATGGGTAGAGAAATGATCAAATGTGAGCTTTTAACATTGATCCACCGTCTCTATCGTTGACTGGATGTGCATGTGCATCATAGTACAAATAAATATGCATCACAATGTGGATGTATACTGGATGCGCATTAGGATGAGCACTGTTTGCATACTCTGCATGGGAAGCATTGTTTGCACCTGAACTGATATCGAGAATCGCTCAAGATAGTCAACATATTCGAGTTTGGAATCACTTTTGCAAGAAGTAAAGAGCACAAACATAATAGAAAAGCAAAAAAGACATAAGATATGTTGATGTTGTTCGGATAACCTAGTTCGTGGAGTCTCAGGAGGGGAGACTCGCCCCAAATGCACTAAATGTTTGACAACTCAAAGTGTTGGTTACAAGAGAGCAATCAGTAAACCCAAAAAAGGATCGAAAAAAGAGAAAAGCAACAAAGCAGAGAAAACATGAGAAGAGGAACACAGAGGAAAGGGTTTCGGCCCCTTTGACGGTGACCAAGATGGACACTAGGGTGACGTCGGCGACTTCATCGGAGACGCTCCAAGGATTCCTCCTCTCTCTCTCTCTCTCAAGAGCTGGATAAGGCAACTCAGAGAACCCTAACAGCTTATAAAGCTAGGTATAACACGTCCCCTATCAGAATGCTGCGTTTCAGCAACCAAGGCGAGCCAGATCACAAGTGGGTTGCCTCTCTCTCTACTGGGTCTTGTTCTCATAATTTGGGCCAAACCTAGAGTAATAGCCAAACCTCCAAACCTATGAACCAGGGCGGCTTAAACCATTTAATTGGTGAACCCGGTTTAGCTCTAATTCAAGTCTTACTAATTTATACCTCAATCTTGCCATCCTAACACTTTATTCAATTACAAGGATGGATTAAAATTACAACAAATGCCCTTTTAATCCAATCTTTGTATAGAAAAACAAGTTTAAAAACCAAGAGCGCATTCGGGTATCCTCTCCCCTCCGTCGTCAACTCAATCTATATCCCAATGAACATCATTGATATGGAGGCCACGCTATCCCTACAAAGAACAAATTTGTTAATAGGAACAATTTTAGTGCCAAAATCTACATGATTAACATCACTTGAAATTTTAACCACTGGAATTGCAAAAAATACCAACTTTTGCATAGGTCTTTGCAAAAATACCAACTTTTAAAAAGTATTGCAAAAGTACCAAAAAGCTACAACACTTTTCAAAACTAAAAAGGTAAAATGAATTATGAATAAAACTTTTTCAAAAAACATAAAAGTGTTTTGGAAAGGTTTAAGGAAGTAGTTAATTTTAAACGGTTGTATCAGTAACCTAATCAAATACATGTTCAACCGGTAGCAGTTCATCATTTCCATCCGTTTCTTCCCCAAAATCTTTTCGCCTCTCAAGAACCTTTTTTCCTTTCATCCCCGAATCGTATTCGTGAAACCAAATCCTAAATCCCCAAAGTCGAGAAGGCGAAGCCCTTTGTGAAGCCCTTTTTGACAGCCATTTCTGAAGCCCTTACTAAATCCCCAGATCGAGAATGGTAAAGACAAGAGGTTTACAGTCTGCGAAAGCCAGAGTCGAGAAGGCGAAGGCTTCTACACTTTCGAGGAGAAAGAGGGTTGAGGAAAGCAAAGAACATTCGACGAATGCAAAGGCGGCTACTGTGGCGAGTGGCCGAATGAAGAGAGCCTACAACTCGTCGGAGGAAGAAGAATCACCGAGTCCAGTCGTTTCGGTGCAGAAGAAGAAACCGAGAATCTCGGAGGCTGAAGAACCAAAAGACAAGAGGTCGAGGAAGGATCCATCGAAGTCGGTTGGCGGGGTTAGTGGTCTTCTCTAACTATGACTTACCTGAAAAAAGCAATATTTTGTCTAAAATTTGTGATGCATGCTAGGTTTAGGGTTTGGATAAACTTCATGCTAAAATTATGTAAAAAACAGAGCATGATTTACTCTGTAAAAAATAGAGCATGGAGAGGTCTGGAAAAGTCATAGTAGCCTAAACTCTTGACATCCATATGGCCTGACAAACCAAAATGTATTCTGACAAAACGAATTATCTTACCTGACAAAGTAAGTTTTCGGGTTTATGTGAATATGAATGTCATGTATTTGTTGTGTGGTTAGAATGTTAGAATGTCATAGTAGCTTGATTCATGTTGATACAAAATTGTAAGTTATAGTCTAGGGTAAAGACTTGTCCTGAACAACTTCAATTTGGCCTGACAAACCAAAATGTAGTATGACAAAATATTTTTTATCCTGAAAAACATATATCTTTACCTGACAAAGTAAGATGGTGCCTTTCTTTCTTTTATGTGAATATGAAAGTCATTCTTACCTGTCATGTATTTGTGAATGTCATTCATTACAGATAATGTACAAGTGGCATTCTGAGGAGTTGTTTTATGGTCGGATAAATCAGAATTCAAGGCTTCAGTATCTGAATTGTATCGAGAACACCCTAACTTGAACAGACTGGCAGATAGTTCTGCAGGGCCCCTTTGGCCCAATTATAAAAATTATGAAAAACTTGAAACTGTCTGCACAACTGATTCACCATGTGTTGTTTAGGCAATTGGGCACAAAAAAGCAGTTTGAGACATGGTATGATCTTGGTAAACAACCATGTAGGTTTTCAATAGAGGAGTTTAGGCTAATAACATGACTGAATTGTAGGATGCCCGATGAGAAGGACACTGTGGAGGATAAGAAGGCAGTCTTTGATTTTTTTGGTATGAGGAGTATTACCATTACTAACCTTTTAACCAAGTTCTTATTGTATCGGGAGGAAAATGTATTCAAGTTGAAGATGGCCTTGTTGTTAATTCTTGAGGGTGTTGTACTGGGGGGTAATAAGAAGATGAAGGTCAGACTCCTACATGTGAAATTGACCCAAGACTTGGATCGTTTCAATAATTTCCTATGGGATAGGAGTGCATATATTGACCTCCATCAAAGTCTGGATTCTACTTTGGATACAAGAATAGAGTCAGTTAAGGCTGCACTTGCACGTTCAGACAATGCCAGAGCAGGATACACCATAAGGGGTTTCCCGATGGTGTTTCAAGTAATGTTAGTAGTTGAATATGTAAAACTGAGAAAGGTTAATGCCTCTGGTCATAATTGTGGTTTAATTCCAATTCTGTTTGTTTCAGATATGGTTGTATGAGGCAGTGCCCCATATTGGCAGAACGTTTGCCCAAAAGCTGAATAAAGTTGTGCAGCCCCGAGGTGTGAGGTGGCTTAAAACGAGTAGGCCAAGCTTGGATTTGATTTCTGATGCCCTATAGGGGACTTTCGCTGTTAAACAGATCCTTGTTGAGGAGGATGGAGAGGACTTGGGAGAAAGCTGTTACTTCCCGGAGGAGGAAGGACACAAATCCTTGGATCAGATTGTTAAGCAGCTGAAGCCAAAAAGAAAAAGGGCTGGTAAAAAGGATAATGGAGTTGGTAAGGGAGGGCAAGCTGGAAACATTGAGGGTTTGGACCAAAGGCAATTGATATGTTGTTTGAATGAATTGCTTGAAATGATGCATACTCTGAATGAAAAGCATGATCTGTTAAGGGAGGAAGTCCTTGAGTTAAAGAAGTTCAAAAGAGGTAAAGCTCCTAGAACAGTGGCCTCTTCATCCAGTGATGAAAGTGATCAAGACATTAGAGAACACCAGGAGCCGGAGTCTAGGGAGGTTAAAAGTGATGATGAACCCAACATTACACAACACCAGAAGAGCATGAGGGAGGTGAAGTCAACAAATCAAAGTGATGAGTCAGAGCATGAAGATGAAGAAGAGGAAAAGATAGAGTCTGAAGATGACGAAGAGAATGAGTCTGAAGGGAATGAGTCCAAAGAGGGAGAGTCTGATGAGGTATGCCCAACTTTTTCAGTTTATATATGTACAATTCAATCCATATATGCACATTTCAGTCCATTTGTGCACATTTTAAAAAATATTTGCTTATTTCAGACCATATATCATCATTTAAGGAGATAGTTCAGTCCATATATGCACAGTTCAGTCCATATATGCATAGTTCAGTCCATATATGCACAGTTCAGTCCATTTGTGCACATTTCAAAAAATATTTGCTTATTTCAGACCATATATCATCGTTTCAGGAGACAATGGATGGAGAGCAAGATTATGGTGTAATTGTGTTAACTGGTGGACAATGGGAGGTAAAGAAGGTTGGATCGCCCCCATATGTTTATGCTGCAGATAATGTAGGTTGTCAGGAAGAGGCAGGTGAAGATGTTGCAATGGTAAATGAGCAAGAAGTTCAAGGGGATGCAATAGATCCACTGTCAGTTCTTATCCGGGCGGCTACAATACTACGGGGGCCAACAACTGAGGAGGGGGTAAATGAGGCAAATGAAAAGTTGGTTAATGAGGCAACACCACAAGATGAGGAGGGACTCAGCAAGGAGTTGGTTAATGAAGAGTTGGTTAATGATGGGACTGTGGTGGCAGCACAAGATGAGGTGGCAACAAAAGCAGTGTCTGATGAGGGTGTGCATGACGGAATTGTGGAGGAACCAAAGGAAGATGTTGTGAAGGGAGGAAGCAAGATTGATGACGGAGGTGTGGATGCTGAGGAGGTAGCAAAGGGAGATGATGTGGAAGGAGGGACCAAGGTTGATGACCAAGTTATGGAGAAACCAAAGGGATATGTGGGGGGACTCAACACGGTTGATGAAGGAGTTATGGATGAATCAAAGGGAGATGTTGTGGAGGGAGGGACCAAGGCTGATGAGCGAGGTGTTGAGGTTGGGACTGAATTACAATGTGAGAATGTATCACAGGATGATTGTGATGACGTGGGGGATGATGAAGGGGAGACCAAGGAGTCCAAAGTGCCAAGGAAGGGGACCCCAAGGAAGGGTCGCCAATTGTCGAAAAAGACATATCCAAGTCGCACTCGCGAGCTTGCTGTGGCGGCAAAATCACCCTTCCGCAATATGGATGAGCAGAAATTGGCGAAAAAGATTACCAAAAATAGCAAGGTGGAAGGGATGACAGACCTGGTAAAGTGGATGCAAAGTGAGAGGTTAGTGACTTAACCAGTCTACTCAACTTAATAATGAATTGAATGTCAAAATGTTATATGGCCTAACTGTTAGTAATATGACCGAAAAATGATTCCTTATGGACTGATAAACTTATATATTGCATGTATATGTACTAAAATGATTCCTTATGGACTGACAAACTGATATATTGCCTTGTTTATTATTCAAATGAATATGTACCATCATGCAGTATTGAACCCCGAATTGGACCGAGTAGGCAAGCATTGGATAAGAAGTTCTTTGAGAAATTGTTTGCCCCAAAGGACTGGTTGGTCAGTGAGGTAATATTCCAATGCATCCTTTCAAAATATTATGCATTTGTAACATCGTTTTCAGTGGATACATTAACATTGTTGCACTATTACAGCATCTGGAGCAAATGATGTTCCTTTTTCGTCAAAGGATTTCAGAGGATCTGGAGCGGTTTTCGAAGGTGGTTGTGCTTGACACATTTTGGCAAACCTTGGTCACCACTGAGTTCAATCGCTTCTAGAAGGACTTTCCATGTAAAGGTGAGGATGCAGTGATTAAATACATGATGGGTGCATGTCCGGCTGATTATGGCAAGAGATGGGATGATGCGGAATGCATATATGTGCCCTTCAACATCACAGAGTCCCACTGGTTTGCCTTAGAAATTGAACTATGCGACTGGGGTGTGACGGTGTATGACTGCAATGTGGATCTGTACTCAGACAAGGAAATTTTCAAGATGATCCAGCCCGTCATTCAAACTATTCAAAGATATGTCAAGATGTACGAGCCACCGGAAAAGAGATGTGAACCATTATTGGACAAGCCAATGTCGATGTCTCGTCGTGATAACATTAAGCAGAACAAGCACAGGTAAGTATATGTGTATTAATGCAATGATAAATCCTTATCAAACTACAATTGATATACATTCTAACTGCTTTTGTACATCTTGCAGAGGAGATTGTGGGGTCTACATCTTGAAGCACATTGAGTTGTTGATGCTTGGCATGACAAACATGGATCTTGCGTCCGACAAATTCGTAGATGGACACAGAAATCAAATGGCTCATAGTATTTTTAGATGTCGTTGGGATGGTGTTTAAAGACATTTGATTAAAGACATTAAGTTTGTTGGGAACCATTCGGCAAGGAAGATGTGGTAATTGTATTTTAATTTGGAAGCTCGTGTTTTTAGGATGTTTACAAATTTGTGATGACAATTTCCAGAATGTTTCCAAACAATATGGTGCTTAAGTCAGGACATATTCTCGTTTTACATGCAAAAAACTCAGTTTGTCAGGTCATTTTCAGTACGTAAACCTAAGCTTTTCAAACAACATGGTGCTTAAGTCATGACATATTCTCATTTTACAAGCAAGGATCCCGGTTTGTCAGGTCATTTTCAATTCATAAACCTATGTTTTTCAAGCAATTTACAAGTATGCACATTTCAGTCAAGAGCTGGATACACCATAAGGAGGACAGTACCACCACACCAAGTACATAGCCTTATGACGGACCCTACAAAAATACATTGTCTTGCTAAACATAAGCTTATGACTAATTATCATATTTTAACCAACAAGGTTACAAATTGGACAACCAGCACAACAACTAACACCACAAGTACCACCACACCAAGTACAACTTTCAACACTAAATTTTCTGTTTTGATATTCATAATATCATTGCTTGAAGTCGAATAATGCGGGTAAATAAGCGTAGAGGTTATCCCGTGATCTTCAACAACTCTTACGCTTTCAATAGTCTCATTGGTTGTAAAATCATAAGCTTGACCATCCACCCATTTGAAGTATTTGCAATCCTGACCTGCCTATGGTTGAATACAAAATTAAACCAATCAACTATCACTGAAATCGTCCTTGAACTTAGTTTAAGTCTAAATGAAATCCCAATTGAAAGTCTAAATCATCTCTCACAATAATACATTGTTAGTCTAAATTTTGCACCAAATTCAAAAACCCCCAATTATACCCTAATTGAAAAAGCCTCAAATCAGAACCCTAAATCTATAACCAAAATCCTAAATCAAAACCCTAAAATTCAAATTTAATATTACCTTCCATAATGGACACTCATAGAACTGTTTTCCCGAATTTTGAGTGTATTTGCAAGTTTGTATTGTTGTAGGGAGGCCATGGAAACATCTTTGAGTTGATGATTCACCGGTTGCGTGCCCTCTCCTCCACGAATTTGAATTGGCAGATGAGCTTCCTTGTGTCCAGCCTTTTGTCATTGTATAATTTCCTCTCGTTTCCTATAAGATGTTACTCTCGATTCCTCTCTTTCCAAAGAGGGTGTTATACCTCTTTCTCCTCTTCGATGTTCTTTCTTCTGTGCAAATATGGATTTTTACTTGTTTTTTTGTTTTTATTAAAGAAATGAAATTTCAATGCTGATATGATGTGTATCACGTCATCATCTTTATCAGTTTTTAGTACATAAACAAAATCTTTTTCAAGCAATCCTTTTCTTACATGCAGATTTGAGTCAATATTCTCCAACTTTACTTTTGCATAGCCAGAGCAGGATACACCATAGGAGGATAGGAACTTCCACATTAGGGCGGAATTGAAACAAACATCAGACTTTTTTTAACCGTTTTTAAAATGGTTTAAAAACTTCCACATTAACCTAATATTTCCTACATTTAAACGGTTTTTAAACCAAAAAAATAGGCTTTAAAACGGTTTAAAAAGTGCATAAAACCGTATAAAATGGCGGGGTTAGTTTTCGAATAAAACCAAATCTTTGCAAAATTTTGAATTAAATCAGGCCATATTGAAGTTTTACAATAAATATTCAGATTTGTCAGGTCATTTTAAGTACATAAACCTAAGCTTTTGAATAAATCTTCTCCAAAGTGATCCTTTCCAATGTATATCCGATTTGAAAGACCCTTAACCCTTACTTTTTCAACTACCCGTCATTAACTCTACTCTCCACTCATCTTTGTGTATAAATATCGTGCATGACTTGTGCAATTCCCTCACAAATCCTCCCTTACTCTCAAAGTCCCAAATCTCTCTAAAACTCTTCTCTCAAACTCCAAAAACTCTTTCGCAAAATGTCGGACTCATTCATTAAGGTCTACCTACAGGTATACTGGGATGGGGAATTATCCCCCACCATCGGCGATATGGCCTTGTTAACGACCCATGTATACACGGGGGGGGAGCACTAGACTCATCAGGTGCCCAAAAACAAGATGGAGATTTGGTCCTTACATGGGATGATCAGCAACATGTCCAAGTATGCAGGTAGTAAGTTGATTTTTTTTTAACATGTCCCAGACTCCGGGCAGCGATACCTTCAATCACTGCAGACAGACGACGACGTTGCAGATCTCGTCCGCCTCGACGAGAAGGTAGCCCCAGTGATGCCCGTGGGGATGCCGTGATTTGCGTGGGCGTGGAAAGGATTGTTTTAATGTAGTTTTAATGGTGTTCCTTAGTAGTTTTAATGTTGTTTCTTTTGTGTTTGGGTGTCTACTTATTATATTCCATGGAAACTTTGTCATGGAAAGGGAAGTTTGTAAGGTTATGTGTTGTTTTGGACTGATAAAAAGTATGACCCTTTTTCCTTATTCCTGCGTTTACTAGTTTTGACTATATTCATGCGTGTTTAGGACAAATGTAATGTTTTCAGGACAAACGCCGTTATATTTCAGAGCAATAACAACATCGAATATGTCAACATGCGTTTTCAGGACAAATGTAACGTTTTCAAGACAAGTTCTAAGATATATAGTTTTTCAGGGCTTATAGTTTGTCTCTCACGCGCCCTGTTATTGGAAGTCAGAGCAATAACAACATATATAGCTTTTTCCTTATTCAAGTTTCTCAGGCCATATTTAAGTCTTATAATAAGTATTCAAGTTTGTCAGGCCATATTGAATTAAGTCAGTTCATTTCCAATGCATATCCGATTTGACCCCTCTTAATTTTCCCTAAAAGACCCTTAACCCTTACTTTCCCAAATCTTCTCTACCAAGGTTCTTCAAATACTCTCAGGCTCTCTACCAAGGTTCTTCAAATACTCACACGCTCTCTTGGTTCTTCAAATACTCTCACGCTCTCTTTCTTCTCTACAGACTCAATACTCTCTACTCAATATTCTAAAGCCATGGCCGTCGAGCATCAATTCGTCACTGCCGTGTACACATAGGTATATGACCTTCTGCAAGCTGCAAAGGATGTTGTGGATCCTCTTGGAGGTGGGTCATTTGTTTATGGTCGGTATCGAGTTATCCCGCAACCTTTTTTGTACTGTGTTTGATGTACTTTGTGGTTGTTGCAGGGAGGAAGATGACTGAAGCAGTCTTTCAGAGCTACTTTCGCGACGTTGTTGCGAGGGATTTGCAGCTGGATGGCCTGGTGAAGGATTTTGTCCGATGGAGTGATGTGTCCTTGCCTCCGATGACAAGCCAAATTGTCAAAGGTGACGCCTTTGGATCTAGTTTTGGTTGGGAAGTCACTCGCTGTTGTGATTCTGCTGTGGAACACGATGATGGGGATGATTACGAGCGGAAGATCGCGATGAATGGGTTGTTGACGTCGGCGACTGGGAAGACGGTGGCGACAACAAGGAACTCGGTGGTGATGGAAGCGATTTGATGGAAGAATTGTTAGCGGTGGCGGAAGCGATTTGGTGAAGGATATAAGGCTTGAAAAGACAAGTCTTTGGGGGTGTCGTAGCGTCGACTGCGGGTGAAGGAGATGCGAAGATAGACTTTGCTTGAGAAGATCAAGCGATTGTCGTAGCGTCGGCGGCGGAGGGAATGGGGGTGAGAGGGATATGGGTGACGTCCGATCAAGGAAAGGAGGAATTAACACTCTACTTGAAACCTTGAACTTTAACTTGAACGTGAGAAATAACATTAACAAAGTCGGGTATAAATAGGGGAGGTGAGACGTCGGATGGGCCGAGTCTAACCTCGTGGGCTAGCCCATGCAAACATGCAAAAGGCACAAACCCTAAAAGATAGAATGACTATAAGGAAACTATCTAAAACGCTATGAAAGGAAACTATGTAAAACTATCAAAGGAAACTATCTAAAACACGCTGGAAATACCAAATATAGATAGTGTCTTAAAAGAACGCGTGAAGATGACGATGAAGTTTCGCTATCTTCAAAAGAACGCGTTGATCCGATGGTGGCGAGGACGACGAGTCTTGGATTGGTTTTTGGGTTTCCTTGGCCAGCGAAGACGCGTGCAACTAGTGATGCGACAGCGGAGGAGATGGATTTGGACCTAGACCTTGTGACTGGGCCCTGTGAGCATAGGCTCATGGCTTCTTCCTCGTCTTGGGCCATCATGGGAGGCAGGGTCACATCACCCTCCCCCACTTGGCTGTGAAGCATCCCCGCTTCACCATCATCAAACTCTGGCTCAACATATGGTGTTAAGTCTGCAACGTTGAAGGACGCGTGGACTCCAAAATCTGATGGGAGCTCGAGTTGATAGGCATTGTCCCCTATGTCCCTTATCACACAGAAAGGGCCATATCCACGTGGTGCCAATTTGTGTTTATGCCACGAGGGAAACCTCTCTTTTCGCAGATGTACCCAGACAAGGTCTCCGGGGACAAAGACAACGTGGCGGTGGCCTGAATTGTGCTGCGAGGCATACTGTGCGGCCCTCCTCTCCAGCTGCTCCTTGGTTCGTCGATGAAGCTCCTGCACCTGCTCGGTGCGGTTGGAGGCGGAGACATGCACTGGGTCACGTAGTGGACGCGGCGACAAATCCAGTGGTGTCAAGGGGTTCATTCCATATACCACTTCGAACGGGGTCAGCTTGGTCGCCGTGTGCCTGCATCTATTGTAACAAAACTCGACAAGTGATAGTAAGTCCTCCCAACACCTAGGGTTGGCTTTGAGCATCGCGCGAAGGAGGGCTCCTAGGGTTCTATTCGTGACCTCCGTTTGGCCATCGGTCTGGGGGTGGTAGCTAGTGGAAAATAGGAGTTTGGTTCCTAGCTTACCCCAAAGAGTTCTCCAAAAATGACCAACGAACTTAGAATCCCTATCACTCACTATGGTACGCGGGACTCCATGAAGACGCACCACATGCTCAAAGAATAGATCGATAATATCACTAGCACTATGGGTTGTCTTACAAGCAATACAATGTGCCATCTTTGAAAATCTATCTACAACCAATAAAAATGAGTCTTTACCTCGTCTAGAGAGGGACAAACCCGTGATGAAATCCATAGACAAATCTTTCCAAGGGGCACTCGGAATGGGCAAAGGAGTGTAGAGGCCGTGAGGACTAGACTTAACTTTGGCTCTCTGGCAAGTCACACAACTTCTACAAAACCTAGTCACTTGGTGGGTCATCTTAGGCCAAAAGAAATTTTCTCTAAGAGCGTCTAAGGTTTTCCTAATCCCAAAATGTCCACGACTTGCGTGTGCTTCCTCAATCAATAGGAGCCTAATGGAGGATCTAGGAATGCAAAGACGACTAGCCTTGTATAAATAACCCTCAGAAAGGAAATATGACTCAAACTCGTGAAATCTTAGGCATTGCTCGACTATAGGTGCAAAGAAAGGATCACTAGCATATAATTCCTTAAGCAAAGCAAAACCCAAAACTTTAGTTTGCACATGACTTAAGAGAACATACCTTCTAGACAACGCGTCGGCGACGATGTTCTCCTTTCCCTTCTTGTGGACCACGACATAAGGAAATGTCTCCAGAAATTCCACCCAACGTGCATGTCGGCGATTGAGGTGGGCTTGGCTCTTCAAGTAGCTCAACGTGGCGTGGTCACTATGGATGACAAATTCACGGGGCCAAAGGTAGTGTTGCCATGTCTTCAGCACGCGGATTAATGCATAAAGCTCTTTGTCGTAGGTGGGGTAGTTGAGGGTGGCCCCTGTGAGCTTCTCACTGAAATATTCTATGGGCCTCTTCTCTTGGTGTAGCACACCACCAATGCCTATGTCTGAGGCATCGCACTCCACCTCGAAGGTTTTCGCGAAGTCGGGGAGTTGGAGCAATGGCGCGTTGCACAAGGCCCTCTTCAAGGTTGAGAAGGCCTTTTCGTGGCACTGAAGCCAGACAACTGTGCTGCCCTTCTTCGTCAACTCATGTAATGGCGCGGCAATGGAGGAGAAGTCGCGTACAAAACGCCGATAGAATCTCGTGAGGCCTAGAAAGCTTCGCACCTGTGTCGGTGTCGTCGGTGGTGGCCAATCTTTGATAGCCGCGATCTTCTCTTCGTCGACGCGTAACCCATCACGACTCACAATATAGCCCAGAAAGTTGGTTGACGCGGCACAAAATGAGCACTTGGCCAAATTGGCGAATAGGCTCTCGCGTCGAAGGCACTCGAGCACTTGGCGAAGGTGATCGACATGGTCTTCTAGGCTCCGTGAATACACAAGGATGTCATAGAAATAAATGACAACAAACTTGCCAAGGAAAGATCTCAACATGTGGTTCATCACCCGCATGAAGGTGCTGGGCGCGTTCGTGAGCCCAAAGGGCATGACAAGCCACTCGTAGAGCCCATACTTTGTCTTGAACGCGGTCTTCCACTCATCACCTTCTTTCATTCTAATCTAGTGATAACCACTCTTAAAATCAATCTTGGAGAAGACTGTCGTGCCATGAAGTTCATCAAGCATATCGTCGAGGCGCGGAATGGGATGCCTATACTTGACGGTGATCTGGTTTGCTGTGCGGCAATCAACACACATTCTCCATGTGACATCCTTCTTGGGCACAAGGATCACAGGCACAGCGGAATGGGAAAGAGATTCCCTGACGTACTCGCGATCCAACAACTCTTGTACTTGGCGCTGTAACTCTTTTATCTCTTCTGGACCAGCTCTATACGCAGCGTGGTTGGGCAAAGAAGCACCGGGCACAAGGTCAATCTAGTGCTCAATGCCTCTCAGGGGAGGTAATCCTTGTGGCAACTCGTCTTGGAATACGTCGGTGAACGCGGCAAGCAACTTCGCGATCGCTGGTGGCAAGGGCGCGTTTGTCGACGATTCAGGGATGCATGGGGTTGGCACAAGCAGAAAGCATGGAGTCTTCCCAGTCAAACACGCAGTGAGGTCATTGGGTCTGGCTAAAAGAACGCGTTGCTCACAGGTGCCTTGCAAAGGACGCGGTGGTGGCAACGGATCGGCGAACTGTGTTGATGGGAAGGCACTACTCGAATTCTGTGGGGCACTTGGCGTCCCAGTTGTGGCGTTGTGTTTCTTCTTGCCAGTGCCTGGAGTAGACAAAGTGTGGCCATATTTGGAGGAGTTATGCCGTGGTAGTGCTTCTGGACACTCGTTTGACCTAGTAGACGCGGCCTCTATGGCTTTCTGGCGGTCGCATTCAACCTGGTCCTGCAAGATCTCATGGGGAGACATTGGATGCAAAGTGATGCGCTTCCCGTGGTAATTGAACACATAAGTGTTCAAATAGCCATCATGGAGCACGCGTCTGTCAAATTGCCATGGGCGCCCAAGCAAAATATGGGTGGCGTCCATTGCAATAACATCACATAAAACTAAATCACAGTATTGGCCTATGGAGAAAGAAATTAAGCATTGGCGAGATACTGTGTTACCTGGACTAGATGATATCCATTGAAGGGCATAAGGCTGGGGATGAGGCGTCGTGGGTAACTTGAAGTGTGTCACGACCTTCTCATTGACAATATTCGCACATGATCCTCCATCAACAATGACACTCAAGGAAGCTGTTTGGACTAGAGCCCTTGTATGGAACAAGTTCTCTCGTTGATCGCGTAAGCTAGCTTCCTTGACTGTGAGGAGACGACGCGTCACCAAGCTCAATGGTGTGCCCGCGTGCAGAGAAACGGGTTCACAGTCATAAGCGTCTTCGTCCTCTTCTCCGGGGCCTTCATTGATCGCGTCAAGTGTGGCCTCCTCGTCTTCACAAGACTCGTAGCCGGCGGCGGCTGTGGGGAACAACACCTTGCGAGCATTGGGGCAATCTTTCTTAAAGTGGCCTCTTCCACCACATTTGTAACACTCAATATCACGCGCGCGATCTGTGCTCACTGGAGCCTGTTTTGGCGCGTTCTGGCACGGTGCGGTGGTCGGCGTCGCGGGCTTTTCCTTGGAGGCTTGGCTAGATGCGGCTGGGGTAGAGGCACTAGGGAAAACATTAGTATAAGGTAATCCACCAGGGTTAGAAGAATACCTTTGCTGGCCACTGGGATATGCATAAGACTTTCGGCGAGAGAGATGGGCATGGATTTGCATCCTCGTATGGGTGAGTGTGTTCAAATCTTTGATGGGCAAAATCTCGAGTTGATCACGTATGTTGGTGTTCAAGCCACTCAAGAATTTGGTCCTCAAAGTTGATGGTACAACGGAGATATTGGCCTTGTAATACATGTCTTCAAGCTTGGAAAAGAACTCGAGTGGAGTCATCCATCCTTGGCGAGCCATGGCAATCTCCAATCTCATTTGATTCATGTAGTCTGGAGGCACGTATTGCTTGGTCATCACGTAGACTAGTTGATGCCATTATGTGACTCGTGTCCTGTGGCGACGAACGCATTCATCTTCGAATCTATGCCACCACACGCGGGCGGCTCCTCGGAAGTTAAGCGTCGCGGCGGCGACATGCTCCTCAGGTGGAACTCGACAATATCTAAGGGTGTACTCCGTAGCCTTTACCCATTCAAGAAAAACAGAGGGGTTGTATTCACCATGAAAATGCTAGATTTTTACCTTGACTTGGTGTCGCTGGTATCGAGGCTGGCCAGGTGCTTGGTTGAACGCATTGTTTGGTGCGTCGTTGTAGAGAGGGTTCTCAAAGGCGCGTAATCCTTGTGGTCTATCGCGTCCAACCTGGTGTCGATCGCGTTGTTGGCGATCTTCGCGGATGTACTCATCCCTTAGCGTGTAGGCGTCATCGCGTTGACGTCTTCGCGGCTGGGCATCGTAGTTGTCGCGTTGAATGTCCATTTACATAACATCGCGGCGCTCGCCGCCAATGTCACGAACGCGTGCTCCTTGGGGCTGGAGACGCGGTGGAGGTATCCAATCTGAAGGGTGATCCTGCAATTCAAGTGGATCTCTAAGAGGGGGGGTGAAAAAACCTAGGTTTGACCATACCTGAGTCCTCGATTTCTTTGTCGTCATATTCGTCGAAGTCGTCTTGGACGTTGGGTGTGATCGACGCGTAGCCATCAGATCCGTAACGCAGTGTTCGAACACTCTGGTGTCGAAGGTGATCGCGTACATCATGGCTGCGTTGTTGGGTAGGGGGTGTCCTCAATTGATCATCGCGTCGCGTATGCCCACTTGGTCTGCGACTGGGTCTTCTCGGTGTCGTGTCGACTTGCTCGGCTCGGCGAGGGCGGCCTTCGCGTGGTGCTGAGCCTGGTACGCGTCTCTGGGTTCTCCTGGAGGCATAGAGATCATCAAAGTTGTATGGTTCAGAATACTCACCTCGAGAGTCGTCGGCGTCGCGGTCGGAGCCCGTGTCGTAGCCAGCGGGTGTGGCTTTGGGCACGTAGTGATCCGTCTTGGGAACGAAGCCTTGGCGGCTCTCAATGACACTCTGCATTTTGTTCAGTTGTGGTTGATGTTGAGAAGTGGACGACATAACTCCCTTGCCTTTGTCCACTCGTGTCTTCGATGGGACCGCGTCGGATGCTCCAGTTGGAGGCGGTGCGTCCATATCACTAGGGGGTGTTGGAGTTGGCACAATGGGTGTCACTTGTTGGTTGGCTCTCAGAGTCGCGACCTCTTGTCTAAGAGCCTGGATCAAGATTTGATCTTCGGACAACTCCATGATGGAATCGTGTTGTTGGGCTTGTGGTGGTTGGTCTTGAGGTAGACCCAACGGCTGGGGTTGGTGGTGTTATCTTTGCGGTCGTCTGCACTGTGTCCAATCGCCATGGAACCTATAACAAGACGGCCAGACATGGGAGTAAAAATGAACCAAAAGACAACGAAGAACAACAACCAAGCAAATCACTAGTCAAGTCACAAAGTTCACGTAGGTAGGGCTTGTTTGGCTTGCCGTGAGGGCGGCTTGGCTTGCACAAGAGATGGTGTATCAAGCAAGTTGCAATCAAACAAACAAGAACAAATGGAAACCCTAAAACAAACGTAAACAAAGCAACCTAATTAGCAAGAAAGTACCTTCTAGGAAGCTTGACCTAGACGGCAGAGAGAGATAGAAGATGAGCTTAGACCGATGTGGGTTAGGGTTGCCTTATTTTGGCTTTTCCTAACTTTGGAAACTTTTTTTTTTAATATCTTTTCGATATCTTTTTTTTTTTTAATATCTGAGATCTTTTCGGATTTGCAAAAGGAAACAAAATAAAAAGGTCTAAGTAACAAGAATATCACAAGTGTGATGTTAGAGATAGGAGAGAAAAGATAAGATTTTGATGATATCTTATATAAGGAAATTCGGTTAACAACCTAAAAAGTAATATCTAGCAAACAAGGAAACTCTATCCATACATGAAATAAGGAAACAAAATATTCTAGCATGCAAGATAACAAAATACCTAACACACCAAAACTTAGGGAACAAGAAAAAAAAATCGGCCAAGGTATGACCTTGTAGAAACCGAATAGGTGAGCAAAGATGGAAAATTTTCGGATTTTTCTCTTCTTTTTCGCGCGAGAACTTACGAAAGCAAACGATGGGGAAAAAAATTCGTGAACAAGATTAAAACTTGAGTTCGTGACTTACAAGACTGTTGGGCTCTGATGCCAGTTGATGTGTCCTTGCCTCCGATGACAAGCCAAATTGTCAAAGGTGATGCCTTTGGATCTAGTCTTGGTTGGGAAGTCACTCGAAGTTGTGATTCTGCTGTGGAACACGATGATGGGGATGATCGCGAGTGGAAGATCGCGATGAATGGGTTGTTGACGTCGGCGACTGGGAAGACGGTGGAGACAACAAGGAACTCGGTGGTGATGGAAGCGATTTGATGGAAGAATTGTTAGCGGTGGCGGAAGCGATTTGGTGAAGGATATAAGGCTTGAAAAGACAAGTCTTTGGGGGTGTCATAGCGTCGACTGCGGGTGAAGGAGATGTGAAGATAGACTTTGCTTGAGAAGATCAAGCGATTGTCGTAGCGTCGGCGGCGGAGGGAATGGGGATGAGAAGGATATGGGTGACGTCCGATCAAGGGAAGGAGGAATTAACACTCTACTTGAAACCTTGAACTTTAACTTGAACGTGAGAAATAACATTAACAAAGTCGGGTATAAATAGGGGAGGTGAGACGTCGGATGGGCCGAGTCGAACCTCGTGGGCTAGCCCATGCAAGCATGCAAAAGGCACAAACCCTAAAAGATAGAATGACTATAAGGAAACTATCTAAAACGCTATGAAAGGAAACTATGTAAAGCTATCAAAGGAAACTATCTAAAACACGCCGGAAATACCAAATATAGATAGTGTCTTAAAAGAACACGTGAAACTCATAACGCGGTGAAGATGACGACGAAGTGTCGCTGTCTTCAAAAGAACGCGTTGATCAGATGGTGGCGAGGACGAGGAGTCTTGGAATGGTTTCTGGGTTTCCTTGGCCAGCGACGACGCGTGCAACTAGTGATGCGACGGCGGAGGCGATGGCTTTGGACTTAGACCTTGTGACTGGACCTGTGAGCGTAGGCTCATGGCTTCTTCCTTGTCTTGGACCGTCATGGGAGGCAGGGTCACATCATTGAGGCGGGAGCTTGCGACGCTGAATGCGGCAGGGGATCAGACCCATGAAGATCTTAGCCGGATAAAGTTCAAATTTAGACTCGTAAGGGTTTTCTTGTATATTTTCTTCCTATGTGCAAGTGACGTGCCTAAGATGCTTTGTTTTTTTGGCAGATTGAGTGTGATTCCGTCTTCAATGACATCAACATAAAAAGGGGGTTGGAGCATGCTGAGTTCTTGAAGGGTGATTTGATGGCGCGCTATCTAGCTTGGTGGGTGCGTTTTTAATCTTCCCTCCTTTTGTATGAAATTTGCAGTGCTAGTTTTTTTTTGTATGTATGGGGATGCCTTGCCAAGGGCACTTTTTTTTGGCAATGAACAATGTAATGACTGGATAATGTTTTCATAACAATGTAAACTCTTAGTATGTGTGGGGATGCATTTATGATTTTTTACCATATGCATTCATTTTCAGGACAAATATAACATTTTCAGAGAACATGAACACAATGTCAGGACAAACCGTAGATGATTGTGTTTTCAAAACATGATTCAAAACATTCTAGGGTTCAAATGAAGAATAATAGACTACGCAGATGATTGTGTTTATGTATTAAGTTTATAGACTAAAGTTCAAATCCTATTAGCTCAAATGGTAGAGCAGATGATTGTGTTTATGTATTAAGTTTATAGACTAAGGTTCAAATCCTATTAGCTCAAATGGTAGAACAGATGATTGTGTTTATGTATTAAGTTTATAGACTAAGGTTCAAATCCTATTAACTCAAATGGTAGAGCATATGATTGTGTTTATGTATTAAGTTTATAGACTAAGGTTCAAATCCTATTAAATCAAATGGTTGATGTAGGTTGTCAGGACGTATTGAAGGTTTACAGGTCATGTTTTACTTTTACAGTGATTTTTTCGTCATGCAGATGATCATGTCAGGACAGACACGTTGTAACACCCCCAAATCGTAACCCATTTGGAAAGTTATTACCGCCAGTGACCTCGGTTTCCACACCGAAGCCACCCCAAGCTTTACCGATTTAAATACAAATCATAAACAACAATCATGATGTAAACACCAAAATCTTTGATTAAAACATATGTCTAGGGATTACATCCCAATCCCCATAGGACAAAATAGAGTAATCAGTGGAAGTCTTTGCAAAGTATAAATACAAGGGTCTTGATCGTAATGATCACCCGCCAAGGATCGCAACCTGATAAATCCATTAAAACACCATTTGCTTTTATAGTCGTTCTAGCCTTTGTTTCTCGGATTCTTATCTGATGTGCCGAATCGAACGGATGACACCAGCCAACCATGTAGAGAACAATTATGGTTGGTTAGTCTAATGAAAGACTACGCAAGGGTACAAAACAGAGTAGTTCGAAATAGTCGTATTAGGTTAGACTCATCGTTTCTCGAATTAAAACCGATGACGATAGTCAACCACCATACTCCTACTGGAATATATCAAGCAGCATGATCAAGAGAAGATTCTGGAGACCGAGTCTCACAGCAATCAATCCCAAAGAAGACTCCAACGAATTGAGTCTTATCGAAAGTATGACAAATGTTGGGGAACATTAATTAAGCATACAAGCGTTCAATAACGACTTGATGTTTCGGTTCACGACCAACCTCACCGCTCAATACGAATCCAGATTGCAAAGAGAACGGTTGTCTGATCAAAGTCAAGATGAGCTTTCCTAGCTGCACTATTCCCTAGCTGCACTACTCCCTAGCTGCACTACTCGTCTGAGGTATATTAATCATGTGCTACGACGGCACTTATCTTATTTAATTCCAAAACGCGCATCACGTTATAGGCTTTTAAATATATGTATCGCCATGAGGGACATATATTGAATATATGTTTCGCCATGAGGGACATATAGGACATATGTTTCGCCATGAGGGACATACTCCTGAATGGGATGAATCCCAATATTTGTAGCATCAGTTAAGTGCCACCATCTCTATACCCGAGTATAGAGATCGGTCATGACCCGCCAAATGGTTTTTGGGTTTATCACCCTTTGCACCATTAATCATTATTAAGAAACGACTGGACCTTGAATAGTCCATCGCTCCTACGAATACTCGTGCTAACTAAACCATTCAACACAGTAATAATCATATCAAAGCCCTCCAGGCTATCATCATAATAATATAGATATTCATAATAGCGTTGTTCTAACAGATATACAACCTATTATAATATCATATTCTTTTCATATTGTTGCCCTCCCGGCAATCCTCATAAAATATATATCTATAATAGCGTTGTTCTAACAGATATACAACCTATTATAATATCATATTTTAATCCATATCATTTATCAAAACTGTTCCCAACAAAATAGTAAATTATTCCAAATTAATTAACAATCAAACCATTGATAATTAATGGAAATATGGAATGATGAGCAAGAGCGAACCGCCACTTGCCTTAGATCAGACGAAAGCTTGAACAAGCTTAGAGACGACGGTTTCCTGGGTCCGAAACTGGGACAGATCCTGGATAACAAATCCCTAAGGAACGACCCATAACGAGACCCTAAGTTAGATCCAATATCTACATATATGAATCTAAAAGAGTACAAAAGGAATCGAAGAAACCAAGCCTCGCTCGAAGCCAAACACCCAAGAACACACAACCCGGGTAAGCTCGCCGCGGGTGCGGTGGAGCCTCTGCCACGGGTGCGGCGGGATTACAGTGGCGAGGGAGACGACAGATTTTCGATGGAGAACTCACCCAAATCGATTCGTTCGACTTTGATTTGTTCTTGGTTTGATCTCCAACCTTCTTAAACCTTTGAATAACTCTTAGAAGCACCTTTCTAGTACTCAAAAGGGATTCAATCTCTCTCACAAACAAAGCTCAAAGCTTTGGACAACAATGGAGTTTTCTTGGAGGAAGATGAAGTTGCAGCTGGAGTTGTGAGCTTCCTCTCCGCCTCCTCTCTCATTTATAGTCCCACAAGGTTGCTCAGGAGCTAGACATGTATGCCATGAGGTGTCCCAACCAGATGGAAAGACGTGAGGAGCAAGCATCGGCCAAGGGATAGAGTTGCAGAAACTCTATCACGATGACGACAACGCTGACGACGACCGCGGGGTGCGGTGGGGGTGCGGTGGCCGACTCATGACCACCACTGGAATTGGCCTTCGCCGCGGGTGTGGCAGGGTGCGGCCAAGGCCAATTTTGCCCCATTTTCACCCGTTTTGTCCTTTCTTGCTAAGAGGTTAAATATTCTTAACCTCGAGTTAAATATATTCGTACATGAATAACTTTTTAACCCAAAAATACATTAACTATATTTTATATTACTCAGAAAAATATTACAGAGACCAAACATCTCATAGAATGTCCGTACTTCTCTTAATTTAATCTGACTTGTAATATGGGCATAAGAAAATTTCAAAATTACCCCTATGAAATGAGGGATATTATACACGTAGTTTTACAGGGTATCCTAGAGTTTTGCAGTTTGTTCTTGTGAGTTTTGCAAAAATAAGAAGTAATACGAGCAACTCTTAAGCAAAGTTGAATTTATCAAGTTTATATCCCAGCCAAAAGGGGAACTCCCACAAAAAGAGGTATGGTTTAAGACTATAGAGACTTAAACCATACATCTTTTCAAGCACCCAACAACAACAGACTCAATATTTAGGCGACGACGTTTACTAGCATAAACGCACAAAAAACACCAACATGGTGACAGTTCTAAACAAAAAAACACTAACCCATTCTCTTCCTATAATCCTTCGCCAGTCCTTCTCCTCCTACATTACTACTTGTTGTGTCCTAGGTTGCCGCAATAAGAACACTGCCTCTTCCTAGAATAGTTCGTCTCCCACGTCGCCCTGTATCGGTTAATACGTGGCCTTCCAGGAGGACGTTTTACCTTTGTTGCATAGCATCTGATGGATGACACAGCTTCAGGAACTGACCATCGGTTTGTGGGAGGAACACAATGCACAGTTTCCTTGTACACTTCTCTCACGCAGTCGTTCTTGAACATGGGATGGACGAGATCAGTGAGTCGCACTCCTCTATAACTTGCAACCGCTATGGCATGAGCACATAGAACTTTATCAATCTGTAACATGTTACAATCACATGTACGAGCATTAAGGTTCACAGAGTATCTGATAGTTCCTTGCATAACCTTTGCTACAAACTGGCTAAGTCTTCGAACACTCATCTTAGCTGACCTTCTGTAGTTCACTTCTACCAGCGTGTACACAGAGGATGAAAAATATTGGTCCCATTTTGAAGCCGTTTCCCTTATTTGACAAAACCATTTAGAAATGGTCTCAAGAATCGCATCAAACAGAGCAAGAATAGGCCATTGACGTTGTGTTTTCCACATGCCATTAAGACACTCGGCGTTGTTGCTTGTCATGATGTTAAACATGTTCCCATGAAAATGCACCATCGCCCAGTTTATAACTCCAGCTTCTTTTAGATATTGACCAATCTTTGGAGATGTAGCTGTTATTTGAGCAAACTGATGATTAAACTCAGCTACTGTGTAAGCCTGAGCAGCTTTTTTGAATATGCTGAAGAGGTCTTGCCTGCCAAACTTCCTCTTGAAGTTTTGGTATATGTGATATATGCAATATCCATGCTTGGCGAAACGATAGCTATTTCTCAGAGCCTTCCCAATGCTAACATGACGGTCAGACACAAAATACAACTCGGGATGATCAGGAACAACAACCCTCAATTCACTGAAGAAAAATGACCATGCATCATTGTTCTCACTGTTAACAACGGCAACAACAAGTGGATATATTTGGCTGTTTCCATCTTGTGACGTAGCCAGGAGAAGTATCCCCTTGAACATGGCTGTCAAGTGAGTGTCGTCAACTGATATTACCTACATACGCAAAACTATGTTGTCAATAGTTGCCCTGATAATGTGATGATATGCTTTGAAAACAACCATATATGGTCTGACTTATGATGGTTGTTCTGTTTATCACACATGCAGTCATATAGGCTTTTGACCTGACAGTGAAATATGTTGTCCTGACAATGACAATATTGGGACTGAATTTAAAGCCATTGTACTAACCTTTTTCAGATGTGGCGCTGCCCTTATCCATGGACCTAAAGTCCAGAAGACATACTTGAAGCGTTGGTCAGCATCTCTGAGTTGGTGGTGGAGCTGTTGGAGAAGGAAGAGTACGATGTTCAGCCCTTTTACTTTGAATCTCTTCCTTCTTTAAAAGGTTGGTGTACAGCTCAATATTCCATTCTAATGCATTTTCTCCACAGTTGTTCAAGAACTTGAACGCATCAAGATCATCGTCATCCTTTATAACGATCGATGGAAGTTCTGGTTTATTTTGATAAACGTATTGCATCTGCACAAACAAATTCTCTTCATCAAATGGATTCTTCTCAATCCATTTGTTGCGCAGTGTAGCCAAGTCCATGTCAGGGGAAAGCAACATGGCTTTCACTGTTCTATCACCCTCATACAACCACCTTTTCCCTTGTTGTTTCCATTCTCCACCACTGATGAACTTCACATATACTACTTTCGTACCTACAAATAAAGAAGCTTTTTGAACTTCACATATACAGAGGGGAAAATTCGAATGTTTTTCAGGAGAGTTTACTTACACATTCAATCTTTAATGGAGGGCGTCAGGTGCGAATTATCTCACGTGGAGTAAATGCTAGGGTCAGGCCGCTTTGAAGTTCTTCAGGAATATTCAGGGATAGTTGTCAGGCAGAGTGAGTTACGCTGGAGGGATTAAGGGGTTGAAGGAGATGATTGAAAATTGGAGGGAAACTTGCCCGCCAATTTTAATAAAGGTACAGTTCTTGGATGGGGATTTAGGCCATAGCAGGTTGATGGGATGGGGCTGCCACCGGGACGGAGAAAGATTAAGGAGAGATTAGGGATTTCTTTTATCTTTTTTAGAGAAAATATTAGTCAACTTTTAAGGATATTTCATTGAAAAGAAAAACTAAATTCAACCCTCAACAATAACAAAAATACCACAAAAAGTACAAAAAATTGATATTTTTGCAATACTTTTTAAAACATGAATTTTTTGCAAATTGCTATTGAAATTCTGGTATTCTTGCAATTACGCCGTATTATTAACTTTAACATTATTATAATTTATTATTTATAAATAATAAAATTTTATTTTCAAGATCCCGTACAAGACACGTGCCTATCTACTATATGCTAAACTAGAGGAGGAGGGGAGAAACAACTTCAGGACTTGTCGGCCGGAATGGCTGAAGGAGGCGCGCGGGAAGCACCATCAGTCGATGAATTTAGGTGAGAAGGTCGTCCGGAAGGTCTATGAGATTGGAGTGGACGGTGAACTTTGGCCTCCTTCTGCAAAACCTCATCAACATGATAATGGTTGATATTGCCGAACATTATTATTTACAAAAAGGAATTGAAATGACACACTCCAAAGCATTAAATCATCCTTTCTCTAAAAAATGGCATTATAAATTCACATTCCAAACAAACCCTATTCAAGCATATCACATTTATTGTTTCATAAAAATAAAATCTTACAAATAGAATGGCATGAAATCAATCCAAATTATTTGGCTTTCCATTCTTAAATCATCTCTTTGGTTTTAATTGTTTTCTTCTAGCAAATTATTCAGTTACTAAATTTGTTATCTCTCCATATTTTAGACTTGTCTGGATATGAATTACTTGTAATATAAAATCCAAAACAAAAAGAGTTGATCAACTTCTGAAGCGCATTGCCAACATACATAAATGAGAGTCGACGACAATTCACGATCATCGATCAATCACCAAGCAAGGATGAAAAAACTTAAACCTTGTTTGACAAATGTATTTATAAAAACTTTTTTACTTACAATATATATCTTTAGTAAATTTAGTTTACAAAAAGTTAAAATATTAATGTTATAAAAAAAATATAAAATGAGAAAAATAAGTACAAATAATAACATTTTTATAAAACGAGAAAAAATTTTGCACCGGAATTTTTATGTCCCGTCTCGCCTTTTGGGCACTACGAGGTGACGCCCAAGATTTTTTTTTTTAAACGGGTTTAGGGTAATGCGCTACGTTATAACGGGTTCGGTTGAACCATTTCATCTTAATTTAATTATAACCGTAAATTTATGGCTTTTATAATATTAAAAAAAAAACATATGGCTTTTATAAAGCGCTTTTGTTTCTTCGTCTTCTCCATCGCGACACCCCCGAAAAAATCCATAACCCCCAATTCAAAATCTTGAGCGGCAGCGGCTATGGCAACTAGCGGAGACAACTTGTAAAACCCCGACATATATTGGTAGTGCCACACGCCAATGAGTTCAGACTTTAACTCCAAAGTCACTCTAGGCTTTAATCTAAACAATTTATGCGTAAATATAATTATAATAAAGAGTAAACAATAGAAGACTTGTATAACGAATACTTAATTCTTTTATTAAAATTCCTCCCGTAAATTGAGAATGATAGTTTTACGAACAATTTGAAATTACAGCGGAAGACATTTTAAATAAACCCTAAATTCATGACTAAGTTATATAAGTATTACATTTATTAAAGAAGATTAAATCGATTCTAAACAACTTTAAACTAATATTACGTTAAATCACAATCTTCAACTGCATGCCTTCGTCTTCTATTAGTTACTTCAAGATGGCATGAGACCAACTACTGATGTGTCGTATAGGGACGGATGACACCAGCCAACCATGCAAGGAAAAAGAAAGATTGATCAGTGTAATGAAAGACTATGCAAGGCATTTATGTGAGGTTCTATGTAGTCGTATATAATCACTACCCTTGTTTCTCGAATAAAACTCGATAAACGATATATGACCATTATACTTCTACTAAAATGGAGAAAGATATATGATTCAAAAGAAGAATCCAATGCATTGAGTCTTATAAGAATTATATGTATTTATTTTGGAATATTTATATTTATCACACAAAGTTTTAAAAACTGACTCCTTTGACTATTTGGGTCATCGACCAAACCTCACCGCGTAAGCAAATCCAAATTGGAAAGAGGACTTACTTTAGACAGGAGCCCGAGCGGTTTCTATGTTGTACTTCTCGCTCAAAGTATATTAATTATGTGCATAAAAACACTTATCTTATTTAATTCCAAAATGTGCATTACGTTAAAGTTTTATATCCACATCAATCTCGAAACGAGATACATCATGGGACGAATCTTGAATAACAACACTAGCTAAGTGCACCACCATTTATATTCTAATAAGGGTAGGTCATGACCAAAAAGTATTAGGGCAATAATCCTTCTAATACCAAGTTATAAAGAAACAGTTAAACCTCGCGAGGTATATAGCGTTCTTACGAATATTCATGCTAATTAAGCAAACAAGTCCACACCAATTTCCACACCAGAATTCAACTAGCACCCTATAATAACAACATATATATAAGGGTCGGACTAGCAATATATACACAACCTAATACACGATTCATTTTCCACACCATTATTTCACATAAGTTCCCAAACACAAATTAAGAATATTTATTCAACTTAATTAAAACAATTAATTAATTGTCAATTAAGAAAAGTATGGAATAAATGCAAAAGCGAATTGTCACTTGCATTGAGTTACGAAGAAGGTCGAATGGCGTAACGAAAGCGGTTGCTTTTGAATAGCAAATTGACTTCCTGCTTTAATTCTATTCTCAAAAGTGATTCCCAAACGTACCCAATTCACAAAAAATAAATAAATTATAATTAGATAATTTATTCAATATCGAAATTTGAAGGATACTTGTCTCGGTTTCTAATTGAATGTATTTACTCTAAATAAATCAATTATCAAGACTCTACAATAAAATGATTATTTATACGATATAAAAATCATTTAATCATATATTCTAAATAATCATAACATAAATAAATAAATTAAATATACAACTTTAATAAACTTATAACCCAACATATTAACTAAATGAGATGTTATAATTAACAATTTATAATATAATATAATACCCAAAAATATAATTAAATTAATTTTAATATTAATAAATTAACCTAACATATTTTCATTAATCGAGATTAACCTAATTAATCAAGATTAATGAAAACAAAGTCAAAATAATGAAAATCGAATTGGGTAAAAAGGGTACCAAAGGCTGTGATTGGTGTCGGCCGGAGATCGGGACATTTGGGCCTCGTCGGAGCACCACCTGGGTCGGGGTTAGAGGTCTTTTGAAGAGGATAACTGGGTGGAGCTATTGGTGGCTTCAATTGCGGCAGTGGAGCTTGGTGGTGGCCGGAAAATACAAATTTCAGACGTGGCCGGAAAATACAAATTTGAAGAGGATAACTGGGGAATTGGGAGGTTTTGATCGAAATTGTGTGAATTGAATCCATGGGTGAGACCCTATTTATAGGGGTTTGATAGCCCTTAGAGATAGCTAGACCATAGTGTTAAATTTGGCTCAAATGATCTAAAATCGGATAGAATTTCATCAAACAAATCAAATGACGCGTTCTAGGGTTAGCTTACCTTTTCGGGGGAAATTGGGACGATTTGAGGGAATTCGATTCCCAATTTTTGGGGGATAATACATGTATGAATGTTACCTTAATTACCCACATTTCAATTTTGAAAATCCGCTCGAATTTTGGGCAAAAACGGCCATTGAAGAGCTCCAAGGCTGCTGCGTTTTTTTGGCTTGAGGTTGAAGAAGGTGGTTCTTATTACAATCGCCCCCACTTATTTGGCTTAATTACATATTTTTGCCTAACTTTTCAATTTGTGGCAAAACTGCTCCTAATTTAATTTTTAAAAATTACAAAATTTACCCAAACTTATATATAACTTATCCTAAGTTTGTTTATACATTTTAACCCCAATTTAAGTTGAAAGAAAAATTAAATTAGGCTAGCTTTGAGCTTAAATCACTTTTTCTTATAAACTTGACCATTTTTTACTCATAATTAACATTTTGTTAATCTTAACTTAAATAATTAAAGTTAAATTGATAAGTTAAGTTAAATTATAATTAACATAAGGTTAACATAATTTAAATCATTCACAACTTAAAGAAATCACACACTTAGGGTATTTATTATTATTTTGTCCCTACATGGAATAAACATAATAAATCATATAACCTTTATTATTATACTTAAAACTCCAAAATTACATTCATTGTTATACTTATTTATTTATTTCTACACTATACTATTATAATCCATTTGATAATTTGTACAAAAATTATCTTCACCTAACTTTTGAACGTAAGTTAATGAAAATTTAAATTACTCCTCTAAACGAAATAAAAAAATTCATAATTTTTATTATTATAAAATTACTATATTACCCTTCTAATTTAAGTGGGATAATACACAACTTTCAAGCGACGGTGGCCCAGGTGGAGGAGTAGAAGGCAACGAGGGCGGCACAAATTCCAGATCGGTGGCCCAGGCGGTGTAGGAGAGGGTGGCACAAAATCCAGATCTGGCGGCGAGGGCTTTGGCGGAGGAGGCAGCGGCGAGGACGCATGCGGAGGAGGCGGCGGCAAGGACGCATGCGGAGGAGGCGGCGGCGAGGACGCATGCGGAGGAGGAGGAGGAGAGGGCATGAGCTTTGGTGGAGGAAGCGGCGGACACGACGGCGCAAGCGGAGGACGAGCCGGCGAGGGCGATGACACATACAGAGGTGGCATTGAAGAACTTCCTAGAGGTGGCGGCGGTCGTTGGCGTCGAGGCGGTGGCGCAAGTGGCGGAAGCGAGCGTACCTCAACGACGGATTCGGGTTTGTCGGCAACAGGTTAAGGTATGTTTTCGATCGTTCTAAACTTTATAATTAAATAAGTATAGGGTAATTATTTAGTTTGTTTCTAAGAAATATATTGATTAGCTAAATTTCATTATATTAGTATTATTTGTAAGAATAATTAGAATTGTAAGAAAATGAAATTAGTGTAATATTAGAATTACTTTAGGGAAATTAGAGAAATTCATGGAAATTTTAGGTAAATGAATAGATTAGTTAAAATTAGGAAGATTATCTAATTTAATTGTTTTTATTTGTAAAAATAAATTAGTATAATTTTAGAAGAATTTTAGGTAAATTAGAATTTTTTTTGGAGATTTTAGCTAAATGAGTATAATATATGAATAATTTTAGGCAATGTTGATGAAGAATATTTATAAAATGTTATTGATATTTTGATTCTCAAATTATGTTGTAGTTATTATTTCAATATTTAGGGAAATATAATGAAATATTAGAATAAGTGTAAAGAATTTTCGAATAAACATAGAAATGGATTATAAATAATTATTTTGGAGATTTTAGGTAATTTCGAACGATTATTTGAAAATTTACCAAAAAAAATGAAATATCAGAAAAATTTTAGGGTGAGTGATTTTATTAAAACTAGCAAAATAAATAAATTAGATTTGTAACTGAAAGGGAAATTAATGATGTTGATGATTAAAAACAAGAAATTTTTTTTTACTAATTACTGATAATAAAAAAATCTCTCCGTAAAATAAATTATAATTTTAATAAAACGGGACATAGTCGCGAGAATCTGCAACAAATGCGCACGGGATGGCATGTGGATTCTCGTCTCGTGACTGCTTCTGTTTGCAAGAGTGGAATCCTAAAGGATATTGCGACCCGTCGTGGTCGCAAGAGGAGAATCCTAAAGGATCCCGTTCTAGTAGTGGATCCTCTTATTTCAGAGGTCCTTCCACGTCCAAATGTGTATATACATTCGGCTTCGCAGACTCTAGTACATGGCTTGGACGATGTGCTTATGGAGGATGTCTTTCCCGACACAGAGGAGACTGTGAGTGATGTAGGTCTCGTCCCTTCCCCCAAAGAGCCTCATCTGGAGGCGGATGTACTGGATGATGTTTGAAATACCCCAAAGGCTATAAAAATGACAAAATGGTAAATAAAGGATTTAAGGCCTTATAAAAATCTGAATTTGGAATTGGGATATTTAGGATGAAATATCTGCTTAGGGTATACTTATCATCAAAATTTGGAATGGGAATTTGAGGGAAATTTGGGAAAGTGGCCAGCAAAGCACTGAAGCTCCCTTTCCATTTCTTCCTCTCTTCCGCTGAACCATACTCCCTCTCGGTGAAGCTCCCTGTTCTCCCGTGCCCAGCTCAGTGGTTTGTCTCCTCCGGCGAGCTCGACCAGCGGCGGCCACCTCTTCCCTTCCCCGGAGGCGAGCTGCGACCTGCTGAGAGCTCCATTGCTGCTGTGTTATTTCATGTTGCTGTTGTTCGCTGAAAGGAGACGCCGCCGTTGCTGAGTTCCGGCGACGAGGGGAGCTGCTGTCCTTGTCGCCGCTGCAACACCACCGCCTTCAGCCCCGGTGCAGCTCTTGGTACTCTTCTCCCCTGTTCGCGCCTCTGCCCAGCCGACGCGTGGAGCCGGCATCTCCTTCCTCCTTTGGTTCGGTGGTGGCGCTGGGTGATGGTTGCGGTGTGGTGGCTCGAATCGCCGATGAGGTACTGTGTGTGTGTTGGTTTTGGATGGTAATACCGAATCTGATTTTTGGGGTTGAATTAGTTGGTAATTGTTGTTAGTTGGGCAGATTTTGTTGTTTGATTTGATTTGGGTTTTGGGCAAATTTGATTTGAAATTTCAGGGAGTTTGGTTGTATTGGGTGTGGTTTGCTGACTTGGAATTGAGTTATGAATTTGAAGTAATTGGAATTGAGTTGATTTGGGTGTGATTGGCTTAATTAATTTTGATTTAGGGTTTGAAATTGGGGGTTTGCTAGTAGTGCAATTGGATGAGTAATTAATGCCAGGGATTTGCTCGGATTGATTTCGCAGGTTCGTTCGAGTGGTTTGGAGACCTCTGGGGTCGTTGCGGTTCGACTTGAGGCAAGAGGATCCTTGCTAACTTATATATTTTTTATAAATTGATTTATGCTTAATTTATTTCATAATTAAGTTTATCGTTGCTTGGTTGAATATGGATAAGTGTGCGTGATAGTAATTGTCTGGTATCGTGATTGATTAAATGTGGACGTGGTAGTCAATTGTGACTAAATATGATTGATTGTTGTAAATAGTTATGTTGGATTAAATGGGTGTGTGTGTTGAATGTGTGTGTGTGTGTATGTTGGATTGAATGGGTGTATGTGTTGAATGTGTGCGTGTGTGTGTTAGATCGTGTGTGTGTGTGTGTGTTGGATTGAATGTGTGTGTGTGTGTGTTGGATTGAATGTGTGTGTGTGTGTGTGTGTTGGATCATGTGTGTGTGTTGGATTGAATGTGTGTGTGTGTGCGTGTGTTGGATCGTGTGTGTGCGTATGTTGGATTGAATGTGTGTGTGTGTGTGTTGGATTGAGTTTGTGTGTGTGTGTTGGATTGTGTGTGTGTATGTGATTATGTGATATTTGATTGGTTGTCGTATGAAGTGTTGTGAATTGTCTCACCTAGGTGATGTGGGGGTGGAGACGGGGATGTTGTGAATTGTCTCACCTTGGTGATGTGGGGGTGGAGACGGGGATGTTGTGAATTGTCTCACCTTGGTGATGTGTGGGTGGAGACGGGGATGTTGTGAATTGTCTCACCTAGGTGATGTGGGGGTGGAGACGGAGATGTTGTGAAGTGGTAATTGTGTGAAAGGGTTGCTTGCGTACCTGATTAAGTGGTTGTTTGAAGTGAGATATATGTATATTTTAATTGTTTGTGATTGGTTCAATATGAATTGAGTTATCTTCTTGGTTGATTTGGTCGGATATGGTGATGACTGATATATGTTTATTATTGTTTATAATTGGTTGACTGTTGTGATATCTAATATGTGTTAAGTGTTGGTTGTGTACCTGAATACGTGGTTTGTGAGGAATGTTGATTATGTACTTAATTAAGTGGTTGTGTTGGTAATTTGGTTGTATGTTTGGTAATTGGGTTATGTTGGATGTTGATTGTTATTAGTTGTGGTTGTGGGCCATTGTTGGTCATCGGTTGTGGTTGTTAAATTACATGTGTTATAGTGGTTGATTGTAACTGGTCAAGGTTGTAAATTTCTGTTGATATGGTTGTTGTTGGTAGCTAGTGGATTATGAAGGTTGGTTGTGTTGATTGAGGATATAGATTGGTTTCCATCTTGAGGGTGTGGGCCAATACGAGTTGAGTTTGAATGTATGAGTTGCAGTCGTGGTTGACGAATCGGCGGCACCAGAAGGGTGGCTGGCCTGAATCGTTATTTTGGTTGATTGTATTAAGTAATGATTATATCGTTGATGCTTATGTGTTTGTTGATGTGAAGGTTCATTGAATTTGTTGTGTTAAGTGCAGTAGTGAGTTCTGTATTATTGGTTAACTTTGGTTGTAAGTCAGTAATAAGAGATTGTGTATGTGCATGGAGTTGGATTGGAGGTATTAGTATTGATGAGGAAGTTGGATTGGATCGTTTTATTCGTTTATGCTTGTGATGAGTTTGAGGATGGATTGATTGAGGTTAGTACAGTGAAGAGTTGGATAAGGATGGGTAATGAATGGTATGTGATAGTGGGTGTATATGTTTTGACGTGTGGTTGGCATTGGTTGGTTGATATGATTAAGTATAGTTATGATATTATATATTGTGTGGCGTGTTGTCGTTGTTGTGAGTTGGTTAGTGATATATGTATGTGTTTTGAACTGTTTTGGCTTGAGGAATCTTGCCATAGTCTTTCACGAGACTGACCAACTGCGATTTACGTGCCGTGGTTGGCTGGGGTATCGGGTCCCCCAGTCAATCAGGCTTTGCAGATTTAGCGCCAGCAAGGAGGATCCTGATCACCGTCGGTTTTGGAGTCGAGAACTCTACTTTTGGTTTGAGACTTTGACTTGATTGTATGTATCGTTTTGGTTTTGGACCTTGAAGTGGTCAAACTTGTTGTATTGGCTTTTGGTCTTTGGTTGTTGGTTTCTGGTTTGTAAATTGTAGTACTTTCTGTATGTTAAGTTGATTATGGTTTCAACTTTGGACAGGTTTTACAGGTTTTTCCGCTGTGCTGCTTTTGGTATATATTATGTATGGGATATGTTTTGCAAATTTTTATTTCACCCGCCTTATAGTCCTTCGGGACTATGGCATGGCCCGGGGTGTTACAGAAGTTGGTATCAGAGCTTTCTTTTCAAAAATGTGTTCTTTCCGAGTTTTCAACTTGAGAATTTTTATACGTTGTTGTTATGAACGATCGGGTGATCAGGAATCCTTGCTGTCAACCGTAGTGAGTTGTGTTGGTAAGTATTGGTTGTTTGTGATGTTTTGTGCTAATGTTTGATATATTTATATGTTTATATGTTGAGTATTGATGATTAATTTCATATGCGATGGTTAATGTTGTTAAGTAAATTTTAATGGTGTGTTCCCTGGTAAGTGGGACATGCTAGAGATTTAAAAGGTATGAGTATAGTAGAGGATGAGGCCGTTGGGCTTATCGTCAAGAGGTTGAGTCTGGTAAGTGATGATTTGGTATGAAGATGTTGTGAGTTGTTGTTATTGTCATGAATGAGAATGACAGATTGAGCACTTTCAGGTATGGTTGTGTTCCGAGATGGAATCTCGATGGTGAGGCTCAGCTGTGCGATCTTTGAGCAGTATGGGATGAGTGGTTTGATTATAGAGACTGCTATGATGATTTTGATCAGACTATTGATGTTGGAAGTAGTAAGGAACAGATGACTCAGTCTGCATCTGAAAAAGTAGAATTTCGCGACTATGGGTATGGCTGAGTTGAGAAGTAGAATGCGCAGGTTGCTACAGGCAGATTGTGGCAGGTTGTGTATGACTAAGAATTTTGAATGGAACGGAAATGTCAGGAGAGAGTTTCGAAGAACTCAGGAAGTGTTTGCTTAGTGCACCAGTGTTAGTTTTACCGCAAGGAACAGAAAGGCTTGTTGTCTATAGTGATGTGTCTGAACAAGGTTTGGGTTACGCTCTAATGCAGAATGAGAAGGTCAGTGCGTATGTTTCTTATCAGTTCAAACTGTATGAGAGAGTTGAACATGAGATACAGATGGCTGCTAGAATTGCTTAAGGATTATGGAAAAGATATTGTGTATCAATCAGAAAGGGCTACTGTGGTAGTTGATGCTTGAGTAGGAAGTTGACACTCGAGTATGTGATTGCTTGTCTGACAGTTCTGCCGGATTTCAACTGGAATGGTGAAGGATGAAAGCGAAATTGTTCAGGAAAGAACGGATACAGCAGCATGCAATGAAATGGAATGTTGAGTAAGATATCAGCGAGGTTGCTCAGGAAAGGGTGTTCGGATTTTTGTTCAGAAAGATGGAATATGGTGATTTCATAATCGCTTATGTGTGCCAGCTGGTAAAGATATTAGAGAATGGATTCTCAAAGAAGGTTATTCTTCGGCAAGTCCTGTATATTTTGGAATCAGTTATGCGAGACAGTTATCCGAACCTGTTTGTTCTAGTTTCGAGGACGAAACTCTTATAAGGAGGGGAGAATGAAATACCCCAAAAGGCTATAAAAATGACAAAATGGTAAATAAAGGATTTAAGGCCTTATAAAAATCTGAATTTGGAATTGGGATATTTAGGATGAAATATCTGTTTAGGGTATACTTATCATCAAAATTTGGAATGGGAATTTGAGGGAAATTTGGGAAAGTGGCCAGCAAAGCACTGAAGCTCCCTTTCCATTTCTTCCTCTCTTCCGCTGAACCATACTCCCTCTCGGTGAAGCTCCCTGTTCTCCCGTGCCCAGCTCAGTGGTTCGTCTCCTCCGGCGAGCTCGACCAGCGGCGGCCACCTCTTCCCTTCCCCGGAGGCGAGCTGCGACCTGCTGAGAGCTCCGTTGCTGCTGTGTTATTTCATGTTGCTGCTGTTCGCTGAAAGGAGACGCCGCCGTTGCTGAGTTCCGGCGACGAGGGGAGTTGTTGTCCTTGTCGCCGCTGCAATAGCACCGCCTTCAGCCCCGGTGCAGCTCTTGGTACTCTTCTCCCCTGTTCGCGCCTCTGCCCAGCCGACGCGTGGAGCCGGCATCTCCTTCCTCCTTTGGTTCGGTGGTGGCGCTGGGTGATGGTTGCGGTGTGGTGGCTCGAATCGCCGACGAGGTACTGTGTGTGTGTTGTTTTTGGATGGTAATACCGAATCTGATTTTTGGGGTTGAATTAGTTGGTAATTGTTGTTAGTTGGGCAGATTTGGTTGTTTGATTTGATTTGGGTTTTGGGCAAATTTGATTTGAAATTTCAGGGAGTTTGGTTGTATTGGGTGTGGTTTGCTGACTTGGAATTGAGTTATGAATTGGAAGTAATTGGAATTGAGTTGATTTGGGTGTGATGGGCTTAATTAATTTTGATTTAGGGTTTGAAATTGGGGGTTTGCTAGTAGTGCAATTGGATGAGTAATTAATGCCAGGGATTTGCTCGGATTGATTTCGCAGGTTCGTTCGAGTGGTTTGGAGACCTCTGGGGTCGTTGCGGTTCGACTTGAGGCAAGAGGATCCTTGCTAACTTATATATTTTTTATAAATTGATTTATGCTTAATTTATTTCATAATTAAGTTTACCGTTGCTTGGTTGAATATGGGTAAGTGTGCGTGATAGTAATTGTCTGGTATCGTGATTGATTAAATGTGGACGCGGTAGTCAATTGTGACTAAATATGATTGATTGTTGTAAATAGTGTTGTTGGATTAAATGGGTGTGTGTGTTGAATGTGTGTGTGTATGTTGGATTAAATGGGTGTGTGTGTTGAATGTGTGTGTGTATGTTGGATTGAATGGGTGTGTGTGTTGAATGTGTGCGTGTGTGTGTTAGATCGTGTGTGTGTGTGTTGGATTGAATGTGTGTGTGTGTTGGATTGAATGTGTGTGTGTATGTTGGATCATGTATGTGTGTTGGATTGAATGTGTGTGTGTGTGTGTGCGTGTGTTGGATCGTGTGTGTGCATGTGTTGGATTGAATGTGTGTGTGTGTGTGTTGGATTGAGTTTGTGTGTGTGTGTTGGATTGTGTGTGTGTATGTGATATTTGATTGGTTGTCGTATGAAGTGTTGTGAATTGTCTCACCTTGGTGATGTGGGGGTGGAGACGGGGATGTTGTGAATTGTCTCACCTTGGTGATGTGGGGGTGGAGACGGGGATGTTGTGAATTGTCTCACCTTGGTGATGTGGGGGTAGAGACGGGGATGTTGTGAATTGTCTCACTTTGGTGATGTGGGGGTGGAGACGGGGATGTTGTGAATTGTCTCACCTTGGTGATGTGGGGGTGGAGACGGGGATGTTGTGAATTGTCTCACCTTGGTGATGTGGGGGTGGAGACGGGGATGTTGTGAATTGTCTCACCTAGGTGATGTGGGGGTGGAGACGGAGATGTTGTGAAGTGATAATTGTGTGAAAGGGTTGCTTGCGTACCTGATTAAGTGGTTGTTTGAAGTGAGATATATGTATATTTTAATTGTTTGTGATTGGTTCAATATGAGTTGAGTTATCTTCTTGGTTGATTTGGTCGGATATGGTGATGACTGATATATGTTTATTATTGTTTATAATTAGTTGACTGTTGTGATATCTAATATGTGTTAAGTGTTGGTTGTGTACCTGAATACGTGGTTTGTGAGGAATGTTGATTATGTACTTAATTAAGTGGTTGTGTTGGTAATTTGGTTGTATGTTTGGTAATTGGGTTATGTTGGATGTTGATTGTTATTAGTTGTGGTTGTGGGCCATTGTTGGCCATCGGTTGTAGTTGTTAAATTACATGTGTTATAGTGGTTGATTGTAACTGGTCAAGGTTGTAAATTTCTGTTGGTATGGTTGTTGTTGGTAGCTAGTGGATTATGAAGGTTGGTTGTGTTGATTGAGGATATAGATTGGTTTCCATCTTGAGGGTGTGGGCCAATACGAGTTGGGTTTGAAGGTATGAGTTGCAGTCGTGGTTGACGAATCGGCGGCACCAGAAGGGTGGCTGGCCTGAATCGTTATTTTGGTTGATTGTATTAAGTAATGATTATATCGTTGATGCTTATGTGTTTGTTGATGTGAAGGTTCATTGAATTTGTTGTGTTAAGTGCAGTAGTGAGTTATGTATTATTGGTTAACTTTGGTTGTAAGTCAGTAATAAGAGATTGTGTATGTGCATGGAGTTGGATTGGAGGTATTAGTATTGATGAGGAAGTTGGATTGGATCGTTTTATTCGTTTATGCTTGTGATGAGTTTGAGGATGGATTGATTGAGGTTAGTACAGTGAAGAGTTTGATAAGGATGGGTAATGAATGGTAAGTGATAGTGGGTGTATATGTTTTGACGTGTGGTTGGCATTGGTTGGTTGATATGATTAAGTATAGTTATGATATTATATATTGTGTGGCGTGTTGTCGTTGTTGTGAGTTGGTTGGTGATATATGTATGTGTTTTGAACTGTTTTGGCTTGAGGAATCTTGCCATAGTCTTTCACGAGACTGACCAACTGCGGTTTACGTGCCGTGGTTGGCTGGGGTATCGGGTCCCCCAGTCAATCAGGCTTTGCAGATTTAGCGCCAGCAAGGAGGATCCTGATCACCGTCGGTTTTGGAGTCGAGAACTCTACTTTTGGTTTGAGACTTTGACTTGATTGTATGTATCGTTTTGGTTTTGGACCTTGAAGTGGTCGAACTTGTTGTATTGGCTTTTGGCTTTTGGTCTTTGGTTGTTGGTTTCTGGTTTGTAAATTGTAGTACTTTCTGTATGTTAAGTTGATTATGGTTTCAACTTTGGACAGGTTTTTCCGCTGTGCTGCTTTTGGTATATATTATGTATGGGATATGTTTTGCAAATTTTTATTTCACCCGCCTTATAGTCCTTCGGGACTATGGCACTGTAGCACCTCTGGCCCGGGGTGTTACAATGTTGATATATAGGACGTCCCTCCCGCCCGACAAGAGCCCGTTCCGGAGGCGGCTGGCTAGGCTCCAGCCCAGGAGGCCCCCCATACGAGTTGGAGTTGTTGGAGGTGTTGCAGAACTTTACCACTCACATTGCGCACCGTATTTGGCATACTCTTCCACCACCTAAGGGGTCTGAGGAACCCCTCGTTTTCCTTTTGGAGGCGCATACACGCCCATCCACTTTTTCGATTGTCGAGATCACATTCCCACATAGGTGGTTGAGGGCAGTTGGTATTCGATTGCCTCGCAGACGGGATTGACGATTCTTCGCGATATTCAGTTTGGGAACATCAACTGTGTTCTCGTCTCATCATTTCTCGGGCAATGGCACCCCGAGACGAGCAATTTTCACTTTCCATGGGACGAGATTACCATCACGCTTCATGACGTGCATGAGGATCATGGGGTTGAGCATCGAGGGATTTCCCTTCCATATCCGATTTGAGAATGAGAGGCAGGAGAAGGTGTACTCCATGGATCTGTTTGAGTAAATGTTTGGCATCGACGAGGAGGAGATGTTGAAGGACGTCAAGAAGGGTCGGGTGATAGCCTTCGAGTTTTTTTGCCACGTTCTGCATATGATTGTCGACGACGACCAGGCCTATTTGACAGCGGCGGAATACCGCTGGCACGCCATGTCTTCCAACTTGTTTGTGGATAAGTCCACGAACCAGCTGATGATCAAGATGTTGTCGTTGTTTGATGATTAGGGGCGTATCGTCCGCACAGTTTGGGGCACCGATGTTCTAGATGTAATATCCAACTTAAACTAGAAGGGCATTATAGTAATTTTATTTTGAAAATAATAAAAGGTATGAATTATCAAATGGGTTACAATAATATAGTGTAGAAATCAATAATTAATTATAACTATAAATGTAGTTTTGGAGTTTTGAATATTATAATAAAGGTTATAGAATTTATTATATTTATTCCATGTGTGGATAAAATAATTTTTAATCTAAGTATGTTATCTCTTTAAGTCATTGATTACTTAAACTTTTGTTAACCTCTTGTTAATATTAATTTAAATAAACTTATCAATTTAACATGAATTACTTCAATTGATATTAACATTATGTTAATTATGATTTAAATATTGAAAATGTAAGTAAAAATGTGACTTATGCATAAAACAAGCTTATTGTAACTTTATTTCACCTTGAACTTGGGCTAAGATGTAATATTAAACTTAGGCTAATTTAATAAAATAAGTTTGGGAAGTTTTGTAATTTTGAGAATTTAAAATAGGGGTAATTTTGCCACAACTTCAAAAAGTTGTGCAAAATTTGTAATTAAGCAAAATTTTGGGATGGTGGTGTGCCATTAATGAAAATATGGGCTGGTTCAAACCGCTCTGTTTTGGCCATCCCGATTTCAATTTTCAAACACGAAATTCGGCTGCATTTGTGAGCGGATTTGCAATCTGTAAAATCCGGAATTGAGATCAATCAGTTGAAAATCAAACCCCATGATTTCAGCGTTGATTGATTCTCGAATCATCCCTAATTTCCCCATGGAAGCAGATTACGCATAGAAGCTTGTTTGGATGGAAAGTTCACAGATTCGATTAAATATGTATCAATTAGGGGCATTTGATTGCGGGTTATATTCTTGGAGTTATGGACAACAAAACCCATATAAATAGGAGCTCAATTGAAGTGTTTTCGGCATCTAATTCATCCAAACAAACCCGAACAAAACTCGTGTCCTCAGTTTTCATAACAACCACTCTTGTGGTGGTTTTACGATGTTGTCAGCCGTCCTTCAACGCAACTCTCCACCCCCGGTGATATCGCACAATCCCATGATTCCATAGCCACCGACCCCGTCTGATTTGGTTCACGAACGAGCCTAGACGAGCCCTTCGAACCAAGCCTCAGACCATGCTCTGTATCGGTCCAGTCCGCAGCCCGTGCTGCTGTTCACACACCAGCCCTAGTCATGTAATTACGATATATGTAAAGTCTTTTGCTGTAATTTCAATATCGTTTTGTAAAACTTATCTCCTCAATTTTACGAGGAGAATATTAATAAAGATTGGATTATTTATGTCATGTCCTAACTAGAATTAGGCATGATTTAATCAAATGGATAGGTAAGTGCCATGGCAATTGGGTTGAGGAAGGTGAAAGAAAGGATTAAGAGGTAGACAAGGAGAGGTAGACGAAGGAGAGGAAGAAAGTAGAAACAGAGAAGAGATTAGGGAAAGATACTTTGTTATTATTTCTGGATGCCCACAATTACAACATAGATGGGTATTTATAATAATACCCTAAACACCCTAAATCCTATACATGACATTACCCACCCCTTATAAAAGTTTTGTCCTCCAAGCTTATTACAAAACATGAGTTATACCTAAACAACTCTACAAGTGCTAAGTAACCATGCAATGAAAAAAAAAATTGTTGTCTAAATGCCACTCTTTGCAGCCGTGATTCCCAACTTTGCCCCAGTCCAAAACAATAGGCAACACTTGAATTTGTCATGGACTGTGTGATGTCCCATGCACCCGTAGACAACTCTTAAAAGTGGTGTTGCTTTTCATTGCCATTCCACTGGAACAACACATTCAACCACAAATTAGTCCACTAGAAGCCATACTAGTCAAATCTTCCAATGTATCTAAATTCAGCCACAACACATTGAAAAATAAAATGTCTAGTAGCAGGCTATCTTCTCAAAGAAACGGCTGGAATGATATATTCTCTGTGCATTAGTCCACTAAGAGACAACTCTATCATATACTACTTGTCCAACCACTTGTGCACAAGTTCAGCAATTTCCTCTAATGAAGCCCAAAAGTTCAGCAAAGCAACATAAACTCAACCAAAAAAAAAATCAGCAGCAAACAATGCACAAAGAACCCAACGGACTTGCTCAATTCTCCAAGCGAGATGCTGAAGTTGCAGTCCAAGATCACAAAAAAAAATCAACAGCACCATCATGCTGAAAAATTAGTACATCAGCAAAATTCCCATGCCAATCATCTTCTTCCAACAAGGCCAATGAATTGGAGCTTCGTGAAGAAGAAAATGTAACTTTTGTGCAGCACATTCAGCAACAGTATTCAACAACCTCAAAACCCATTTAGCAACACCTCATGACTCTAGCAATGGCAATACTCTAACAATCCACAACACATCAATACGAACAAAGTATCCACCCGGATCAAAAACTAAGATAGCTAAGGTTTCCATTCTTCCATCATATGATGTAAACCCATTTCTTTTCTATGGATCAGAAAACAATGAGCTCGTAGTGTCGATCGACCCACAATATTCTCCAGAAAAATCATCAACCTCTAACGTGGTAAGTGAATGGGTCTTTAATTCAACAATGGAGCCAACAATATCATTCTCTGATATTTCAATCTCAATTAATATTTCATTCTCAGGCCACACATCCACACATTCTTCAATTCTCTCCCTAGCATTCTCAATATTCATAAGAATTCTAGGTTCAACTATTGTCTCAACTATAATGTCCATTTAGACATCAATCAAATCACATTCTTCCTGATATTCTTCAACTTTCTCTGCACTAAGTTCAACCACTGTATCAGGTACAACAATTTCCATGGAATTGGAAGTACACCTCAATTCGTCCTTCACAAGATCACTCATAAGAAACAACTCCATTTGGCAACATCCATCATATATGTCTTTATGATTGAAAGAATTTAGTGCTTCAATGGCCGATTCTTTCTTCTGGAAATGAACTCTTGAATGGAAGTCATTTCCGGGGCCAAAATTTTCTAATTCCTCTATATTCCCAAATCTGAAAACACCTTATCCAATTCCCTACAAGAAATTGGATAGATCTCATGGTCAATCTTGACAAGAAGGGTTCGAGCATATACCTGATCTTTAATGGCTTTCACCATCTCTGCTAGTTCGACCAACTTTCTATCAGTGTTCTTGCCAAATTCTTTGATCAATCGACGATGCTCCTCTTGCTGCTTGCGCGATTCATTCATGAATTGCTTAGTCGAGGTCATGAATTGTTGACTCGTCATTACAAATTGTTGAATCTGCTGCAATTGTGCTTCAGTTTTCTTGATAGAATCGTTCTTTGTTCGGGTGTCATCCGCCATTGTCACATTTCAAGCTCCGCAATTTCGATCGACTTAGGTAAAAAATTGGGATTTAGGTCAAAAAACTGGATGAGAATCGAAAGGAAAATTGGGTAAAAATCTGTTGGCTCTAATACCAATTTGTCATGTCCTAACTAGAATTAGGCATGATTTAATCAAATGGATAGGCAAGTGCCATGGCAATTGGGTTGAGGATGGTGAAAGAAAGGATTAAGAGGTAGACAAGGAGAGGTAGACGAAGGAGAGGAAGAAAGTAGAAACAGAGAAGAGATTAGGGAAAGATACTTTGTTATTATTTCTGGATGCCCACAATTACAACATAGATGAGTATTTATAATAATACCCTAAACACCCTAAATCCTATACATGACAATTTACATCAAAAGTCTTTCGATACTCTTTTATTTATTGAATGTTTACTTATTTTATGCATAAATTGTTCGGATTAAGCCTTAGGTGACTTTAAACATTATAGTTTGAGGTCACTAGCATATGACACTACCGAAAAAAATCGAGGGTGTTACACTAGCGTACATGTATAGAAACATTCGTGTTGCTTCTCGGGGGGAGACAACACGCATAGCGGGGTGCACCTATCTTCTTTAGGTAAATCGACTACGATAATTTAGCGTTTTTATATTAATTATTATTTTTATAAAATTATTATTAACCAAATATATTAAATCATCTGTAGACGTGGATATAGACATACTTCATTTCATTTCTGGGAAGCTGTAAACCCCCCATCGACACGGATGACGACGAGCGACGAGCTGTCCGGTATCGCGTCTTGCCTCTACGGGAGCTCGAGAAGATCCGACATTACATGCATATCATGGATGAGTATCGGCATGAGGATGTACGTACCGTAACTTTATAATTTTTAGGGTGCACTTATGAATAATGGTTTACACAATTGCATTTGTTTATCATTTGCAGATATAGTGGACGCCGTATGGCAACCTAGATTTTGTGAGAGTCTACATGGCCTCCACATACCGAGGGATGATCCAGTTCATGGACTTTGTTGAGCTGTACATGCCCAATCGGGTTGTACGCCAGTTTGGATGGACCCAAGGCATGCCCCTAGATGTCATAGAGTCAGCGTACGCATTCTGTCCCAACATCGGCAGAGGCAGGGCGCTATTAAGTTTGACATTTGATCACGCGTGGGACAATTGAGAGCATCTTGAGGAGAATCTGTGTGCGAAGATTTTGGCGAGCCCAATGGCCGTCCCCGCATGGGACGTGGATGACGAGTACCTCAACTGATTCATCCAGATCTCGCATTCATATGTGAGCCACACTGCACGAGTCCAGCCTCGTCCTAGATGCCATCCTCCTCCGGCTGTTGACATGCATAGAGTACGTTTCTCCACCAATTAATTTCATGTTATGTATTTTAAATATTAGTATTATTCTTCAAATCCACATATAGCAAATATTTGTTTTCTTTGGCAGCGTTTGTCCATGGCGATTGCACATGCGCATGAGGTTATTCAGCGGGAGGAGGGCAGGCCGAATGATTGGGACCACATGATGGCCATACTTTGATGAGCCTATAGTTGATCCGCTTATACGGGCCTCGCAGCGATCGTCGCAGTAGTCGAATGCAGCAGCTGACCGTGTCGAGTCGTCTAGTGCAGCAGAGGCTCGAGCTCGAGCGGCACATGTACCATCTATATATGAGAGGGGCGAGTCCAGTTGTGCGAGCAGTGGCTTTGCGGGCAGCGGCTGAGATGGATTTATACAAAACTATTCCAGGCCGATCAACGATGGTCTGTTCCTCAATGTAATCATTCATCCTAGTCTCAAACAATTTATCCCATCCTTCAACACTTTCATCTTTAAAAAGATTATCAATTAGCCAAACTTGTAGAACTTCAAGGGTTAGATTCCGTGCAGTAATAAATAAAGGTTAATGATGATCAACTCTAAGAATGCATACCGGTTAGACCTGTCAAAAACCGACCCAACCCGAAAATTCGATCCGACCTGATCTGACCCGAAAGGACCCGAACCCGACCCGAACGTCAATGGGTCAAGAAGGACCCGAACCCGAAGGACCCGAACCCAACCCGACCCGACTCGACCCGAAAGCAAATCCGAGCTTACGGGTCCCCTTTATTTTGTATATTTTATTTCATTTATATTAAATATTTTAATATACTTTATTAAATAATAATATAATATTAAGTATTTTATTATAATTATTTTATTAAATTTAAAAATCATAAAAAAAAGGGCATGTTCGACCCGTTGGGTCAACCTGAACCCGAACCCGCCCGACCCAAAAATTTTATCAACTCGATCGACCCGAACCCGATTTGACCCGAACTCAACATGACCCAAACCCGACCCGCCCGACCCAGTTGACAGGTCTAATACCGTTACAAATGGTCAGGGTTTCCTACTAGTGCTATCGTATTCACTGTACTGGGAGGCTTGGCGCCCGAGGGAGCCCACATTGGGAGGCATGTATGAGGTCCATTCTATGATAGTACAACAAGAGCCACCTGAAATCTGGTGGCAAACTCCAAGCCAACCATAGGCACTTCCATCCAGTAATGGCTCAAGCACTCTCTGGTATAATTGACTAACTTGATAAGCCGGGCTATTAGGGTAACATTACTAGTCGGTATGTAGAGCTCTCGACGTTTTTGTAGTTCCTTTGACAGCTCCCTTCGCACGTAGTCATAACTCTCTTGGCCCTTGCCTAATAATACAACCATGGAACGGTACCCACAATGACCATCGCCCACTATGTTCTGTACTCTAGAAATGTAACCGAACATGAACGAGTGAATATTCAGACGACCCCAGTTAAAGTCGAGGTAAATCACCTCCTTTGATAGTTGGTTGGCCTTGGGTGGTCCAGTGGTACTACCTATGGTGGTTGAAACTCCATTGCGCGCTTTACTACTTGAAGGACGTCCTTTGGCACGATTTCTTGCCTCCTGACTTCTTCTTTTTCTCCTCCTCCTCCTTCTTTGTTTGCTCCGCGGCCTTGTGCTCAATCCAACTCGGTTCCCTCTTGGTATCGTTCTTCTACTTCTTAGGCCTCCCTTTCTTGGTCGCACCGGCCGGGGGCTCTTGTGTGCTAGACGATCTCAAGTCTCGGTAGTCGACGTACTTGGCCGCGAGGTTAAACTTGTAGCACCCCTAAATTCCCTTAGAAATATTACCGCCGGTGACCCCGGAACGCATATTCGAAATCACCCAAGGCATTACAATATTGATCGCAAAAGACCAAGTAGAATAATAACATTACATTTAAAGTAAACATTGTCTTACAAATAAGCGACGTTGCAAAACAAGGCAACCTTACAGTATATCAAAAGTATAGCGGAAGACTTTATTTAAACTAACAATAGGATCCTTAACCTTCATTGAAAACAAGCAACAAATATTATAAAGCAAACCACAACCTCCTTCAACGCCGTCTTCCCGCGTTCTCGACCTGGGAATCTATTCCTGATGTGTTGTAAGGGACGGATGACACCAGCCAACCATGCAAAGAAAAGAGAAGGTTGGTTAGTCTAATGAAAGACTAAACAAGGGTTCAAGCAAAGTGGTTCTTGTGATTATAACATGTTACTATCATTGTCCCTCGAATAATAACCGAAAGACGATATATAACCCGGAAACTTTCACGGAATGAGAGAAAGAAGTATGAATCAAAAGAAGACTCCAAAGGAATTGAGTCTTTAGGAAGTATGAACAATTGTTTGGGAACATCTAAGTTTATCACACAAAGTTTAAAAACCGACCTTGATTATTTGGGTCCCCGACCAACCTCACCGCGTAATGCGAATTCAGATTGGAAAGAGGACTTACTCTAAAACAAGAGTTTGGGCGGGTTCCACATTGTACTTCTCGCCCGAGGGTATATTAATTATGTGCACAAGGCACTTATCTTATTTGGTTCAAAAACGTTCATTCACGTTAAGACTTTTATTTCCACAACCAGTCTCGTAAAGAGATGGAGAATGGGATAAATCCCGAATATTTGGCACTAGCTAAGTGCACCACCACTTATGCAATATAAGGATAGGTCATGACCAAAAGCATTAAGGCAATAATCCTCCTAACGCCAAGTTATAAAGAAATGACTAAACCTCACAAGGAAATAGCGTTCCTACGAATACTCGTGCCATCTAGCAATTATATATCACACCAATTCAAAACAACCACACCAATGTTACCTAGAAACCTATAATAATATATATAAGGTTATGGAATAAAATACAAGAGCGAACCGCCACTTGTCTTGAATTGAAGAGAGAAACGGACGGTAAACGAGGAGTGATCGCTTGCGAGTAGAACTTAACCTCCTGTTTGATTCCGTTTCAAAAGTCAATCTGAGACGTACCCAAATCACAATAAATGAACTATATTATATAATTCATTTAATAACCAAATTTGAGATAGACAATGTCTCGGTTTTTAATTAGATTTATTTACTCATAAACAAATCAATTTCAAGGCTTTTTGAATAAACGATTATCTATACGATTAAAATTAATTAGTCTTATATTCTAAATAATCATGACATAAATAAATTAGTAGAAAATTTTATTTATAATCCTAGAATCTTCTAAGTCAAAATATTATCTAAATGAATAGTCAAAATTTACCCATTCATAATATAAGATAATATTATAACAATTTTAATTAATTCCATTTTAATTTTTTTATAAATTCAAAATAATCCCAAAATATTTATCATATTCTGGATTAATTAAATTAAACCAAATTAAGCCAAAATAAAATAAAATTTAAAAAAAAAAATCCCGAATCGGGTTTAACAAGTACCCTAACGACGTCGGTTGCACCTCACCGGAAAATGATGAAATTGGGGCGGCTCCGGTGGGTATACGGTGGTGGAAGGTTAGGGATTTTGTAGATGACTTGTGGACGCAGCTAGTGATGCCTTCAACTGATCGAAATCAACTCCACCACACTCGAACTTTGGGGATGAACAACTCAAACACGTTTTTAAGGTTCTTCACAAGCTTGAAATTGGATGGATTGAAGACGACTCCGTGCTCCTATTTATAGGGATATAGTAGAGGAGAATATCCCAAGCATAATCCTTCAATCAATTCGTCCCAATTGAAGACGATCTTATCGAATTTGTTCAATCTTCAATTCGACCCTAAAGACACGGATAAGGTTTTGGGGGCGAAATCCCGGCGTTTTCGCGACATTTAACCCGAATTAATCCATCCAATAGATGCGTATCAATCCCATCTTCACTTAACATGAGTTAATTCGCCCAATCGAATCCATCGGAACCGCGAATCCGCCATTGAAGAGCTCCCAGAAGCTCGCGCGCGCAGCAGCAGAATTCGGAGGTTGAAGATGACACTTTAGGGGAAATTACAATCAGGCCCCTCAAGTTTTGATTCGTGGCAAAAATGCCCTCCTTCATTTGTAATAAATTGCCAAAAGTTGCCCAAATTATTATATTAAGTTTGTAATATTTATTTTAACCCAAAATTAAATTATATAAAATTTAACTTAGGCTAAAATAAGCTTAAGGTATTTTTCTTGTAAATTTAACCATACTTAAATCTTTAACAAAAATTTGTTAAACTTGATTTAAACATTCTAGGTCAAATTTTATAGGTTTTATAAAAATTAATACGTAACATAATGTTTAGAATAATTTAAATATCTTTATACATTACAATTTGTAATAACTTGCAACAATAACTCTATTTTATTTCTATTATTGGAATAATCAAATAATTACCAAAATTCCTTTATTTAGAAATTAAATTGAGAAATTACACAAATACCCCTATTAAAAATGAGGGTTATTACAAAACTTAAGATCGATGGACATTTCACCTATTTAATATCCATTGAACATGGTTTCGACTGTGACTTCTTTTGTTGTGCGGGAATGTCATCATCATGTCCGAGCTCTTCAAGACCCACTCCATTCCACTTGATATGCTTCTAGAAAATATCAATTTCTCTTGGCTACCGGCATGTACAAACTACTTGATCTTGTGTGGGGAAGGCAACCTTAAGGAGGATTTCCACCAATAATCACAGCATTCTTCCTCGGATATATTTCGTTCATTTGCCCTAACAACTTCTTTATATAGCATTCTCAAGCACTTTTCCGAGACCTTATAAACAATACGGCTAAAAAAAACCTTCACTCAATCCGTCCCATTTATGATCTCAGTGGGCGCCTTATAAGCAACTCTACTTCATATCCCCCCCCCCCCCCCCAATTACATGTACTTGATCAATGAACATATTTTCGATTTATACCACGAGCGTGTCGAACCATCCAACAAATGATTGGATCATGTCCTTGAGCATAGAGTGTTGAGATGCGACCTAGAAAAAAAATACTCAAGCTATACTTAATAAACATTAATACGTATCTAAAAGGGAACTTTGGCATTGAATTTACTTGTTTGATTATCTTGTGGCAAAATGGAGAACTATATCTCACCATGCACAGACTAGCTTCTTCTTGTATGGATTAAGCCATACCTCATCAGCGTCTCATTAGCCCATTCCCCGCCTATCCTTAAAATGTGAAAGTCGTTCCTCGTACACATCCTCTGTGTGTGACCTCAGCAACCACTTAATAGTACCCATAAAATGTTCAACATGTGCAACCTTCCGGGTAACATATGCTTCAACATTGTAGTTGACATGAACCCTACACAACAATTGATGCACATCGGAAAGACTTTCGCAACAACCTTCACTGCTCCCAACTCTCAATCTGACATGATCGCCTTAGGTTCTTGTTTATCTAACAAGAACTTCAATCGCCACATGTCCCATTCATAGTGCTTCGCTTTCTCATTTTGCATGAACATGATGTCGATACAGAATGTAAGGTTGGTGCAAGTGAACCCAACAAACTCCAACAAAGGCATACCATACCTATAATTTTTTTTAAAAAAATATTTAGATGCAAATACATATTGGATGTAGTAATAATGAAAAATAAAGTTTACATGTTGGTCTTGTAGGTTGTATCCATGATGACGACGTGGGGAACAAACGCAACAAATGTCTAGCGTCGGGGTGACGAACAAAAAGGTCACTCACAACCTTCTTCCCATCAACCTTAACCTTGTCAATGTCTGAATAATATCCTTCACCTTTAGATAATCTAACGTGTATTGCGGCACCGTCAAATTCCCCTTTGATATATGCCTCTCCTTAGCCTTGCAATTGTACACTTGATTCCTTGATGTCAAGCATTGGGGATCCTCCACTAGAATTAGACTCATAATACTCTTTGGCTTTTTGCCAAAGGTAGACACAACCTTCACTCTCTGACGTTGTTGTTGCGTAAGTCGTCCAACAAATGCATGACCAATCAAACTACTTGAAATATCATGGTTGTGACATCCACTAACGACGGACAATGTCCACGTGCTTGGTTTTCTCAACCTCCGATCCTTTTCCTAACAACCCATGCAACTCAAACGGACACTCGCTCTTCTTTGTCCTAGATTTGTTTTTCCTTTAGGGGTTGCCTCAGGACACTCAACCACTCATAATAGTGTCTCTATTGCTTCATTCTTCACTAGTAGTAAAATGAGAAGAATAGTCGACTGGTGAAAAGTTGTTATCACTAGAATCGTCCTATTTATTTAACAAAAGTTTATACATTAGAGGTTTGCTTAAGATTGGTGTAAAAAGACTAACATAATGTTCTAACTATAAACATGTAATTTAATTAATAACTGAAGTAAAAAGACTAACATAATGTCCTAAGCGCAAACATGTTATTCATTAATAATGGAAATTCCCTATCACTAGAATTGTCTCATCCATTTGACAAATATATATATATATAAAACTTAGAGGTTCCCGTAAATACCAACTACAAATACATGTTTAATGTCTAAGCCAAACCATGTAATATATTAATAAAATACTAACATAATTTTTTAGCTAAAACATGTAATTTATTAACAAAAGACTAACATAATGTAATACCCCTCATTTTTAGTAAGGGTATTTGGGTAATTTTTTCCAACCCACGTTGGGAAAGCAAGACTCGTTTGGCGAAGTTCGGATTTTCTGTATCGTGTTCGATCTCTGTATTATTTCCCTGAGTGGTATACAGTACATTCGACGTATTTTCGGGGCTTAGAATATTTATTGGGATACAAATATATATAATCTGGGGTTGAAACTCACGCCAAACCTTTTCCCGGACAAACAGACGCGAAAAGGGCAATTCCGTGACCGCGGAAGAATTTCCGCGACCGCGGAAAAATAGCTCCCAGAGGAGCTGGGCATTGGAATTTTCCGCGACCGCGGAAATGTGCAGAAGGTGCAGACCGGCATGCGTGCCACGTGTTCTTCGTCGCCGTCGATCTTTTGAGCCGCTGTTGATCTGGGCAGGGGCTGCTCTCCTCCTTTGGCTATAAAAGGAGGCCGAGATGGGAGGGTTTTGGGCACCCAAACATCAGATCTCCTCTCTCTCTCTCATTTTCCTTAGTCGCCGGAATTCTTGTGGAGTCGTCGGAGCTCTCGCCGGAGGAGGTGGTGGCCGAGGAGTGGTTCTTTGGAGGCGCAAGGTGGCCAGGAGTCGAAGCCCCCTCGAATCGAGCCCCAAGGAGTCGTCGTCGGTGAGTTTTTCCTTCGATCGTAGTCGTCGTGTTCATGTCCGCGACCGCGGCTGTGACAAGGTCGGCCGCAACCGCGGTCATGACATCCGCGATCGCGAACGTCGGCCAGTTGCTCGCGAACATTGCTTTGTCGATCGCGGACACTGTCCTCGACGCCCGCGACCGCGGAATCCCAGCCGCGACCGCGAATTGCCTTGGCAATCACGATCGTGGCCTTGGACAATCCGGTCTCGGGCAGGACTTTCGTTCTTTCGATTTCGTTCGTTCTTTCTTAGATTCGTATCATTTGATTGTCGAATCTAACCTAGGGTTTCGTTATGGGTCGTCATCGTAGGAATCTGTAATCCGTCTTCTGTTCTCGTTCCGGACCCAGAAACCCGTCGTCGCTCTATCGTTCGTCTAGACTAAGGCAAGTGGCGGTTCGCTCTTGCTTATCATTCTATATTTCCATTAATTATCAGTTGTTTAATTGTTAATTAAATTGGGATGAACTATTATTTTCGTTTGGGAACAGATTTTATAAATGATACGATCAAAACATGGTATTATTATAGGTTGTATATATTGCTAGAAACAACGCTATTATATCTGTTATTACTGTGATGGTATTGGTGTGGATTTTATGTGTGAACTTATACATTATAGTTAGAACGAGTATTCGTAGGAACGTTATGTACCTTGCGAGGTCTAGTCGTTTCTTTATAACTGGTATTAGGAGGATTTTTCCCTAATACTATCTCTGGTCATGACTATCCCCTATCCGAGTATAGGGGAGGTGCACACAGCTGGTGCCAAACAATCGGGATTTATCCCCTTCGATATCTCTCGCGATGAGATGATTTCTAAAAGCTTATAACGTAAATGTACGCTTTGTCACTAAAATAAGATAAGTGCCGCTATGCACATAATTAATGAACCTTGGGCGAGAAGTACAACTTGGAACCTCGTCTGGACTTCGATTAGAGTAAGTCCTCCTTCCAAATCTGAATTCGCATTACGCGGTGAGGTTGGTCGTGGACCCAAATGGTCAAGTCTTTTTAAACGCTTGTGTGAAATTAAAATGTTCTCGAATACTTGTCATACTTTCCGATAAGACTCAATCTTTTGGAGTCTTCTCTTCATCTATTTCTAGTAGACTCGATCTTTAGGAGTCTTCTCTTGTTCTTTCTGTTTCGTATATTCCTGTAGAAGTATTGAGGTTTACTATCGTCATCGGCTTTCATTCGAGAAGCGATTGGTCTAACCTAATACGACTACCTTAGAACCTTTCTGTTTTCACCCTTGCATAGTCTTTCATTAGACTAACCAACCGAGTTTTATTCCTTGCATGGTTGGCTGGTGTCATCCGTCCTATACGACACATCAGTGGTTGGTCCCCGAAATCCGAAATAACCATTGAAGAAGAGACTTGCAGTTGGAGATTCAAGTATTAGTATTTTTAAAGGTTGTCAATTATTATTTATTATTACCACTAAGTCATGTAATAGATTTATTCTTCAAGTCTTCCGCTGTGTAATTTATAAGTTTTTCGCTGTGATTTCACTCTATTGTAAAAACACTCCTCTCGTTTGATGAGATATCTTTTAATATAAATGGTTGAGTTTCACTTATACATTGTCTTCCGTTGTTTAATCCTTCGTTGTTTAACATGTTTATTTAAGATTAATTGTTCCAATTAAAGCCTTGGGTGACATCGGACAGCAACGTCTGAGGTCACTGGCGTGTGGCACTATCGACAATAAGTCGGGGGTGTTACAATTATGGTATCAGAGAAACGGTTTTAAAATTCTTGGCCTATTGTTAGGTTTGAGAAGTTTTGAAAATTCATTTCGAAACTATTTTCAACCTATTTTCTATTTGAAATAAATTTTGAGAGTTTTAATGTTAAATTTAAAAGTTTTAATTATTTCTTGGAATTTAATTTAAACTAATGTTTTAGCTATTCGAACTTCAAAAACTATTTATAATTGGTTTATAAAATGTCGTGTTATAAGCGATTAAACTAAGTTTATGGTTATAACTTTAAAAGTATGATTTGGGTCTTAGAAGAGTTTTGTGATAATTATATCACTAGTTTGAGGAACTAACTTTATAAATAACTATTTTTATAAAAGATTTAAAGGTATAAAGTATGAAGCTGAAAGTATAAGATTTAAGTGGTTTTCAAACTTCTGCAAGATTCAAGTTGTTACTTATTCCTTAGATCCATTCTTAGGAATATCATTTCCCCTTAGATGGAATGTCATTTAAAGGTTGACGTTTCTCCTAGAGTTTCCACTTCCCAAGTAAGTCAGAGATGAAGGTCGTTTTGCGGTTAATGGTGGTGGGCCAGTCAGACTGATATAGAGTTATTAGTTTGGACCCTTATAAATCGTATCATAACGTAATTGACTCAGTGTCAAGTACCAGTTGGAAAAGTTCTAAACTAATGTTATGGTTCATCAACAGATGATGGACACTCGATCCACCAACCGAGCAGCTAACGAAAGTCCTAGCAACGATTCTCGAATTCGGCTGAGAAGTGCTACTCCACCAGGGGAAGACGTGGGATCTGGATCATGTAGTAGTGACCCGACCCTGCGACAGGATGTTCATCAGGAACAAGTGGACCCCCAAGCTGCAAGGGGATTTCCACCTCCTGCCCCGATCGTGCTAAATGCGGCGACCATTGGACAAATAGTGGGGCTAGTGGTCGAAGTATTAATGGGCCAGGTGATACCGCAAGCCCAAGTGGCCCTCATACCTCAAGTCGCAGCTAGTATGGAGGGACATATTAAGACATAGAATGGGCAACAGAATCGCAGGGCTGGCTCGTTCAAGCGCACGGCGTCGCCCACCAAGTTCAAGAAGTCTGGTTGTACTAGGACCAAGGCGAATCAGTCTAGTTTCGCCAAAGACTCAGGCCGGAATAGCGGCGGGATTCAATGCCACAACTGTGGTAAAGCTGGGCACAAGAGTCCTAGTTGCCAGAAGGATAAGAGGGTATGCTACTATTGTGGAAGGGAAGGCCACATGAAGGCATATTGTAGAAAGAAGGGCCTAAGGCCAACTCAAGCATGTCAAGCCTCAAAAGATGACTTTAGGCAGAACCCACGGGCGGAAGTATCTATTCCGGGGCAGTCTGCTACTCGTGATAAAGGCAAGGCGCCTATGGAATTTTCGGGTCAAGAGCAGCGACTCTTTGTGATACGTCACCCCAATGGGAGGGAAGCTTTGTACAAGTGGTAGTATTTTGTAAGGCTTTTTAGAATAAGGAGCGATGACTCGTGTCGATAGTCTCCATAGTTTAGTAATCCGTCTATTCGACTTTCTATCAGTTGGTTTATGTAATGTTTCGAATAATAAAGAAGTGTTTCCTTGTTTCGGAAATTACTAAATTCGTTACTTTTGCAATTGTTCGTTCATACGAGACTCCGTGAGTGCCAAAAACATATATGTCACGTATGGATAAGGGCTGTCAGGACTCACAAAGGAGGGGTGACGTATGGAATCGAGGTGTTCGTTCCCTACATGGTTAACACCAGGGGCAACTCCATTACTGAATTCCTAGATCCATTATTAGGAATCTCTATTTGTTCTTGGAGTAATATTGTCACAACGGTATGACATTAATTACTCCCTTCGTTGATCGTACGAGCGTTATCTCGTGATTTGAGTTTTACCAAAATTCCTTAATGTTGAGGAAACAAATGTATGTGGTTAATGAATTTTTTCTTCTCATATGGGTACCCTAAACATTTGTTCTGGTCAAAACACATAGGAATGAACTACATGAAGTTCAGAATGCATCATTGTGAGGTCATACTGTAGTCGTCTATATGGATAGATTATTGAGAAGAGAATAAATGTATATAAGAGATAGTTCATAGGGAATCCAGTTTCTCTAAGCGGATCGTACTCTGTTACGACCTTGAGTAGAACTTTAGAACCCAAGGATTTTGGTTATGGAAGTTGTAAGTAAGTATGTTCATTATGGACCAGAGGATTAGACTTTCAGAAAGGCTAAGGGTGTGAAGTCATATGTATCGTCTTGGAAGATTTATCTGAGATTAGTTATGAGGCTTCCTTAAGAGAAACGACATAAGGATTGGCGTAGAGTGATCAATGCCTGTTAATGCGATTTGATGTCACGTTTTGGGGGGAAATCAAGTGATTGGTCACAATTGTGCTAATGGATTTATCACGGCATTGTTTTGAGGAAACTAAAGGTTGAGTTGGAAGTGAGCTTTAGGGCCAAACTTATTTGGGCCAAGGAACTGAATCAGTGAATTATACCTTCAAGGGATATAGAGATATGATATCTGGATATTTACAAGGTCTGAGATATGGATTGTTAGAGAGTGTGACGTCTATAAGGCCGATGATATAACACTTTCTGGAAATTAAGTTGTGAACGATTGTATTGGTAGAAAGCCCACTTGAAAACTTAAGAGTTATAGTGTAGGACCAGTGGTGAAAGCTTGTGGAGCAACCAAGTGTACGAAATCATAGGTATCATATTGGAAGATCAATTCGAGGTTCGTTTTGAGGTTCTATAAGAAATGATATGATTAAGTCTTGGTGGGATAGTAGATTGTGTGAGGAATATAAGGATCTTAAGTTAGAAATAAGTTATTTGAGACAGTTAAACAAACCTTTGGGATTTGAGTCGGGAAATGGGCGTATAGGTCAAACCTAATTGGGCCAAATGATCGAAATTGGTAGGTTGTACGATCAGGGAATAAGGAGTTATGATACTTGTAAGGTTGTAAGGTTTGATATTTGGATTTTATGTGAGTTTGTCAGTTAGAAGGCTTATGGTGCAATTCTTTGGAGACGACTAAGTTGTGAAGTTACTGTGTTAGAAGGAGGCCACTTAAATGGAAAGATTACAGTTTAAGGATAGGTTATGTTGATGATTCCGATAAATTAAAAGGATTTAGTGGAGAGAATTGTCTATGTGCGCCTAAGGAGTAAGGTAGCAAGCGTTAATCGTATAAAGTTATTAAAGGATCCTGATAGAAGTGACTGATGCGGTTGATAATGAATCATTTATCAGGATGGTACCTTAAGGATATAGGAGTAATGTCTTATGTGATTCGTTTTGAGGAACATAGGAATAAAGGTATTGTGATTATGTTTGGAGAAAGTTAAGGAACTTTAAAGGTTTAAGTTAGAGATTGAATAAGGAATACGTTAAGTTAACCTTGGATAAATGGTAAATATCCGTAAAGCAAAAGGGTGCTCGATTTGGGATAATAAATCGCATGAGGACAACTGATTGCCTAAGGATTTTTGGGTGAATAGCAAACTCGACCGGTAAAAGTTGTTACGGTTTTGAAGGTCAATAGTGTGGCATAAAGTAAGTATGTAGATGATATCAAGTGGACTTGAGGAAAAGGTGACCCGCGTTTATTAAGGTAATCGTATGACACATTTGGGTAAGACGAGAGTATAATCCTATTGAGAGGATTAGTAAATCATGTTGAGATAATCGGATATAGGTTGTGGTGTGATTAATTGTGGGATCACGCGTAAGGATTTTAAGTTAAGATATGGCACAAGGGCCAAATGTGATTAAGGTAGCCAATGAAGTAGGTGAGCCGTGTATGTCAGGAGTAAGGTCTATATGACAGGAGAGGTACTAAGTTGAGGTATAGTGGAATTCTATATATGTACTTTGAGGATCTGATCATCGAAGGAAAGTTAGTAGAAAAATGATGTATTCTTCTATTTGAGGACATCAAGGTCTTTTTGAGGAATAGGGCAACATAGCGATGTTATACTGGAGATTATAATGGATACTCTGAGCGAGACAATGGTAATCTTGTGAATGATCACATCTGTGCTAGCAAGAGTAAGGAATGTAGGCAGTATGTTGTAAGTGGAATCATGATCGAGTAAATAGTTCGATTTTTTTTTTGTGGTACAGGTTTCGGAAACCAAATTTATTTAAGGATATCAACTTAAGGAAGATAAGGTACATACTTTAGGAGAAGTTTAGAGAAAGGTGAAAAAGAGATATGTATAATCTCAAGCTTAAGGTATAGCGAGACTAGTGCGATGATTTTAGGAGACAATTATCCTAAGATAATTATGACCTTGAGGATGGTCACGAGTTAGTACAAGGATAGTACGTGGAAGTAGGCTATGCGAGATAGTGGTATGGTTGAGGAAACAGATCGTTTTCCAGGAACAAGCATATGGATGCAATGATTAAGGATATTGAATTCAGATGGTAAGATTATGGTGAAACCGGTTCCATTAGTTAGCGATGCTAGTTTCGGGGTCGAAACTATTTTTTTTAGGGGGTAGTAATATAATAATCCTCATGTTACCATAGGGATAGCATGGTAGAATGGATGTTTCTGTAAACAGATTATAGAATTTCCTTAAGTTGTGAAGGGTGATAGGTTCTAACTAGAAATACTTGAACCAACTTACGAAGTGTTAAATGGATTAGGCGTGGTTAAACTTATACAGTTGGGTAAGTTAGAATGAGGTTGTATCTCCGAGTTGTTATCAGCCAAGTTTCGGGGTCGAAACTTCTTTTAAGGGGGTAATTTTTTCCCTGAGTGGTATACAGTACATTCGACGTATTTTCGGGGCTTAGAATATTTGTTGGGGTACAAATATATATATTCCGGGGTTGAAACCCACGCCAAACCTTTTCCCGGGCAAACAGACGCGAAAAGGGAAATTCCGCGACCGCGGAAGAATTTCCGCGACCGCGGAAGAATTTCCGCGACCGCGGAAGAATTTCCGCGACCGCGGAAGAATTTCCGCGACCGCGGAAGAATTTCCGCGACCGCGGAAGAATTTCCGCGACCGCGGAAGAATTTCCGCGACCGCGGAAGAATTTCCGCGACCGCGGAAGAATTTCCGCGACCGCGGAAGAATTTCCGCGACCGCGGAAGAATTTCCGCGACCGCGGAAGAATTTCCGCGACCGCGGAAGAATTTCCGCGACCGCGGAAGAATTTCCGCGACCGCGGAAGAATTTCCGCGACCGCGGAAGAATTTCCGCGACCGCGGAAGAATTTCCGCGACCGCGGAAGAATTTCCGCGACCGCGGAAGAATTTCCGCGACCGCGGAAGAATTTCCGCGACCGCGGAAGAATTTCCGCGACCGCGGAAGAATTTCCGCGACCGCGGAAGAATTTCCGCGACCGCGGAAGAATTTCCGCGACCGCGGAAGAATTTCCGCGACCGCGGAAGAATTTCCGCGACCGCGGAAGAATTTCCGCGACCGCGGAAGAATTTCCGCGACCGCGGAAGAATTTCCGCGACCGCGGAAGAATTTCCGCGACCGCGGAAGAATTTCCGCGACCGCGGAAGAATTTCCGCGACCGCGGAAGAATTTCCGCGACCGCGGAAGAATTTCCGCGACCGCGGAAGAATTTCCGCGACCGCGGAAGAATTTCCGCGACCGCGGAAGAATTTCCGCGACCGCGGAAGAATTTCCGCGACCGCGGAAGAATTTCCGCGACCGCGGAAGAATTTCCGCGACCGCGGAAGAATTTCCGCGACCGCGGAAGAATTTCCGCGACCGCGGAAGAATTTCCGCGACCGCGGAAGAATTTCCGCGACCGCGGAAGAATTTCCGCGACCGCGGAAGAATTTCCGCGACCGCGGAAGAATTTCCGCGACCGCGGAAGAATTTCCGCGACCGCGGAAAAATAGCTCCCAGAGGAGCTGGGCATTGGAATTTTCCGCGACCGCGGAAGCATTTCCGCAACCGCGAAAGCATTTCCGCGACCGCGGAAGCATTTCCGCAACCGCAAAAGCATTTCCGCGACCGCAGAAATGTGCAGAAGGTGCAGACCGGCATGCGTGCCGCGTGTTCTTCGTAGCCGTCGATCTTCTGAGCCGCCATTGATCTGGGCAGGGGCTGCTCTCCTCCTTTGGCTATAAAAGGAGGCCGAGATGGGAGGGTTTTGGGCACCCAAACATCAGATCTCCTATCTCTCTCTCGTTTTCCTTAGTCGCCGGAATTCTTGTGGAGTCGCCGGAGCTCTCACCGGAGGTGGTGGTGGCCGAGGAGTGGTGCTTTGGAGGCGCAAGGTGGCCAAGAGTCGAAGCCCCCTCGAATCGAGCCCCAAGGAGTCGTCGTCGGTGAGTTTTTCCTTCGATCGTAGTCGCCGTGTTCATGTCCGCGACCGCGGACATGAACAGCCGCGGCTGTGACAAGGTCGGTCGCGACCGCGGTCATGACAGCCGCGATCACGGACGTCGGCCAGTTGCTCGCGGACATTGCTTTGTTGATCGCGTACACTGTCCTCGATGCCCGCGGAATCCCAGCCGCGACCGCGGATTGCCTTGGCAATCGCGATCGTGGCCTTGGACAATCCGGTCTCGGGCGGGACTTTCGTTCTTTCGATTTCGTTCGTTCTTTCTTAGATTCGTATCATTTTATTGTCGAATCTAACCTAGGGTTTGTTATGGGTCGTCGTCGTAGGAATCTATAATCCATCTTCCGTTCCCGTTCCGGACCCAGAAACCCGTCGTCGCTCTATCGTTCGTCTAGACTAAGGCAAGTGGCGGTTCGCTCTTGCTTATCATTCCGTATTTCCATTAATTATCAATTGTTTAATTGTTAATTAAATTGGGATGAACTATTGTTTTCGTTTGGGAACAAATTTTATAAATGATACGATCAAAACATGGTATTATTATAGGTTGTATATATATTGCTAGAAACAACGCTATTATATCTGTTATTACTGTGATGGTATTGGTGTGGATTTTATATGTGAACTTATACATTATAGTTAGAATGAGTATTCGTAGGAACGCTATGTACTTTGCGAGGTCTAGTCATTTCTTTATAACTGGTATTAGGAGGATTTTTCCCTAATACTTTCTCTGGTCATGACTATCCCCTATCCGAGTATAGGGGAGGTGCACACAGCTGGTGCCAAACAATCGGGATTTATCCCCTTCGATATCTCTCGCGATGAGATGATTTCTAAAAGCTTATAACGTAAATGTACGCTTTGTCACTAAAATAATATAAGTGTCGTTATGCACATAATTAATGAACCTTGGGCGAGAAGTACAACTTGGAACCTCGACTGGACTTCGATTAGAGTAAGTCCTCCTTCCAAATCTGAATTCGCATTACGCGGTGAGGTTGGTCGTGGACCCAAATGGTCAAGTCTTTTTAAACGCTTGTGTGAAATTAAAATGTTCCCGAACACTTGTCATACTTTCCGATAAGACTCAATCTTTTAGAGTCTTCTCTTCATACATTTCCAGTAGACTCGATCTTTAGGAGTCTTCTCTTGTTCTTTCTGTTTCATATATTCCTGTAGAAGTATTGAGGTTTACTATCGTCATCGGCTTTCATTCGAGAAGCGATGGGTCTAACCTAATACGACTACCTTAGAACCTTTCTGTTTTTGTAACGCCTCGCTTTTCTTTGGTTTATTCGGCCAAGTTTCGGGGTCGAAACTTTTTGTAAGGGGGAGGTGATGTAATACCCCTCATTTTAGTAAAGAGTATTTTGGTAAGTTTTCCAAACACTCGTATTGTAGTCGAATTATTTTCAGAGAAGTTCAGACTTTTTGTTGAATACTTGATCTCTGTAATAATTCCTTGAGTGGAATAAAATACATTCGACGTATTTTGGGGCTTAGAATATTTGTTCGGATACGAATATGTTTAAACCGGGGTTAAAACCCATACCCATAATTCTTTCCGGACAAAAGTGGGCAAAAGGCACAGAATTTGCCTTGACCGCACCCGCGGTCATACCCACCGCACCCGCGGTCAGAATTGGTTGCCACCGCACCCCGCGGTGAGACCTACCGCACCCGCGCCGTCATGATTTCTTTTCTGCTCCGCCGAACTTCGCATGAGCTGCTTGTCGATCTTGTCGGGGCTGAAGCGGTGAGACGGTGGGGGAGATGCCAGTTGAGCTCCTTGCTTGGCCTATAAAAGGAGGAGGCTTGGAGGAGGAAGACATCTCAATCTCTCTCTCTCCAATCTCTCTCTCTCGTTCCATTATCGCCGGAGTTGCAAGCTTTCGTCAGAGTTCTTCAAGGTCGTCGCCGGAGCTACCATAGGAGGAGGAGGTTCCCTCAAGGTGGTGTTTGGTGGCCCAAGGAGTTTGGAAGTCGAAGCCAATCCAAATCGAGCCCAACGCGTCGTCCCCGGTAAGATCTCGTCTTCATCCCCGACGACTGCATTTGTGACCGCACCCACGGCAGGGCCACCGCACCCGCGGTGTGCTTGGGCGATTGTGGGTGTGGCCTTAGGTTTTGTGATTTCAATCGGGACTTCATTCCTTCGATTCCGTTCGCCTTTCTTTAGATTCGTACTAGTTATTGTCGAATCTAACTTTGGGTTTCGTTATGGGTCGTTCCGTAGGAAATTATAATCCGAGTTCTTCCTCGTTTCGGACCCGGAAACCCGCCGTCTCGAGCTTCGTTGAGCATCGTCTAATCTAAGGGAAGTGGCGGTTCGCTCTTGCTTATCATTCCATATTTATATTGATTATCAATTGTTTAATTGTTAATTAATTTGTGATGAATATTGTTTTCGTCTGGGAACAGTTTTGATAACTGTATGTGATTTAAAAAGAGATATTATAATAGGTTGTATATATTGCTAGAAACAATGCTATTATATATATATATATGATTGAAATACAGATATTATAATAGGTTGTATATATTGCTAGAAACAACGCTATTATATCTGTTATTGGCCTCGATGGCTTTGATGTGAATTATTGCTCTTATGTTTTAACTGTTTAGTTAGAACGAGTATTCATAGGAACACTATGTACCTTGTGAGGTTTAGTGGTTTCTTGATAATGGTGCTAGGAGGATTTTCCCTAGTATCTTCGGTCGTGACCTTACCCTTACTCAGGGTATGTGCACATAGCTGGTGCCACCATTTGGGATGTATTCCCTTTGATATCTCTTGTGAGGAGATCCGATGACTCTTGTGAAGAGATCTTAAAAGCTTATAACGTAAAATGTACATTTTGGAATTAAATAAGATAAGTGCTTTAGCGCACATAATTAATATACCCTCAGGCGAGTAGTGCAGCTAAGAGAGTAGTGCAGCTAGGAAACTCATCTAGACTTTGGTCAGAGTAAAGTTCTCTTTCCAATCTGAATCCGCATTGTGCGATGAGGTTGGTCGTGAACCGAAACACCAAGTCAGTTTTAAAACGCTTGTGTGAAATTGATGTTCCTAAGCACTTGTCATACTTTCCGATAAGATTCAACCTTTTGGAGTCTTCTCTTCATATGTTTCCGTAGGACTCATTCTTTCAGAGTCCTTTCTCTTGATCATGCCTTTTCATATATTTCAGTAGGAGTATGGTGGTTGACTATCGTCATCGACTTTTATTCGAGAAGCGATGAGTCTAACCTAATACGACTACCTAGAACCTTTCTGTTTTACCCTTACATAGTCTTTCATTAGACTAACCAACCGGTTATATTCCCTTGCATGGTTGGCTAGTGTCATCCGTCTCATACGACACATCAGATAAACTGCAGTTTCGATGAAGGCTAGAAACGACAATGATGGCAGTTGGAATTTTGAAGAGTTTTACCAGGTTGAGATTCCTTGGCGGGTGATCATTTAGATCAAGACCCTTGTGTCCTTTATGTATTAAGACTTCCGCTGTAATATATTTGATTATGTATTTTGAATCATGGATGTAATTCTGAAACATTTGCTTTAATCAAAAGTTATGATATTTTGTATTATAACTGTTGTTTTATGATTTATATAAACGGGTTAAGCCTGGGGTGGCTTCGGATGTGAAATCCGAGGTCACTGGCGGTAATACCTTTCAAGGATATATATTTGGGGGTGTTACAGTTTTCACCCTTGCATAGTCTTTCATTAGACTAACCAACCGGGTTTTATTCCTTGCATGGTTGGCTGGTGTCATCCGTCATATACGACACATCAATGGTTGGTCCCCGAAGTCCGAAGTAACCATTGAAGAAGAGACTTGCAGTTGGAGATTCAAGTATTAGTATTTTTAAAGGTTGTCAATTATTATTTATTCTTACCACTAAGTCATGTAATAGATTTATTCTTCAAGTCTTCCGCTGTGTAATTTATAAGTTTTCCGTTGTGATTTCACTCTGTTATAAAAACACTCCTCTCGTTTGATGAGAGATCTTTTAATATAAATGGTTGAGTTTCACTTATACATTGTCTTCCGCTGTTTAATCCTTCGTTGTTTAACATGTTTATTTAAGATTAATTGTTTCGATTAAAGCCTTGGGTGACATCGGACAGCAACGTCTGAGGTCACTGGCGTGTGGCACTACCGACAATAAGTCGGGGATGTTACACATAATGTCTAAGCTAACACATGTAATCATCCTTTATATTTCACAAATATATATAATTTAGAGGGTCCCGTAAATACCAACTAAAAAAATTAATATAATGTCGACTAAGCTAAAACATGTAATCATTCTATTTATTTCACAAGTATATATAAATTAGAGGATCTCGTAAATACCAACTAAAAAGACTAACATAATGTCTAAGCCAAAACATGAGATTTAGTAATGATCGTATGTACCATAACGTTCTAAACTATATATAACAAACGGTTTTAATTGACTAAAAAAAATGGGAAAAAACATATACGTACCCTTAGATACTCTTCTTCAATTGAATCAAGACCGGGTACATAATCTCCGCTCGAGGACGATGTGCTTGAGAACGACATTCTCTCAATATTGCGATTCCAAATTCGGTGGTACATCAACTACACATGTAGGATCCATATATATACCCAAAATAATGATTGTTTGAACGCAACAGTCGAATTTTTTACCTTTGCTACAATGACTTTATGCGCTACGTTGTAGCGCTTAAAGGTGACCATTTGAATTCAACGATCACTTTTTTAAGCGTTACGTCATAGCGCTTTGAACCGGTTCAACCTTTTTTTATTAAATCATTTTTTCTAAAAAAAAATAACCGGGCCTTTTTTTCGATTGAAGGCATGACATATATATATTAAGAAACAAAGGTAGTTGTTTACATGCCAAAACAGATGGTAGTTAGGATACATGGTTGAAGTAGACCATTGCCTTTGGGGGCAAGGAAAGACCAAACTGTGCAAGGGAGTGAGCCAAAAAATTACCCCTCCTATGAACAAAATTTAGCTTACAAAAGCTAAAAGTGTGCATCAACTGCTTAAGGAGAAGCAAGCACATGCCAGTAGTGGAGCGAGCAAAAGAAGATGAAGCACATGAGGCCACCACGTACTGTCTTACAGTCAGAAGTGATACGAAGGGATTGAACACCAAAATTAGCAGCAGTTTGCAGACCCCAGATAATAGCTTGTACGTCTAGCAGTTCAATTGTTGAGCTAGGTTTTGAGGACTTACTTCCTAGGACAATCATTGAACCATTGGAATCAAACAGAGCAAAAGCATTGCACCTGAACCATCTAGAGTTTGTCTAACATCACACGCAAGGTGACAGCAAACAGGCAGGGTAGTAGGCTGAGGGCAGGAGGGTGGAGAAGTATGAGGAATGCTAGTGTTTGAAAGAAGAAGAAGGGAAGCACGAACCAAGCAATACCAATGAGACAGAGTGCAACAAAGAGTTAGGACCAACATCAGTGCCTTCATAAATTCTGGAGTTTCTGTTCTTCCAAATAACCCAGATAGAAACTGCCCAGAAATCCAAATCAGACGAGGAGAGAAAATTAGACACTGAAGACCACTAGTTCCAAAAGGAGCGAGCCTTGAGATTAATAACATGCTGAAATTGAGGCACAAGATCCCAAAAAGATTGTGCAAAAGGACAACTCTTTATAACATGTAAAAGTGATTCAGCTTTATGATGGCATAAGGTGCAGGCATCAGAATGTATCAGTTTCCTATGCTTAAGAACTTCAAGGCAAGGAACAAATTAAATTAGGGATCTCCAGAGAAAATTTCTCACCTTGGGAATTACATTTAGATTCCAAACCTTCTTTCAATGAGCATCTTAAATAGACTGGGGGCTAGAATTAGAAGTACTCGTACAAGATCTAGAGGCAAGAATTATTTTATATGCTGACTTCACAGAAAAGTTTTCATCTTTGGAGTAAAACCATCTTCGAATATCAGGAAATTGAGGAGAGACGACATGAATATAATACAAAGTTTAGATATCACAGTCAATCAGCCTGAAAGACAGCAAATCCCAATTCCAATCAGCAGTATTCCAGTCAATGAAGTCATCAAATGAGAGGTGAACTTCTGTTTGATTCGGACTTTTATACACAACTAAGTGGCGCATAAAAACTAGGTTCATTTTTGAGTTCCACCTCCTAGCACCCAAAGCCAAAATGCAATGCTAAACATAAAAGTCCCCGTACGAACATCAATCACCTTATTAAAACATACCAAACAAACCCTTGAATCGGAGTCGAACCAACCACAAGTAGATACGCTTGCTATCAAGTAGCTTGAGATATTGTACTAGAAAGAAGTGTAGAAAAAATAAAATACGCACATGACGTGGTGCCTATCTCACCACAATGTTCATTTAATACTTTATTTTTTTCCCGAAAAACTCTTCAATCATTTCCCTTCCGTGGTCACTCATGGCTTCCACGCTCGCTCTCCCGCCTCCACTCCAAAAATTCCCACCAACAATTAAAGCGAATAATCCCATCTTCTCCTCTCCCATTCAACTAAATTTCTCCCATCCAAGTTTGATTCCGAATTCGAATTCCCTCTCCATCTCAAAATACTCACATCTTAATTCGATTCAAGCGGTGAAAGATGAAGAAACCGCCCAATCTACACTTTCGCAAGCTTCAGATTCTTCCGATTCCTCCTCCTCCAAGTTCGTTCTTGTCGTTGGCGGCACCGGCGGCGTCGGTATTTTTTCCAATTTTTTTTCTCGATTTTATCGTGTTGGTTTGCTCGGAATTTTGAAAGTACTAGGACATGTTCTCATGTGATCTTCGACCTCTATCGTTAATCATCTTAATTTCCTTTGGCATATAGCTTTCCAGTTCAAATTACTGTGGGAAGTTGCTGCATAATGAGCTATTAATTGGAAGATATTATAGTCTAATTCGATTACACTAGTGATTAGTGAACCATTAATTTTATAAGTCTATAGAAATTATCCTGATTGCGATCAGTTCTCTGCAATAGTGTTTGAATCATGAAGCCATCTTCTGAAATAATGGTCAATTGTTGAGGTTGATGAAAGAAAATAATGATCTAAGATGATTGAGGTTGAAGAACATGGATTAAATATAACTGAAATAAACCAAGAGCAAGATCTGCCAGAGTTTCTAAATGCTACTCCCTCCCATTTTTTTTAACTGTCGTTTTAGCACTTGAATTTTGATCAATTTTATATATCGTTTTAGGATTTTTAGGTAATTAATTAAGAGTGAGTTATAAGAATAGTTATTGGAATTTGTTTTTGTTGACTTTTCTTGTTCATTTATTGGCTCAAAAGTATAATAATTATTTATTAGGAGAGAAGATTGAGAAAAAATATAAGATTCTAAGTGTATTTAATATTTTTCTTAAATATCGTATACAATGCTAAAACAACACTTATTTTTGATCGGATAGAGCAGTGTTTTACAAATTATATCTAACAGGACAATTGGTGGTGGCATCACTTTTGAGCCGGAATATCAAATTGGGCCTCCTACTACGAGATCCCGATAAAGCGAAAACTTTGTTTGGTGAACAAGATGGCCAAAAAATGCAGGTTGGATACTTCTATCTGAATCTACTCCAAAAGCACAGAACTTAATTATGTTTTCTTGTGAAGCATAGTTTAACTTCAAAGAGGATGTGCAAATTTGTTAGATATGGAAGGGGGACACTAGGAACCATGGGGAGCTTGATCCGTCCATGTTTGAGGTTTAAGCTTTCAGAAACAACCTTTTTTTTTCTTGTGTATAGCAATTTAGGGTCCGTTTGGTTTGAGTTCATGAAAACGGTAACGGAAAATAAACGAATCTAGTCCACATTAACATCATTATACATGGCTGTTATTATATGCACTATATTATTTGCCCTTTCGCACTACAAAATTCTACGCAGAAACCTGGCGTATAAGACCAAATTTCTCTACGCAGGTATATGCCAGATACCTGTGTAGAGCTAGAATATAATTGTTGAGATAGGGAGTTGGGTTTTTTTTTGAAATTTGCCTCCTACGCATCAGGAAAAAAAAAATGGACGCAACCAAGTGAACAATATATTTTTTTAAATCTGTATTTGACTCTAGTAATAGACGTTTATCAAGTAATCAAGGTTACATGTCAATAAATTTATTTGTATCATGAGATTTCAATATACTTTTATTCATGTATATTTCTCTACCAATTTGTTTGATATTATTTGTTTGTTATTATTATTCTAAAAAATCACATATAACTATGGTTATATCTTATAGTTATATCCAATTTGATTATATCTTATGGTTATATTTCATAGTTATATACTATGATTATATCTTATAGTTATATATTATGGCTATATCATATACTATATTTTATAGTTATATCCAATTTGGTTATATTCTATAGTTATATACTATGGTTATATCATATATCTTATAGTTATATAACTATATGATATAACCAAATTGGATATAACTATAAGGATATAACCAAATTGGATATAACTATAAGATATAATCATAGTATATAAGTTATATACTATGGTTGTATCATATAGTTATATACTATGATTATATCTTATAGTTATATCCAATTTGGTTATATCTTATAGTTATACTATGGTTATATCTTATAGTTATATCTTCTACGCAATATTTTTATAGTTATATCCAATTTGGTTTCAATATACTTTTATTCATGTACGTTTCTCTACCAATTCGTTTGATATTAACTGTTTGTTATTATTATTCTCGAAAATCACAGATAACTATGGTTATATCTTATAGTTATATCCAATTTGGTTATATCTTATAGTTATATCCAATTTGGTTATATCTTATGGTTATATCCTATAGTTATATATTATGGTTATATCTTATAGTTATATCCAGATTGGTTATATCATATCGTTATATCCTATAATTATATATTATAATTATATCTTTTAGTTATATCCAATTTGGTTATATCTTATAGTTATATATTATGGTTATATCCTTCAGTTATATCCAATTTGGTTATATCCTATAGTTATATACTGTGGTTATATCCTTTAGTTATATACTATGGTTATATCCTTTAGTTATATATTATGGTTATATCCTATAGTTATATAATATGGTTATATCTTATAGTTATATCCAATTTGGTTATATCTTATGGTTATATCCTATAATTATATACTATGGTTATATCTTATAGTTATATTCAATTTGGTTATATCATATCGTTATATCCTATAATTATGTATTATAATTATATCTTTTAGTTATATCCAATTTGGTTATATCTTTTGGTTATATCTTATAGTTATATATTATGGTTATATCCTTCAGTTATATCCAATTTGGTTATATCTTTTGGTTATATACTATGGTTATATCCTATAGTTATATACTATGGTTATATCTTATAGTTATATCCAATTTGGTTATATCTTATGGTTATATCCTATAGTTATATACTATGGTTATATCTTATAGTTATATCCAATTTGGTTATATCTTATGGTTATATCCTATAGTTATATACTATGGTTATATTTTATAGTTATATCCAATTTGGTTATATCATATCGTTATATCCTATAATTATATATTATGATTATATCTTTTAGTTATATCCAATTTGGTTATATCTTATAGTTATATATTATGGTTATATCCAATTTGGTTATATCTTTTGGTTATATACTATGGTTATATCATATAGTTATATACTATGGTTATATCTTATAATTATATCCAATTTGGCTATATCTTATGGTTATATCCTATAGTTATATACTATGGTTATATCTTATAGTTATATCCAATTTGGTTATATCATATCGTTATATCCTATAATTATATATTATGATTATATCTTATAGTTATATCCAATTTGGTTATATCTTATGGTTATATCCTATATCTATATACTATGGTTATATTCTGTAGTTATATATTATGGTTATATCGTATAGTTATATACTATGGTTATATCTTATAGTTATATCCAATTTAGTTATATACTATGGTTATATCCTATAGTTGTATACTATAGTTATATCCTTTACTTATATAATATGGTTATATCCTTTAGTTATATACAATGGTTATATCCTATAGTTATATATTATGGTTATATCGTATAGTTATATCCTATTTAGTTATATCTTATGGATATATCTTATAGTTATATACTATGGTTATATCGTATAGTTATATCCAATTTGGTTATATCATATCGTTATATCCTATAGTTATATACTTTGGTTATATCATTTAGTTATATACAATGGTTATATCCTATAGTTATATCTTATGGTTATATTCTATAGCTATTTACTATGGTTATATTCTTTAGTTATATACTATGGTTATATCGTATAGCTATATACTATGGTTATATCTTATAGTTATATCCAATTTGGTTATATCCTATTGTTATATACTATGGTTATATCCTTTAGTTATATACTATGGTTATATCCTTTAGTTATATACAATGGTTATATCCTATAGTTATATATTATGGTTATATTATATAGTTATATCCAATTTGATTATATCTTATGAGTATATCTTATAGTTATATACTATGGTTATATCGTATAGTTATATACTTTGATTATATTCTATAGTTATACTATGGTTATATCATATAGTTATATTACTTATATATTATGATTATATCTTATAGTTATATATTATGGCTATATCATATATTATATTTTATAGTTATATCCAATTTGGTTATATTCTATAGTTATATACTATAGTTATATCATATATTATATCATATAGTTATAATGGTTATATCATATAGTTATATACTATGATTATATAGTATAGTTATATCCAATTTGGTTATATCTTTATAGTTATATCCAATTTGATTATATCATATAGTTATATAACTATAAGATAGATGATATAACCATAGTATATAACTATAGAATATAACCAAATTGGATATAACTATAAGATATAATCATAGTATATAACTATATGATACAACCATAGTATATAACTTATATACTATGATTATATCTTATAGTTATATCTAATTTGGTTATATCATATAGTTATATAACTATAAGATATATGATATAACCATAGTATATAACCAAATTGGATATAACTATAAGGTATAATGATAGTATATAACTATATAATATAACCTTAGTATATAACTATATGATATAATATAGGATATAATCATAGTATATAACTATAAAATATAACCATAAGATATAACCAAATTGGATATAACTATAAGATATAACCATAGTTATATGTGATTTTCGAGAATAATAATAACAAACAGATAATATCAAACAAATTGGTGGATAAATATACATGAATAAAAGTATATTGAAATATCATGATATAAACGAATTTATTGCCATGTAACCTTGATTACTTGATAACGTCTATTACTAGAGTCAAATGCAGATTTTAAAAAATATATTGTTCACTTGGTTGCGTCCAGGAAAGAAAAAAAAAATTCCAGCGCCAGGATCTGGCGTACGCCAGATCCTTGCGTAGGAGGCAAATTTCAAAAACCCCCCAACTCCCTATCTCCAACAATTATATTCTAGCTCTACGCAGGTATCTGGCGTGGTAGAGAAATTTGGTCTTCTACGCAGAAATCTGGCGTACGCCAGGTTTCTGCGTAGAGTTTTGTAGTGCGAAAGGACAAATAATGTAGTGCATATAGCGGAGGCGTTATACATTGATCAATTTTTATCTTGGTTTGGGGCTCTAAAATTTGTGTGCCAAGAGAAGAGAGAAAGGAAATGATTTCATCATTTTACAACTCATCCTTGTATTAGGAAAACAAATACATCCATCATAGTGCTAAGAGAATGGGGAAAGGAAATGATTTCACCATTTTGATCAATGAATAATGACAATAAATTGGACTAGATTCATTTCCTTTCCGTTACGGTTTCCACAACTAAAACCAAACGGGCCCTTAAGAGTTTCATTGATAAAAAGATAATACATACTTTATTAATGTGGTTATTTATTTCTGCTGTCTGGATTTTCAGGGTGTCACACATGTCATATGTTGCACAGGGACTACAGCTTTTCCTTCTCGAAGATGGGATGGAGACAATACCCCGGAAAGAGTAGGTTAGATTTGTTGTTTTCTGGCCTTGTTAATTGCTTGAACCAATTCTATTGATTTTTTGTAAATATTGAAGTGGTTGTTTTGCTCTAGTGTGAGGTATGTTATTCATTTCTCATTGTTCAGATTGGGATGGTGTGAGAAATCTGGTATCTGCACTGCCTCGGACTATTGGAAGATTTGTTCTGGTGTCATCTGTTGGAGTAACAAAGTCTAACGAACTCCCATGGAGGTAATGATGTGTACAAGAATACAGAGTATATTACTTATTTGATCACTTCTCCATTGAAGTATGATTTTGTTCTTGTTTCATCAGCATAATGAATCTTTTCGGCGTTCTCAAGTACAAGAAAATGGGGGAAGACTTCGTTCGCAACTCTGGCCTTCCCTACACCATAATCAGGTAACGAATCTAGCCCTTCGGTTTTGCTAGAAGATTGGCCGATTGAATAGCACATTCTTACTAGACCTTATCAACATGCTTACAGAACATAGCCATAAACCTGTTTGATACTCTTACACTGCAGACCTGGGAGGCTGACAGATGGGCCATACACATCTTATGATCTCAACACATTGCTCAAGGCTACCGCTGGGGAACGCCGTGCAGTTGTCCTAGACCAAGGTATGTATTATGAAACCAAGTTTGCTCTATGCGTCGTCTTTTTTTATTTGTTATTGCTATTAACTTCTCTCGGGTTCTGTATACTTGACGGTGATCGGGCAGGTGATAATCTAGTTGGGGAAGTAAGCAGACTCGTGGTAGCCGAAGCTTGTATACAAGCACTGGACATAGATTTCACACAAGGAGAGACTTTTGAAATCAACTCAATCAAGGTAAATGTCTAATTGTTTCACTTATTTTACTGTTGGGTTTGCCGGGAATGAAATCAACCTGTGGTTCCATTTCCAGGGTGATGGACCAGGATGCGACCCACAAAAATGGCGCCAGTTGTTTGATGCAGCTCGAACAAGCAAGTTGCCTATGAGCTCAAGAGCATCCTAGGAATCATAATGGAAAATAGATATATTCATCCTTATAATGACCATGAGACGAATTTTGTATATCTCTAGGTCCGTTCGCCTACATATCAGCCTCTGTATAATACACAAAAAATAGTTACAATGACCATGACAAATGATCATCAGATGAATCTTGAGTATCTAGCTTGTAAAAAAAAATATGCTAATTCATACTCATTTGGAAGAAAACAAGAATAATGTAAACTAACTAGTAAGTAGTAACCAAATTAGCTAATAGAGAGGCTAGTTCATAGTCATTTGAATAGAGGGTTGGACGACTAACCTTGACTTCTGCAAATCTCCATCTTTTGAGTTTCGACTGTTCATGTCAAGGGATGCTATCTAAGAATAGTGAAGTTTTCAGCTAGTAGTCACCATGTATATTTCAGGGAAACCTTATTTCCCCTGAAGTATTTAGCTTTAACGTTGTTAAAAAGATTATACAATATGATTTACATGTTTCATAAATACTAAACCCTGGAAATCAGCAGTAGATATGAATCAAAACTTTGATATTACAGTTGCACCGCAGAAAAGAAAATTGCAAAAAGGAAGAAGTGATTTATAACAAGCTACTCATGTTATCAAACTACAACCAACTCCAATATGGAACCAAGAAGTTGAAGACTGACTGAAAACCAAACAACACAGCATAATCCAAAACTTCCCTACTCTCTCTACAAAAGCTAATAATAGTACTGAATGACCAAAACAACTTGCTCTTACTAGCTTTATTAATGGTTATGAAGATTGTTGCGCGTTGCAGATGATTAGGTGGCAGGTGTCTGCGTTCCTGAGCTCCCGAAGATGCTGCAAGATCTCCTGGAGAAGGCCGACGCCCTTGTCCCCTTTGTTGAGGGAGGCAATGCACTGCCTTAGAAACTCTCTATCTGCTTCAAGCGCTTGTAGTCTCCCGTACACATGATCCATCTCCTTCATAATTGCAACAACGTGGTCACTTGTCTCCACCTCCCTTGCCTTCCCGTCCAGAAAAGGAAGCAGCTTCTTGGCAGCCGAACACATTGTGCTTGGATGATCTTTCTCCATTGCCAAGCATCCACTACTAGGTGGACCCAGATTGACTTCAGCACTGCACAAATCCGCATTCTCCTGCTGCTCATCGTCGCATATGCTGAAAAGCTTCTCTTCCAACTCCTTCAACTGATGGAGAATCGAAACCCTCTCTTCCTCCAAGGAACCATCCAGCATGTTCCAGTTCTTGACGCGGTCCAGGACCAGGTCAACCGAGTCCAACACTGCTCCAGTGGATGGCAAAGTATCTTCTCCTATCTCACGGTTCAGGTCAATGGAGAGCTTCTCGCTGTCATCACTGAGGCTGCAAGACGACGAAGAGCATCCCCTTTTCCTGATCCCCTCATAATCCAACACCTTCTCCCGGAGCTCTTGCTTCTCTTTCTCCCTTTTGATGACAAGCTCATTCAGGAGTTGCAAGGCTTCTTGGTCGTACTCGGCCTGCTCTTCCATCATCCTTTGGTACTGTACGGCCTCCATCTTTATCGCCGCCTTCTCTTCTTGGAGTCTCGTGATCATGGCCATGGTTTGGTTTGCTGCTATGGCCGCAGCACTCCTCTCAGATTCCAACTCCGATCTCAGCTGTTCAATCACAAGACCAGGATCGTCTATCTTGCCTTCTTCATTGCCGCCATTATCAAGCATTGATCTTGCCTCTTCATTCTGCTTTTCACCTAACCAAAATTACCAGGCTCAATATCAAATATTCCGCAACCACGAACAAGAATCTTAACAATCTAATATAACAGATCAAAGCATTATGGGAAAAAATGATGATACTCTTAAGATGATTGATGAATGGAAAAGCTAAAATTCCATGGTCCCTTTACCTGGATGGCCATCTAATGTTTCATTTCCAATAAGGAGTCCTTCTTCGTACCTGGCTGCTAGATCCTGATTCTTGAGATCTGAATTGCAAGAATCAGATGTTTCTGTTAGTACAGATTCATGATTAAACTGGTCATTGGCAGCAGTAAGATGATCTGCACTAGAACTGATGGCTTCAGTAGGTTCCACTTCAACATCGCAGGTGTCTTCTTCATCCTCGTTGCACAACGAGTTTGCTGTCGATCTTGAGCTATCCTCCTCAGCTGCTTCTTGCAGGTTCAAGCTTCCAACATCAGATAATATCTGAGGCTCCTCATTTGACATGTTGCATCCCTCCTCTGTTCTCAGCCTCTCTTTTGGTACCACATCCAACAAACCACTGATCATCAAATGAGGAGGAACATCACTTCTGAAGCTCTTCTCACAGCAAGAACAAGCAAGCTCTTTCTCAATGCCATCTTCACTTGCAGTATCTACACCATTAATATTTGAGCATTCTTGGCACCTATTTTGAGTCTTCGCCAGTTTCTTGTGGCTTAGACAGTAGCCAAGGTTGGAGATCTGGGAAGTATGATCCTCACAGAAGATACCCTCATAGGAACCATCTTTCTTTCCAGGCTCGAACAGGGAATCGACACTCGAGCACCATAGACAAGTTGGTTTGAGGCCAAAGAAGCTTGCAAATTTCTTGATCAAGTAATAGAACATGGAGTTGAAGAGGAGGAGCGTTATGAGGACCCATTCTAGCAATGCATACACTAAAACTACTACTATCTTATGGGTGCTTTTGTGCAGCTTAGCACCAAACTTGCTGGCTGCCATGGATGGCTGCTTAGAAGATGAGAAAGAGAAGGGTTCAGGTTATGTTAAAGGCTTGCACTTCAAAGAGAGATCCAATGAAGATGCATGGGGAGTAGAATTCCTGAGCTAGTAGAGTTAGATGGTTGATTAGTTGATAAAAGATGCAAGATCAGGGTAGTAAAGAGCGATTAGAAGACGCTAGTCCGGCTAAAACAAGCTTTAGGTTGAAGTAAGATGCAAGAAAAAATGCTACCGATGTTGGGATTGATTAAAACTTGTGAATAATAATCACACTTTGGATTCTAAAACTTTTGAGCTTGATGTGGGGATGAAGAGAATGAAATGATGGAAAGCTGTCAATACTCAATAGTGGCCAGCACCATGAGGAAATAGCCAGTGGAGAAAAGGAGGAAAAGGGGGAGCAAAAGAAAAAGGAAGTGGGCCAAAAGGCCCAAAACATAGTTATCAAAAATTGAAAGTTTAGCTGATTCTATTTTCAAAGTGAGATTAAGTACAATTTTATTCAGATGTCTCGAGTTCGAGTCCTTCTAGCGACGTGTATGAAACTATTAGTGTTGGGAGAGTCCATCCCTTCGAAAGGTGATCAACCAGAACCCGATCCGAACGTAGAGTGACAATGGTCATTCGAACCGGGCGAAGGATCTAAAAAAAATAACAGTTTTTATTGAGTAATTTTTGAAATTAATCTTGTTGGTGTAGCAAACTGTGGTAATGTTTGTTTTGTTTTCCTGTGTTTTGTTTTGAGTACAAGTAATAAAGTGTCTATCTATATTACCAGGATGACCGATTTCTTAATTTACCATATAATTCAATAAAAGAAGATTAACATATAAAAAAGGGTGTAAAGGGGAAGAAGGTGATGATGACAATTGAGGGCCTTTTTTCCATTGATAAATATGTAAAGAATGCTGTGTGGGAACAGTGTGCAACGGATTTCTCTCTTTTTTCCCAGCTTCAATTATTTTTGGGGAGAAACTTTCTGGTAGTAAGGACTGAAGTGGGGACTGCACAGATATTATTTCATGCAAACTCGCCAAATAAAAATCAGACCAGAACGCCGAAAGCGAAGGAGAAGAAATTCAGCTCTAGGGTTTTATAATGGCAAAGGTTCTGTACACTACAATTTTTTTCTGGGTACACTATAGTTTGAAACGCAGAAATCTTGCTTAAGCAAGATTTTTGCGTTTCAAGGCAAAATGTGCCCAGAAAAAGCATTTCTGTATAAATTTGAAACGCAGGTATTTTGCTTAAACTGAAACGCATGTATTAAGCAAAATACCTGCGTTTCAATTTTTTATTTTTTTTTAAACTGAAACGCAGGAATCTTGCTTAAGCAGGATTCATGCGTTTCAAATATCTGAAATTTGAAAATATTACAGTTTTGAAACGCAAAAATCTTGCGTTTCACAAAAAAAAAATTCCCAAAATTGCAATTTTTTTCCATAATCATGTAGAGAATTTCAATACGAGTCCGTACATATAAAATTCGTCCAAAACGGACATCATTTGCCCCTCCAAAAGCCCAAAAAACGAAGTCTTCCTACACTTTTTTTTACAATTTGGTGCCCAATATATAGGGCATTGTAGTGAATTTTTTTGGTATTTTCGGCATTTTTCTACTATAATTTTGTATAAGATTTTAATACGAGTATATAACTATACGTTAGAACCATAATATATAATTATAGTATATAACTATACAATATAACAATAGTATATAACTATACGATATAACAATAATATATAACTATACGATATAACAATAACATATAGCTATAGTATATAACAATACGATATAACAATAGTATATAACTATAGTATGAAACTATACGATATAACCATATTATATAACTATTCGTTAGAACCATAATATATAATTATAATATATAACCATATTATATAACTATACGATATAAAATTTGAATATAACCATAGTACGTTAGAACCATAATATATAATTATAGTATATAACTATACGATATAATCATGGTATATAACTATAGTATATAAATGAACGATATAGCAATAGTATATATATAACTATACGATATAAACATAGTATATAGTTATAGGATATAACGATACGATATAATCAAATTTGATATAACTATAAGATATAACCACAGTATATAACTATCACCGTTCGCGAACGCGTAAAAACATCCGAAGCACGTTGTCTGTATTTTATTTCACTGAGAAAAATATTACAGATACATAGCACATTACAGAATGTCTCAAGCTACCTGAATTAAATCCGACGTGCTAAACGGGCACTCGGGAAAATTCCCAAAATAACCTTACAAAAATACGGGGTATCACAGTTATATCCAATTTGGTTATATCTTATGGTTGTATCCTATAGTTATATACTGTGGTTATATCTTATAGTTATATCCAATTTGGTTATATCGTATCGTTATATCCTATAATTATATGTTATGGTTATATCTTATAGTTATATCCAATTTGATTATATCATATCATTATATCATATAATTATATATTATGATTATATCTTATAGTTATATCCAAATTGGTTATATCTTATGGTTATATCATATAGTTATATCTTATAGTTATATCAAATTTGGTTATATCATATCGTTATATCCTATAGTTATATACTATGATTATATCTTATAGTTATATCCAATTTGGTTATATCATATTGTTATATACCATAGTATATAATTATAGGATATACCCATAAGATATAACCAAATTGGATATAACTATACAATATAACCATAACTATAATATATAACCATAGTATATAACTATAGGATATAACCATAAGATATAACCAAATTGGATATAAGTATAAGATATAATCATAATATATAATTATATGATATAACGATATGATATAATTAAATTGGATATAACTATAAGATATAACCATAGTATATAATTATAGGATATAACGATATGATATAATCAAATTTGATATACCTATAAGATATAACCATAGTATATAACTATAGAATATAACCATAGTATATAACTAAAGGATATAACTATAATATATAACCATAGTATATAACTATAGGATATAATCATAGTATATAACTAAAGGATATAACCATAGGATATAACTATAGGATATAACCATAAGATATAACAAAATTGGATATATACCTATAAGATATAACCATAGTATATAACTATAGGATATAACCATAGTATATAACTAAAGGATATAACTATAATATATAACCATAGTATATAACTATAGGATATAACCATAGTATATAACTAAAGGATATAACCATAGGATATAACTATAAGATATAACCATAGTATATAACTATAGGATATAACGATATGATATAACCAAATTTGATATAACTATAAGATATAACTATAGGATATAACCAAATTGGATATATCTAAAAGATATAACCATATTATATAACTATATGATATAACCATAGTATATAACTAAAGGATATAACTATAATATATAACCATAGTATATAACTATAGGATATAACGATATGATATAACCAAATTGGATATAATTATAAGATATAACCATAGTATATAACTATAGGATATAACCATAGAGAGAGTCGATCCCACAGAGAGTCTGCAGCAGCAGACTTGACAGCAGGGCTTTGACAGCCGGCTGTCAAGTCTGCTGTCGATTCTCTGTGTTCGACGTCACCCGGCTGAGGGCGAATCACATGTTGCGGGTGACGAGGAAGCACCAGAATGGCTGCTTCCTCGTCACCCGCAATATGTGATTCGCCCTCAGCCGGGTGACGTCGAACACGTGCGAGATGATGGGCTCCTCGCTATCCTCCACCTGGAGGGCTGTCTCAGCAATACGGGTGATCAAACCACCCTGAACAATGTCCCGCCTCTCTCCCCGGCGGATCCTCCGGAGGGCCTCGAGGATGAGCTTCAGCCAGTCCGGGACAAATGTAGCCTGGGGCAAGGCACAGTAGAGCCAGTGGAGGTCCTTCAGGGGGACCTTGTTGTCCTCCTTGTGTCCCAGTAGCGTCCCCATAATCAACTTGTGGAGCAGTCGCAGACATGGGTGAGTAAACTTGTTACTGTAATCGTCACCCACGTGGTATGTCTGCCCAGTGGCTCCCACCCAGAAGTCAACCAGAGCGGCCTCGCTCGTTGCCTTCATCCACTCATCAGTGGGGGGCCTAGTTACCCCGATAGCAACCCTCGCCTGCTCAGCGTCTACCGAGTACTCTTTCCCCTTATACTGGAATGCGATCGAGACAAGATTCTCACCATCCATGGTGAGTCTAAACGTGGAGATGAAATGCCTCGACAGAGTCTCGAATGTGGGGGCAGACACATCAACAAAACCCCCCAGGCCCATCTTCTCCAGACACATATGCGTGCAATCGAGTAGCCCCAGAGCCTCAAGAGTTCCCCTATCCAGGAACTTAGTCGGGACCACAGCCCGCTTATTGACAATCACCAATTTCTCCTTCTCTGTATCGGTCATCCCGACTCTCCTCGATCTCGACATGCTATGAATTAACGATGTAGAGAGCAAGAGGCAAAGGAGGACTCACGAAACGAAGACGGAAAAGCTGTTAGGGGTCTGCCGCGGGTGCGGTGAGGGCGGCGCCGGGTGCGGCCAAATAAAAGAAAACCAGCACTGGTAGTCTCGCCGCGGGTGCGGTGAGAGGGATGCCGTCGGGTGCGGTGCGTCTGGGCAATTTTTCGAGCGAGCGAAAATGGCTTCCTTGAATCTCCTTCGCCTTCCACGAGCCGGGGTTGTGTCTAGGGGTTGGGTCTCGGCTTGGGGAGGGTTGATTTGGCTTGGGTGGTTCAGATCCGTCGCGGGTGCGGTGGATCTTGGTGGGTGCGGTGTTATGGTTATGGGGTTGAAGGTGTGGTTTGGAGATGGGATTTTTGGTGAGAAAGATTGGATTTGCTGCGGGATTACGGGTATGTGGAGGCAATGGCGAGATTTGGACGAGAAAGGTGTGGATTTGGTGGGTGTTTGGAGTGTGGGGGAATTTTGGGTTGAGAGGAGGCAAAGGGAGGTCGTGAGGGGGATTGTGAGGAAGAGAGGTGAGGGAGAGGGGTAGGTTAGAGAAGGAGAGGAAGGAGGTAGTACCGGCCGGGGCCCAAATTATTATTTTTTTATTTTATTTTTTTGAACGGTGCTACAGGGGGCTTGCCGCGGGTGCGGTGATGTGGCCGCCGGGTGCGGTGGATCTTCAGGAACTCCATTCGTCTTATTCTTCGAACCTGCAAGTTAGTTCACAGGCGAAATCGAAAAGAAAGAAAGCAACTACCTAACTAAGCTCTGAAAGATGAAAAGACAAAGGGAAAGGAAAGAAAGCAATACCTCGGGTTGCCTCCCGAGCAGCGCCTTGGTTCACGTCGTTGGCTCGACGTAGACTCTCGTCTATTCATTTTCAGCACTTGGCTCCTCTAGAGCCATCTCATCAATCGCCTCAGTGGGGAAACCCTCATGGTAAGGTTTTAACCTTTGACCATTGACCTTGAATGTCTTCTGGGTTGTCGGCTCGATTAGGTCAACGACGCCATGTGGGTAGACCTCTGCGATGATATATGGTCCTATCCACTTCGACCTCAGCTTTCCCGCAAAGAGTTTCAGGCGAGATTGAAACAAAAGGACTTTATCACCGGGATGGAAGTCCTTTCGCAAGATATTCTTGTCATGCCATGCCTTGGTTTTCGCCTTATAGATGACAGCGTTGTCGTATGCGTCAAGGCGTAACTCCTCCAACTCTTGCAGCTGAAGCTTGCGAAACTCTCCTACCTCATCATTCTGCATGTTGCACTTCTTCACCGCCCACCATGCCTTGTGTTCCAGCTCCACAGGTAGATGGCAAGCTTTGCCAAATACGAGCCGGAAAGGAGACATCCCAATTGGAGTCTTGTAGGCAGTGCGGTAAGCCCACAATGCATCGTTCAGCCTCAAACTCCAGTCCTTCCTATTGGGTGCCACTGTCTTTTCAAGAATCGTCTTGATCTCTCTATTGGACACCTCAGCCTGCCCATTGGTCTATGGATGATAGACAATGGAAACCTTCTGTGTGACGTGGTACTTCTTCAGCAGGGCGGTCACAGTCTTGTTGCAGAAATGGGTTCCCCGATCACTAATCAAAGCCTTGGGGATCCCAAATCTGGAAAAAATGTTCTCTTTCAAGAAACCTGCCACAACTTTAGAATCATCAGTCTTGGTGGCCTTCGCTTCCACCCACTTGGAAACGTAGTCCACCGCAAGCAAAATATATAGGTTCCCATAAGAACTAGGAAAGGGTCCCATAAAATCAATACCCCACACATCAAAGACCTCACAAAAAATCAAAGAAGACTGAGGCATCTCATTCCTCCTAGAAATATTCCCCATCCTCTGACATCTATCACAAACTTTGCAAAACGCAAAGGCATCCCTAAAAATGTGGGGCCAATAGAAACCTGCATCTAATACTTTTCTAGCAGTCTTATTCGCACCAAAATGACCCCCACATGCTTCAGAATGACAAAAGCTAAGGACAGATTGTACCTCGTTATCCGGAAGACATCGACGGATTACTTGATCGACACAGTGTCTCCAGAGATAAGGATCATCCCAGATGTAGTACCGAGCTTCTCTCCGCACCTTCTCCCATTGCGCCTTGGTATGATCCGGGGGAAATTCCCCACGAACCAAGTAGTTCACGATGTCGGCGTACCATGGCCGGAAGGACCGAATCCCGAGAACGGACCTGTGGAAGTACGCCTCGAGCGAAGAGGCGCTCACAACACAAAAATCTTGAGTTGTCTCTCTCGCCGCGGGTGCGGCATGTGTCACCGCCGGGTGCGGCCAAATAACAGAAAACTCGCCAGAAAAATCACCACTCGCCGCGGGTGCGCCAGGTGACACCGCCGGGTGCGGCCAAATAGCAGAAACTTGGGCTTGTGGTTATGTCTCCCTGCCGCGGGTGCGGTTGTCTTGCCGCCGGTTGTGGTGTTGTTCTAGAACGGTTTTGACCAGTCCGATGCTTGGATGATTGGTGCACTTGTCAGGCGTTCTTTCAAGCAATCAAACGCCCTCTTGCACTCCTCATTCAAATCAAATGTCACTTCTTTCTTCAACAGCTCGCACAAGGGTGATGAGATCTTGGAAAAGTCCTTGATAAACCTGCGATAGAAACCTGCATGGCCTAGGAAGGAACGAACTTCACGCACATTAGTAGGATAAGGCAAAGACTGAATTACATCAATCTTCGCCTTATCGACCTCAATACCCTTAGCAGAGACAATATGACCTAACACAATCCCTTGTTCAACCATAAAATGACACTTTTCAGAATTTAAAACTAAGTTAGTTTCAACACATCTTTTAAGCACAAGTGTCAAATGGTCTAAACATTTATCAAAGCTATCCCCATGTACCGTAAAATCATCCATGAATACCTCAATAAAATTCTCAATATACTCAGAGAAGATACTAACCATACATCGTTGAAAAGTACCGGGTGCGTTACATAATCCAAAAGGCATTCTGCGGTATGCAAAAGTGCCAAAAGGACATGTAAAGGTAGTCTTCTCTTGGTCTTCTGGCGCTATGGCCACCTGGAAGTATCCTGAATATCCATCTAGAAAGCAGTAGTAGGGGCGCCCAGCAAGGCGTTCTAGCATTTGATCGATGAATGGCAAAGGGAAGTGATCCTTTCGAGTTACCGCGTTCAGCTTGCGGTAATCAATGCAAACTCTCCAGCCCGTCACCGTCCTTGTAGGGACCAACTCTCCTTGTTGGTTCTCAACCACTGTAATACCTCCCTTCTTGGGAACAACCTGAGTGGGGCTGACCCAACGACTGTCGGAAATAGGGAAGATCATGTCCGCTTGAAGGAGTTTCAGCACCTCCTTCTTCACCACCTCCATCATAGGTGGGTTCAATCTCCTCTGTGGTTGTCTGGACGGCTTGGCGTCATCTTCTAGGAGGATCCGATGCATACATGTTGAGGGACTAATCCCTTTGATATCGGCAATGGTCCATCCCAGCGCAGTCTTGTGCTCCTTCAAGATCTCCACTAGCTTCTCCTCTTGCTCCTTTGAAAGCTTACTAGACACAATGACTGGCAAAGTGTCGTTGACTCCAAGAAAAGCGTACTTGAGGTGATCCGGGAGTTGCTTGAGTTCACTCTCGGGAGCCTGCACAACAGAAGGAACGAGCTTCTCGCTCGGTGTTAGCAAGGTGGGGCTAATGCCCAAAGGTTCAATAGGAAGCTTACCGTTCACCTCTATCTGAGATAAGACTGCCTGCATGTTAGTTGACAAAGCATATTCCGTGTGGAACTCATCTATGTCATTCTCAATAATAGATTGCAACTCATCAATACCAGAAATATCAAATACATCTTGTACAATGGGTTCAATCACATCAATAGAGCACAAAGAATGGTCATCAATAAGGTGTTTCATAGCATCATAAATGTTGAATTGAACCACCTCCCCATCGAATTCCATAGTAAGTGTCCCACTTACATAATCTATCTTAGTCCTAGCAGTTTTTAAGAAAGGCCTTCCTAGCAGAATAGGGGCCGCATGCTCATCATGTTCCATATCTAGGACAAAGAAATCAGCAGGGAATATCAAATTGTCAACCATGACCAAAACATCCTCAACTACCCCCTTAGGGTAAACACTAGACCTATCAGCAAGTTGCACAACAATTCCTGTTTCATGCAAAGGTCCCAATCCAAGAGATTTATAGAGAGAGAAAGGCAACACATTAATAGAAGCTCCTAGATCAAGCATAGCTCTATCAAATTTAGTATCACCTATAACACAGGGAATGCTCACCATACCTGGATCGGTGCACTTCTTGGGCATACGCCGTTGGAACACTGCAGAGACGCGCTCGCTCATCTTGACCTTTTGTTTGCCCTTCAGCTTTTGGTTCCTCTTTATCGTGCAAAGCTCCTTTAAGAACCGAGCATACTTGGGGATGCTCTTCACTAGCTTGAGCAATGGGATATTGACCTCGCACTTGCTGAATGTCTCAAAGAGGTCCTTGTCATCAACTACCCTTCTCTCCTTGACCGCCTCTGGAAAAGGGGCGGGTGGCTTCTCGGAACCGAGAGGAGGGAAGTATGGGCGAACGTAATCGTCGACGTAAGGCTCATTAGTAGTCCCAGAAGACTCACCGCGGGTGCGGTGAGACGTCACCGCCGGGTGCGGCAGACTCCCAGAAATTTCTCGAGAAAAATCACCGCTTGCCGCGGGTGCAGCAAGTTCCACCGCCGGGTGCGGCCGATTTACAGAAACTTTCTGTTGTTCTAGTTCGTGCTCGCCGCGGGTGCGGCCACCTTGCCGCTGGGTGCGGTCATTCTCCAGAATACTCTCTTTCTCTGAGTCGTCCTCTTCAGCACTCGGACCGACATGCAATTGCTTCCCACTTCTTAGGGTTACCGCTCTAACGTTTTCCTTCGGGTTCACTACCATTTGAGATGGTAGATTCCCCGAAGTCCGCTGATCAATCCTTGTAATCGCCTCAGCCATCTGTCCCATCTGTGTCTCCAGATTCTTAATACTCGACGTCGTAGCTTGGACGTGAGTGGTGAAGTGCTGCGTCAGTGTTTTGAGCATATCTTCAGTTGAAGGAGACGCATTGGGTTGTGGTGCTTGCGGCCTTGGTACATAGGCCGGCCTTTGTTGTTGTTGTGGTTGAAACTGAGGTTGTTGTTGTTGATTCGGTTGATCCCTCCATCTGAAATTTGGGTGGTCTCTCCATCCCGGATTGTACGTGTTGGAGTAGGGATCATGCCGAGGTCTTGGATTGCCATAACCTCCTACAGCGTTTACTTCAGCGGGTGCATCATCTTGTAGTTGAGGACAAGCGTCGGTAGGGTGAAATTGATCGGCACAGACCCTACACGCTTTTAGTTGTTGAGGAGTTCCTTGCAGCGTAAGTCTCCTCACCATGTCCTTCAACTCAACAATATCATTGGCATACGAAGAGCGACTAGAGTCAGCAGCATTGACTCCTCTTTTGGTAGAAGATCTACCGAAATTTCTCTTGCCCTCTGCCATCTCCTGAATCTTCTCCATAGCAGCTGCCGGTGTTGTGTTGAGAATATTGCCACCACATGCAGCGTCAACCATCCTCCTCTCATTGTCGAGTAGCCCATTGTAGAGATGAAGCACCAGGTCTTGGTTGGAATACCCGTGGAATGGACAGCTTGAGCAAAGTCTCTTGAACCGCTCATAATAATCATAAAGGCTCTCATCAGCTTCCTGCTCAATGTTGCTAATAGCTTTCTTTAAACTGTTTGCCTTCTTTGCAGGGAAATACTTCTCAAGAAAAGCCTTGTGTAGCTTGGTCCACGTGTCAATGCTCCCAGTAGGAAGATGGTAATACCAGTCATCAGCAGTGTCCTTCAAGGTGAACCCAAAAGCTCTCATCTTTATATGCTCCTCAATAACATTTGCCGGTTTCATGCTCATGCAGACTGTGTGGAATTTACCCAGATGCTTGATTGGGTCCTCTCCAGCCAGTCCATGGAAAGTTGGGAGCAAATGAATCAGCCCCGGCTTTAACTCAAAGTTCACGTTCTCTCCCATAGCAGGGATCACCACAGCCAGCGGTTGCTGCTGCAGGTTCGGTGCAGTCAACTGTCTCAACGTTCTATCAGCGTCACCCATCTCGAATGCAGGGTTGTCAAAAACCAAAGTACGGTTCACTCAGCGACCCTGTGAAAGAGTTCTCTCAATCTCTGGATCAAAATCAAGAAGCGGTGAATTAGTAGCACGAGTGTGGACCATAAGATAGATCCACACCAAGGGTTAGTAACAAACAAATCACAAAAACAGAAAATTTGACTCCCCGGCAACGGCGCCAAATTTGACAGGGCTAAAGTCGTGATGCCTATCAAATAAATCTCAAAATACCTACTAAGTAGTATAGTAAGCAAGACAGGGTCGATCCCACAGAGAGTCAGGTTATCAATTTGTGCAATTCGTTATTACCAACTAGGAACTAGGGGGGGGGGGGTTTGTTTGTGTTTCGTAACAAGCAATAAGAAAGCAATTAAACAGTCCGCAAATAATGGTTGTAAATAATAAGGGAAAAAAGCGCCACACTCAACAGAGATCCACACAACAATAGAAAGGTCGATCACGGAATTCTATCAATCTCAAATTCTTAATATTCCTATAGTTGTTCTTATCCCGATCATAGATAACTATTAGTTCTACCAGCCCTAATAGTACTTATTACTAAATCAAATCCGAAAACCTTCAGAACTCAATAAAGCAATAGCATTCAACCGAGGATTAACAAGACACATGCAATAGAAACAACCCGTTACTATAAGCATGCAATTAACTCTCTCTCACAATTATGCGCTCGGATCCCCTATACGCACAATCGTGTTCGCTACTAGATATGCAACCCGAACCCGGAATCACAAGTCCTAGCAATTAGGAAGATATCAATAAACCTAGGTGATCAATCTAGATAAATCAACATAGACCAATAAACAATCAAGCACAAGAGAATCAATCCAACTAGATAGGAAAACGAACAAGAGTAGAAAACTCACAACCAATCAATCGCTGGCTTCAAACTGTCAAGTGCAACAATGGAGGTTTAGTTCTCCATTAGGGTTTGTGAGAAAAACGTAGAAAGGTGGCAACTAGGGTTAGAGAATAGATGATCCTCTAAAAGAGTCTTAAACCTAACTTAAATACTAAAGTAATAATTCAGAAATAAAGAAAAGAAAAATAACAAACTTGGAAATAAAGTTTCGGAAATAAAATAAAACGGAAATAAGAAAACTCGTAAAAGACTTTCAGCGCGTCTTCACCGCGGGTGCGGTGGCTCCACCGCTGGGTGCGGCCATTTAACAGAAACTCCAGTTCTCTGACGACCTCGCCGCGGGTGCGGTGAGTCTGCCGCTGGGTGCGGCCATTATCCAGTAGCTTGTCTTCTTTCTGCTCCTTCCACCGCTGGCGGCGGTTGCCTTCGGCGCGAGTGCGGCAAGGCTCCAGAACGTCTCCTCGTCTATGGCTCTTCCTTGCGATCTCTCGCACCGCTCCTCAACTCGTCTCTTCACTCCTTTGGCGTCTTTCCTTGGTGGCTTCCTTCTTCGGTGTCTCCTAGATATCCAAAATCACTCAAACACCTCCATAAACACTAAACTTCGCCTCCAAACGCCTTGCACATGAATGTGCCTAGATCTACCCGAATGGCACCAATAAACCCTCTAAAGACTCTTACTTAAGCCCTACAAAGTAGTGCTTATCAATAATCATAAGATATAACCAAATTGGATATAATTATAAGATATAACCATAGTATATAACTATAGGATATAACCATAAGATATAACCAAATTGGATATAACTATAAGATATAATCATAATATATAACTATATACTATGGTTATATACTATAGTTATATCATATAGTTATATATATACTATTTCTATATCGTTCATTTATATACTATAGTTATATACCATGGTTATATCGTATAGTTATATACTATAATTATATATTATGGTTCTAACGTACTATGGTTATATACAAATTTTATATCGTATAGTTATATACTATTGTTATATACTATAATTATATACTATAATTATATATTATGGTTCTAACGAATAGTTATATACTATGGTTATATCGTATAGTTTCATACTATAGTTATATACTATTGTTATATCGTATTGTTTTATACTATAGCTATATGCTATTGTTATATCGTATAGTTATATATTATTGTTATATTGTATAGTTATATAGTATAATTATATATTATGGTTCTAACGTATAGTTATATACTCGTATTAAAATCTTATATAAAATTATAGTAGAAAAATGCCAAAAATACCAAAAAAAATCACTACAATACCCTATATGCTGGACACCAAATTGTAAAAAAAAGTGTAGGAAGACTTCGTTTTTTGGGCTTTTGGAGGGGCAAACGATGTCCGTTTTGGACGAATTTTATATGTACGGACTCGTATTGAAATTCTCTACATGATTATGGAAAAAAATGCAATTTTGGGAAAAAAAATTAGTGAAACGCAAGATTTTTGCGTTTCAAAACTGTAATATTTTCAAAATTCAGATCTTTGAAACGCAGGAATCCTGCTTAAACAAGATTCCTGCGTTTCAGTTTAAAAAAAAATAAAAAAATTGAAACGAAGGTATTTTGCTTAAGCAAAATACCTGCGTTTCAAATTTATACAGAAACGTTTTTTCTGGGTACATTTTGCCTTGAAACGCAGAAATCTTGCTTAAGCAAGATTTCTGCGTTTCAAACTGTAGTGTACCCAGAAAAAAAATGGAGTGTACAGAATATTTCCGTTTATAATATAGCATACTTCGATCATGAAAAGTTTCAACTATGGTCCATCTAGATGCAAAAAATCAATCCCATATTCTACAATTGGGCCTTGACCCTCCTCTTACAACAGAAAAGAAAAAACAAATTCTACAATTAGCTCATAGATAAGGGTTTACATTGCATAATTTGTCAAAGTGGATAGAGCACTACACATCAATAGAGCACAAAGAATGGTCATCAATAGGGTGTTTCATAGCATCATAAATGTTGAATTGAACCACCTCCCCATCGAATTCCATAGTAAGTGTCCCACTTACATAATCTATCTTAGTCCTAGCAGTTTTTAAGAAAGGCCTTCCTAGCAGAATAGGGGCCGCATGCTCATCATGTTCCATATCTAGGACAAAGAAATCAGCAAGGAATATCAAATTGTCAACCATGACCAAAACATCCTCAACTACCCCCTTAGGGTAAACACTAGACCTATCAGCAAGTTGCACAACAATTCCTGTTTCATGCAAAGGTCCCAATCCAAGAGATTTATAGAGAGAGAAAGGCAACACATTAATAGAAGCTCCTAGATCAAGCATAGCTCTATCAAATTTAGTATCACCTATAACACAGGGAATGCTCACCATACCTGGATCGGTGCACTTCTTGGGCATACGCCGTTGGAACACTACAGAGACACGCTCGCTCATCTTGACCTTTTGTTTGCCCTTCAGCTTTTGGTTCCTCTTTATCGTGCAAAGCTCCTTCAAGAACCGAGCATACTTGGGGATGCTCTTCACTAGCTTGAGCAATGGGATATTGACCTCGCACTTGCTGAATGTCTCAAAGAGGTCCTTGTCATCAACTACCCTTCTCTCCTTGAGCGCCTCTGGAAAAGGGGCGGGTGGCTTCTCGGAACCGAGAGGAGGGAAGTATGGGCGAACGTAATCGTCGACGTAAGGCTCATTAGTAGTCCCAGAAGACTCACCGCGGGTGCGGTGAGACGTCACCGCCGGGTGCGGCAGACTCCCAGAAATTTCTCGAGAAAAATCACCGCTTGCCGCGGGTGCAGCAAGTTCCACCGCCGGGTGCGGCCGATTTACAGAAACTTTCTCTTGTTCTAGTTCGTGCTCGCCGCGGGTGCGGCCACCTTGCCGCTGGGTGCGGTCATTCTCCAGAATACTCTCTTTCTCTGAGTCGTCCTCTTCAGCACTCGGACCGACATGCAATTGCTTCCCACTTCTTAGGGTTACCGCGCTAACGTTTTCCTTCGGGTTCACTACCATTTGAGATGGTAGATTCCCCGAAGTCCGCTGATCAATCCTTGTAATCGCCTCAGCCATCTGTCCCATCTGTGTCTCCAGATTCTTAATACTCGACGTCGTAGCTTGGACGTGAGTGGTGAAGTGCTGCGTCAGTGTTTTGAGCATATCTTCAGTTGAAGGAGACGCATTGGGTTGTGGTGCTTGCGGCCTTGGTACATAGGCCGGCCTTTGTTGTTGTTGTGGTTGAAACTGAGGTTGTTGTTGTTGATTCGGTTGATCCCTCCATCTGAAATTTGGGTGGTCTCTCCATCCCGGATTGTACGTGTTGGAGTAGGGATCATGCCGAGGTCTTGGATTGCCATAACCTCCTACAGCGTTTACTTCAGCGGGTGCATCATCTTGTAGTTGAGGACAAGCGTCGGTAGGGTGAAATTGATCGGCACAGACCCTACACGCTTTTAGTTGTTGAGGAGTTCCTTGCAGCGTAAGTCTCCTCACCATGTCCTTCAACTCAACAATATCATTGGCATACAAAGAGCAACTAGAGTCAGCAACATTGACTCCTCTTTTGGTAGAAGATCTACCGAAATTTCTCGTGCCCTCTGCCATCTCCTGAATCTTCTCCATAGCAGCTGCCGGTGTTGTGTTGAGAATATTGCCACCACATGCAGTGTCAACCATCCTCCTCTCATTGTCGAGCAGCCCATTGTAGAGATGAAGCACCAGGTCTTGGTTGGAATACCCGTGGAATGGACAGCTTGAGCAAAGTCTCTTGAACCGCTCATAATAATCATAAAGGCTCTCATCAGCTTCCTGCTCAATGTTGCTAATAGCTTTCTTTAAACTGTTTGCCTTCTTTGCAGGGAAATACTTCTCAAGAAAAGCCTTGTGTAGCTTGGTCCACGTGTCAATGCTCCCAGTAGGAAGATGGTAATACCAGTCATCAGCAGTGTCCTTCAAGGTGAACCCAAAAGCTCTCATCTTTATATGCTCCTCAATAACATTTGCCGGTTTCATGCTCATGCAGACTGTGTGGAATTTACCCAGATGCTTGATTGGGTCCTCTCCAGCCAGTCCATGGAAAGTTGGGAGCAAATGAATCAGCCCCGGCTTTAACTCAAAGTTCACGTTCTCTCCCATAGCAGGGATCACCACAGCCAGCGGTTGCTGCTGCAGGTTCGGTGCAGTCAATTGTCTCAACGTTCTATCAGCGTCACCCATCTCGAATGCAGGGTTGTCAAAAACCAAAGTACGGTTCACTCTGCGACCCTGTGAAAGAGTTCTCTCAATCTCTGGATCAAAATCAAGAAGCGGTGAATTAGTAGCACGAGTGTGGACCATAAGATAGATCCACACCAAGGGTTAGTAACAAACAAATCACAAAAACTGAAAATTTGACTCCCCGGCAACGGCGCCAAATTTGACAGGGCTAAAGTCGTGATGCCTATCAAATAAATCCCAAAATACCTACTAAGTAGTATAGTAAGCAAGACAGGGTCGATCCCACAGAGAGTCAGGTTATCAATTTGTGCAATTCGTTATTACCAACTAGGAACTAGGGGGGGGGGGTTGTTTGTGTTTCGTAACAAGCAATAAGAAAGCAATTAAACAGTCCGCAAATAATGGTTGTAAATAATAAGGGAAAAAAGCGCCACACTCAACAGAGATCCACACAACAATAGAAAGGTCGATCACGGAATTCTATCAATCTCAAATTCTTAATATTCCTATAGTTGTTCTTATCCTGATCATAGATAACTATTAGTTCTACCAGCCCTAATAGTACTTATTACTAAATCAAATCTGAAAACCTTCAGAACTCAATAAAGCAATAGCATTCAACCGAGGATTAACAAGACACATGCAATAGAAACAACCCGTTACTATAAGCATGTAATTAACTCTCTCTCACAATTATGCGCTCGGATCCCCTATACGCACAATCGTGTTCGCTACTAGATATGCAACCCGAACCCGGAATCACAAGTCCTAGCAATTAGGAAGATATCAATAAACCTAGGTGATCAATCTAGATAAATCAACATAGACCAATAAACAATCAAGCACAAGAGAATCAATCCAACTAGATAGGAAAACGAACAAGAGTAGAAAACTCACAACCAATCAATCGCTGGCTTCAAACTGTCAAGTGCAACAATGGAGGTTTAGTTCTCCATTAAGGTTTGTGAGAAAAACGTAGAAAGGTGGCAACTAGGGTTAGAGAATAGATGATCCTCTAAAAGAGTCTTAAACCTAACTTAAATACTAAAGTAATAATTCAGAAATAAAGAAAAGAAAAATAACAAACTTGGAAATAAAGTTTCGGAAATAAAATAAAACGGAAATAAGAAAACTCGTAAAAGACTTTCAGCGCGTCTCCACCGCGGGTGCGGTGGCTCCACCGCCGGGTGCGGCCATTTAACAGAAACTCCAGTTCTCTGACGACCTCGCCGCGGGTGTGGTGAGTCTGCCGCTGGGTGCGGCCATTATCCAGTAGCTTGTCTTCTTTCTGCTCCTTCCACCGCTGGCGGCGGTGGCCTTCGGCACGAGTGCGGCAAGGCTCCAGAACGTCTCCTCGTCTATGGCTCTTCCTTGCGATCTCTCGCACCGCTCCTCAACTCGTCTCTTCACTCCTTTGGCGTCTTTCCTTGGTGGCTTCCTTCTTCGGTGTCTCCTAGATATCCAAAATCACTCAAACACCTCCATAAACACTAAACTTCGCCTCCAAACGCCTTGCACATGAATGTGCCTAGATCTACCCGAATGGCACCAATAAACCCTCTAAAGACTCTTACTTAAGCCCTACAAAGTAGTGCTTATCAATAATCATAAGATATAACCAAATTGGATATAATTATAAGATATAACCATAGTATATAACTATAGGATATAACCATAAGATATAACCAAATTGGATATAACTATAAGATATAATCATAATATATAACTATATACTATGGTTATATACTATAGTTATATCATATAGTTATATATATACTATTTCTATATCGTTCATTTATATACTATAGTTATATACCATGGTTATATCGTATAGTTATATACTATAATTATATATTATGGTTCTAACGTACTATGGTTATATACAAATTTTATATCGTATAGTTATATACTATTGTTATATACTATAATTATATACTATAATTATATATTATGGTTCTAACGAATAGTTATATACTATGGTTATATCGTATAGTTTCATACTATAGTTATATACTATTGTTATATCGTATTGTTTTATACTATAGCTATATGCTATTGTTATATCGTATAGTTATATATTATTGTTATATTGTATAGTTATATAGTATAATTATATATTATGGTTCTAACGTATAGTTATATACTCGTATTAAAATCTTATATAAAATTATAGTAGAAAAATGCCAAAAATACCAAAAAAAATCACTACAATGCCCTATATGCTGGGCACCAAATTGTAAAAAAAAGTGTAGGAAGACTTCGTTTTTTGGGCTTTTGGAGGGGCAAACGATGTCCGTTTTGGACGAATTTTATATGTACGGACTCGTATTGAAATTCTCTACATGATTATGGAAAAAAATGCAATTTTGGGAAAAAAAAAATTAGTGAAACGCAAGATTTTTGCGTTTCAAAACTGTAATATTTTCAAAATTCAGATCTTTGAAACGCAGGAATCCTGCTTAAGCAAGATTCCTGCGTTTCAGTTTTTAAAAAAATGAAAAATTGAAACGCATGTATTTTGCTTAAGCAAAATACCTGCGTTTCAAATTTATACAGAAACGTTTTTTCTGGGTACATTTTGCCTTGAAACGCAGAAATCTTGCTTAAGCAAGATTTCTGCGTTTCAAACTGTAGTGTACCCAGAAAAAAAATGGAGTGTACAGAATATTTCCGTTTATAATATAGCATACTTCGATCATGAAAAGTTTCAACTATGGTCCATCTAGATGCAAAAAATCAATCCCATATTCTACAATTGGGCCTTGACCCTCCTCTTACAACAGAAAAGAAAAACAAATTCTACAATTAGCTCATAGATAAGGGTTTACATTGCATAATTTGTCAAAGTGGATAGAGCACTACACATGTCTATAGCTGGTATTTGCCTTTTACCTACCTTGACAAGAGGAATGCTTCTTTACTCTTTAGAAAAGAAGCAATTAGCTGAATATCCACTTTGTTGATAGCATGGCAATATTATATTGTTTGGGTTTTTTGTTTGAGACATTCACTAGTGGAATGGAGCTTCCATCATTAATGAAATCCAGTTCATCAAATGGATTATAGATCATACAAAAGGCACAACAAGTGCATGATACATAATACAAAGGCACAACAACAAAGCTAAGATGATACTTCACGAGTCGAGCTTGAAAGTACAAAGATGTTATGGATGCAGCAAGGAAGCTAAAAGTGAATAATAGATCATACAAAGGCACAATAACAAAGCTAAAATGATGCAGGAACGCAGCTTTGAAGTTCAGCCCGTTCCCAAAGCATCCGTTTTAACATGCCTATAACTTCTGAGACGGTTAAAAATAGCATTGTTGACAAGTTACTACAAAACCTCAGCTGAACTAGTAACTAAGATGACTCAAACCTCAAGTATAGTCACCGCTGGAAACGCCTCATGAGTTTCCATGCTTATTAGGACTGTTCTAAAGCAGGCGATTGTCAGGAGTGCTATAAACACGTTTCACTTCTCTGTATGGGCCTATGGTATGAGACGACTCAATTTCTGTTTTCTTCTTGCGATGGTTATAAGATCAGGATATCTGGAAGTTAAAACGATGGAGTCTAAAGAGACAGCAGAGGAACAACAGTCAACAAGATGCTGCTTATGCCGAGCAAAACTGAAATGATCATCACAATCTTCAGCCAGCTGTGGACAGGGGATAAGCAGGTGAGTACTACCCTGCATTGTTTGTCTGCTTCTTTCAATGAAGAATGTTCCAGATTGTACTCGTTACTAGCCAAAGCGGTTTGGTTCTGCAAGATCATACAAAAGGGGATCAGAGAATTTGGTGTTCATTTATGCTTGACTGGAATGTTTGAATTTAATCATCAGTTTGCAAATGAAGCCCAAGATTCCGTCACTTTAATACTTGTGAAGAAAGGAAAACAGAATTCTAACTAATTGAGCATATGATTCCGGTTCACCTTCTTCCTGAAGTGCTCCAGCATCTTTCTCAGAGAATTGGTAGATAGTTTGACAGATAGCTCCTTCTGGTAAGTAGCCAGCTTTCGTAGTATAGAAAGACTTGCTTCTATATTATCCAGGTACAAATTGTCCTGCTCCATATATTCATTGGAGAAGTAAGAACACAATTCCAAGTAAGAGAAAACAATAGAACATCAAATTTCAGTTATGTGCAGTGAAAGAATAGCTTTGAAGTACTAACCCATTGCTCATAGCAGGCAGTATTCACAGTCAGACACCATATGACAAGATCAGTTGCTTCCTCAGAAAGGTTAGAAATAGCTGCATAGCAATTTTATACATTATGGACTAGTAAGCTCCTGAAACCAATATTATTTAAAAAGGTACATAGACCGAAAACGATGTCTGTCTAACTCACCTTCACCTGCAGCATGAATAGCAATGCTGAATAACTGTTCCGACACTTGCTTCATTCCCTTCTTACTATGAAAGCCAGCCAGAGCTATAGTCTTCAAGGTTGGATATATGGCTTCAAACCTCTCAGTTGCCTAAATAAAACTCAAATTTACAAGACATGAAGATCAACTGTTACTAGGCTACATGGAAAGTCAAAAAAGAATTCTTATTCTTGAACAAATGGAATTTTTTTTTCCGTAAGATGTTTACAAATCTCAACCTCAATTCGGTTCTTGGGTGAAGGAAATGTAAGCCTCATCAGGACCTCAAGGGCTGATGGAGGAACCAGGCGCTCACCCTTTCTGACAGTTCCATTTAAAAGCAATTTTGGAGCTTTTGGTGAGGAAAAAATCCTGTAGGTTAAAAAAGGAGAAAAGAACATAAGATGAGAGCTTTGAAAAGAAAGGAAAAAAAGAATGATACATTGAAATATTTACTACCTCTCTCCCAGCTGCAAGACCAGGTCCCTTGTATATGGAGATGATTTGTCACTTAGCATTGGCAAGAATACACGTGCCCACATGTATAAACCTACACACAAATCTCCCTGGGATACCTGCAGAACTAGACTTCATTATATCATTGGAAGAACATTTGATGCATCAGGGAAGTGAGCAAGATAATCCTTAAGAGGAATATACCTGAGAAACCAACCATACGTTCAATGGAAGCATGTTCGGTTCGAAATATATTGGACTTTCCTTCAACACAGGTAAGAGGCTGATCAACACTTCAGGCTTTCTTCGCAGCATCATTGCAAAAATCATAAATATGGAAACCTGGATGTCCGAAAACAAAGAATGTGCAGAGCAGTATAATGAAACAGCGCCTTTAATAAGTGCTATTAAACGCCAAGGTAAATGATTTGTGTACTTATCAGAGACTAGTATAAACCAGAAAGCACAACAACAACAATCGACCCAGTAAAGTCCCACCAACGGCAGGGTCTAGGGGGTCCAGATGTACGCATCCATACCCCGAAGTTTGAGCCACAGCACAAGGCATATAAACAAAGCACAAGGCATTTCAATGGAGAATCAATTAGAAGACAGTGTATATATAAAAAGAAAGTTTGAGCCACAGCCTAATCATCTCCTGAATTAAAAATATTAAGGTTTTATAATATTTATTGTAAAAACTAACAAAATAATAACCCTGTCATGTTTTACTTTCACAAGGATCAGACCCAACGGATATAAAAGTCTAAATGGTCAATCATCATGCCAGAACCTAATTACACCCCTGTGTATGGCAGTGTCACGAGCTTATGGACTAGAAGTTACAATGTTCCCTTTAGAAAGACTGAACTTTAAAGTTTAAACATGAACAAAATGTAGGTAGACAACATATACAACATTAAATTGTGATATGGAAGGATAAGATGGACTGGAAACCTAAAGCACAGAGATAACAAGTACAATAATACATAAGCTAGAAAAAACTAGATAAATCTTTCTAGCACATGATGGGTACATGAACTGTGCATACAAACTTAAGTGAAGCTATGTGTAGTGTGTGGCTTTTGAGATACAAAAGTAGCATCAACGATGTGATTGTTGTAAATCATCAAAGAGAAGGAAAATTCATCATATAACTCGGAGTTGTAAGTTCTAACTTGAGCACAATGCATTTATACAGGTCAAAACAGGTAAGAGTTGGCTACCAACATGATTCTCTCATCACTTGCCCTTATAGGAAGCCCACTCAACAGGTTGCCATGAATTAAACACAGAAAAGATAGAGGAAAATATGTTACGTCAGGACTCCAAAACTGAAGAATATAATGTTTTCTGCACTCTAGCATTACATCAATTATCAACTCCAACTAGCAATGGAAGCAAAAAAAAATTATATGTTGTTCACAAAAAGCTCAATCAGCTCTTAAAGAGAAGGCTAATATTAACAGCTGCTACTAAGATAAACATACTAAAAACCACTGATAATGTGTGTTCACTGTTTTGTGAGACTGACGAAATGAAATCTGTATACATGATTCAAGTTTCCAGGAAGTCACAGAAGAATGCTTGTATGAAAATACTTCACCCTCATATCAAGGTAATAATTTCAGGCATACAGCCGAGCATACTATGGCTCAGAACTATAGGGTCCAAATGATGGAAATGTTTTCACTTTTATCCATAAAAACTTTAGCAGAATACAACACGTCAGTGAGAAACTCTGCTACTTTTTTCGGGTAAGATAAAACAGATAACAAGTTAACAACTGTACAAGAGCTATCTTAGTGCTGAGACATAATATAATATTCTGACTGAAAACCAATAAACAACATCATGCAACAATTTAAGCATCTAATTAAAAAAACATCATAAACAGAGAATAAATTAAACCAAACAAAATGGTATTTAAATACTACCATAGATTTCGATGGTCTGTTCTGAACCACCTTTTTGCTGCCTTGTACAGTTCCCTGATAGTTTGCGTCGTCAGCAAGAATACTGTCCCATAACCACAGCATGAAGGATCCAACAGCGGTCAGCGACCGTTGGTTGATCCAGTCAACTGATACCTTGTAAACAGCCTCCGGTAGATGAGCAAGGGGTATCTGATTCAAGCACAAAGTACAATTTACTCAGTATAGTAAACCTTTTGGATATCATACCACAAAAGATTGACCGAATAAGAAGCAGAATGCATGTAATTGGAAACAAAGGATTGGCATTGAGATTGATTGAGTAACAAAATGAACACTCTATAAACGTCAGATCAGTTGCATGTACAAGCCCGTTTTTAGACTAAAGAGCACCAACAGACTTACATCTATCATCTTTGCCACAGATGACTCTTTCAACAGCTTTCGCCAGGGAAACTGAGCACAACTTACAGAAGCAAATGCTCTGCCGAAGAAGTCCGCAAATCTCGTTAACTGTATATCCTCCTGGAATTCATATTTACTCTGCAAGGAAATGAGAATTATAACAACTAATTAATAACTAAATGGATCACGACTTAAACAAAATTCCGAAAAGTATAATAAATCCATCTAATTTAAAAAGAATGAAGTAAAAAAATGTCAAACAAAAAGTAAAATTAAGTCAAATGACTCAAATCATAGAAGAAAACACTGACGCTCGTATCCACGAGAAAAGCAGCGAGATGATCGGCGTCAATCTTTTCCGCGGCCTCAGACACCGTAACCTTAGGCGTCTTCTTCCTCGTCTTCCCCTTGCGATTAGCGGCACTTTCAGCCGCCGCCGCATCCGCCAAATCTCCGCTTCCGACCTCGCCATCATCGACTTCCTCTTTTCGAGAAGTACCAAAGCGGATCCCGGCGACGATCTCAAAAGCGGCCCTCTGCGCCTCCACCACGCGACGGCGGCGCTCCTCTGCTTCGCTCTCCAGCGACCTGAACACGCCGGAGGAGGCGTCGACGGTGACGACGGACGCTCCATTGGCACGGACGAGCTCCGGCGTGATAAAAGCGCTCGAATTCCGCCTATAAGGCTTCGCCTTCACCGTCTTCCAGCCGCTACTGGCGTCGTCCACCACCTCCCCGTTGAATTCCGCTTCTTCTTGCAGAATCGATTCGATTATTGCCATGTCTTCCTCCATTTCCGATCGTCAAAAATCGGATACTCTCTATTAAAGCAGAGAGCTGGATTATCGGATTCCTCTGTCCAGAAGATCCTATGGCGTGCTGAGCGAGAGTGCGATGGTACAGTGTGAACTGTGAACGGGAGGGGAGGGGAGGGGAGGAGAGAGAGGGACTATATATATTGGGGGAAGGGGAGAGAAATACCCGGATTGGTTTTATTCAATTAATTATTTATTATCTTTTTCCTTTTGTTTTTATCTTATTTATTTCGCGCTTGGGATTAAAAAGGGTGGACCAGGCAAGGAAAGGTGAAAGACCAACTTCTCTGATCTCTCTGTGGATGGATTGTAACACGTGGGCTATAGTTTTAGTATATAATCCTATTTTACCTTTTCTTTGGTGAAATACAATCTTTTTTACCTTAGAAAATCAATTCCGTTTTGTTTTTGGTGGAAAGGAAGTTTATTTTATTACGAAGTGAGCCATTGAAATTTTTTTGTTGCTGTTGAATTAATGTGCCATTGTCCTGTGAATTCCATTGTTGCTGATCTTGTGTTCTTTTTACCTAACTTGTCACTACTACTTTTAATGTAATGGTGGTTCTATAGATCCCATTTTGACCTTTAAGCATGCCTGTGCAAGTTGTGGGGATGGGGAGACTTTTGGGTTGATCTTCCAACTGTATGTTTTGCAATTGGTCATTTAGTGTAAATTTGCCGATTACGTTTGACTAGGGGTGTCAATCGAGCGGATCGGGTTTGGATTGGGTCATTTCAGAGTCGAGTCAGTTCGGATTCAGGCCAATGTCCAATATTATAACAAGTCGGACCATGTCGGATCGGATATTCGTTTATCGGGTGAGATTGTGTATTCGAGTCAATTTCGGTCGGGTTAATTTGGATTTCAGTCAAACTTGGGGTTGTCAATCAGGCAAATCGGATCGGTTTTGGGTCGGGTCATTTTTTGTTTCGGATTAACCCGGATCCGGGCTAATGACATATTCACATGTATTTTGATAACTCAATCCAATTCGGGTCGGTAGTCGGATATTTGGGTCGATTTCGAAGGGCTATTTCGGATTATGACCAAACTAGATTTTGTGTAAATCATATTTTGGTTGAATCGTAATTTCTATAAGTATGAGTTCGAATGAATAAGATTTCGTTTAAGTACGGTCTCAAAAGAATCGCATTTTGTCTAAATCGAATTGTGGTTGAAATGTATTTCGATGGAACCGGTTTTCGTTTGAAGGCAAACATAATTACAAAATATATATATATATATTCACTATAAAATTTCCTATCATTGGAGTTCTATATTTAAGATTGGGTGGATGATTCTTACGATAAATAGTGAGGATAAACCTAGACATTTGAGTTTATGATCTAATGATAAGGAAAGTTTATGATCTAACGATAAGGAAAGTTTAGGATCAGGTGGCATTGGTTTTTACTGTGATTTCGGACTATCGAGTTTGGGATTTCAAATCAGTCAACTTTGGATTTTCGGGTGATTTCGGATCGGACAACTTCGGGTTTTTAGGTGATTTCGGATCGGGCAACTTCGGGTTTTCGGGTGATATCAGATCGGGCAACTTCGGGTTTTCGAGTGATTTCGGGTCGGGTGACTTCGGGTATCGGGCTGATAACGGGCTAGTCCGTTCGGGTTATTTTTGGGTTTGGGCTAGTCGGTTTGGGTCGGATCAGGCTCGGGTATACATTTTTTTTATTCTTTTCGGATATCGAACGGGTCAAGTTTTGACAGCCCTTTACTTCAGTTAAATTATATCACAATGTTTTTTTACTTGGTTTGGATTAATCGGCATTGAGTTGAAGTTGTTCACCTTCAAGACTTTTGGTTTTTAAATAAGTTATGAATGTGTTTGGGTTGGAGTGACCAAATATGGAGCACTTACATTATCCATTTTATATACATGGTGTCCATATGCCAACAATGTTTCCTATGCGGATTGTGTGAACGATGTACATCTTAGTTTATAAAGTGTATATTTATATTGTATTGCACATTTATTTGTAATGTCATACGGATTTATTTGTACTGTAATGCATATTGTTGCGCATCACTACAGTGGTGCACATCGATGTGGTACGGTGCACATTTGTTTGTAAATTTGATACATATTTGTTTGTACTTTAATGTATATTGCTATAATGTACACTTACTTGTAATTGATTAGTCAACGCCTGTCAAGAGGCGGTTAACGTCAAAGATTGATGGTTAATATTGAAATTCCACTGTGATACTGGTGCACCTCTGTGCATCCCATTATACATGGATGGAATCACATTACATAGGCATCACAAAAATGTTCGCACAATTTGTGAAAAAAGAGTTGTTCACATTTAATCAATTCCTTAAATACATGGTCGTTTATAGTAAACAGAATAGTATGATTTTGGAATAATGACAAGTGACAACTAATATATGGGAAATGCGTAATGAAATATTTAGAAAAAATCAATCATGTAGTGTAAGTGTTAACGTGTATTGCTTCGACCAAAAGAAGTGTAACATACATTGTGCACACGAACTTTTTTAAAAAAGGCTAAGAAATTAGTGATTTGCTAAACTCGAATTCTATCTTCATTGTGCCTTGGAAACATATAGTCAATGTTTGTGAATCCTAATTAAAATCGGACACTATACACCCAATGACATTTGTAATATGATCTTTGATGAAGCAAGCATGAGATTTTTTGTCATACTCCTTATAATTCTACAGAACTTATTCTATTCATATACGTCCAAGGTAGGCAATGAGTAGGAGGTGGACATTTGAGCTAACCAAATTTAAAGTGGGCATGTGGTGTTCTGAAAGGTAGACACGTGCTCTATGAATAAAGGTGGAGAGAAGAAACAAATCATACAACTACACAAGTGGAATGTCAAAATCCTGAAAACAATTTACATTTGTCACAGGTAAGTCTTATTGGTAGGCAAACACTATTTGCACCGGGCCACAGTGCCACTGAGGTGCCGCGCGGCGGCGGGTGCCGGCGGTGAATGTCGGAGGTGGCTGGCGGTGGATCGATCGAGTCGTATAAATTTTCGGGTTGAGTTCGGGTCGGGTTTATGTCGAGTCGGGTTCTTCTTCGATATTTAAAAAATATTAAAATTTAAAATTATATCGAGTCTTAAAAAATACCGAGTCAGGTTCGGGTCGAGTCAGGTTCTTAAAATTCACCAAAAAACTGTGATTGAAATCCACCGAAAGTAATTCATTCACGGACGCAACAATAATTCTGATTGAAATCCACCGAATATTCTACCCTAAACCCCAAACGACCAAACCCTAAATCCTAAACCCTAAAACCATCACCGGCGAGATCGAACTCCCGATACCACCACCGTGCGGCGGCGCCAGATCGAACTCCCTCCACGCGGCGCCCATGGCACGCAAATTTCGTCGGCACCCACCGCCGGCCGGCGGGCACTCACTGTCGCGCGGCAGTGAGTGCCGTGTGCCACTGACACGGTGCAAATAGCACTGTGTCAGGGCGCAAGTAGCTCTTCCGATTGGTTGCCACCATGTTATCTATAAAATCATGATAATATATATTCCAACAATTTTAGTGGAAGATCGAAAAATTTGGAAATCCTCTACAGATGATAATTTTACAGTTAAATCAGTGAAAATTATAACAGAATTACATCCTACAATTTTCAATCACGACTTCTTTTTTTGGATTTGTAAATTGAAATTTTAATTAAAGATCCAACATTTTCTTTGGAAAGCAGAAGTCTCTGATTATCTTCCTACTATAGAAAGATTAAATCGACACTTCTCTAAAGTTCATTCTCAATGCAGTTTATGTAATTTGAATAATGAAGATATCAACCACATTTTCTTTGAATGTCCATATACCCAACAAATGATCTCTAATCTCCAAACTCATCTCCGTCGAACATTTTCCATCCAGTCAACATCAGACTTCCTTACAGATATTAACTATTTCATAACATCGAATGCGTCTCCTGAACCCATGTTCTTCCTCTAGTGGGCTATTTGGAACCATTGTAACACAATAATCTTCGGTAGAAACAATAGCAACCAAAATATTTTACCTTCTGACCAAGCTTATTGTCAATTCCAATCCTCGCACACTTTGACCTTAAGCTCAACGTCTTCTTATAAACCATCCATTAAACGTAGTAGAACTTGGAAAATCAATAGGATTCGGAAAAAAAACCCTCCTCCTGGCTGCGCTAAGTTAAACTTTGATGGGTCCAAAAAACGTAATTGTAATGGAAAATTATGTCCATTTTCTGTGACCATATTCTAGATACCACTGTCCTGCAAACATAGGCTTAATTATGCGGATTTGTTTGCTATTAATTTGAGGCTTAATTATGCGGATTTAATTATAGAAGGTGATAATTTATCTCTCATAAACTCAATTAAAGGTTCTTAGAAGATTCAAAGGGAAATCCACTCAATTATTCTTAACACTAGAAATTGAAGATCGTGCTTCGCTCGGGCCTTTTATGTATATGTAGTGTCACGATTTAAATTTGAGTTTCTAATATATGGATTGTTGTTTCATGTTTTATCTTAGACGATATATTGTTTGATATGTATTTAAATGTAATATCTAAGTCTTGACAAAAAAAATGTAATATTTAAGTATTTTAGGTATAAATTGCTATGATTGTACGAAGTACAATTTTATTTATTTATTTTGGTCAGAAGTTCAATTTAAATTTTGAATTAAGGTGGTAGTTGTTTTTTGTAAGGACGCGTTTTTTCCTTTGAAAATATTTGCGAAATATTTTAGAAATGCCTATCTAATTATATGTTGTGCTTGAACTCGAGTATTTATAAGAAACTTGCTACAACAACTCTCATTTCTTACATGCTCCACTACCCTTCATATTTCTAATTTGTTGCCTTTATCTTACAAATATATTGCATTTTAATAATGTCTTTTTTATTATGCTTTAGTTATTAATATTCATTAATATATCATTTTATTTATTTGCTCTGGAATATATATCGTTTTATTAGTCACATTGACTTTACATATTCCTAGACATTAATATCATTTTAATTAAAATATATTAGTCATTAATTCCTATTCTTATTAAATACGGAGTAATATAAATAATTTTTGACTCTGCATTTTCTTAGAACCTTGTTACATTTTATATAAAAAATACATTAGTTATTTTATCGGTACTTGATTACTCTTCTTAGCAAAATTATAATTCATAACTTCTTCCTTGTGCATTTCATATATGAGAGTGAGTACATGTCTATTATTTCGGCTTTCATCCTTGATTAATTCCTCTAGAGCAACACCAATGAGGCAAAATTTAGTATATATACATGATGAGTGTAAAATGAATATGTATAAAATAGAACAATAAAAATCATCCTAAACCAAAATAACAACACACCTATCTAAAACGATTTAGTACAAAAAAGAAACTAAAAATACAAACCTAATTGAATTTATGCTACCAATAGTTGAAGGGTTTACATTGTCCATAAAATAGTTTGCTTTATTCTTTACTAACAAGCAGTCGTCCTAAATCGATTGTATTTGTCCTCCTTCTAGTAAAAGCTATTGGTGCATGATGTAAACAATTGATGCCTCAACAGTGCTATTAGATCAATTCTCTGACATATTCACATAAAATTAACCTATCTCGATCAAAAGACAATTATATTAATAAATTTAAACCGATAAATGTAAGTATTGTAGACTACAAAAGAGATCTAAATACATATAATCAAGAATAGTTTACCGTGAGGTGGATATATACTTGGATCATCGACAATCGGGAATCCTCATTCACATCTTTAAGTTAATAATTATGCTTACTTTAGTGACCATATCTTTTTAAGGTGTTGCCCACTATCTCCCAAGCTTCACTATATGGTTTTCTAAAGCTAATTTTTATGTAGAAGAATGAGATGATGGATGCCCAGAGCAAATGAACGGAATACCACCGTTTTCGCCCTTTTATAGATGAAAATATTACTTGGAAAGTGAAGCCATTTTGACATATAACCGTTTAGACATCTTGACTATAATTTGTTTCCAACCATTCTATGTGTACTAAATACGGGAGTTACGTGTAATAATTGGATAATAATAAAATAGGAGTAAATGAGAGCAAAATATAACGTATACAGTATGTAGTAACTATCACTAATTGAGATTTAGGTTAAAAAATGAGTCATAACCTAAAGAGTAGTCCGTACGTAGAGGCAAGATTTAGCTGAAAAAAGTGTGTAAGGGGAGGGAATAATTACTTATAAATAGTGCTCATTTTTATATATACACATCATTATGCTATTGTATATTAAAATAAACAAAGAAAAACTAATTACTTAAATTACAAAGTAGCCTATAATTATACTTATGTATTTTATATTGGTTTATAAACCCTATAGTAAACACCGATCGGAAAATCAAACATATTACATACATATTATATACTAAGGGTGATAAACTAATCCTACATGCAAACTATAACTTTAGGCATATTTAAGCCTTTGATTTTGTCTTTAACGGTTAGCATTCAATGACTTAGAATGCTAACATTTAAATATATATAGATATAGATGATTATTTTTCATGCTTAATAGAAATATAAATTGAACTATATTGAAAATTTTACGTGAAGATAAAAGAATTATACAACGATATGAAAATGAGGAATTTTTAATTGATTAATATGTAGTAATTGTATATAATTGTGAATCAAAAACTTTGTATATTATATAGACAATTATAGATTATTAATATAATTGTTAATATATGAAATTGTCACTTTAGTTCTTTTTGGATTTGAGAAATTGTTTAAACTTTGTGCTGAATAAATAAGGCATGAAAAAAAAAAAACTAATTCATCTTTAAAAGTTAGCATTCAATGACCTAGAATGCTAATTTTTAAATATATATAGATGGTTGTTTTTCATGATTAATAGAAATATAAATTGAACTATGTTGAAAATTTAACGTGAAGATATAAGAGTTATACTACGATATGAAAATGATGACTTATTAATTGATTAATATGTAGTAATTGTATATAATTGTGAATCAAAAACTTTTTATATTATATAGAAGATTATATATTATTGATATAATTGTTAATATATGAAATTGTCACTTTAGTACTTTTTGGATTTGAGAAATTGTTTAAATTTTAGGCTAAATAAATAAGGCAAGAAATGAAAAAAATAATAATTCATCTTTAAAAGTTAGCATTCAATGACCTAGAATGCTAACTTTTAACTATACTAGAAATCGAAGCCCGTGCTTCGCACGGGCCTTTTGTGTATATGTAGTGTCACGGTTAAAATTTGAGTTTCTAATATATGGATTGTTGTTTCATGTTTTATCTTAGACGATATATTGTTTGATATGGATTTAAATGTTATATCTAAGTCTTGACAAAAGAAATGTAATATCTAAGTATTTTAGGTATAAAATGCTATGATTGTACGAAGTACAATTTTATTTATTTATTTTGGTCAGAAGTTTAATCTAAATAATTGGTGATTAAAATGCTATGATATATATCATTTTAATTAATAAATATTAGTCATTACTTTCTATTCTTATTAAATACGGAGTAATATAAATAATTGGTGACTCTGCATATTCTTAAACCTTATTACATTTTATATAAAAGTACATTAGTTATTTTATCGGTACATGCTTACTCTTCTTAGCGAAATTATAATTCATAACTTCTTCCTTGTACATTTCATATGTGAGAGTGAGTACATGTCTATTATTTCGGCTTCCATCCTTGATTAATTTCTCTAGACCAACACAAATGAGGCCAGCTTTAGTATATATACATGATGAGTGTAAAATGAATATGTATAAAATAGAACAATAAAAATCATCTTTAACCAAAATAACAACACACCTACCTAAAACGATTTAGTACAAAAAAAGAACTAAAAATACAAACCTAATTGAATTTATGCTACCAATAGTTGAAGGGTTTACATCGTCCATAAAATAGTTTGCTTTATTCGCTACTAACAATCAGTCATCCTAAATCGATTGTCTTTGTCCTCCTTCTAGTGAAAGCTACCGGTGCATGATGTAAACAATCGATGCCTCAATAGTGATATTAGATTATCCAATTCTCTGACATCTTCACATAAAATTAACCTATCTCGATCAAAAGACAATTATATTAATAAATTTAAACCGATATATGTAAGTATTGTAGACTACAAAAGAGATCCAAATACATATAATTAAGGATAGTTTACCGTGAGGTGGATATATACTTGTATCATCGACAATCGGAAATCTTCATTGACATCTTTAACTTAATAATTATGCTTACTTCAGTGACCATGTCTTTTTAAGGTGTTGCCCACTATCTCCCAAGCTTCACTATATGGCTTTCTAAAGGTAATTTCCATGTAGAAGAATGAGATGATGGATGCTCAGAGCAAATGAACGGAATACCACCGTTTTCGCCCTTTTATAGATGAAAAATGTTACTTGGAAAGTGAAGCCATTTTGATATATAACCGTTTAGACATCTTGACTATAATTTGTTTCCAACCATTCATTGTGTACTAAATACGGGAGTTACATATACTAATTGGATAATATTAAAATAGGAATAAATGAGAGCGAAATATAACGTATACAGTATGTAGTAACTATCACTAATTGAGATTTAGGTTAAAAAATGAGTCATAACCTAAAGAGTAGTCCGTACGTAGAGGCAAGATTTAACTGAAAAAAGAGTGTGTGGGGAGAGAATAATTACTTACAAATAGTGCTCATTTTTATATATACACATAATTATGCTATGGTATATTAAAATAAACAAAGAAAAATTATTTACTTAGATTACAAAGTAGCCTATAATTATACTTATGTATTTTATATTGTTTTATAAACCCTATAGTAAAAACCGATCGGAAAATCTAACATATTATATACTAAGGGTGATAAACTAACCCTACATGCAAACTATACCTTTAGGCCTATTTAAGCCTTTGATTTTGTCTTTAAAAGTTAGCATTCAATGACCTAGAATGCTAAATTTTAAATATATATAGATGGTTGTTTTTCATGCTTAATAGAAATATAAATTGAACTATGTTGAAAATTTAACGTGAAGATATAAGAGTTATACAACGATATAAAAATGATGACTTTTTAATTGATTAATATGTAGTAATTGTATATAATTGTGAATCAAAAACTTTGTATATTATATAGACGATTATAGATTAAATATAATTGTTAATATATGAAATTGTCACTTTAGTACTTTTTGGATTTGAGAACTTGTTTAAATTTTGTGCTAAATAAATAAGGCATGAAATGAAAATAAAAACTAATTCATCTTTAAAAGTTAGCATTCAATGACCTAGAATGCTAACTTTTAAATATATATATATATATATATATATATATAGATGGTTGTTTTTTATGCTTAATAGAAATATAAATTGAACTATGTTGAAAATTTAACGTAAAGATATAAGAGTTATACAACGATATAAAAATGAGGACTTTTTAATTGATTAATATGTAGTAATTGTATATAATTGTGAATCAAAAACTTTGTATATTATATAGACGATTATAGATTAAATATAATTGTTAATATATGAAATTGTCACTTTAGTACTTTTTAGATTTGAGAAATTGTTTAAATTTTGTGCTAAATAAATAAGGCATGAAATGAAAATAAAAACTAATTCATCTTTAAAAGTTAGCATTCAATGACCTAGAATGCTAACTTTTAAATATATATAGATGGTTGTTTTTCATGCTTAATAGAAATATAAATTGAACTATGTTGAAAATTTAACGTGAAGATATAAGAGTTATACAACGATATAAAAATGAGGACTTTTTAATTGATTAATATGTAGTAATTGTATATAATTGTGAATCAAAAACTTTGTATATTATATAGACGATTATAGATTAAATATAATTGTTAATATATGAAATTATCACTTTAGTACTTTTTGGATTTGAGAAATTGTTTAAATTTTGTGCTAAACAAATAAGGCATGAAATGAAAATAAAAACTCATTCATCTTTAAAAGTTAGCATTCAATGACCTAGAATGCTAACTTTTAAATATATATAGATATAGATGGTTGGTTTTCATGATTAATAGAAATATCAATTGAATTATGTTGAAAATTTAACGTGAAGATATAAGAGTTATACAACGATATGAAAATAAAGACTTTTCAATTTATTAATATGTAGTAATTGTATATAATTGTGAATCAAAAACTTTTTATATTATATAGAAGATTATAGATTATCAATATAATTGTTAATATATGAAATTGTCACTTTAGTACTTTTTGGATGTGAGATATTGTTTAAATTTTGGGCTAAATAAATAAGGCATGAAATGGAAAAAAAAAACTAATTCATCTTTAAAAGTTAGCATTCAATGACCTAGAATGCTAACTTTTAAATATATATAGATGATTGTTTTTCATGCTTAATAGAAATATAAATTGAACTATGTTGAAAATTTAACGTGAAGATATAAGAGTTATACAACGATATGAAAATGATGACTTATTAATTGATTAATATGTAGTAATTGTATATAATTGTGAATCAAAAACTTTTTATATTATATAGAAGACTATATATTATTGATATAATTGTTAATATATGAAATTGTCACTTTAGTACTTTTCGGATTTGAGAAATTCTTTAAATTTTGGGCTAAATAAATAAGGCAAGAAATGAAAAAAAAAAAATCATCTTTAAAAGATAGCATTCAATGACCTAGAATGCTAACTTTTAAATATGTATATAGATGGTTGTTTTTCATGCTTAATAGAAATATAAATTAAACTATGTTGAAAATTTAACGTGAAGATATAAGTGTTATACAACGATATGAAAATGATGACTTATTAAATGATTAATATGTAGTAATTGTATATAATTGTGAATCAAACACTTTTTATATTACATAGAAGATTATAGATTATCGATATAATTGTTAATATATGAAATTATCACTTTAGTACTTTTCAGATTTGAGAAATTGTTTAAATTTTGGGCTAAATAAATAAGGCAAGAAATGAAAAAAAACAATTCATCTTTAAAAGTTAGCATTAATTGACTTAGAATGCTAACTTTTAAATATATATATATATATATATATATATATATAGATGGTTCTTTTTCATGCTTAATAGAATATAAATTGAACTATGTTGAAAGTTTAACGTGAAGATATAAGTGTTATACAACGATATGAAAATTAAGACTTTTCAATTGATTAATATGTAGTAATTGTATATAATTGTGAATCAAAAACTTTTGATATTATATAGAAGATTATAGATTATCAATATAATTGTTAATATATGAAATTATCACTTTAGTACTTTTCAGATTTGAGAAATTGTTTAAATTTTGGGCTAAATAAATAAGGCAAGAAGAAAAAATAACGAATTCATCTTTAAAAGTTAGCATTCAATGACCTAGAATGCTAACTTTTATATATATATAGATGGTTGTTTTCATGCTTAATAGAAATATAAATTGAACTATGTTGAAAATTTAACGTGAAGATATAAGAGTTATACTACGATATGAAAATGATGACTTATTAATTGATTATAATGTAGTAATTATATATAATTGTGAATCAAAAACTTTTAATATTATATAGAAGATTATATATTATTGATATAATTGTTAATATATGAAATTGCCACTTCAGTACTTTTCGGATTTGAGAAATTGTTTAAATTTTGGGCTAAATAAATAAGGCAAGAAATGAAAAAAAAAAAAACAATTCATCTTTAAAAATTAGCATTCAATGACCTAGAATGTTAACTTTTAAATATATATAGATGGTTGTTTTTCATGCTTAATAGAAATATAAATTGAACTATGTTGAAAATTTAACGTGAAGATATAAGAGTTATACAACGATATAAAAATGATGACTTTTTAATTGATTAATATGTAGTAATTGTATATAATTGTGAATCAAAAACTTTGTATATTATATAGACGATTATAGATTAAATATAATTGTTAATATATGAAATTGTCACTTTAGTACTTTTTGGATTTGAGAAATTGTTTAAATTTTGTGCTAAATAAATAAGGCATGAAATGAAAATAAAAACTAATTCATCTTTAAAAGTTAGCATTCAATGACCTAGAATGCTAACTTTTAAATATATATAGATGGTTGTTTTTTATGCTTAATAGAAATATAAATTGAACTATGTTGAAAATTTAACGTAAAGATATAAGAGTTATACAACGATATAAAAATGATGACTTTTTAATTGATTAATATGTAGTAATTGTATATAATTGTGAATCAAAAACTTTGTATATTATATAGACGATTATAGATTAAATATAATTGTTAATATATGAAATTGTCACTTTAGTACTTTTTAGATTTGAGAAATTGTTTAAATTTTGTGCTAAATAAATAAGGCATGAAATGAAAATAAAAACTAATTCATCTTTAAAAGTTAGCATTCAATGACCTAGAATGCTAACTTTTAAATATATATAGATGGTTGTTTTTCATGCTTAATAGAAATATAAATTGAACTATGTTGAAAATTTAACGTGAAGATATAAGAGTTATACAACGATATGAAAATGAGGACTTTTTAATTGATTAATATGTAGTAATTGTATATAATTGTGAATCAAAAACTTTGTATATTATATAGACGATTATAGATTAAATATAATTGTTAATATATGAAATTGTCACTTTAGTACTTTTTGGATTTGAGAAATTGTTTAAATTTTGTGCTAAACAAATAAGGCATGAAATGAAAATGAAAACTCATTCATCTTTGAAAGTTAGCATTCAATGACCTAGAATGCTAACTTTTAAATATATATAGATATAGATGGTTGGTTTTCATGATTAATAGAAATATAAATTGAACTATGTTGAAAATTTAACGTGAAGATATAAGAGTTATACAACGATATGAAAATAAAGACTTTTCAATTTATTAATATGTAGTAATTGTATATAATTGTGAATCAAAAACTTTTTATATTATATAGAAGATTATAGATTATCAATATAATTGTTAATATATGAAATTGTCACTTTAGTACTTTTTGGATGTGAGATATTGTTTAAATTTTGGGCTAAATAAATAAGGCATGAAATGGAAAAAAAAACTAATTCATCTTTAAAAGTTAGCATTCAATGACCTAGAATGCTAACTTTTAAATATATATAGATGATTGTTTTTCATGCTTAATAGAAATATAAATTGAACTATGTTGAAAATTTAACGTGAAGATATAAGAGTTATACAACGATATGAAAATGATGACTTATTAATTGATTAATATGTAGTAATTGTATATAATTGTGAATCAAAAACTTTTTATATTATATAGAAGACTATATATTATTGATATAATTGTTAATATATGAAATTGTCACTTTAGTACTTTTCGGATTTGAGAAATTCTTTAAATTTTGGGCTAAATAAATAAGGCAAGAAATGAAAAAAAAAACAATTCATCTTTAAAAGATAGCATTCAATGACCTAGAATGCTAACTTTTAAATATGTATATAGATGGTTGTTTTCCATGCTTAATAGAAATATAAATTAAACTATGTTGAAAATTTAACGTGAAGATATAAGTGTTATACAACGATATGAAAATGATGACTTATTAAATGATTAATATATAGTAATTGTATATAATTGTGAATCAAACACTTTTATATTACATAGAAGATTATAGATTATCGATATAATTGTTAATATATGAAATTATCACTTTAGTACTTTTCGGATTTGAGAAATTGTTTAAATTTTGGGATAAATAAATAAGGCAAGAAATGAAAAAAAAACAATTCATCTTTAAAAGTTAGCATTCAATGACTTAGAATGCTAACTTTTAAATATATATATATATAGATGGTTCTTTTTCATGCTTAATAGAATATAAATTGAACTATGTTGAAAATTTAACGTGAAGATATAAGTGTTATACAACGATATGAAAATTAAGACTTTTCAATTGATTAATATGTAGCAATTGTATATAATTGTGAATCAAAAACTTTTGATATTATATAGAAGATTATAGATTATCAATATAATTGTTAATATATGAAATTATCACTTTAGTACTTTTCAGATTTGAGAAATTGTTTAAATTTTGGGCTAAATAAATAAGGCAAGAAATGAAGAAAAAATAACGAATTCATCTTTAAAAGTTAGCATTCAATGACCTAGAATGCTAACTTTTATATATATATATAGATGGTTGTTTTCATACTTAATGGAAATATAAATTGAACTATGTTGAAAATTTAACGTGAAGATATAAGAGTTATACTACGATATGAAAATGATGACTTATTAATTGATTATAATGTAGTAATTGTATATAATTGTGAATCAAAAACTTTTAATATTATATAGAAGATTATATATTATTGATATAATTGTTAATATATGAAATTGCCACTTCAGTACTTTTCGGATTTGAGAAATTGTTTAAATTTTGGGCTAAATAAATAAGGCAAGAAATGAAAAAAAACAATTCATCTTTAAAAATTAGCATTCAATGACCTAGAATGTTAACTTTTAAATATATATAGATGGTTGTTTTTCATGCTTAATAGAAATATAAATTGAACTATGTTGAAAATTTAACGTGAAGATATAAGAGTTATACAACGATATGAAAATTAAGACTTTTCAATTGATTATTATGTAGTAATTGTATTTAGTTATGAATCAAAAACTTTTGATATTATATAGAAGATTATAGATTATCAATATAATTCTTAATATATGAAATTTTCACTTTAGTACTTTTTGGATGTGAGAAATTGTTTTAATTTTGGGCTAAATAAATAAGGCATGAAATGGAAGAAAAAAAACTAGTTCATCTTTAAAGTAAACATTCAATGACTTAGAATGTTAACTTTTAAATATATATAGATAGATGGTTGTTTTTCATGCTTAATAGAAATATAAATTGAACTATGTTGAAAATTTAACGTGAAGATATAAGAGTTATACAACGATATGAAAATGAGGACTTTTCAATTTATTAATATGTAGTTATTGTATATAATTGTGAATCAAAAACTTTTTATATTATATAGAAGATTATAGATTATCAATATAATTGTTAATATATGAAATTGTCACTTTAGTACTTTTTGGATGTGAGATATTGTTTAAATTTTGGGCTAAATAAATAAGGCGTGAAATGGAAAAAAAAAACTAATTCATCTTTAAAAGTTAGCATTCAATGACCTAGAATGCTAACTTTTAAATATATATAGATGATTGTTTTTCATGCTTAATAGAAATATAAATTGAACTATGTTGAAATTTTAACGTGAAGATATAAGAGTTATACAACGATATGAAAATGATGACTTATTAATTGATTAATATGTAGTAATTGTATATAATTGAGAATCAAAAACTTTTTATATTATATATAAGATTATATATTATTGATATAATTGTTAATATATGAAATTATCACTTTAGTACTTTTCGGATTTGAGAAATTGTTTCAATTTTGGGCTAAATAAATAAGGCAAGAAATGAAAAAAAACAATTCATCTTTAAAAGATAGCATTCAATGACATAGAATGCTAACTTTTAAATATATATAGATTACTACTTTACTTTTTTGTTATTCCATACAGGTTCACCACTACTATAGTTGGAAGCAAATCACGCAACTGATTTCCTAGCTAAACAAGAAATCAATTAACTGGAATTGCAAGGATCCAGCAGATCCTCTCCTCTACCACTTTTTTCGAGCAAGCGCTTCTTACATCTAGATATAAGTTCTACTGTTTGAACTCGACGTATGATAACTTATGTAAAGACTTTGTAAAGATCATCTATTGTGATGATTCAGGGTTGCCTTTTTGTTAATGAAGGGACCCTACTGTTTGCCTTGTATAAAAAAAAAGTCTTATTGGTGGCCCCGTTCATGAACCATATGGGACCGAATCCTTGAAGCTCTTGAACTGGAGGTCCGGTTTCGATTCGGTTCAAGTGATCGACGGTTTTTCGCCGGTTCTGATTAGGTTAGACTTGGTCTCGGTCCTGTCTAGTCTGGTTTGACAGTTAAAATAAACTTTAAAAAATCCTAAAAAATTGGGGAAATTTTCTAAAAGAATATTTAGTATTTTTAACTTAAGTAAAAATAATAAACTCTTGACAAAAAAAACTTAAAATATTACTTTAACCCCACTTTTTTTAACTTATAATGTTTTTTTAGCCTAATAAAAGTAGACCTGTCAAGTCGGGTTCGGGTTGAGAACGGGTCGGGTCATTTCGGATAACAGGTCAAGTCGGGTCGCGTCATTACAGGTCAGCGGGCGGTTCGGGTTGATCAACGGGTCAAGAGCGTCATATTTTAAATATTTTGTTCACTATTTAAATATTATTAAATAGTTAAAAACTAATTTAAATTTGTCAAAATAGGTTGAAATGAATTAAAAAAATAATAATACTATTCATTATTTTAATGTAATTGATATTAATAGACCAAAATCATAATAAATTTTTAATTTCAAATTATATTATATTAATTTATAAAATTTTGAATTATAAAAATTATATAAGTACAACAATATTCTTTTTTTTTAGGATAATTGAGCATATTACCATTATTTATATGTCATTTATCATAAATATTTTATGTTATATTTTATTAATACTCGACATTTATTCGTTAATCGAGTCGAGTTCGGGTTGCTCGGGTTCGGTCTCGGTAAATTCGGGTTACCAAAAATTTCGGTCAGGTCGGGTCGGGTCCAAAAGAAGGTCGGTAAAACGGGTTCGGTCACTTTTTGACAGCTCTAAATAAAAGTGATAATGATATTTTAAAAAATAACAAAAAAAAAAGGGCTTGAACTTAATAGTGACTATTAAGTTTCTTACGTATCCTTTCGAGATTAGATGAATCAAAGCCTTGTAATTCTCTTACCTCTAGTGTACAAACCCCACTTAGCACTTACATCTGTTACATTTACATTTTATCGGGGTGGTTTGTGTTAAGAAGTCTTGTCAAAGTGCCATAGCCTCCTCCCTTCGACCACATTTCTTAAAATGAATCCTAAAAATATTAGAACTAAGATTTCTCCTAACATTATCAATATTTTACAAAATAAGAAAAATAAATAAATGTAATAAAAATTAATTTAATAAAACAACTAATTAAATAAAAACAATATAAAATAAATAACTAACGACAATTAAAGAACTGTGTAAGAGCAAATAAATTAAGTCAGAACAATATAAACTAAGACAATTACACTATAACTAAAGTCTAAAGAGAAGCTTAGTCTTAGAGAGTATTAAAGATTTATAAATGTGATCTTGTAGACTTGTAGGATAGAGAATAGAGAATGATGTGAAAAGAAATGAAAAGGGGTGTGGGTATTTATAGAAATTTTTGAGAGATAGACATGTAGTTAATTTATTTTTTTTAAAGTTCAAACGACTAGTTTATATCCTCATAAACTGTCGGTTCACCCGGTTAACCGCCGATTCAAATGGCTAGAATGATGTGAACTTGAACCGACGATTTATGACTGTTGAAATCGACTGTTCGACCCGTATCCAATGGCTATATCATTTTCTTTTAAAAAATGTTGTTTAACTTAACATAACTTAAAAAATTATATAATTTATACTTACATTTTAAACTTAATAAAATTAATCTTAAACTAGTTACCTAAATATAATCTATTCATAAAAACTTTGAAAACTTAAACTTAAAAATATTGCTTAAGAACTTAGAAAACTTAAAATTAAAATATAAAACTTAAAATTAAGAACATTTAAAAGTTGTTAATGATATTTAACAAATGAAAAAATAAAGGGCTTGAATTTAATTGTGATTATTAAGTTGTCTACGTATCCTCTTAGGGTTAGAGGAATCAAAGCCCACATAGTTCTCTTACTTTTAGTGTACAAACTCCACTTACCTAAGACGAGTCCCCGACGGAAGAATCGAAAGTGTTAATCGTTGTAGTGTCTCCAATCCATTCGTTCGATGATGAAGACGAAGCCACATTCCTTTGAGCTTTTAGTTCGGCTCTCTTTCAATCATTGATGCAAACTTAATCTTCCAATGGCTCGACTCCCAAGGATGATCTTTTTGGGTCCAAAATGTGCCACCTTGACTAAAAGTTTGTTCCACCACTACGGTTAAGGAGGAAACGGCGAGAACTTAAGCCACAATCTTGGCGAGTATCAGAAACATTTTCGAATGAGTCTTCCACCATGCCAAAATATTGAAATCTGAAATATTATTAAACTCAAAACTAATGCTAAGATAATTATTGAGCTCCGAATGTGACCTCCATTGTCCTGGTCTTTTGTTTATTTCTTGTAAATATGTAGATCCAAAAGCCATTCTACTAGAAGAAGAAGAATATGATGAGATCAGAGGTAATTGAGACGAAGATTAATCAACATTAACATTGAAATGAGAAAATAAATTATCAACATTTGTCCTAGTAGCTCTAATAATATTAGCAACATTACGCTCTAATCCTAACAAGTTATAATAGTTTTTAACATATCTTGCAAAACATCAAATTTTAGTCTAGAATAAAAAACACTAGCCACAAGATAAACATCGGGAATAATGGTATAATAATTTAATCGTTTCAACGTCATTTGGGAAATGGCGTCTTCGATTTTGGGAAATCAATGCCCCATCACTAAAAGCACCGACAATATTCAAAGCTTCAAGAACAAATATATGAGTGTTTGGTTTATAAACATGACTAAAAGTAAGAGTCACGTCATAAAAAACTTTTAATATATCCATAATTTTGACACAAGTATCCCAAATTTGCTCGGGAAAACAACATTGCGAAATATATTGAGCGAAAAAAGAACGTAAGCATTTTTATATTGAATTGATTCACAAAGTAATTTGTAAGTAGAGTTCCAATGATGACCAACATCTTTTGACAACGTTTTTGATGCACCTCATTTTTCTTTCACAGAACTTTATCCGATCTCTTAGAACACTTGGATGCACCCAAATATACTTAATAACATCTCGAATTGGACTAACCAAAGAACTCATAGCATTTAAACCATCTTGAAAACATAAGTTTAATATATGGCAAGCACACGATACATGAAAAAACTTACCCCCGAAGTGGGGTTGACAACCCGCTATTATCTTTTATGGATACAATATTAGATGTGCATTGTCAAATGAAATAGAAAAAACTCTATGAAGAAGTCTATATTCTTCTAAGATTATACGTATAATCTAGAAATGTTTTGTACAGTATGCGAGTCATCAAATTCTCTAAAAGCCAAAACATGTTTATGCATTTGGAATTGTGAATCAACAAAATGACATATAACACCCATGTATGAATGAATGCGTTGATGACTACTCCATATGTCACTACATATAGAAACATGTATGTCATACTCTCTAAAAAAAAATCAACTAAAAGACCCTTATGTTTTTATATGCCTTAATAGTGTTTCTCCATCTTCGTTATTTGTCGAGATACCCTCTTACAAGCGGTGTGCATGAGTTTTCATTTAATCATTAAAACCTATGCGGTAGGAGTCCGTCGATTCGTGCCCAGTCCCATCCATTGTACTCTATCCAGAAATCTCTCATCGACAGGGTCAACCCCTACTTACAACTTCTTTAGTACCCCATTTAATACTCTTCCAAACATACGACTCCAGGGGATGTCTATTCTGCACAAGCTGAGTACCTTCAAAGGTAAACACCATACTTGGCCCGGACCAGCTTGCCCCAATTGCCCGCGGTACCATTCATGAGCCGCCACCCAAGCTTTCCTATTACGGCGGCATTCATAGCTCTAGCTGGGCGCAGGCCCAGGCCGCCGTCCTCCTTCGGACGAGATAAAAGCGCGACTAACCCGGTGAGGTTGTTGGTGATCGAGACCGGCAATCTCATAGAGGTCATAGTGTAGACAGGAAGGGAGGAAAGAGTAATCTCATAGAGGTCATAGTGTAGACAGGAAGGGAGGAAAGAGTAGCTTTGGCAAGCATGACCGCTAACTTCGCCTTTGCTCTCTCCCAAGCAGATTTGCGAATGTGTTCTTGGTCAATTTCACTGGCAAGCTCAAGCTCAAGCTCGTTAGCCATGTCGCGGGACACATTAGCTGAGATAAGGATTTACTTGAGTTAACCTTCTGGCCCGAGGCTGCACAGAAGCGATTCAAGCAGTCCTCCATCTGTTTGTTGTCTGGACGCTTCTGCCATGAGTACAAGGTCATCAGCAAAAAACAAGTGGGACAGATTTGGAGCCCCGCGACAAACCTTGATAGGGCGTCCTGAGTTGAGACATGTGCTGACCCAATCCGTCCAACAGTTCGAGAGCCCCACGTCACAAGCAAATAATATAATAAGATTGAAGAGCATATATCATGAAAGACTGGTATACAGTTGTGCCTTTTCAGTTTTAACATAAGTTGAAAAACTAATACTCTGCATAAGATTGAAGCAAAAAACCATACAAGCGAAAGCTAGAATTATTACATTCTTTCACAATCTAATCAAGCAAAGCCGAAAGCAGTAGCTCTTTGGTGGCTCATCTTGTATTACTCAGGCAGGTAATTTTGCCCTCAGCAAAAGGGCTAATTAATGAATGGGGGATTGAAGTTTGGTGATCAGAATAAAAAATCACAAAGGCAGTTTATGCTCTATCTGCGACTAATGCATTGGATTCGAGCAACGCTAGACGGGTCTTGGTCAAGTTTATCTTCTCTTCCAACTCAACTGCTTTCTCACGAACCCTGCGCACAACTTCCTCGGGAGCCTTCTCTACAAACTGAGGCAATGGTGTTTAAGAGGTATGGCATCAGCTATGCAGAAACTAGGCCTTTACAGCTTTGCTTTCAGGTATACAAACTAAGCTTTCACTGTGACTAGCTTTCAATTCCTATTTAGAGCTTTGCAAGGATGTTAAGAAGCAGTTTTAATTTTTAAAGCAAGGCAGCTTAATCCTATAAAGTAAATATAATATCCGGTTAAAAGCTATTGATACCTTAGGGGAGCCGAGGCGAGCAACAAGCCCTTGATACTCTCCTTCCATCTTAGAGAGACGCTTAGCAAGGCGCACAACTTCTGCAGAGATATCCACCATGTCAGCCAGAGGGAGATACGCCTCCAGACCTTCACCAGCAACGAGATGGACGGATTGCTTTGCGTCATCTGGAGATACATACATTTCATCAAAATTGTTGATATAGGAAAATGCAACATATCAAGGACGTAATGATAGTTGAGGGCGTGCCTGGAGGAGATTCCATGAAACGTGTGCCTTGGAGATCCAACCGGGACAGAAGAGCTAAAACCTCCTTCTCTTTCTGCATGAGAAGACAGTGTCGAACATGATTACTATTTCGAAACATAAAAAGTTGAGACTTCACACTTGCTAAAAGGATTTGAGAAGGAGCAAACTAGTAGAGTAAACACAAGTTCTAAAGAACACAAAGTGCATCCTAATACACCAAAGTAAGAGTTGCAGCAAGAGGACGAGTTGTCCTCCGGAAACTGAGAAATAAACTAAAACATATTACAATAACCAAAAGTAAATAAAGATTCCATAAAGAAGTTGAATAGTCAACTCTGGAAGATTGACACAACTATTGATAAAAAAAAAAACTATATAAAACTAGTAATACTTAATACAATGTCTTTTCATTGGCCAAGTATTTGGAGAAAAATGTCAAAAGAATTGTCAATAATGTTAGAAATTTACTCAATTAAGAAGAGTTATCTATATTTCTGCAAGGGCCCGTCAAACACAATTAATGGTTTATGAAATAGATTGTACTCACAGAAATATATTCGATGACTTCGGAGCTTGCAACAACTGTTGCTGATATACGCTTTGCTGGCTCAACTGAATACTCAGCACGAGCATTACGGATTGCTCTTGTCTGCATACCCAAGGATGAACATAAACATTTGAAGAAAATGGCATGTTTACCACTTACATCTAAGAGGAAACACTTACATGAAGAAGAAATAGGCTGGAAGATTTAACTCACCAAAGCTTGCAAATTTTCAAACTTTTTTATCAAGTTTGAATGCGCAGGAAGGGAGGTTTGTGGCCATGGAGATACTACCAAAGCTTCTTCCTTTCTATTAGGGAGTGCCTACATTTTAATTACAAAAATTAAATAAAAATCATGAATCAATATGACAAGAAAGCAGCACCAATTTTGTTATTCATCAGAGCCTCACAATAGATACTTTTAAGGTTCCAAGTTGGTTGGTAAAACACATATCATCTGGATGTCATGTATATGATTAGGTGGAAAATTGAGCTGGCAACTCAATGAAAAGATATTCACAATGCAATAAAACTTTTGTAGATTTAGCAGGAATACAACAGCGAAACTATGATCAGATTGTACTAATGGTTCTGAAAACAGCAGCCACAATTTTTTGTTCTTTGGATTGTTTTGGTTTTATTCTGCTTGTGTATCGGCCTCTTTTGGATCTATTGGGAAACTGTAAGATAATAAAGTTGTTTGCTAGTTTCCTAGTTTCCTAGGGAGCATTATGACTGTTAGTTCCTAGGTCTCATTAATACATTTACTGCTGTAATCAGTCCCTAGGTCTCATTACTTCTGGCTGCTATTTAATCTCTTATGTGAGTTCCTAGGTGTTAGCTGGAGTAGCTCTTAGTTGTCCCATTGTATCTATATATATCAGTCTTTTCTATGAATAAAATTATCCATTCAGTTCTTATCTCTCTCATGGTATCAGAGCAAAATCTGAGAGACTGAACTCTTCTTCTCTGGCCGCCACCTTTGCCGCCGGTTCTTCTATCTTACAGTTTTTCTGGCCGCCACCTTTGCTGCCAGAACTTCTGTTCTTCTTATTCCTTTTCTTTCCTTTTTTTGCCAAATCCCAAAACTCTTCTTTTAATCCGTTTTTCTTCTCATGGTGAATTTGGAAGAAAAAACTATTGATGACTCTGGCAATGACAGTCCAGCCATTTTTCATCGTTCAACTCTCCCTCCTATTCAGCCTGCATATAGGCTTAATGGGAAGAACTATAGGATCTGGGCTGAGGTTGTGAAGGCAACTCTCACTGGCAGCGACAAAGACGACCACCTCACTAACGAGCCTCCCAACGATGCAGATCCCACCTTCAAGCTATGGACTCGAGAGGACTCAATTATCAAGTCATGGCTGTGGGCTTCCATGGATTCCAACATTGGAACCAATTGTATTTTTCTTCCAACGGTGAAGGATATTTGGAGCTTTCTGAAACGCTCTTATGGCAAGACTCAAGATGAGGCTGCTCTCTTTGAACTATTCGTGAAGGTCTACTCAACAAAGCAAGGTTCGATGTCTGTTTCTGATTATGCTACAGTTCTGCAGAATCTCTGGCAAGAGATTGATTTATCCCAAACTCTTATTGTGAAAGATCCTATTGAGCAAGAAATGCTTCGTAAATCTGTTGATAGAAATCGTTCCTACATCTTTCTTGCTGGGCTGAATCCAGAATTTGATCAAGTCCGAATCCAAGTCTTGGGAACCAAACCTCTTCCCTCTCTTGAAGAAAATATTGCTACCATTCGAATGGAGGAAACCAGGAGAAGCATCATGCTTCATCCTCCTACTGCCCCTGCTGAAAATATGTCTTTCTTTTCAAAAACTGGAAAGAGGGACATCAATGATCTCTTTTGTACCCACTGTAAGAAGGACAGGCACACAAAGGAGAGATGTTGGGAACTTGTTGGCAGACCTCCTAACCGTGATTCTGGAAAGCGGAACTCTACCACTCAACAACCACCTTTACAACTGACACATCCGAAGGCAAATACAGCTTCTGCACTCTCTTCAGCTGAAGTTGAAGCTGAGATTAAGCATCTTCAAGGGGTTCTGCAGTCTCTTCAAGGCCCTTCCAGCTCATCCACATCCGAGTCATTGGTTTTTACAGGTATCAAACACCTATCTAGTGGCCAGCAATGGATTCTAGACAGCGGTGCAACTGATCATATGACAAATGATAGCTCTCTTCTCAATTCCTACTACTCTTTTAAAGATCTGAAACACTTGATTACTGCAAATGGAGCCTCAACCCCCATCTTGGGAAGTGGCAACATTACTGGATTATCCTCCCTTCCTCTTAAAAATGTCTTATTCATTCCAACTCTCTCCTCTAACCTTGTCTCAGTGAAAAGGTTGGTTCATGATCTGAAATGTAATGTCATTTTCTCTCCCTCTGGTTGTGTTATACAGGAGCTGGACTCGGGGAAGACGATTGGACGTGGTAGAGAAAGTGGGGACATGTATGTCTTGGAGAACTCTCCTACTACTGCAGCCTATCTCAGCACTACAAAAACAGCCCAACTTTGGCTTCACCACTATCGTCTTGGTCATCCATCTCTTTCCCTTATGAGGCACTTGTACCCTGATTTGTTTGTTGGCTTAAATTCTAAGAGTCTTGTTTGTTCTACATGTGAAAAGGCCAAACATAAGCGTGTCCCATTTCCTGATCGTACTAGAAGATGTCTCCTTCCTTTTGAACTCATTCATAGTGATATTTGGGGTCCTGCACCTACCAAGAATATAAATGGGTCCAGCTGGTTTCTTACTTTAATTGATGATTGCACTCGGGTCACTTGGTTGTTTTTGCTCAAACACAAATCTGAGGCCAACACTATCATTCCTGCATTCTATGCAATGATCCTCAACCAATTTGGCAAATCCATCCAACGTATACGATCTGATAATGCCAAAGACTACTTCAATCAAACTCTTACTTCCTTCTTTACCCAAAAGGGCATTGTTCATGAGTCTTCTTGTGTGTATACCCCCCAGCAAAATGGTCTAGCTGAGCGGAAAAATGGACATATCCTTAACGTCACAAGGGCTATTATGTTTCAGTCCAATGTTCCAAAATTTTACTAGGGAGAAGCTGCCCTCACAGCTGTTCATTTGATCAACCGAATCCCTTCAAAAACTCTTCAATATCAGACTCCAATTCATCACCTCCAAACCTTTTTTCCTCACCTCTCAATTGACCATGGGTTAGAACCTAAGATCTTTGGGTGTACTGTCTTTGTTCATATCCATACTCCTTCTCGAGGTAAGCTGGATCCTAGGGCTCAAAAAGGTCTCTTTATTGGTTATTCCAACACAAAAAAGGGTTACAAGTGCTACTGTCCTATCACCAAGCAAACATTTATAAGTGCTGATGTTACCTTTGCTGAGGATACCCCATACTACAGCCCTTCTCCTTCCTCACATCCAGAAATTACTGCTACTGCATGTGACAACTCTGCTTCAGGTGATATACCTACCCCTATTAGCCTTCCGGTGGCCCCGATTCTCACTCCACCCTCATCCTCTACAGCTGACCTTCCTCCATCAGCTGCCCCTAACCCCACCATAATTCCTACTGAGGTTGAACTTCTTACACCCTCAGCTGAACAGCCTTCCCAACCAGCTGAACACCCTTCCCAACCAGCTGCACAGCCCTCCCAACCACCACCACCGCAACTTCCGCAACTCCCATCACCACGGTTCAACAAGACATATTCTCGGCGGGCTCCCTCTTTCTCTCACACCCCAGTTGCTGATCCGGGTCCTGCGTCTGCTGCATTGCCATCCACCTCAGAATTTGATGTGCCTATTGCTCTCCGGAAAGGTTCAAGGGCGTGTACAAAAACGCCCCTTTATCCCTTGTCACATTATGCTTCTATTGACAGATTTTCTGTGCAGCACCAGAAATTCCTCTCTCATCTTGATCAGCTCAGAATTCCCACTAATGCTAGAGAAGCAGTCCAATCTGTTGAATGGCGTCAAGCTATGGCGGAGGAGATGGCAGCTCTTGAGGCCAATCAGACTTGGGAATTGGTGGATCGTCCCCCAGGTCACAATATTGTCAGTTGCAAGTGGGTTTATGCAGTAAAATATCATGCTGATGGTTCTTTGGCTCGATATAAAGCTCGTCTGGTGGCCCGTGGTTTTACTCAAACTTATGGTCTAGATTATCAAGAGACCTTCGCCCCGGTTGCAAAAATGGCCACTGTTCGTCTCCTATTGTCCATTGCTACTCATTATGATTGGGAGCTGTATCAATTTGATGTGAAGAACGCCTTTCTCAATGGGAATCTACAAGAAGACATCTACATGAATTTGCCTCCTGGTTATTCTTCCACCTCTCCTCATCATGTTTGCAAGTTGAAAAAGGCCTTGTATGGCCTCAAGCAGTCTCCTCGCGCGTGGTTTGGTCGATTTAGAGGAGTCATGCACGCTGCAGGATACCATCAGAGTCAGGGTGACCATACTCTGTTTGTACGACACACTGACTCCGGGGGGGTAAGTATCCTTCTTGTCTATGTAGACGATATTATTATGACCGGGAATGATTCTGCTGAACAAATTCGGCTGAAAGCTATTCTAGCTCGTGAGTTTGAGGTTAAGGAACTAGGTCGGATGAAATACTTCTTAGGCATTGAAGTTGCTCGAAGTAAGTCTGGCATATTTATCTCTCAGCAGAAATATACCAAGGATGTTCTTCAAGAAGTTGGAATGACAGATTGCAAACCATGTTCCACTCCCATTGATTACAATCAGAAGATCAATAAGGCTGAAGCAGAACCGACAGTTGACAAGCAATTGTACCAGAAATTGTGCGGTAAACTGATATACCTTGCTCATACTCGACCGGATATTGCCTTCTCTGTTAGTGTTATTAGCCAATTCATGCAGGATCCTAGAGAACCTCATCTGCAGGCTGCATATAGGATATTGAGATATCTTAAAGGCACTACAGGAAAGGGTATATTGTTCACTAAGAATGACAAGCTTCTGCTGGAAGCTTTCTCTGACGCTGACTATGCTGGAGATGTTGTAACTAGGCGCTCTACTACAGGCTATTGTGTCTATCTTGGAGGAAACTTGGTTGCTTGGAGAAGTAAGAAGCAAGGGGTCGTTGCCCGATCTAGTGCGGAAGCTGAATTTCGTGCTGCTGCTCATGGGATCTGTGAACTACTGTGGATGAGAATCATCTTGAATGACTTAAAGGTTGAGTGGCAAGATCCAATGAAGCTATATTGTGACAATAAGTCTGCCATCAGTATAGCCCATGATCCAGTTCAGCACGACAAGACAAAACACGTGGAAATAGATAGACACTTTATCAAGGAGAAGATTGATGCCGGAATTATACAAATCTCTCATGTTTCCTCTGAGTTTCAGCTGGCTGATCTTCTAACTAAAGGCTTCCATCCTGCCAGATTTCAGTGGCTCACATCCAAGCTTGGCATGTCTGATCTGTACAGCCAAGCTTGCGGGGGGATGTCAGATAATAAAGCTGTTTGCTAGTTTCCTAGGGAGCATTATGACTGTTAGTTCCTAGGTCTCATTAATACGTTTACTGCTGTAATCAGTCCCTAGGTCTCATTACTTCTGGCTGCTATTTAATCTCTTATGTGAGTTCCTAGGTGTTAGCTGGAGTAGCTCTTAGTTGTCCCATTGTATCTATATATATCAGTCTTTTCTATGAATAAAATTATCCATTCAGTTCTTATCTCTCTCAGAAACATCCTCTCGAATTGCTTCGGGGTATGGATGCGTACATCTGACCCCCCCAGACCCTGCCGTCGGTGGGATTATACTGGGTCGATTGTTGTTGTTGTTTTGTTTGTTATTTTTATATCTTATTCTCACCATTTGAGTTTTTACTCTGTCCTTTCTTTTCCAAATTCAGCAGTAACTTTATAGTACAAAGTTTATACCCTATTATGAACCTAAGACATGATACTAAGAATGAAATTCCGACCCAAAACCCTTTATATCTAATCCTGAATCCGAACTTATAACAGAATTTTGAACAAAAAAGGGCTCAAGAAGAATGTAATAAACATAAATAAGATGGGTTGACCCATGAGCATATCCAAGTATCAGGAGCAATGTTTACCTGCCAGAGTGCTTCAGTGACAAATGGCATAAATGGATGCAGCAATTTTAGTATATGCTCAAAAGCATACAGAAGAACAGCTTGTGCCATGTTTGAAATGGAGGGATCAGCAGACTGATAGAGCCGAGCTTTACTAGCTTCAATGTACCTTTTAGTAACAATTAAAATGCATAACTAACTCCATCAGAATAAAATTACATGCTACTGTTAGAAAAAGTGCTAAATGCTGGAATCATGTCTTTCTTTGTCTATTAATGTTAATCACGTCTCTCTTATCAAAGCAACAAATTCATTTGATTCTTGTATTTCCAGCAGAAAAAATATTAAATTTCTTTTTGGTTTAACATTATTTCAACGGTAGCGGCAGATAATGAGCACTCAACTATCACTGCTAGGGCAACACAGAATGTACATCCACAGATAACTTTCAATATCGAAATCGCAAGAATGCACATTGAGGTTTCAGAAATTAAGAGCTTTTACTAGTTCAACAATGTTGTCATGTTAAGTTTAGCATTAAATCGATATATTTACTACTCAAACTAAATTAGGAACAAATGCTGGTATGCTTTTCTAAGTACATCAAAATTAAAATTCAATGAGGATTCAGGATTAACATACCAATCTGCAAAATCACCCCAAAAGAAATCATATGTTTCTCTAGCAACATCTCCAAGGAAATATTTCTCGTAGCTGGTTGTCACCGAATCAACAAGCAGGTGAAGTTTTGAAATCTGATCATTATAAAGAAGTCAGTATTCATCAGTCAATGGAACAATTACAAAGAGAGCACTAGGTTGCACTCACCACCCAGCACTCTGGTAATGGCAGCCTGAGCAAAAGATCCTCACTATCAAACTGTTACACAAGAGTGTACAAAGGAGAAAGGGAGTAAAAGCAACAGTTTAGTGAAACAAACATGCTAAAAAAATTCAGAATATAATATAGCAATGCAATGAAAGCTACAATGCAGGTATAGCAGTATTAATACAGCATATAACATTCAAGGTGTTCCTCAAGAATATTATCAACATATGTTGGAGTGTAGGAAGAAGATGTTGAACTGTGAAGTAGGAGCTAGTTCCTGTTGCAATTGGAAGGATAATGAATCACATTTCTAAGGAAAAACATCCTTATCATATTAATGCATTAGTTAGATTTCCAGTTCATATGTTTACTCAGTAAGCTTCAGAATGGATCAGGCACCCCACACGTGACTCATTGACATTCTTTAAATCAAATTAATTGTAGTTGTAAATATTTATCAAAAGGAAAACTGAAGGATCCATTCGGACACTTGATACTACAGGCATCTATTGGTATTAGACTAGAAAGGGGGTGATGGAAAAAAGAAATGCCAGCAGTTCCAATCAACTCAACGTTAACAAAACAAACCTTATAGGCATGTATGTTTTCCCAAGCAAAAACATCATTTTGACTAGGCAAGTTCTGCAGCACAAATTTCCCAGCATTCCATAGCTTGTTGGTGAAGGCCTTATTGGAAGCCAATCTCTCATTTGATAAATTAAGGTCCTGAAAGGAGAAAGGTTGTTAGATATTTAGACGAAGGGAGAATCACAGAGTAAGGAGTTCCACAAAGAAAGAACACTCATCCTCGGAGCAAAAGATTGAATACGTTATGGTTTTCTTTCTTCCTTTGTCTAATTTCTCAAATTTACACAAACAACCGAAGCAACAGACCTGACCGGGAGTTCCCAAAGAAAGACTGAATCGTAGTGCATCAGTTCCATACTCTTGGATTGTATCAAGGGGATCAATGACATTCCCTAGGGTTTTGGACATTTTTCTACCCTGGAAAGACAAACTTAGATCACTTCAAAAAGCCAAGAAAATCAAATATCTCAATACTTATGAAAATACATTCAAGCTTCAACAACAAACAATATAAATAGGACTAGATGCTGCAACATGACTCAAATTGAGCACCTTGAATTATAGAAATCATTTGACTGCTTCCAAAGCAGAATACACAATCTCATTAAATATCTAAGCATTTTTTACATTTGGGCTCAGACCAGCAGTGCTTCAAGGTGATATTCCTTTGGTGTATGAGAATTTGAGCTGCTATGTGTACAGATTTATTAAAAAATTCCGCTGCAAGTATACATTGGACACAAAAATCTTGGTTGTACACATTGACACCAATGAAATGAGTAGTAAGTGAATCAGCACGTCAAAAAAGGACATCAAAGTTTCATACTGCCTTTTAGATGTGAAGTTGGAAAAGTTACATACTTCTTTTTAGATAAAAGAAATCAAATTATTAATGAAGTATAGGAACACAGTGGAACAGAGGACATGTACTGAGATCAAATAGCTTTCAAAGACAGCTTTGACTTTGGTTTCAGCATCAACTAAGGGGACAAACCGGTGCTATTGGGAATTACAAAAACTTCAGCACCTAAAAGAAAAAACATGCAACAAGAAGAGGCACTTATTATTGCTATGTGATTTAACAATTACTCCCCATTCGCATGTCATTTTTCAGGGCCACCCAGAAAGGAGCAGAACAAGCAAGTAAGCATCCATTAAACAAATAATATGGCATATTCAAACAAAAGCATGTAAAGCATCCATTAAGCATGTCATTTTTTCCTCCAGCAGATATACTCAGGGCCAGACTTCAATGTATAGTCATGGAAAAGAAATATGAGACTCCAAAAAGAGTTTTGTGGGAAAGATGCTCGTATAACGAATTAAGTATCCGTTAAAAGCTGGATATATCTCACAGGAAGATGATTATTGTAAGGAAATATGCCTTCTACAAAGCTAGATAAATGAATTTAAATATATCATTGGAAAAAACTATTCACCTGGGAGTCTCGAATAAGCCCATGGAGATAAACATACTTAAAAGGAACCTTTCCAGTGAACTCAATTCCCATCATGACCATCCTTGCCACCCAGAAGAACAATATATCATGCCTGTTCAAACAAAAGCAGGTGTAAGCCCTAACTTTTGCTAGAAGTTTATCAGAGTCAACTGCTCAGAGAGATCAGATCCATATAAAAAGCATATAAAACATCATCAAACTCATTGGATAAAAAATTACATTCAATTAGATATACCATTATGCTTTTCATCGAGCAACAAAAATGCATATTAGAAGTTGAACTGAACGCCAGCAACCACTTTATTGCTTAGGCAATTACAAGATAATTCCTCATCGGCTACTTGAGCATCATTACCAAGTCACTCGACAAATAAACACAAATCTGTATCCTCCTTCAACAACATAATGTTTCTACTGCCTGAAGAAGTTTCTACTTGTACAGCTTTCAACACAAGCTATAAGCATGTCTCAAGAAAGTAATATGGTACTGTATGCACATTTGTCAACTACTTGATAGGGGATGCTATGACCTCTGCCGCGCTGTGCATCAGATGCTCAGGACAAACCTTCTGTAAATATTTTGCCCAGCTTAACTTTATTGTGTTCATGTGCACATTTCATATGAAAATTAAAATCTCAGCAGAATCAGCATTAGTATGGAGAAACTAACAAATATTTAAATGAGAACTGAAACTCCTAAAACAAAAATTAGTACAATTTTTTAGTTAAAATGTTAACTGGTATAGTCATGAACTCATGATTTATATATTGCCCAAAAAAATCACTGCCTAGAATTATACCAAGGTCCGTTGTTTCAGGCTGTGTATTCTAATAGGCCCCAGATAAGGGAAGGATTATGGATTTATAATAGTAGAAAATACACTAGAGAGCTCTTGCTCCTAATAAAAAACACATATACACCTTGTAGACAACTCTTTAAGAATTTCATATTTATGTTATAAAATGGGGTTTAGTTTCTCCAGCAAGAAATAAAGTATAACTAATACAGAAGCAGTGAAGGAAGGAACGGAATGTTCTATAAGTAGGTATAGAGTGCACATACCCTGTTTCAAGCATTGTTGTTGGATAGAACCGTTTGAAATCCTCAGCTGAAATCTCTGGCCATCCTAATGTACTGAAGGGCCATAATGCACTGCACAGGTTATCAATTGCATTGATCACTGACTTTGTTGTGAGTCTGAGAACTGGTATATTGCTTATAAAAGTGACACTTTCATATAGCAAAATGTATACACATGTATCCATTTATGTTTTATTTCACAAATCAGAAACTAAATGGACGACTTGGTGAGAGAATATAAAATGCATTTTCAATATTTAAAAGTAGGCACTAAGAAGCCATACAGAAGCGTAACAAAAGTGTTTGCTAATTGTTATCAAGATTGATAAAAATTAGACAATTAAATAAGCACATCAACCATAAGACTGCATAAACAAGAGGCATTATATTATGGATCCTACATAAGAAAATTTCATTTCAATTATCTTTTGCACAATAAGGCCACGATTCTTCAGTAAATTTTGGAATCTCACAAAAAATATTGAACAATTCATTACTTCCATTAACTAAACGGTGAATAAAGATCTCCTCTTCCTTGCAGTCAATAATACCTTGAAAACCATGTATCGAGAACATCTGGGTCCTGATGTATTTTAACATTTTTTCCATACTTCTCCTGTGCTTTTAATTTAGCTTCGTCAGGACTTCGAGCTACTATATAATCTTCTTCACAGTCTTTACCCTCAATGTACCAAACTGGTATTCGATGCCCCCACCACAACTGTCTGCTTATGCACCAATCTTTAATGTTTGATAACCAGTGATTATAGATCTGAGATTATGAAACCAAAGATGTTAGCCAAAACATGCTTTACATTCTCACAAAATTTCCATATAACTATTGACAGATCATCTCACAATGCTGTTGGAGCATAAACACAGACAACCATCCCAGCAAGGGCCAAAGGAAAGAGGATAATGCAGAATTACAAGTACTATAACTATGCCAGAAATTGAGTTTGAGGCATCACAAAGACATACACCCCACATTAAGACGCAATTAAGTGGACTCACTGCTCTTCTCCCAGAGCATAAGGAAGAAGATGAAACTTGCAACAACCGTGGTAAGACTCAGGCAAGAAGAAAATCAACAGGGAGGAGAAATGAAGCAGCAGACACAACATACCTTCTCAAACCTTTCAGGCATAATAGTCAACTCTCCTTTTTCAACTGCATGGAGAGCCTTTTCTGCCAAGGATTCCATGGTTAGAAACCATTGCTTGCTTACCAATGGCTCAATTATCTGATTTAAAAATGGGGAAAAAATCAGATTAAGCAGAAACATGTCAGCCAGCATTCTTTATCCAAATCCAGATTGATGATCAATATATCATACTTCTCCACCTCGTTGTGACCTGGGAACTCGCATTGTATAAGGCTCCTTTTTCACCGCTAATCCTGCCTCCTCAAGATCAGACCACAACTTCTTCCTTGCTTCAAAGCGATCTAGGCCACTGCAGGGGGGGGGGGGGGGGGGAGCTTGTCAGAATCTGAAAATGAGATACAATACTATAAAATAATACTAATAGAATGTGTGTCATATTACTTACCAATAAAGCCCTGCAACCTCATTTAGTGTTCCATCCTTGTTCATCACATTGAGTATAGGCAATCCAGTTTTCCTGGCAAGGAGATAGTCGTTATGATCATGTCCAGGGCTTATCTTCAGTACACCAGTACCGAAGTCCTTATCAACAAGCTGTTTCATAGATAAATGACCTCCTCATAAGTAAGCATTTAAAAAAGAATTTACTATCAAATATTTACAACCATTATGTAAGTTAAGTTACACAATGTGTTGAAAAATCAAATTTATTTTAACAAAGGAAATAAACTTATAGCTTTGAGATATGCTGTTCTCTAAGAGAAATGCAGAAATATAAGTACAGCTAGATACAAATTTATTAATTAAATAATACAACTCTCCCTGACAATATGAAAGTAAAAACGCCCTACAAGAACACGGAAAAGTGTATATAAGAAGAGATGATAAAGGCAACAGGTTACTGATGTCTTACCTTGTCACAAATAATAGGTATATGACGACCAAATGTCATCGGTACAATTGCCTGTCTTCCATTGTATTTTGCATAGCGATCATCCTTCAAAATTACAATTGAGAACAATGAGCACTAAAATGAAGTGTCAAGCTAACTTCTTCACAAACATTTCACATTGTGGAAGGCCTCAAGAATATATGTCAGGTCCATAAAACATTGTAGATATCCCTACTAATCTACTATGAGATGTACGTATTCGGCATGCAGAAGGATCAAATATCAGACAACAAGCCAATTTTTGTGAATTACTCGCAAAGGATTAGAATTACTAATGTCACCGCAAAAATCCAACATGGTGATCACTTGCTTTTTGGCTTAATATACAAGTGAATAGAGTTAAAAGAAGTGCAAGTGAGGGGAAAGAAATAGACACCAAGAATTTAGCGAATTCAAGTTCAGTCAAACTGTCAAAGAAGATTATCCAAACAACATGATTTAACCTTCTAATAGCTGACACTTCCACTTCTACAATCCTTACCAATATGATTTAACATATAAGACATGTATCTGACAGCCTGACAAGACAGAAAGGAACAAGTACCACTTCAAGAATGAAAAGCATTCAACCTCAGGATTCACTGCAATAGCCGTGTCCCCAAAAAGAGTCTCTGGACGAGTCGTTGCAACAGTCAGAAAATCGTCCCTGCAACGCCAAAAAGATATATTATTAGGACACTAATTGACATAACAAGACAAAAATAGCTCAAAGCTTAGGTAGGAATAACAAAATAACTAAAATAACAGCTGGAAAAGGATCTTACTATTTCAGAAATTTATAGGAATAAGAATCTAATGTACCGTATCTCAGACTAGGTAATTAAGGCATGTGAAGTTGTGAACTAAGTGATATGAATAAAAAAAATTGCTTCTATATTCATTCCAAAACAGAGCTTCATTTAACTTACATCCTGAAAAATCCTTTCACCTGTTAGAAGAGGAAAAACTTTAAATACACATCTCCTTACAAAATTCAAAATAATAACCCAATTAAACTAAGAATATTTATAAAAAATACTTGATGTGAACTGTGTAATACCTAGAACCACCAGCAACGCGGTACTTGATGTGATAAAGAAAACCAGGTTCCTCAGAATATTCCACTTCCTAATCACAAGTAAAATACATAAAAGCATGAGCTTAATTTGTGATTCATGATCAAAGCAATAGCAGTGATCACAAGCAAAAAGCAAGAATATACCAAGTCTGAGACAGCAGTTTGCAGGTTTGGAGACCAGTTGACCATGTATGATCCTGAAACAACAACAGGCTATCAAATGAACGAATTCATGTCACAAATATTAGAACAGATAAGTATTCATATATATCAGCAAATATCCAACAAGCAGAGTTCATAATTCCAGATTAAAATAGAAACTTTAATGTACCTTGATATATCAGGCCTTTCTCATGAAGACTGACAAAGGCTTCGATGACAGCTCCTGCAGAAGGCAAAGTGACCCAGTCAGAAAAACAAGCATACATTCCGCTTAATGATCAAATGCTGATAAGCTGTCATATAGAATGAAAGTGTTTCACCCGATGCATGTGTCATGCGCTTGACAAGCAATTAGAGCTCTAACATACATAATTGTATATTCATTTTCTGATGTTCCGAGCTGATAACTAAAATGAGGAGAAAAAGGCAAAACAGAAACTACTCGAGCTGATACTTATTCCAATGGAGTGATATCTACATGCTTTGTTGAAGAAAACTAGGGATCAATTCCCAACCACCATAGTCACCAACTCACCATCCCCCTCAAGCCCAAACCTATTGCGTAAGAAACAATGTATAACTGTATGTGGTAACTAAACCTAGCCACTGACAGTCACTTCGGCAAATTTGTATGGATTTATTCACCCAGCTATTATGGTACCAAACTACCAAACAATAGAAGCCAAAAAAAGTGTGAAATATGTAATAGATAACTGTCTTACGACTTAGCTGCTCATCAAGGGTGAAATGTTCCCTGGTCCAGTCACATGAAGCCCCAAGTCTCTTGATCTGATTTGTAATAGTTCCCCCATACCTGAAAAGCATACGTAAGCAACTAAGCATAACTGCACAAGGTAATTATCTGAAACATATCCTCAGAGGAAAAGAAATACACAAACTGTCAAATACTAGGTGTGTGGGGTGCATTTCCTTTTCAGTACTTTACTGCCCTTTCTCCTTCGGCACAAATGTAAGTTCAAAGACAGATCAATTTTTGAGTAATATAAAAAACTCTTCAATAGACTTATGTTTCATTATTAACTTACAGCAGCAAGACATCAATAGGATCACATAAAAATTAATACAGACAACAAACACATGTCATCACTGTACAGCCAAAGTTAATTTACTATGGCAATGAATATACATAAATTTCAAGTTCAATATCATGCAAACAATAGCAGAAAATAAATAATTATGAAATGAACATATTAAGCAAACGCTCTTCAATTCTTTTGCACAATATGTAGCATGTATACTACAACTGAATGAGTCACTTACTTATCTTTCCACTCCCATACGCGCGCAATAAATTCGTCTCTGCTTAAGTCAGCCCTTTTAATTCCTTCAGAAGCTAGCATTCTTTCCACAACCAACTGGAAACAAAGATGATAGCTTTGGCAAATCAATTTTCATAAATAAACAACTTCCAAGTTCCAAGTTCCAACACATGGTAGTGTAATCCAAAAGGAGACCAACATGAAATGTTTATGAGTTATGACTCCGAATGCAGCAAAATTGTGCCCAAATTTTCACCATGGAATGCTCAAGATGTTATTTTCACCATGGAATGCTCAAGATGTTTGCTGAGTAGGAAGTAGTTCACTGTTTTACAGGAATAACCGCAAAAGGACATCTAGCTACATTTGGTTTTAAAAACGAATTGGACAACAGCAAAAAAGTACCCCATTATAATGCATATCTAAAAAGATAACACTATTGTGATTTTAAAATATAAAAAAAAAACTAATGGCAGGTGTTTCAGAGCCACAAAGTCGTAGAATGGTAAGTTAATAAACAATGTGAAGGAGATAATAATTCAAAAAAGCTGATAGTTATTTGAACAATGCAACACACCAAATATGTAAAGACCGATAAGAGGGCAGACCTGAGTAGCAATACCAGCATGGTCAGTACCAGGGAGCCAAAGACTGGGTCTTCCCCTCATTCGCTGGTATCTAATCATAACATCCTAGATGCACAGACAAAGGAATTAACATTACTCATAGGCACAAGGAAAAAAAAGTTTTTTCCCGTTTTTGTCTTCGGGATGACAGTTGACACTATGATAGCAGATATGTAAAAGTAAATGCAAAATCAATGGAAAGTGGTACATAATCTTAACATCCTAACTATAAGCAACTAAAAGATTTAGAAAATGTCAGACCCAACTTGTCAAATAGAGCTCTTGTAGCCTAGTAACTATTTTTTATCAAAATCTTCTTGGCCATGCTACAAGGTGCGTCCAGAGAATCAATAATTTAAAATGAAAGGTAACCAAGCTATAAAGAATTAAATTAAAATGTGTTGTAAACTTCCCTTTTTTTCTTTTTCTTTTTTTTTTTGATACTGAATGGAGTCAGTAAGATCAGGCCATAATTTACAGAATGACAGCTATGCTATTAGAAAGGGATGAAAAAGGTATACAGTGACACAACTCAAATTAAGAAATGATTTGGATAGAAAGAAAATATGAAGAGTATCCACATAGCATTGCCCTAAACCTAAAACTAGTCAACCTCAACAGATAACATACTCTCAAGTTTCCTTTCCCGAATGATCATCAAAGTATCATTTCCAAACAACGCCAAAAAAGCAAAAAGGAAAAAAGGTAAATGTCCAAACCTCAAGTGTAACAAACATTGCATGCCCCATATGCAGAGAACCGGTCACATTAGGTGGTGGCATGGAGATCACATAAGGATCACCTCCTCGATCAAAGCTTGGTCTGAAGAAGCCCTGAGATTCCCACCTGTCACAAGTTATTCAGAAATCAATATGTCGTGCGTGCTCATATAGTCATATTAAGCAATGTGAATCACTATAGGTGTGTCTTTGATAATGCACACTTCAAGATAATTCAGTAGCATCATGTTTTAGATGTTGAATATAGCAGCTTATTCAGCTTAAAGACTGCATTTCCAAAGCATGCATAACGAGATGCAAAAATAAAAAGTTTCCAGCATCATATCCAAGGCAATTGCACTATAGCAAAAACACACCATGCATACATTAGAAGGAATTGATGTTAATTACACTTCAATATTATAGGAATGAAAAGTTACACTTCAATATTATAGGGCAATGCTATGTGCAACCTGGCCAAGACAGCAATACCTCATGGATGCAAAATTTCAATTCCTTATCTATGTAATTGATACACACCATTCAGTCCTATATTTACTGTCCAGCTCTACTTCAAATAGTTCTTAGAAAGATAGAAACACAGATAAGAGTACAAGGTTGGGACATCCAGATGTCTAATTGACCATCATGATTCTCAGAAGAAAACATATATTAGCACATTCTGGAATTTTTACAAGTGAAGACATATTTTGAATTTTAATATTAATATGCTCAGTAGATAGGCTAAGAAAACTTGGTGAAATCAAAAGGCAGGATTAAGATACAGCAGTAAATTGCCATACCAATTATAAATACGCTCTTCTGAACTAAAATCAAAGCACTTTGCAGTCTCTGGCGAAGAAAATACGCCCTCCTTCGAAGCAGCAACTGTAATAAGAAGGATAAAAATAAAACCCCATCGACTGCCAAAGGATCTTACATCTCTCCACAATTGCCATAGTTCAGAAATGCAAAAGCAAACATTTTACAGAATGATTGAAGATCAATTATATTGAACCCAGGCAATATAACCAAAAAATAGAAAAGTTACATATCTATAGACACTTCAATTTTCAAAAGAAAGGCACCAAAAGTCTCCATTGGTTCTCAACAGGAAGAAACTGACCAGAGAAGAGCTTAGGCCGTAGCCGCCTGAAATGGGAGGTGGAGACCGCAATGATACGACGCCGTCGACAGCATAGTAAGGGATTGAGCCTGTAAATGTAGCAAGATGATAGAAGCGATGGACTGGCAGATAAAGCCATGGCAATGGACGCTGACAAGTCTTGAACTTTCACTCAATCTGAACGCCGCGAAGTAAATTAGAATCAGTTGTTACCCAACTCTGGCGCAAAATCGGAATCACAAGCATTACATTAGACTATAATTTCAATTAGGAATTCCTTCATAAGCTGATTGATAAACTGAGAAACAGTACAATTTCAGTTTCAGCATTACAGAAACCGTGGAAAGACTAATTCGTCGTACTCGTGTGCTAGTTTCTGCCATTTGAGGGAAGAGATGAACAGAGAGAAAAACAACTTGCGAACGGTAGACAAGAGATAAAAAGGCGATGGAGAGGCTTACAAGCTCGACAAACGGAATAGAATAGTGGTGGTGGCGCCGGCGGCGGATGTGGCGCCGGCGAAGTAAACAGTGGCTGGGAGTAACTGCTCGTAGTGTCAAAGGGGAGAAGAGGGGTGAGGATGAGAAGAGTCGCTAAATGAGGTGGGAGTTTTGTGTAAAATACAGTTCAATATGATAGGTAGATGTTAACTGGGCGGGCATTCTCCCTTATCAGTGGAAATTTTTATATTGAATCTATTGTATAACTACTAAATGTAAAGTTTTATTGAGCTACATGACACTCTAAGAATACATCATTTCGTTTTTACCACGTGGCAATATATTAACAATTTGGACATGTGTCAATCAATTCTTAATTTTCGAATCACTGATTTTTTTTCCTTAAATTGAAGATATGTCAGTATATTTACATAATTGATAACATGAATATTTATCAGATACAATTTCCTTAAACGTGAATATTTATTTATATTAATTTCATATGATAAAAGATTTGAATAGCCACAAATTAAAACTACAAATTTAATATATTATATTTTGAAATTCAAACGAATTCTAATTGTAAGTCCTAATAAACCCACCGAAAACATTCAATTTACATGTTTAGTTCAACTTCGAATTTTAAATATTTAATTTTAACATATTTTCTTGTAATTATTTTAAAAGTTGTAAAAAATATACTATATTCTTATTCTTAGGCAAAGGCTAAATGCACGCATTTTTGTGACTAAACGGACGCGTTTTTGTGCGCTTAAGGTACGCGCACATATTTATGCGCCTAAGATACGCGCACAGGGTTATAAATGGCATTTTAGGAAAGTTGGGGGATATTTTGTGCGCTTATCTTACGCGCACAAAATGGTTGGGGGATAATTTTGTGCGCTTACCTTACGCGCACGAGCTGGCCAATAATTTAATTTTGTGCGCGTACCTTACGCGCACATTGAATGTATTTAACCCGTCTTCAACCTCCAGCTGCCTCCTTCTGTTTCTCTCCATTCGTCTCCAGCAGCTCCATTGTCGCCGCCAGCTCCATTCTCCCCTCTATGGCTGGCTCCATTATCTAGTCTTCAGATCCCGCCCCTTCTATTTCTCCCCTCCACCACGGGAGTACGGGAGCAGTTTTGACTCACCATAGCAGCCCACCGAGCCACCCGCGGGACCGCCACGAGTCCACGACCAGCAGCCCACCGAGCCACCCGCAGTTTTGACTCACCACAGCATCCCAGATCTTGTTCTTGCTGAGTTGCTGGTAATTCTACATTCATTTGTAAATTTTAGATCTAAAATCTTGATAAGGATATTTGTGTACTAAAAATTGAAGCATTTAGCACTTGAACTTGTAATAAAACCATATTGTGCTTGTATGAGTTGTACATTCAAGCTTAGGGGGGGGGGGGGGGGGGGGGGGAATTGCAAAATCAATGAAATTGCTACTCATTGTCAATTTGTCACGTGATAGTAGCATTGTAGGATTTGTCTTAGTATTTCTTATATGTCGAAGTTGACGAAGCGACCGATGAAGCTTAATTCCATTGAAGCTTAATGTTTAATTCCATTGAAGCTTAATGTTTAATTCCATTGAAGCTTAATGTTTGTAGTGTCTTATAAATGTAGCTATTTGATTGAATCTGAATATCATTCATAATTCGATTTCGAGTAATTTCAAAGGCTTCATGACTTGAAATAACAGGTAACTACACAAATTGCAAGATGTATCATAGTGGTGAGGATAGTGACGAGGAAAATGATTGGGTTCAAAGTGAAGAAGAAGAAGACGAGGACGACTCATGGATGGCGTCGAGGTTTTTCTTAGATGTCGAAGTTGACGAAGCGACCGGTGATTGGGACCCTAGCGGGGAATTCGTGGTTAGTGTTAAACTAATTCATGTTTATATTTCATCTTATTGTTAGATCATAATTAGTATTGAAATTATAGTTTATAGTTGCATTTATAGACTATAATGTTTGATAGTAAAAAATGTCATCATTTATAGGGGAGAGACTATACAGAGTACTTTACTACGGACTTAATGTTTGATAGTAAGGAAGAATTATATGAATGGGCGAAAGAAAGAGGAAATGAGTTTGTTATAGCTTTGGTGAAGCGCAATTCAAGTCCGTATCAAATTAGTATAGTGTGTGATAGGTTTGGGGAATGGAGAACGGGGAGGCCGAAGGTGAACAAGGAGAATCCAGAATTACCGGTTCCTATATTAAGAAAATCGAAATCCAAGAAGTGTGGGTGTAAGTTTGAGATTATGGGTGTTCGTGTGAAGAAAGAGTCATGGATGGTTGGTGAAAAATGGATATTGTCTGTGATGGAAGGTCGGCACAACCATAAGCTACGGACTAGCTTTAAAGGGAATGCATTCATGGGCGAATGACCGAGGCGGAGCAGGTAAGTGCTAGGAGGTGGGGGGATGGTCGAAAGACACCGAAACAAATTGTTTCTGAATTGAGAGCAAACTTTCCGGGCAATGTTACATCCCGAAAACAAGTAGCCAACTTCTTGCAGAAGCTCCATTATGAGGATCGTGGGGAACTAACTGTGACTCAGTGGTCGTTTACATTTCTGGTTGAACACAAATATGTAGTTCATCCTCTGAGGGATGCGAAGACGGACGAGGTAGCAATCTTATTTTTTGCTAACCCAGAGTCTTTGTGGCTGATGAAAAAGTTCACATATGTTGTAATCATCGATGCGACATACAAGACAAACAAGTAAGTCTTTAAATTTTATTGATGTTGTTTTATTGTTATTAAATTTCATTGATGTTGTCTTATTGAAATATTTGTCACAGATATGATATGCCACTTGTGGAGATTGTTGGTTTCACCAACACTCACCAGACGTTCAACATTGCATATGCATTCACTCGGGCGGAAAGGATTTACCATTACACGTGGATAATGAGAAAATTTTGGGCATTGTGTTTAGATTTGGGAGTGATGCCAACGGCAATAATGACAGACTGTGAGAAGGCCCTCATTACTGCAATTGGCAATGTGTTTGGCAACGAAGTTCAACACCTCTTGTGTTGGGTGCATATCAGACACAACATTGAGGCACATGCATCATCCATTATGAAGATGAAGGAAAGTGTAGATTTATTTGCAAACCAATGCTGGGGACTTTTTTGCTCAACCAGTGAAGAAAGCTATGAAGAGAGGCTTGCCGCATTGAGGACATCATGGAAGAGAGGCCTTGTCGGATACGTGGAGGCCACATGGCTTACTCCTTACAAGAAAAGCATAGTAAGGGCGTGGACTGATCATCATCTGCACTTCTTCACGAGGACTTCAAACAGGTATCACGACTGTAATGATATTTTTGTTTTATTATCATTAATTCTTAATGTCTTACTATCCTAATGTGTTTTGAAAGGCTTGAGGGGATGCACAAGGTTTTGAAATATATTATTGACTCTAGCAGAGGGGGTTTCAATAGAGTAATTGTGAGGATCCACCATGCCATCATCCTTCAAATTGACCAGATTAGGGCAAGCATGAACATGTCATTGACTAAACGACCAATAGATTTCGATGATCCAACGATCCTATTGGGCCCAAATAGGCCCAATAGAAAGGATTATAGAAGAAACCGTTGAAAAAATGAAAATATGTAAAATTGGGCCCAAATAGGAAGGATTATAGAAGAAACCGGTGAAAAATTGAAAATATGTAAAATTGGGCCCAAATAGGCCCAATAGGAAGGATTATAGAAGAAACCAGTGAAAAAATGAAATTATGTAAAATTGGGCCCAAACAAGCCCAATAGGAAGGATTATAGAAGAAACCGGTGAAAAAATAAAATTATGTAAAATTGGGCCCAAACAGGCCCAATAGGAAGAATTATAGAAGAAACCGATGAAAAAATGAAATTATGTAAAATTGGGCCCAAATAGGCCAAATAGGAAGGATTATAGAAGAAATCGGTAAAAAAATGAAAATATGTAAAATTGGGCCCAAACAGGCCCAATAGGAAGGATTATAGAAGAAACCGGTGAAAAATGAAATTATATAAAATTGGGTCCAAACAGGCCCAATAGGAAGGATTATAGAAGAAATCGGTAAAAAAATAAAATTATGTAAAATTGGGCCCAAATAGGCCCAATAGGAAGGATTATAGAAGAAACCGGTGAAAAAATGAAAATATGTAAAATTGGGCCCAAATAGGCCCAATATGAAGGATTATAGAAGAAATCGGTGAAAAAATGAAATTATGTAAAATTGGGCCCAAACAAGCCCAATAGGAAGGATTATAGAAAAAACCGGTGAAAAAATAAAAATATGTAAAATTGGGCCCAAATAGGCCCAATATGAAGGATTATAGTTTTCATTGATATTTCATGTGACACATGATTATATACTATAGTTTCATTGATATTTCATGTGACATTTGATTATATACTATAGTTTCCTTTATATTTCATGTGACATATGATTATATACTATAGTTTTCATGATATTTCATGTGACATATGATTATATACTATAGTTTCATTGATATTTCATGTGACATATGATTATATACTATAGTTTCATTGATATTTCATGTGACATTTGATTATATACTATAATTTCCTTTATATTTCATGTGACATATGATTATATACTATAGTTTTCATTGATATTTCATGTGATATATGATTATATACTATAGTTTCCTTGATATTTCATGTGACATTTGATTATATACTATAGTTTCCTTTATATTTCTGTGACATATGATTATATACTATAGTTTTCATTGATATTTCATGTGACATATGATTATATATTATAGTTTCCTTGATATTTCATGTGACATTTGATTATATACTATAGTTTCCTTTATATTTCATGTGACATATGATTATATACTATAGTTTTCTTGATATTTCATGTGATATTTGATTATATACTATAGTTTCCTTTATATTTCATGTGACATTTGATTATATATTATAGTTTTCTTGATATTTCATGTGACATTTGATTATATACTATAGTTTTCTTTATATTTCATGTGACATATGATTATATACTATAGTTTTCATTGATATTTCATGTGACATTTGATTATATACTATAGTTTCCTTTATATTTCATGTGACATTTGATTATATAGTATAGTTTCCTTGATATTTCATGTGATATTTGATTATATACTATAGTTTCCTTTATATTTCATGTGACATGATTATATACTATAGTTTTCATTGATATTTCATATGACATATGATTATATACTATAGTTTCATTGATATTTCATGTGACATTTGATTATATACTATAGTTTTCATGATATTTCATGTGATATTTGATTATATAATATAGTTTCCTTGATATTTCATGTGACATATGATTATATACTATAGTTTCATTGATATTTCATGTGACATATGATTATATACTATAGTTTCCTTGATATTTCATGTGACATTTGAAAATATAGCATTAGTCAATAAAATTCATCACATAATTCTAAAATCTAAATTATTTATATTAACAGTTTCACATACCAATCCTGTATTGCCTGTTGGCGGGCGACGCCTCTAAGAGGAGCTACCTCTGGAGCAGCAGGCCCTGCGATAATATCATCATCTGCCTCTGGAGCAGCTGGATCCGTCTCTCCTCTCCTCCCCCGTCTCCTCTGCCTAACGGGAGGGAGTGCAGGATCAACAAACATATGGTGAACAGGATCGGGCTGGGGACGGTTATAAATGGCCTTCGCAATGTGCGTGGCATAACTAGGGAGAAGGATCGGGCAACGTGGACCTCCAGGCATCCACGTCGCATAAGTAGAGGGAAGTCCTGGATCAAAATCACCAACATGACCCGAAAGGGGAACGAGAGGTGGATGTGCAGAAGTGGAGGGGCGTACGGGTGACGCAACAAACTGACCAACACCAAACTCAGAAGATGGGACAAAAGACGGGCCAAGAGAGGAGAATAAGGGGGACCGTGTAGGGGGAGACTCGTCACGACTCAAATCCTCAGTCCTCAACCTCGGCTCTAATGACTCAACATAATCTAAATCATCATCCATCTGCGAGTGCATATCATTAGCCATGTCTGTCGTCATCGGCTGCAAATCTACCTCTATATGCTCATCAGCAGACTCCATATAAACATCATCAGCAATGACGGTCGGAGGAGGAGGATACACGACGACGTATAGAATCTGACAACCCTATACGTGGTCTGCGACGATCAGCCACTGGCGTCGGCTCTGTCCGACCCGAAGGGGTTAAGACCCCCCGTAACCTCTAAATTAAAGATAATTTAAGTAAATCAAATGAGTATTTCTACTCTATTACTTTGGGTCTAGTTTCACAACTAATTTCAAATCTAAATTCACAACTATTTTTAACAATAAAAACACAGCTAAGAATTTCTAATCATAACTTATGCACAATATTATAAAGAATTTCTAGTCTAAGTTCATATAACATTTCAAATCAAAATTCACAACTAATTTCAAATCTAAATTCACAACTATTAAAAATAAAAAAAAACACAGCTAAGAATTTCTAATCCTAACCTATGCACAATATTATGGATAGTTTCTAATCTAACTTCACACAAAATTCATAATCAAATTTTACAATTAATTTCAAATCAAATTCACAACTAGCACATAAACAACTACGTCGAAAACATAATTTATATTCTAAATACACAAAAACATGTTAATTAAAATTCACAATTACTTTCAAATGAAATTTACAACTAATCCATTTTATAAGTTATACAATTCAATTTATATAAACATTTTAGTTGGAAATAAAATATAAATTTAGAATATCGAAAAAAAAACCTGATGGAGACCAGTAAAAATCTGAGCGTTTGGGACCTCTGCCTCTTCCGGCTCCACCGGTACGTTTGCCTGAAATCTCGTACGCGGTCTCCCTCCACCAAAAACCCCCAAATCACCCAAATCACCCTCCTCCACCCCAACCACCACCGGCGTCCCTCCTGCCACCCCAACAGCCACCACCTCCTCCACCACCGGCGCCACAGCCACCCCAGCAGCCACGCCACCTTCCTCCTCCATCGAAGCCGCTGTGGAGACGACACCGACACCACTGCCGCCCACCGGCCGCTCTTGCCCTCCACCATTTCCGCCGTTTTCGCCACCCCCGAGCTCGGAATCACCCAAGGAAGAAGAATCCATTGCCAATTTTGAGAATCAACCAACGAAGGAAGAAGAATCAAGCGATTAAAATGTTAGGGTTTTTTCCGATTTCGTCGACCAGGGGGAAGAAGATGACACTGGGAATTATAACATTGGCCGTGCGCGTATGCTACGCGCACGCGTAAGTGGGCCGGCCCATTTACCATGCGCCTACGCTACGCGCATGAGTTTCTTCCTCATTTTCCTAAAATACCATTTATAACCCTGTGCGCGTATGTTAGGCGCATCAAACTATGTACCTTAAGCGCACAGAATCGCGTCCATTTAGCTAAAAAAGCACGTGTATTTAGCCTTTTCGTATTCTTATGGTCACTTTAATTATCAAAATTATTAATTGAAAAACAATAGCAAGAAATTATATTGTCAAAAAAAATCTATGCTCAATTTAAATGTAAAATCAAAATAGAAATAGTAATATGAAAACTAAACCAAACACTACTCTAATTATTGGCAATCTATGTAGTTTTTAGATTCCGAAACAAAGTTCAAAGAATATTTGATCCAAAAGATCTCTTAGACTAGATAGTACATTTGTTGATTATTTTAAATCACGAAAATTTTATGGTAATCTATTTTATTTGTTAATATCCAGTAATATCTTAGGTGTACCATTAAAATCTTCATCTAACATGTACTACGAATTTTTGAATAATCTACTATATAACTACTAAATGCAAATCCCTACTGAGTCACATGACACTCCAAGAATATACCATTTCGTTTTTGCCACATGACACTATATTAGCAATTTGGACACGTGTCAATCAATCTGTAATTTTCGAATCACTGATTTTTCCCCCTTAAATCGAAGATATGCCAGTATATTTTATTAATTGATAACAATAATATTTATCAGATACAGTTTCCCTAAATGTGAATATTTATTTATACTAATTTCATATGATAAAAGATTTGGATAGCCACAAATTAAAACTACAGATTTGTATCTATCCCTATTATGTAGTTTACATTGGTATATTTGATTGTAAATCGATCAGAAAAAACATTAATTCTAAAACCAAAAAAATAAAGGCAACCTACATTGCTATGACAAATAAACAATAATACATGCAAGATTAAATCTGCACTGCAATTGCGAATTTACATGCAATAATAAACTTGCATAAACAAATAAAATGAAATGTTGCGTCTGAAATAGTCTTGGTTTCATCACCTGCATAATCAAATATTCACGTAATATTATGCAATCACGATTATATCCAATTTGAGCTTCTGAAATATTAATCAGGTTCCATTGTATTGATTTGAGAATCTAAAATATTATGCAATCTGAATTAAATGCAATCACGTATAATATTCACATATATTCACGTAATATGTAGAATTATATGACAACTAAAAAGAGGCAGAATGCTGTGTGGTATTTAAAACCTGCATAATCAAACATGCATAATCAAATCTACTATATAACTACTAAACGCAAATACCAACTGAGCCACGTGGCGCTCCCAGAATGAGTCCGAATTTTACGCTGCCACGTGGCGTCATGGTATTGAATTGGACACGTGGCGGCCTGTGGTTTTTTTAGATTTATTTAATTTAAAAATTAAAAAACTATAGTAATAGAATCCTACACTTGCCATACTAATATTATTTACAATAAAATCTTTCCAAAATGTACAACAAAATATTCTATAATATTTGTATTATAAATACTATTACCTTATATATTATCATGATCTTTTTTTCCTTCTTATCTGTCAATATTGCCTATCCAGCATAATATTGATTAAGTATATTCTCTTACCATATTTGAGATAATTCAATATTTTTACTCTTACTCTATTAATATCATATATATGATATATGATCCTTTTTATTCTAATATGTCATTAAATATTTAAATATCTTACCTAAAACAACAGAATTAAGAATTGATTACGGTCGGAATATTCATCCAGTGAATTTTGAATATGTACGTGCGTTCTAGCTAGCTTACCAATAGAGATCCACAGAAGAAAAAGAAAATTGTTGCGCGGTAAATTTCCTATAGTGATGACGTCATTTGACTTTTAGGTTATCTACTCAATTTACTTATGAGATGGTGAGTTAGTGGTTGAGTATAATCAACGACATTCCAAATTTATTTATCAGTTAGCGTGATTCGTTATTGAGAAAATATTTATACATATACTCACACTTACTAATACATATTTTATTATGTTTTTGAAATTAAAATGCATGTGTATGTCCGTGCTTTTAAAGTCATTCTTGTCAGATAAACTGGAAAGACTTAACAGTTTGATCAGACTAGCCTACTAATCTACTATATAACTACTAAACGCAAATACCGACTAAGCCACGTGGCGCTCCCAGAATGAGCCCGAATTTTAAGTTGTCACGTAGCGTCACGATATTGAATTGGACATGTGACAGCTTGTGATTTTTTTAGATTTATTTAAAAAAAATATATATATACGGTAATAGAATCCTACACTTGCCATACTAATATTATTTGCAATAAAATCTTTCCAAAATGTACAAAAAAAATATTCTGTAATATTTGATTATCTTTTTCCAATATTGACCACAGAAAATTCTGTAATATTTATTTATGCACTATGCGAAAATAAATCTGCAATATTTTTACCATTAATCCTTTCCAAAATGGATCACAAAAAGATAAGACTAGGATCCGGAAGTTAGAGTCGTTAAAAGTAAACTTTATACAAAACAAAGGTGAAAACGTGCTATAAGTATAATGGTTTATGTTCATGTCAATTATTTTATATAACATATTATTGGTATGCATAATCTTTTTTTAAAGTCATTCAAAGCACGGAGTGTAATCTACTAATCCAAAACCTTATGTGTCGCCACCACGTTTGATTTGCCTATATGTCATCACTCATCTAACCATCATCCACTACATCATCCAACTATTAGGAAACAAATTAAAAAAGGATTATCAACTAAAAGAGTTGCAAAATATTCCGAACTAAAGAGCATATAGTATGTTGTATTTATCAAGTACATTGTTTATATATGTATTATATTATATTATGATATATATATGCTCTTTACTAATGTATTTTTATCTTCAAACGACAACTCTATAAAATAAATAACACACTTTAACATAATTATAAACCGGATTTCATATGGGCCTAATCTTCACAATGTATTTGCTAAATATAATTTATCATTGTTATTATTATTTTTAAAGTACTTATTGATTGTACTTAATATAGTTTGATCGTCTTCACAAGTTATGGTTTTGTAAACTTTACAACTTAAGTTCATGTACAAAACTATCTGAATTGATTGGTGATGCCAACTTATTATCTGGGATGAACTCCGATGACGAATAGATTCTATTTTAAAGCATTAGACATGACTTTAAAAGATATTCTATGAGATACAAATCCCCTTAGTTTAGTACAACCTTTTGGAGGGAAAGTCGTAGTATTTGGTGAAGACTTTAGGCAAATCCTACCCATTATCACAAAAGGAAGAAAACAAGATATTATTTTTGCCACCATTAATTCCTCTTATTTGTGGGAATATTACAAAATTCTTAATTTGACAAGAAACATGAGGATTCAACAAGGTACATCTGATTATGATATCCAAGAAACAAATGAATTTTTTGAAAGGGTATTAAGCATCAGAGATGGTACTGTAGGCGATGACAAGATGGAGAAGCACAAATACAAATTCCTGATGAACTATTGGTGAATGATTATGACTTAGATCTGATTCCAACAATTATTAAGTTTGTTTATCCCTCTCTTTGGACAATCAATTGTCTCCAAAATTGAAGAACGAGCAATTCTTGCACCACCACATGAAGAGGTAGATAGAGTTAATAACTATATATTGTCTTTGTTACGAGGTAATGAAAAAGTCTATCTCAGTTCGGATAGCCTTTGCAAGACAGGTTTTATTACAGACAATGATGCAAGTGTTTATACTTCTGACTACTTGAAAAGTATTAGATATTTTGGTGTCCCAAATCATGTATTGAAAACTAAGGTTAAGGTCCCTATTATGCTGCTTTGAAATATTGACCATTCTTCAAGTTTATGCAATGGGACAAGATTGATAACCACGCAGCTCGGCAGTCATGTCATACAAGGAAGAACTATTTTAACTACAATATTAGACATATAGTTTTGAATCCTTGCATGCTCATGTCACCGTCAAACACTTCATACCCGTTCAAGTTTCAACGAAGACAATTTCTCTTGAGTGTCTGTTTTGCTATGACGATAAACAATAGCCATGGACAATCTCTTACAAATGTCGGTTTGTATCTTCCACGCCCTGTTTTTGCTCATGGTCAGTTTTATGTTACATCACTCATGGTCAGTTTTGTGTTGCATCATCAAGAGTTACTAGCAAGAAATGTTTGAAGATTTTGATATGGGACAAAAACCAAAAAAGATCTAATACTACTACCAATGTAGTATACAAAGTTTTTCATAATTTGTAGTAATTTTGAATATCTTACGAGATTTTATATTTAGGGTTTCATTTTCATGTATTAAATAAATATTTTGATTATGCTTTATCATTTTAGTAGTATAGATGTTAGAGATATGACTATCCACGTTTCAAAACTACTTAACCAATTTTACTATTAATAAAGTTATAGAGAGTTTCACCTCTCTTTTAATAATGTATTTTGTTAATCTCTTCAATATTTTATATTCAATTAGTCTTTTTTTACATTAGCATTCATCTACTTTTATAATAGTAATTACCTACATATTTCTATATCAATTAAATATATAATTTTTATATACTATTTTTGTAGATGTAAGAAAGAATAAACAGATCCCGTGCACGGCACGAGTACTACACTAGTGGAGATTTTAAATGGGAACGGGAGTGGGTGTGAGATAAAAAGCACATCCCTGTGTGGGGATTCGGGATGGGGATAGAGCCCATACCCTACTCCCTGCCCTGTCCCTATCCTGTAGGAATCCCCACGAGTATCTCCATTGATAATTCTCGTGGTATCGTCTATTGAGTTTTTTCACGGGATTAACCATTGAATATCCTCATTTGGAAACTCGATGAGATTTTCCATGAATTTTTTTATGAGTGAAGTCGGGAGCTTGCAGTATTTTTTTCATATTTATAATTTATAGTTGGTAATTGATTTTTTTTATTTAAAACAATGTTGTAATAGACATTTATAAGTATTAGTACGCATGTACTATGAAATTTTAGGGATTTGTTTTTTATTGAATTCAACTCAAGTATTATATTGTTGTATTTTGTTTGGCACTGTAGATTAATTGGAGAATCATAGCAAAAAAACGAGTAAGAAAAATTTCGTGGGGGTTAAATGGGGATATTTATGGGAAACGTGTTTGAGAGAAATCACATGAATTTTCACGAAAAGACCCGAAACAAATTTTAATTGAGAAAAATTAACGGGGACGAGGATTTGGTGGGGACGGAGACAACTTTAGCTCCCCACGTGGGGATGAGGACGTGGACGGGGAGTGATTTTCTAAACGGGGATATTATTCCCCACCCCGAACCCGCCCCATTGACATGCATAGGTACTAGGTACCAATAGCAATACATTTCTTCAACCAAAAAAATAGCAATACATTTCAATTTGGTAATTTTGTGTATTTTATTGTATAATTATAAAAAAACAATATATATCCCTATTCCCTAATACCTAAAAGTAGGAGTTGATCTCTTTTTAATTTTACATGTTGTGCTCTTATGTGTGTTGTTTTTCATAATGTCACGTTAGCTTATTTATTTTCTGTCGAAATTGTGGAAGGGTTCTTTTGAATTGTCATCACTTCAAATTTATTTATTTCTCATTTTGAAATGTGATTGTGCCATGTGTACACATATAAAGTGCGTTATTTTTTATTTAAGAATGTTTTCATGTTTTTGTTTAACCGCCTTTGTTTCGGGTATAAATACACCTTGTCTAATCATGTTCATCATTCAATAGAGTGAAAGCTACATGTGAAAACCTCCATCTTCACCATCCAAGGCAAGTTTGTATTAGACTTGGTCTTGTTTTTACGAGTTGGTTGTTCGGTTTTGCCTACTCAATTCCTTGTTCAAGCCTGATGTTAGTGCACAATGGTCTAGATTGCTTCTATTTGTTGCTGTGGAATTATTGCCCGACTTGTCGTTGCTTTCTCGTCTAAAGTTTTTTAGATGCTTGCTTAGAATTTGTGACCCTTATTCCTCTCGTCATTTGTTGCCCCATTTGCAGCCGTCAGTGAACATAATTGTACTAGTTGAGATGTATACATACCAGTTAATGTTCGCTTTTGGAGCTTATCTATTCAAGTACTAAATTCATACCGCTTTGTTTGTGTGATTTATGCTTGTCATCGTACTCCACGGTTCCCTTTCGACTGTCTGATAATGCATCACAAGCACTAGATAATGTCGTTTGCCTATTCTCTTTCCCATCCTCTATAACCTCGTCCTCTACCTCCTCCTCCTCATTGCTTGCCTCCCGTCTCCGCATCTTCAACGATATCCTAATAAGCTAGCACTCTTCTGAACTGATTTAAAGCATATGTTAGTTGAATTAGGACTTAATTTTTAGATCTTGGGAATTTAAGACCTCGAGAGGAACAGGGAGATGAAAGTTATTTTGTGGTCTTATGAGGAGAATTTTGGACCAATCTGAGGCTTTGGGCCACCATTTCTCTTGAGATGGACATATTGATAAAGCTAGCACTCCTCTCGCTCGACTTCGATATTGCGATCGATCTCTTGCTACTCCTTGAACCATCGTTCGCAGAAGCAAGAACCTCACCGAAACCTCCTCGACCGTCTTCGTTGCTCTTATATCTCCACCGAAGCAAGTTGCTCGATCTACATCTCCTCTCTCTATGATTCTCCTCTTACCTCACTCCAATGGAGTTTTCCTTTGTCTTTGTTAAGTGGCAAGAACTCTCTCCAAGTTGCTCTCTGTTGTGTTTCTTGATGTTTGAAGCTAGGTCATTTTGCCAATAACATTTCCATGAGGTAAGAGTAAACTTTGGGCCCAAGTACACACCAATTGGGCAAGCTCATAAAAGACCTAATTTTGAATCATTTTTTTATTATGTCCTAGGTCTATTTCCAACGTAAACTCAAATTTATTCCAACTATCTCCCACTCTTGGCCAAAATTTTGAATCAATCTTTGATTATGTCACTTTCTTGGTAACATCTCAAATACTTTTTTAAATTGCTCTTAAAGTCATAACCAAATTTAAATCAGCAAGATTCATCGAAATTACACAACAAGGAAAATATGTATGTCTAAGTGATTAAACTTATCATATCTTGTAACACCCTGTGTTTGTGATCCCTTATAAGGATTAAAAGTGCTACCAATATTTCAAGTGAGGACAAAGAAATATGAAGTTAAGCGTGCTAGGGCGAGAGTATTACCAGGATGAGTGACCTCCTGGGAAGTCCCCGGGTTGGCATGAGATGGCGCTTCTAAGGCCTCAGGCCTTACAAATGGTATCAGAGCCGACTTTGGGTTACAAGTGGACTTGGCCTTGAGGGTGGTCGTTCGAACCAGAGGGCGGTCTTTGGGCCTTGACGGGGTCGTCAAGGGTTTAAGTGGGGATGATTATAACACCCCGTGTTTGTGATCCCTTATAAGGATTAAAAGTGCTACCCATGTTAACAAAAGCTCTTCCTTTTCATGGTTCAAGTGAGGACAAAGAATTATGAAGTTAAACGTGCTAGGGAGGGAGTAATACCAGGATGGGTGACCTCCTGGGAAGTCCCCGGGTTGGCATGGGATGGCGCTTCTAAGGTCTCATGCCTTACATATCTTACATGGTAAAAAGTGTCATTCAAATTGAACAGTTTTCAAAAAAAAAATGAACGACATGATTGTTAGGATAATTTAATATCCGATAGTAGAGACTAATCACCTAAATCCTACACTGCAAATACAATGCCCAATTGACACTAATAAGACTTTTTATTGATCTTACTTTTTTTTCGTTCACTGTATTGGAATTGGAAATACTAAAGCCAAAAAAATAAGTATTTTTGTTATGTGTTAAAGTACGCGATTACAATTTAAAAATGAATTTAAAAGTGAGCACTTATTTTGAAATTATTGTTCCTTGTATATTTATTTTTTCAATTTGTTCGATATGTCTATAGTTGAACTTCGACCTTATGGTCATGGGTCACCTAATGGAACCTGCTTTACATGTCTTCTCTTCTATTGTCCGCTTATGAATGTACTGTGGCACTGATTCTTCATTCTTAAGGTTGTGCAGGATAATTAGTTGTTGATGGCAAGCGAAAAAGTTCTACTCGCTGATTTACCGTCAAACTCGAGGGTTCACTTCGTTTGCCTCCAGGTCATTACAAAATTCGAACCCATACATAATGTAGGGTGTGCGAGATTTCAGCGCCTTGTTCAAGGATGAAAGTGTAACATTCCCAACTTATGTCGGTAGTGCCACACACAGTGACCTTAGACTTTAATGTCCAAAGTCACCCAAGGCTTTAATCGGAACAATATTGCTTAAATAAATTAACATTAAATAATAAAAGAGTAAATAGTGGAAGACTTTTGAAACAAATACTTAACCTTTATTAAAATCTTTCATCGTAAATTGAGGAGATAAGTTTTACAACTCGAAATTACAATACAGCGGAAGACTCTTAAGATAAACCCTAACTCATGACTAACTTAACTACATCTTACATTTATTTAGGAAGATTAAATTAATACTAGACAACTCCAAAAAAAATTATCTATTACTTTAAATCACAATCTTCAACTGCAAGCCTTCGTCTTCGATTTGTTACTTCAAGGCGTTTGAGACCAACCACTGATGTGCCGTATAGGACGGATGACACCAGCCAACCATGCAAGGAAAGAGAAATGTTGGCCAGTCTAATGAAAGATTACGCAAGGGTGCAAACAAAATGGTTCTTGTAGTCGTATGGATTCACTACCCTTGTTTCTTGAATAAAACTCGGTAAACGATACATGACTACTATACTCCTACTAAAACGAAAGAAGAGAAATGCACCAAGAGAAGACTCCAAATGAATTGAGTCTTATAGGAATCAAATGAATTTGTTGGGAACATTATATTTATCACACAAAGTTTTGAAAACGCCTCATTGAATATTTGGGTCCTCGACCAACTTCACCGCATAATGCGAATCCAGATTGAAAAAGGGGACTTTCTTTAGACAAGAGACCGGGTGAGTTCCACGTTGTACTTCTCGCCCGAGGGTATATTAATTATGTGCAAAATGACACTTATCTTATTTAATTCCAAAACGCGCAATTACATTAAAGCTTTTAATCCACACTAATCTCGCAATGAGATATATATCATGGGACGAATCCCAAATTTCGGCACTAGCTAAGTGCACCACCACTTATATACGAATAAGGGTAGGCCATGACCAAAAGTATTAAGGCAATAATCCTCATAATACCAAGTTATAAAGAAATAGCTAAACCTCGCAAGATATATAGCGTTCCTACGAATACTCGTGCTAACTAGCATATAAATCCAAACCAAATGCACAACAAATCCACACCAAGGTTCATCTAGCACCCTATAATAATAATATATATAAGAGGGTCATTGCTAGCAAATTTACAACATAACAATAAGGTTCATTTATACACCAATTTAACACACAAGTTTCCAAACGAAAATTAAGAATATTTTCTCAACTTAATAGCACAATCAATTCATTGTCAATTAAGATGAATATGGAAAAAATTGCAAGAGCGAACTGCCACTTGTCTTGAATCACGAAGAACTTGAACGACGTAACGGATATAGTTGCTTTCAAAAAGCAAATTGGCTCTTTGCTTTATTTCCATTCCAGAAGCGATTCCGAGATGTACCCATATCACACAACACAAATATATTATGATTAGATAATTTATTCAATAACGACATTTGAAGGATACAAGTCTCAATTTTTAATTGAATTTATTTAACTCTAAATAAATCAATTTCAAGGCTTTTCGATAAAATGATTATTTATACGATACTAAAAATCAATTAGTCATATATTCTAAATAATCATATAAAAAATAAATAAATTACTCAATTTATTTATCATCTCAAATAACCCAACACATCACCCAATTGCAGTGTTATTCTTTAACAACTTACAATTTATAATATCATAAGATATAATTAATATAATCTTAATATTTCTAAAATTAAATTAATCCAGTATGTATCTAATAAACCCCAATTAACATGTATGATCATGATTAATTGGATCAAAAACCGAATAGAGGTACGAATTAGCCATTACCGAATTCGTTCGGTTCGTTCTTGTCGACATCCTCTCGTTGTTTGCTTCGTATCTCCCTCGTTCGAACTCCAAATGATGCGTGGTTTGCGGATCTGGAAACTAGACTTCAAGACGAAAATTTTGATACCTAACTTGTAACTAGAGGTGCTGAGTTGAGAGAAAAAACGCTTCTTCAAGTGCACAAACGTTTTGGGGACTGCTGAAAACTTAGGGCTTGAAATTGGATAAACCTACTCCATGGGTGAAGGAGTATTTAAAGGGGTTGGATAGGTCTCTCAAAACCCTACATATTGATATAATGTTTGGCCCAAATCGAGCTCAAATCGGATCTCAATTTTCCAATATACTAAAACGCGTTTTTGGTGCCCTAGTAGCCTTACCGGGTAAATTTCGAGTATTCTAGTGGATGAATCCTCCCAATTTAAGTGTCTAGATGCAAGATATTGGTTTCCTAATAATGTCCAATGATTTGTTGTACCCAATTTCGAATTTTGGTAACCAAAATCCTCCATGGAAATGGAGTTTCCATGTATAGAGGTGGGAGATTGAAGACAACCCCATTTTATGGTAATTACCATTGGCCCCCATGTTTTTGCTTAATTGGGAATTTTTGCCCAACTTTATAAAGTTATGGCAAAAATGCCCTTATTTCACTTTTCAAAAATTACAAAATTTACCCAAACTTATTTATTTTATTATTTTAAATTTACATAATTAGTTTAACCCAAATTTATGAAGGATGAAATTTTAGATTAAATTAATTCTAAGATTTAAATTACATTTTATCATATTTTAACCTTATCTTACTTGACATTTTGTTCTCCTTAATTTAATACTTTATGTTAACTTGATAATTTTATTTAAATTAATATTAACATAATTTAAATATTTCATGACTTAAAAAGGTAACCTACTTAGGTTAATTATTATTTTATCCTCTCATGGATAAACATAATAATTCTTATAACCTTTATTATATATCTAAAAATTCTCAAAACCATATTCATGGTTATACTTAATTATTTATTTCTACCATACTATTATAACCCATTTGATAATTTGTACCAAAAAATTATCACAATCGAACCTTTGAACTTAAGTTAATAAAAATTTAAATTACTCCTCTAAAAGGAATTTAATAAATTTCATAACTTTTATTATTATCAAAATAAAATATATAAAAATTACACTAATACCCTTATGATAAAATGAGGGTTATTACAGAAAGGACGAAGCTATCGATGTTACTGATTTGTGCCTTGCTACTTACAGGGTGAAAAAATCCGTCTAACTTTGTTTGGTGATTACATCCACATCTATGGGACCATCCTGCAAGAAGATGCATTTTATGACGTATCGAATATGACCATAAAGGATGACAACACTAGAAACCCTTACCTTAGGGCAAGCTCATGTATATCAATGACTCATCTTATGTAGTGGCGGCTGCGCATGGTGATCCGAATGGTGCATTTTCGCCATCGTATATTTCAATCAACAACACTTTAAGGACTGACTCTGTCGATGAGTGTTTTGGTATTATTTCTCATTCGAACACCACATTTACTCACTTTTAAGTTTGAATGCATATGGATATTTGCGAATTGATTTCATCATCTTTGCTTGTTTGTAGACTTGGTGGTTGTCCTTTTCCAGGTTGGAGTTATTGAAGGGGAAATTACTAAGATAGGACGCCCTACTGAAATGCTGAAATTCCACATCACTAATGATAGGTATTCTTCTCCACCTTTATTGTACGTAATTTCACTTTTCAAATTTCATTTGTTTCAAGGTTAGTTTATGTTTCGTTTTATTCCAATTGCAGTTGTTCAAAAGTTGTTCTAGTGGTTCTATCGGATGCCACAACTCATGAAGTTGTTAAGACTGTAAAGCTTGTAGAAGACAAGGGGGAAATGACATTAATTGGCTTTCAGGGTTTGTGATGCGACCCTGCCCTCCATGACGGCCATAGGAGAAGAGGAAGCCATGAGCCTGCGCTCCCAAGGCCCAGTGACACGATCGAGAGCCAAGGCCATCATCGCCGCCGTGCAATCACTCATCGCACGCGTCATCGCTGGCCAAGGCCAACCCGAGACAGAGCCCGCGCTCAAAGTCCTCGCCACCATCGGCATCGCAAAAGAAGGCCCATCGCTCGCGGACCATGGCGCGCCCACTGACGAGCCCAGTCAAGCTTAGACGTGGCCGCTGCTCCTTGTGTCCGTGTCCCATGCCTCACCGCTACAACTGCGCCTATCTTTAGCATTTAGAGGTTTATTTGCTAAGTTTTAGACATTGCTATTTTGAGACATTTCTATTTTTGGTACTTTCTCGTTTTAGTTGTTTCCATTTATAGTTATTTCAATTTTTGGGTATGTGTTCCATGTATGTCGCATGGGCTAGCCCGTTAGGCAAGACTCGGCCCATCCGAGTCTCGCGTCTACTATTTAAGGCCACCTAGGTCTATTGTTATTGTTGATGTCTAAATTAATCAAAGCTTATGTTTGAGTGCCAATTGTCTCCTTCCTTTGATTGGACGTCAACCCTATCTCTGTCTTCGCATCTCCTTCACTCCGCCGCCGACGCTACGACAACGCTTGATCCCTCGAGCAATCTATCTTCGCATCCCCTTCACTCCGCCATCGACGCTACAACAACGCTTGACCCATCAAGCAACCTATCCAAACCCTCATGCCTAGTCCTGAGGCCACGAACCACCAATCGCTTTCCATCGCAGTCGTGATCGCACCCGCTATCGCACCCAGTTCACAGTCGCCGCCGATTGCTCCATCACTCACGTCATCGGCTTTGCCATCGCTATCGAACCCACCATCGCACCCACTCCATCGCTCGTGTCATCACGAGTGCCATCATCATCGTCCTCGCCTTCGCTCTCGCCACCGTCACCGCTATCGCTGTCGTAACACCCACTCCATCTTCACCGGGTTCGCATCCACCGTGTCAGTAAACCTCTAAAGTTATTGTTCACGTACGCGCATCCCATTGTCAACCTTTCGTGCAATTCAACAAGGGTTTCACCCAAGGCTTCCACGACAATCTTGACAACGAGACACGTGACTTCCCAACCAAGACTAGATCCAACGCCGCCTTTGACATTTGACCATCATTCGGAGGCAAGAACACATCTACTGGCATCAGAGCCCAACGGTCTTGTAAGTCACTATCTCAAGTCTTCACTTTGTTCACAATTTTTTTTCTTGCCCATCATCCTTACTTCCGCATAATCAAAAAAAATATCTAAATTTTCCTTGTCCTCTTCGGTTTCGCAAGGCAAGCCATTGCACGAACCCCGCGTTACGGCTCCGATGGCTACGGTTCCACGACGCTTACAATCCATGATGATCTCAACACCTTGACACACACGGTGATGCAGCTCCACAACCAGCTCAACCGCCGCAAGCAATACTCTTGGCAATCTGGCCAATGCAGGTATGACTCGACCCCTAGTCAATCTGTTTCTACTAATGTGCGTGCCCATGCCTCAGGTTCTGCAACGTCTAGCCAAGGCCGCCAGCCGAAGCCCGCGACGCAACCCATAGCCAGCCACGCGCCCGCGCCTAGGACCTCCTCGACGAGCACTGAGCGAGCGCGTGATCTTGAGTGTTACAAATGTGGAGGCAGGGGCCATTACAAGAAGGATTGCCCTAATTCGAAGAAGGTGCTCTTCTCCTCCACTGCCGCCGGCTATGAGTCCTACGAGGAGGAAGAGGCCCCGCTTGAGGCCATAGAGGAAGGAATCGAGGACGGCTACGAGTGTGAGCATGCTGCCCTCCATGCGGGCACACCTCTGAGCTTAGTGATAAGGCGCCTCCTCACCGTCAAGGAAGCGAGCCTAGTGGACCAACGCGAGAACTTGTTTCACACAATATGTCTTGTCAAAACGGCTTCCTTGAGTGTCATCATCGACGGAGGTAGTTGCTGCAACATAGTGAATGATAAGGTGGTGAAGCACTTCGACTTGCCCACCACACCACACCCGCAACCATACGCCCTCCAGTGGATCTCCTCGAGCCCTGGTAACACAGTATCTCGCCAATGCTTACTTTCCTTTTCTATTGGTCAATATTGTGATTCCATTCTTTGTGATGTCATTACAATGGACACCACACATCTCTTGCTTGGACGCCCATGGCAATTCGACAGGCGCGTGCTCCATGATGGTTATTTAAACACATATGTGTTTACTTACCACGGGAAATGCATCACATTGTTACCAATGTCTCCCCATGAGATCTTGTAGGACCATGTTGAGAGAGATCGCCAGAAGGCCATCGAGGCCGCCGCTACAAGGCCCGAAGAGACGCCAGCGGCACCGCCAAAGCAAAACTCTACCAATTCTGGCAATTTTTTGTCTCCCCCAGGCTCTGCATCCAAGAAATCTAACGCTTCAGGTAGGCCATCCAGTGCCTCCCTGAATCATGATAGCGCCTCCAGCACTGCCGCTAGGAAGGCGAAACAGAGGCCCACTGAGACCTGGCCAGACACTTCATATTCTAGCTCGAGCACTGGTGTTCACACACCCAGTGCCTCACAAAAATCGCCTAGTGCTTCGCTTCCTTCGCAGTTGGCCGATCGATCGCCGTAAACGCTTCCGTTGCAAGGCCGTTGTGAGCACATGTTGCTTCTTGCGCGGCCCAATGACCTCACTGCCCCCTTGAGCGGTAAGGCGCCTTGTTTTCTGTTGGTGCCCACTCCATGCATCCCTGAGCTAGACACCCGTTGCCGAGCCATTGCCGCCAGCCGTCGCCGCTTTGCTCGTCGACTTCGCCGATGTGTTTCCAGATGAGCTTCCACAGGGCCTCCCTCCCTTGCGAGGCATTGAGCACCAAATCGACTTGGTGCCTGGTGCCTCCCCGCCCAACCGTGCCGTCTACCGTGTCGGCCCTGAAGAGACCAAGGAGTTGCAGCGCCAGGTGCAAGAGCTCTTGAATCGTGGCTACGTGAGGGAATCCCTAAGCCCTTGCGCTGTCCCTGTGATCCTTGTGCCCAAGAAGGATGGAACATGGTGCATGTGTGTCGACTGCCATGCCATCAATCAAATCACCGTGAAGTACATGCACCCAATACCGCGCCTAGACGACATGCTTGATGAACTCCACGGCGCGACTCTCTTCTCCAAGATTGACTTGAAGAGCGGCTATCACCAGATTCGTATGAAGGAAGGTGATGAGTGGAAGACCGCCTTCAAGACGAAGTATGGGCTCTATGAGTGGCTCGTCATGCCTTTTGGGCTCACCAATGCCCCCAGCACCTTCATGAGATTGATAAACCACGTCTTGAGAGCATTTTTGGAAACGTTTGTTGTCATTTATTTTGATGACATTCTTGCTTATTTACGTAGCCTTATATAGCACGTCGAGCACCTTAGGCTTGTGTTAGAGTGCTTGAGACGTGAGAGCTTGTATGCCAACCTTGGCAAGTGTCGCTTTTGCTCGGACACTACTAATTTCCTAGGCTACGTGGTGTCCAAGGAAGGCCTGCGTGTGGATGAAGATAAGGTCAAGGCCATTATGGAGTGGCCAACACCGACGAAACCGACCATGGTACACAGCTTCCTTGGCCTAACAAGTTTTTATAGGCGCTTTGTGCGAGATTTCAGCTCCATCGCCGCGCCGCTGCACAAGTTAACCAAGAAGGGAGCCACGGTGACTTGGCTTGAGGCCCATGAGAAGGCCTTCACGACATTGAAGGCAGCCTTGTGCCATGTTCCTCTTCTCCAGCTCCCTGACTTTGCCAAGCACTTTGAGGTGGAGTGCGACGCATCCGACGTCGGCATTGGAGGCGTCTTGCACCAAGAGAGGCGGCCCATAGCCTTTTTCAGTGAGAAGCTCACAGGGGCCACCTTGAATTACCCCACCTATGACAAGGAGCTATATGCACTCGTTCGTGTGCTCAAGACGTGGCAATACTACCTTTGGCCACGAGCGTTTGTTATTCACAATGACCACGCCGCGCTCAGCTACTTGAAGAGTCAGGCCCACCTCAACCGAAGGCATGCTCGTTGGGTGGAGTTCCTTGAGACGTTTCCCTACGTCGTGGTCCACAAGAAGGGACAAGAGAATGTGGTTGTCGACGCCCTTTCTCGCAGGTACGTTCTCTTGACTCGTGTTCAAACTAAGGTTCTTGGCTTTGCTTTGATTAAGGAATTATATGTGCTTGATCCATTCTTTCGACCTATATTTGAGCAATGCCTTAAGGACCGTGAGTTTGACACATTCTTTCTCTATGAGGGTTACTTGTACAAAGCAGGCCGCCTATGCATCCTTAGATCATCCATTAGGCACTTGCTTATCCAAGAAGCCCACGATGGCCGTGGCCACTTTGGAGTTGCCAAAACCCTAGCCATGCTTAGGGAACGCTTCTTTTGGCCCGGTATGACCCACCAGGTGACCCGCTACTATAGGAGTGATGTGATTTGCCAGCGAGCCAAAGCCAAATCTAGTCCACACGGCCTCTACACTCCACTACCCATTCCTGCCGGCCCTTGGGAAGACCTTTCCATGGATTTCATTACGGGTTTGCTCCTCTCGCGTCGAGGTAAGGACTCTATCTTTGTGATTATGGATAGGTTTTCTAAGATGGCCCATTTTGTAGCTTGCAAGACAACCCATAGTGCTAGTGAGATAGCCGATTTATTCTTTGAGCACGTGGTGCGTCTTCATGGAGTCCCTCGTACTATTGTGAGTGATAAGGATTCTAAGTTTGTTGGCCATTTTTGGAGAACTCTTTGGGGCAAGCTAGGTACAAAACTCTTATTCTCCACTAGCTACCATCCCCAAACCGATGGCCAAACCGAGGTGACTAATCGAACCCTAGGAGCCCTCCTTCGCACCATGCTCAAGGCCAACCCTAGGCGTTGGGAGGACTTACTATCTATTGTCGAGTTTTCTTATAACAGGTACATGCACTCGGCAACCAAGCTCACCCCCTTTGAGATTGTCTACGGAAGGAACCCATTGACGCCGCTAGACATGCTGCCGCGCCCATTACAGGACCCATAGCACATCACCGTGGCCAACCGCGCCGACCAAGTCCAAGAGCTACACCGGAGGACGCACGTGCAGCTGGAGCGTTGAGCTTTGCAGTACGCCTCGCAGCACAACCATGGCCGCCGCCGCATCGTGTTTGCACCCGGAGACCTCGTCTGGGTGCACTTGCGAAAGGAAAGATTCCCTCACGGAGCAAGCACAAGTTAGCCCATCACGGAGATGGCCCATTCCGTGTGATCAAGGCCATTGGAGATAATGCATACCAACTTGAGCTTCCTGCAGACTATGGAGTCCATGCGACCTTCAACGTCGCCGACTTGATGCCCTATGTAGAGCCCGAGTTTGATGATGGTGAAGCGGGGACGCTTCATAGCCAAGTGGGGGAGGGTGATGCGACCCTGCCCTCCATGACGGCTACAGAAGAAGAGGAAGCCATGAGCCTGTGCTCCCAAGGCCCAGTGACACGATCGAGAGCCAAGGCCATCGCCGCCGCCGTGCAATCACTCATCACACACGTCATCGTTGGCCAAGGCACACCCGAGACAGAGCACGCGCTCAAAGTCCTCACCACTATCGGTATCGCAGAAGAAGACCCATTGCTCGCGGAACATGGCACGCCCACTGACGAGCCCAGGCAAGCTTAGACGTGGCCGCTGCTCCTTGTGTCCGCGTCCCATGCCTCGCCGCTACAACGACGCCTATCTTTAGCATTTAGAGGTTTATTTGCTAAGTATTAGACATTGCTATTTTGAGACATTTCTATTTTTGGTACTTTCTCGTTTTACTTGTTTCCATTTATAGTTATTTCTATTTTTGGGTGTGTGTTCCATGTATGTCGCATGGGCTAGCCCGTTAGGCAAGACTCGGCCCATCCGAGTCTCGTGTCTACTATTTAAGGCCACCTAGGTCTATTGTTATTATTCACGTCTAAATTAATCAAAGCTTAAGTTTGAGTGCCAATTGCCTCCTTCTTTTGATCGGACGTCAACCCTATCTCTGTCTTCGCATCTCCTTCACTCCGCCGCCGACGCTACGGCAACGCTCGATCCCTCGAGCAATCTATCTTCGCATCCCCTTCACTCCGCCGCTGACGCTACAACAATGCTTAACCCATCAAGCAACCTATCCAAACCCTCGTGCCTAGTCCTGAGGCCACCAACCACCAATCACTTTCCATCGTAGTCGTGATCGCACCCGCTATCGCACCCAGTCCACAGTCGTCGCTGCTTACTCCATCGCTCGCGTCATCGGCTTTGCCATCTCTATCGAACCCACCATCGCACCCACTCCATCGCGAGTGCCATCGTCATCGCCCACGCCATCGCTCTCGCCACCACCATCGCTGTCGTAACATCCACTCCATCGCCACCGGGTTCGCATCCACCGTGTCAGTAAGCCTCTAAAGTTACTGTTCACGTATGCGCATCCCATTGTCAACCTTTCGTGCAATTCAACAAGGGTTTCACCCAAGGCTTCCACATCAGGCTTGACAACAAGACACATGACTTCCCAACCAAGACTAGATCCAACGCCGCCTTCAACATTTGACCATCATTCGGAGGCAAGAACGCATCAGTTTGGGAAATAATTTTTATCGCGGTGCCAATAAACAGAACCTTATTCATTGAAGCCTGCACCGACCTTTGGTTGTTTGATTTCTTAACGACATTTATATTCATTTTTATACTTGTAGAGACATACTCTTTCTCTGGTCACTTTGAGTGTCGCATTTCCTTGTTCCCTGAGACCCCCCGTACTCAAAGCCTTAAAAAATGGTACGCCATTTTCCCAACATTGTTATGCTTCTTACGTGGACAAGACAACTATTTTAGTCACTATCATTGTATGTGTTTGTTCGCTTTTAGGTTGGATATGGACATTGATGTCGTCGTGTCGAGACAGAGTGCACTTCTTGAGTAGATCCAAACTAGAACCCATGTCAACAGTAAAACAGTTGTTGAGTCGCTTTCTATCAAGGTTTTTACTATGCAATAAGCTGCACATTCCTTTTGTGATAACTATCCATATTACGTCTATTTGAATATTCTTGTAAGTTTCTGATGATTTTATATTTATTTGCATTCATATACTGTGGTTGTAAGTAGGGGTGAGCAAAAAAATCCGATCCGGTCGCTCCGATCCGATAATCCGCCAACCCGAATCCGAAAAATCCGTATCCTAAAAAATCCGTTTAATTTTTATCCGTATCCGATGCGATCCGGGTCATTTTTCCGGATATCCAGACCAGATACGGATATCTAACCAGATATCCGCGATCCAGAAATATTACGTATAATAAATATATTTTTGAAAATTAGAATGATACATATAAGTGTTTTATTACCTAATATTTTGAATTGAACAAATGCAAATCAGTGATAACATTATTTAGTTTTAGCCATAGAAAACAATTAACACCAATTTCAGGCAAGGCCCAACCCAAGCCCAATTATACTTACACTACAGCCCATATACCAATTATACACAACTTACATGAAACCTAATCTCCTCACTTTTCCTCCGCCGCTTTCTTCATCTCCTTCATCTATCTTTCTCTTCCTCGCTCGAGTCTTCTCACTCACCTCAGAGAAATATCTCCGCAGCTTACCAGGAAACCTCGCTCGGGTCTTTCTTTTCCTCGCTCGAGTCTTCCTCATTGGAGTCTTCCTCGCTCGAGTTTGTCTCCTTCACTCGCCGACTTCAGAAGCACAAACCTCGTCTCCGACTTCCCAACAAATGCCTGGTTTTTTATGACTTTTAACTATATATGCTAACCTTAAACAGGGAAATCTGAGGCACATGTAAATCATCTAATGCATCCAGACTTGTGGGGGATAGGGCTAGCATTACTGTTGTCTTCCTCAAAGTCTCAAACAACTTAGTTCTGGTTTGCTTCTGGTAACTGGTGGTAAGCTTTCATTTTCTTCTCATGATTGTAACAAATCCAAGATTGTCAGTTCAACTCCTTTCCCTCGTTGATTCATGATTGTATGATTTTTGTGCTAACAAATACAGAAGCTGGTTTTTATTTTTGTGCAAATAATTTTGATTTCAATTTGTGTATGTTGATTAGGATCTTAAGAGGAAAACAACAAATCCAGAATCTTCTTGTTCCTCCTTGAGCCACCTTTCACTAAACCCAAATCATGGTAAGTTCTATTAACATCATTTCTTATTTTCTTTGTTTGTCTTACTGTTTTTGTGCAATTTAAAACCTGTTTACTCTTGAAGATTAGTGTAATGACTTTATATAAACGTAGTTAATTTGATGATGGAGCTAGAATATAATTCTGTTTTTGTGCAATTTTTATTGGATCCTCCCTATAATGATGAAGCTAATATGTGTAATCACATGATCATATTAAATCATCCTCAACAAGTATGCCATCTCATGACTCTAGTGATCCCGAAATGCAAGATGATGTGTTGATTATTGAGGATAAACAATCTGCACAAGGAAAGCCTCCAAGAGGACCAAGACACCCTACTTCTTCCTCTTCAACTGATCCTCTTGCTTGTACATCGGGTAAGAGAAAGAAATATTCTCTAAATTGGGCTCATTTTGATGAAATTCCTGGTACTATCTTTGCTAAGTGCAAATATTGTGATGCTCGGATTGGCTGTGTGGCAAATAATGGAACTAATCCTTTAAAGAATCACACTTTGAGATGCAAAAAGTATCATGCAAATATGGATAAGAAACAAAAATTGATGGATATTGAAACAAAAACTGTTATTGGTCCTAATGGTGTAGTTGAAACTATTTCTATACCATGCTCTTGGAGGTTCGATCAAGAAGCTTGTAGAAGAGCTATTGCTAGAATGATTATTGTGGATGAACTCCCATTTGCTATTGTTGAACGTGAGGGGTTTAGATACTTTTGTAAGTGTTTGAATCCTGAATTTGTTGTTCCTTCTAGATGTATTGTTGCTAGAGATTGCTATAAACTGTATTATGAGGATAGGAAACAACTTAAGGATTGTTTTCAAAGGATGTCTTGTCGAATCAGTCTTACTACAGATGCATGGACTTCTAGTCAAAACTTAAGCTACATGTGTCTCACTGCTCATTTTATTGATGATGATTGGGTTTTGCACAAAAGGATTATAAACTTTTGTCCTCTTATTGGCCATTCTGGGCAATTGATTGGTAGATCTGTTGAGAATTGTTTGACTGATTGGGGTATAGAAAACATAATGACTGTAACAGTTGACAATGCAAGTTCTAATGATTTAGCAATTGAGCATTTAAGAAGGAGATTCAACCATAGGGAATCTAGTATTCTAGAAGGAAGGTTTCTGCATATGAGATGTCATTGTCATATTCTAAATCTTGTTGTGAAAGATGGATTAAAGGATATTGATTCTTCTGTTTTGAAAGTTCGTGGTCTTGTAAGGTAGGTGAGGTCTTCTCCTGGACGAATGGTCAAATTTAAGAGGTGTGTAGAAGAGGATAAATTGGAAGGTAAGAGTCTTCTTAGTTTGGATGTTGAAACAAGATGGAATTCAACATATTTGATGCTTCGTTCTGCTTTAAAGTTTAAGAAAGCATTCTCTAACTTGATAATTAAAGATTCTTCTTGTGCTAAGGAGAACAAGAAACTTGGTCTTCCTGATGAAGAGGATTGGAGGAAAGTGAATAGCATTTTGCCAATTTTGAAGGTTTTTTATGATGCTACTTTGTTATTATCTGGTTGTCGTTATGTCACTAGCAATTTGGTTGCTGAAGATGTGTTTGGAGTTGGTAGGATGATCAATAATTACTGCATGAGTGAGCAAGGAGAGCATGCAGCAATGGCTTTGAAAATGAAGGCAAAGTATGAGAAGTATTCGGGTAATGTTCTGAACATCAATCTCTTTATGTTTATTGCAGTCTTTCTTGACACAAGGCGTAAGTTGCAATATGTTAATTTTCTTGTCCGGAAGTTGTTTGTTGATTCTAAGGCAAAGATCCTCACTCTTCATGTCAAAGATCTTATTGAAGAGTTATTTGGGATATATACTTCTTCTATGCCTCAAATGAATAAAGTTTCAGAATGCTCTACTCCTAGATCCTCATCTAGTAGCTTAAATGAATGTGATCAAGTAGGAGGGGACCGAGGGGTTATAGATTTTGCTACATTGTTGAGTTCAGAGTATCAAATGGAGTTGGGTTCTGATTTTATGGAGAATAAATCTGAGCTGGATAAGTACATGGAGGATGCTTGTGAAACTGTTGTTCCTAATTTCAGAATTTTACAATGGTGGAAAGACATTCAAAAAAGATATCCAATTATGTCTAAGATGGCTCGAGATATCTTAGCAATTCCGGTTTCCACGGTTGCTTCTGAATCTGCTTTTAGTACCGGAGGGCGAGTTTTAGATTCATTATGTACTTCTTTATCTCCAAACATGGTGAAATCTCTTATTTGTACACAAGATTGGAAGCGCACCTCTAACACTCCTATTTTTGTTGAGGAAACCTTGCTTGGAATGCAACAAATCGAAGAAGGTTATTTGTCTATATTCATCTTCAATTCAGTCTACTTTTACTTTATATGATTCATTGTTTAAAGTTACTTATATCTTGTTATTCTATTTTGAATGAAATTTATTAGGATTGAAGGAAATGTATTTGGAACATCCAAACCATGTAATTGATGAAGTGATCAACCAACCTTGAGCATTCACAAAGGTTACTTATATCTTATTATTCTGTTATTCTGTTTTGAATGAAGTTTAAAGTTACTAATTTCATTATTTGAATCTGTTTTGCAGCAGCCAGCAGCTAGTCATCTTCATCTATGGAGTTTCTTTTTTACACCAGTTGGTTATTTGTTTTTGTTTTGTTTTTGCAGCTTTCAAAGGTTATATGTATGTGTTTTGGCAGCAACTAGACTAGTTATTCTGTTTTGGCAGCAACTTAAGATTTGTAATATGAAGTGGATTAAACAGGTATTGTGTATTATGAATGATGTTGAATTAGTTGTTTTAGAAGTGGATTGAACAGGTATTTGGTTTAATTTCAGTCACAGGATCACAATTAAATGGTTAATTAATCTGGAATTGTACAATTCGGATATTTTGGATATCCGGTATAATAATCTGATCTGATCCGAAATAGCCGGATATCCGGCTTGTGACGAGTCGGATACGGATCGTTGTTTCACTAAAAAAAACAAACCGGATATCCGGTATAACGGATCGGATCAGATCGATCCGAATGCTCACCCCTAGTTGTAAGACAAATGAGATCGATGTTGGTGGGTTTGTTAATGTTTATGCATCTATAGAGGATTTTGAGGAAACGTATATTAGAACCGCTCTGGGTTGCAAGCACTGCGTCATGGGTTGTGAAGTTGCATTTGGTGATAAATACGTTTGCGTTTCATGCAAGAGAACAATAAAGGGGGTGCCTTCTGTCTGTGTTGCCAAGTGTGTGTCACTATATTTATTCTTGTAGCGTCGCTTTCCTTTTTTTGGACCATTTGTTTATTATAAAGATTTTTTAATGCAAGTTATACTTTGACTTCACGACGCGCGATGATACTGGTTCCATGTCATTGTGTGCCCAAACCCGTACTGTTGAGTTTATCCTTAACGTTGCCCATGCATTTTACAAAAAGACACTTGATGTTTTCTTCTCATGTACACTTAGATATATTCGTTTTCTCTGTAAACTAAATATAGCGTACTAACATAATTTATGTTTAATTAATTTCGACTCTTGTATATTATGCAGGAGCGTGCTACCTTTGTCCTTGGTATGAAGGAAACATTACGCGAGAAAACATTTCTGTTAGTTGTTACATTTGTTGCATCGTTGTTGCTCAATCATGGACTTGTGAAGTAGACACTTAAGTACGTCGACCTGGAGTAGCTGATTTTTGCACATGGAAGAACGTTTATGCTATACTAACAGTTTACAAGCGAGCTCTTGCCTTTTTTTGGTAAACTACACTAGGAAAGTACGCAAGCACAACTGCGATATTGTTAGCTTGTTTTTGGTGTGGAGAACAATCGCTATGTGTGTTAAATGTTGATGAATAGTGGATGGACATGGACCGCTTTAAATGGCCATGTGTTCACCCTTTTTTTGTATGCTCTCTTCCATGTACAACAACATATAAGTGCATGGACTTAATGCTGTAATATGTTTTTTTTTGCACAATACGTACTTATGTCTCTATTGAAGTTCATACTTTTGTTGCTTAAGTGAATGAAATCGTTGTGTTTTGAGTATAGTTTCTATGTTGTCCTGCTTCTTTTATATGATTACAAATGTGCACTATCTTGGTTGGATTATGATTCATCATTGTCTTGTTTCAATAATGTTTTTTTAGCCTTTTTATTAGTGACATGGCTGAACGTCCAAACCATGCATTCGGGTTGTGATATCGTAGAAAGTTCCAAGAGGAAACGGTCACAGTGTGATGGCCAAAAGAAAAGAATTTTTAGGGCTATAGGTCGGAAGTATGTTGGCACATAAACAAACAAGCTTCCCTCATCAAGTGTTTGCTCTTTCTGTTGTGCACTTAAAATCGGGTTTGAGTGCCCAACAATGTGCTGCTACAATGGTCAGGTGATCTTGGCTCCAACATTTATTTTTGATGTGCTCACCGATCTCTACACTCGGAGCGATAAGTACGATACTAATTTTAGACAGTAGTCGCGTATGTACAATAATTATTTTGCCTTCAGTTCTTTAGGTGGTAACATTCGTTCCTTTACGAAGTCTGGAATACATACCTTTATATTACAGGGTCATATTTATCATTTCTTGCCAAATCTTCTGCCACAACATAATGACCAAAATTTCTGCAAATGTACTTTTATGATGGTGCTTTAGAGCTCTATGCTCGATTGAAGTGTCTCTCAGATTTTGCAGACTTGCGTCTAGAAGTGATACAACTTATAAGGTTTGTTACAGAACAAAATCCGTATGCTCGGTTTTTCCGTTCACTCAAAGATGTTGGTGTAACAACTGGTTTCAGGATAATTTTTTTTTAAATCTCATCCTTGATTAGACTGTATTCAGTGCTCCAACATCGGATGAAGTCGTTGCTATTTTTGTAGAAGACTCATCTTCCAATGCCATTCACAGTCCTGATGTTGTAGTCTATGATCACGGCGACCGCCAACATAGGGTCATGCATTTCTATGGTTGTTATGATCTTTTGCAATATCCACTTCTTTTTTGTCGCAGTGAATCCGGGTGGCATAAAGGGTTGCCCCGTATGGGGAAAGGTGATCATCGTTTCTATGATGGCACCCCCTTTCCTATTTCAACCTGTTCAGTCCAAGACACTGCAAAATTGATTGCTCGCGAGGCCGCACGTATCCATTCGTAGTATTTCAATCTCATTGTTCTTTCGTTGTGGTACATACCATGTGTACTTATGTTTCTCAAATATTTGATTGTTCTTCCATTGAAAAATAGCGGCAATAAAAAAATATTGTAAAGACGGTAAGGAAGTGTCATGCAGAGAATACTATTCATTTTGTTTCCAGGTACGTTCGTCTCGCTTGGTCGTCAACATTGTTGATATATATGTCAAGAATGAAACACACGTCTTGATTTTCTTCGTAACAACCAGAAACTTCTTCGTAGCGAATTGTATCAAGGTATTGTGGACAGTGTTAATGACGGTGTCAGAAGGATTTCCTCTATCGGACGACGACTAATTTTGCCTGCTTTATTTATTGGAGGCCCTAGGGATTTGATGTAATTTTCCAGATTTGTAATCCTTTATAAGGATTAGAGTGTTACCCATGTCAACAAGAACTCTTCCTTTTCAGCGTTCAAGTAAGGACAAATAACTTGAAGTTAAGTGTGTTAGGGCGAAAGTAGTACCAGGATGGGTGACCTCCTAGGAAGTTCCCGGGTTGGCATGGGATAGCGCTTCTAAGGCCTTGGGCCTTACAAATGGTATGAGAGCCGACTCTGGGTTACGAGTGGACTTGGCCTGGATGGCGGTCACTCGACCCGGAAGGTGGTCTTTGGGCTTGACGAGGTCGTCAAGGGTTTAAGTGGGGGTGATTGTAATACCCCGGATTTGTAATCCTTTACAAGGATTAAAGTGCTACCCATGTCAACAAGAGCTCTTCATTTTCAGGGTTCAAGTGAGGACAAAATACTCTGAAGTTAAGCGTGCTAGGGTCGGAGTAGTACTAGGATGGGTGACCTCTTGGGAAGTTTCTGGGTTGCCATGAGATAACACTTCTATGGCCTCGGGCCTTACATATGAAGCGGCGATATCTAAATGTTATGGCACTTGTTCAACGGTTTGGCAAACCATATCTCTTTATAACGATGATGTGCAACCCACATTGGCCACAAATTACAGAGTTGCTTGAACCCAAAGAAAGTCACCATGATCGTCCTAATATTGTTACTCACATTTTTCGATCGAAGTTGACTACTCTTAAAAACGAAATTTCAAAGAAGCACATTTCCAGTGTTGTTGCAGCAAGGGTCGATGTCGTTGAATTTAAAAAACGTGGATTACCCCATGCCCATTTGCTTGTCATTTTGGAATTTGGTAATAAGATACTAAATCCATATTTGTACGACCAATATGTAAGCACTGAACTTCCTCCACAAGAAGACTTGCACTTGCGAGCACTTGTAATAAAGCACATGATGCATGGTCCATGCGACTCTCTTAATCCCAATTGTCCATGCATGAAAATGAAAAATTGTCGTGCGAAGTGTCGATTCAATTATCCAAGGAATTACGCTAATAGCACAACATGTTCTAATAATTGTTATCTTGTTTACAGAAGGAGAAATAACGGTGATTTTACAATGGTTAAAGGAAAAATCTGGATAAAAAATGGGTCATTCCTTACAACCCATATTTACTTGCTACATTTGATTGCCACCTACACGTTGAGATATGTTCAACTGTCAAAGCAGTGAAATATGTCTACAATTATATGTACAAAGGTCATGATCGTGTGTCCTTCAACATTGAACAAAAGCACACGCAAATCGAGGATGACCTAAGCGCCTTTTAATCTGCTCGTTGGGTCTCTCCTCTTGAGGCTGCATGGAGAATTTTCGGTTTTGATCTATATGATATGTTTCCAGTTGTTATTCCTCTACATGTTCATATTCTCGGTATGTAGTCCACAACATTTGGAGAATATGCAAACATATGATCCATTGTGCATGAGGATGCTCATAAGTTAACGATGCTTACATGATATTTAAAGCAAATGAAACATTGGAATCCGCTCCCCGCTATTTGTACTATGAGTTTCCTGAATGGTTTGTGTGGGATAACAATTCCAAAGTGTGGTCGAAACAAAAACAAAGAAGTTGTATCGGTAGAATGCCATATGCAAATCCGTTAGAGGGCGAGAGATACTACCCGAGATTGCTTTTATGTAACATATGTGGTGCAACTTCATTTGACTATCTGATGCCAATCAATGGTTGCAAATATGCAACATTCAAGGAGGCTTGTGAGCAGCATGGATTTATTGAGCATGACTACTACGCTGATGCCTACATGGAAGAGGCAGTGCGAGTGCAAATGCCACGTGTCCTAAGAAGACTATTTGCAACTTTTTTAATTTTTTTAGACGAAGTTAATCCTCGAACCATTTGGTCCAAATTTATCCGTCCTTGAGTGAAGATTTTGCATACGCCTATCCAAACGAGGAGTACAAAATTACATATTTGACTTATTGTGATATTGACAAATGCTTGGAATCTATGGGTAAAAAAAAAGTGCTTATGATACCACTGCCATATAATTGTACCACGTCCAATTTTAAAGTGACGAGAGATACAAGTGATGATGCTAACGCACCTAATCCTACAAAATACACACTCATTGCAGATAGTCTTAATAATGACCAGGTTTGCGTATATGATTGCATCATGGATGCCGTAGTGAACAATAAAAGGGGTGCCTTTTTCATTGATGGTCCAGGGGGTACGGGTAAGACGTTTTTGTACTGTTCCCTTTATGCCAAGGTTAGGTCTCTCGACATGATTGTTTTACCCACTGCAACCTCCGGCATTGTTGCTTATAACATTCCAACTGGAAGAACTACACATTCACGTTTCAAGATCCTTATGGACACTGAGGGCTCGTTAACATGCAACGTGTCAAAATAGAGTAGTTTGGCATCACTAATACGAGAAACAACACTGTTTATTTGGGATGAGGCTTTGATGGCTAAAAAAGAGGACATTGAGGCGCTTGACATGCTCTTGCAAGATTTGTGCAATATAAAAGATGTTTTCAGAGGTAAAAATGTCATATTCGGCAGAGATTTCAGACGTATTAGCTTCTACTTCCCCATAGACCAGAAAGTGAGGCAGTTAAAGCTAGCTTGGTGAACTCATATCTTTGGAGAAAACTGCGCAAGTTTACGTTAACTAAGAATATTCGCGCTAAACACGACCCCGACTTTGCAAATTTTCTACTTCAATTGGAGAATGGATGCTATCAAAATGAAGGTACGTCTGTAGTACGATTGCCAAGTGAGATTGTTCAATGTCATACTTTAGATGACAATAATACTGAACATTTAATAGACACAATATTTCCCAAAATGAAAAGCCGTTCATTTGCTTCACAAATTTTCAGTGAAAGGGCTATATTAACTCCCACAAATGAAGGCATTGATTCTATCAACCGCACAAGTGATTAATAGGTTTGAAGGTGCACTGATAACATATATAGGTATTGATACTCTGATTGATGATAACTGTCATGTGTACCTCTGAGTTTCTCAATACCTTGTGTCCTCCCAGCATGAGTCCGTACAAGTTAGTGTTGAAGAAAAAATGTCCCATTATTCTTCTACATAATATGGATCTAGATAACGGGCTATGTAACGGAACTCGCTTAATATGCAAAGAATTTCATCAGAATATAATAGTTTGTGGGATAACAAGCAGTTATTATAAAGGAGAACATGTCTTTCTCCCCCATATAACTCTTAAGCCTACTTTCAGTGCTACATATCCTTTCCAATTTCAAAGAAAACAATTTCCAATTAAATTGTGTTTTGCCATGACTATCAATAAATCTCAAGGACAAACCTTGCAACACGTCTGTGTCTATCTGCAACAACCATGTTTTTCACATGGTCAATTGTATGTCTCTTTCTCACATGCACACAAGAGGGAGGATCTTAAAGTATTTATTGTCGAGCTCCTGCATATCATCTGATTATACAATACAATCTGTAACAAACATCGTTTCGTTTGATATTCTATATAGGGCATATATTATATAGCCAAGTATATTTTAGGTGAGCGTGCAACTTATTTCGCCTTTCTTTGGTTATGTCTTCCTTTTGATGTATGTATACATGTTCTTGTTGCTTATAACTATGAGAATAACAATTAAGTGGGCAAAAACGCAACTTTGGAAGATCATGGTCCACTTTCAATTGGTTTATGGAGGTTTGGTTCCACGCTCGCCCAAATATCTACTTTTTGTCTCCAGATGTATGTAGATATACTCCCTCTGATTTATTAATAATTCACATCTTAATTTTGTATTTGCTCTAATTTATGTTACATTTAAGATAGTTTTTTATGTCTTCTACTTACTACCCCATTTTTCAATGTCCAAATAGTGGTGTGCTTCTGGTTCCAATAACAAAAACCATTTCCCAAGATAAAATCATCCATCGAATTAGATTACTATACATGAAATCCTAATAATATCAAAAAATGAAGTATATAATACCGAAGTGGATGTCTTTTTATTTGGTTTAATACCACAAGAGGTAGTCGTTTCTCTCTTAAATTATCATGTGTAAATCTAAGATTCAAAAGAGGTGAAAATCTTGCAACTAATGTTTTATGCTTTATCTCCACTTCTTTTTTACATTGATAAATCTAGCTCCATAGAACAGAAACAAGGAGAACACATGATTAATGACCATATAAATAAAAAAAAATGCAAAGAAAAAGTTGATTTTTTAAACTTGCATATCAACCCTGCATCTATCAATTAGTGACTCTGCCCCAAAGAGTTAGTATGATTGCTGATGTACCAACTTTTACAAATCCAATTTCTATCTAGCCCACCTAACTGAACTCCAATTTAATTTGGGCTCGTTTGGGCCCACTTAGCAACCCATATTTGGCAGGTTTTTACTTCATCCGTTTTGTGTGTGTAGTGTTTCTTACTTATGAGGGCACATATGATGAGATGGGTTCAGGTAAAACGGATTTTGTGGTAAAACAGAAGTACTAATAAGGAGCGTAGGATGAAAAGAAATAAATGGCTAGATTTTGAGGTTCTATTGAGGGTGTATGAGTGTGATTACATGTTACAATAATTGATAATAAATAATGTCCTAAAATTAAGGAGGTGGTTGCCAAAATTAAAAAAAATATTGGGAGAGAGAAATGTGATCTTCCATAACAATTTAAATTAAAAATCTTAATTTCTTACATCATCACTAGTGTTTCTCTCGTCCGCATTAACGCCCAACTCCAACTTATGAATACTCATGTTATAGATATGAATATCGTTATACACTGTCATGAATATCTCTGTAAATTCATTTTTGTTGCTTCTGAATTTGTTGCTTGTATGTCGTCTATGTTTGTATGAATATCTATGTTTAATACGTGAGTATTTAATTTCTTTAGGACTTGAATATCATCACTTCAAACATGAATATCATCATTTGATAATATGAATATCACAACAATTACATGAATATCATCATCCAATTACATGAATATCACCACTCAATTCATGAATATCGATCATCACCCAATTACATGAATATCATCACCGAATCACATGAATATCACCACTCAATTCATGAATATCGATCACAACCCAATTACATGAATATCACTACTGAATCACGTGAATATCACTACTCAATTCATGAACATCGATCATTATCCAATTACATGAAAATCACCACTGAATCACATGAATATCACCACTCAATTCATGAATATCGTTCACCACTCAATTACATGAAGACCATAATCTAATTACAAGAATATCACCACCCAATATCGTGAATATCACTGTCTAGTCATGTGAATATCATCTTAGACGAGTTTTTTAAGCTTCGATTCATGGCGCTATACATTGGCGTTGTTTCACAAGCCTTCAACCCCGATTACCTGTATCTTTCGATTCAATTAAATTAATAAGCAATTCTACAATTGAGATGGAGGAATATCAAATTGATACACACACAAAAACACAATCAATAAGAAGTACAACAACCACAACAAAAACTAAGATCTGACAAAGAAGGCTTAAATTTAAAGTGCACAATCATCAAAAATCAAAAGGTTGAAATCAAAATCTTTCAATAGTATATTTTGCAACATGAACCCTAAAAATGACAAAACAAACAAACCCTAAAAACACCCAATCTTTCAAAAGTATATTTTGCAAAGAACAAAACAAACCTTAGAAAATTACATAAATATGGACTCACATCGATTTCGAAAACGGATCTCATGGTTGGAGGTGGTATTGGCTGAGTCGGGAAAGAAGGAGACAAATGCGATCTCATGGGAGTCAAAGAAAGTGGTGTCGGATTCGGAAAAGTGGAGTTGTAGTTGATAGAGTGCTAGAGGCAAAGTCGGAGTGGCAGAAGCGGAGTCGGTGGAGTGACTGGAGCGGAGGTGGCGAAGTCGGAGTCGACAAAGTCGACGAAGTAGGTGGAGGAGTCGCTTGAGTCGGTATGGGGCGGAGTCGGTGGAGATTGAGGCAGAGAGAACGAGATTGATTTCCCATGGAAATCTAAACGATTTTGTGTAGAAAAATGAGAGAGAGGATAATAAATTGGAGATTGGAGAGAGGATAATAAACTGGAGAGAGAATATTTTTATCCAAAAATAAATATAGAAGAAATTGTAACACCCCTCGAATTTGACCCCAAATCGAAAGTGCTACTGCCGATGACTCCGGACGTAAACCCCGAAGTCACCCTAGGCTTTTCCAACGACATAACTGTCTTAAACATAGTTACAATACTAAAATCATAACTTTTATTAAACCACATGGTCGCGGAATTACACGATTCCAAAAACGACCCAATTAATCAGAAATACAACAGCGGAAGTCTTAACAAATTAAATAAATATAACACATCGGAAGTCTTTTAAATACAACGACAAAACAAGTTGTCGAAAACAAAACACCGTCCATCCTCATAGTCGCTTCTAGCCTTCACTGATCTGCATGTGCCGAAACGGACGGACGACACCACCATGACGTTACAGATAAATAAAATACAAGGGGTTAGTCTAATGAATAGACTAAGCAAGGGCGGAAAACATTCACCAATGATTCACACAAATGCAACACAAGCAGTTCCACATATCACAAATCATATCAAAATCTCAAGCCACATAATTACAACATATCTCTTATAATAGCGTTGATTCTAGCAGAAATACAACCTAATATAATATCAGATTTTAATTATCTCAAATTAATTAAAAGCCACTTGCATGGAATAGACGAGCTCAAACAAAGCTTAAGAACGGGTTCCTGAATCCAAAACGGGGACAGATCTGGAATAAAAATCCCTAGGAAACGACCCATAACAAGATCCTAACTTAGATAAAATATCCTCATAAATGAATCTAAAAGAATATGAAAAGAATCAAAAGAATCGAGCCAAGCCCCAAGCCAAAACTCCAAGAACACACTCACGGACAAGCCTCGCCGCGGGTGCGGTGGGACTTGCCGCTGGGTGCGGTGGACGGCACAGAGAAAAGCTCGAGCGACAGCCATGGGGGAAAAGAAAATTACCCAACTCGATTCCAAGCTTCGATTTGCCTCGGATTTGATCTTCAGACTCCTCAAAGCTTTACCCAACACTCAAGGCAACCTTCTAACACTCAAAGGGATCTCGAATCGAGCTCAAAACCGAGCTCACAGCTCGTTCAACAATGGTGAAACAGGGGAAACAGAGAAGGAAAAGAGAGAAGAAGAAGAGAGAAGGAAATGCTTCGATTTCGACCCCTTTTATAGCACAAATCCGAACCACCTTAGGGGGAACAAGCAAGGGACAAGGGGACAAAGGCGAAGGGCCACTTGGCCTGCCCAAAAAATATCCCAACCGAGCCACTTGCGCGAGGAAGACGACCGCCTCTGTTTTGGCCCTTGCCGCGGGTGCGGTGGCTCCTGGCGCCGGGTGCGGTCACGGCAAAATCACCCCTTTTTACCCATTTTTGTCCTATCTCACCAAGAGATCAAATAATCTTAATCCCGGGTTAAATATATTCGTGCATCATCTAGCACAAACATCTCAAGCAATTACCTCGCACAATTACCGTGCACAAATATCTTGTATAAATACCGTGCACAAATATCTTATATAAATATCTTGCACAAATACTTTATATAATTATCCTGCATATATTTGTGACACTCCCCAGGCCAAGCTAACACAGCTACCAAGCCACCCATCCACCTTAAACGATGCCGGTGCCGGTACTGGCGCCGCCTGAGAGTCCACAATTATCTTACACGAATATCTTATATAAATATTTTACAACAATATCTTATATAATTATTTTGCAACAATATCTCATACAATTATTTTGCAACAATATTTTATACGAGTAAACTGGAAAAATACCAAAATTTTCCTTACAAAAAATGAGGGGTATTACATTACCACCCCCTTAATTTAAGTTTCGACCCCGAAACTTGCACTAAGCCAATGAGAAACCTACCTCAACAACAACCTTACCATCCTTAACCTCAAAAACTTTAACCAAAGGTCCTATAACCTCAAAGCATAACAAGGAAACTAGGAACTCAAGTCTAACTGGAGATGGCGAAACCACCTCGACTTCTTCCGAGTCCTTCTGAAGAGAACAGAATGCACCCTTAACTATGGGTGACAAACAGAGAGTCTTAGTCTTTCTAGACACAGAAGCAAACTTCCGTATCAGACTGTAGAAGGCACGACTATGAACGGCTTTTTATTTGAAAAATTCAGAGCTCTTGGAAAACATTTTAGCTCTGATACCAAATCTGTAACACCCCCCGAATTTGACCCCAAATCGAAAGTGCTACTGCCGATGACTCCGGACGTAAACCCCGAAGTCATCCCAGGCTTTTCCAACGACATAACTGTCTTAAACATAGTTACAATACTAAAATCATAACTTTTATTAAACCACATGGTCGCGGAATTACACGATTCCAAAAACGACCCAATTAATCAGAAATACAACAGCGGAAGTCTTAACAAATTAAATAAATATAACACATCGGAAGTCTTTTAAATACAACGACAAAACAAGTTGTCGAAAATAAAACACCGTCCATCCTCATAGTCGCTTCTAGCCTTCACTGATCTGCATGTGCCGAAACGGACGGACGACACCACCATGACGTTACAGATAAATAAAATACAAGGGGTTAGTCTAATGAATAGACTAAGCAAGGGCGGAAAACATTCACCAATGATTCACACAAATGCAACACAAGCAGTTCCACATATCACAAATCATATCAAAATCTCAAGCCACATAATTACAACATATCTCTTATAATAGCGTTGATTCTAGCAGAAATACAACCTAATATAATATCAGATTTTAATTATCTCAAATTAATTAAAAGCCACTTGTATGGAATAGACGAGCTCAAACAAAGCTTAAGAACGGGTTCCTGAATCCAAAACGGGGACAGATCTGGAATAAAAATCCCTAGGAAACGACCCATAACAAGATCCTAACTTAGATCAAATATCCTCATAAATGAATCTAAAAGAATAGGAAAAGAATCAAAAGAATCGAGCCAAGCCCCAAGCCAAAACTCCAAGAACACACTCACGGACAAGCCTCGCCGCGGGTGCGGTGGGACTTGCCGCTGGGTGCGGTGGACGGCACAGAGAAAAGCTCGAGCGACATCCATGGGGGAAAAGAAAATTACCCAACTCGATTCCAAGTTTCGATTTGCCTCGGATTTGATCTCCAAACTCCTCAAAGCTTTACCCAACACTCAAGGCAACCTTCTAACACTCAAAGGGATCTCGAATCGAGCTCAAAACCGATCTCACAGCTCGTTCAACAATGGTGAAACAGGGGAAACAGAGAAGGAAAAGAGAGAAGAAGAAGAGAGAAGGAAAGGCTTCAGTTTCGACCCCTTTTATAGCACAAATCCGAACCACCTTAGGGGGAACAAGCAAGGGACAAGGGGACAAAGGCGAAGGGCCACTTGGCCTGCCCAAAAAATATCCCAACCGAGCCACTTGCGCGAGGAAGACGACCGCCTCTGTTTTGGCCCTTGCCGCGGGTGCGGTGGCTCCTGGCGCCGGGTGCGGTCACGGCAAAATCACCCCTTTTTACCCGTTTTTGTCCTATCTCACCAAGAGATCAAATAATCTTAATCCCGGGTTAAATATATTCGTGCATCATCTAGCACAAACATCTCAAGCAATTACCTCGCACAATTACCGTGCACAAATATCTTGTATAAATACCGTGCACAAATATCTTATATAAATATCTTGCACAAATACTTTATATAATTATCCTGCATATATTTGTGACACTCCCCAGGCCAAGCTAACACAGCTACCAAGTCACCCACCCACCTTAAACGATGCCGGTGCCAGTATTGGCGCCGCCTGAGAGTCCACAATTATCTTACACGAATATCTTATATAAATATTTTACAACAATATCTTATATAATTATTTTGCAACAATATCTCATACAATTATTTTGCAACAATATTTTATACGAGTAAAGCTGGAAAAATACCAAAATTTTCCTTACCAAAAATGAGGGGTATTACAGAAATAATTTAATGTTTTTCACCAAATCTATGTACATGCACCCTTTTATAACTAAATCTCATCCGTTTAAAAATCATAATCTGACGGTCTAGAATAGTACTTCCGTTTTACCCTAATATCATGTTTCACTAGAACCTAAATCTATAGTACAATAATTCATTAAGATACTAACAAAAATATGAATGTTGATTGTTTGTCTAATCAGTTTATCAATATCCACAATCTATTTTAATTATATTTTCAACCTTTGGAGTCTCCAAAGTTGTATCTCATATATATAAATTTTTTGCCTTATTTATCTAAAGAAGGGAATAATCATATATATGATTCTTTTTTTCCAAAAGAAAGGACACGCCTTTAAGGTTGCACAGTACGGAGTACTCCCTCCGTCCCATTGATTTCTTCCCGTTTGACTTTTGTACACTATTCAGGTTGGATATTTAGGATATCCGAGATGGATATCCGATCCGATCCTAGGTTTTCGGATCAGATACGGATTGGGATTTCACGATTTTTCATTTGAGGATATCTGATCCGATAAGCCGGATCAGATCGGATATCCGGTAATGAACAACCCTACAGGTCACAATATCATTTTTTTTTGATTTTGTGAAGCCAACGCTAAGCATATGTGAAAAACATAAAAGTACGTACTACATTACATCTTACACTTGCGTGCAAAAATTTACACTACATAGAGTTGTCATCATCTTGACACTCTTCACCATACAAATTGCAAATCTTGCAAAAACAACAAGGCAAAATGCTGACGTAACACGGAATAACAACATCTACATACACTATGGGTTACAACTCATAAACGACTTCTAAATACACAACGAGTTGCAACTTAACACACAACGCATACATGCATACACATAAAATACCTTCATACATACATTCTGTTACAAACTACTACTTATGGCATTTTTCAATAAGAAATCTATTGGAATACAAACGAAATACATCAGATTATAAGTACATTCACATTCATACAATACATTTAAATATAACATGGGCACTTTCACTATTACAAATATCATGTAGTCACAAACACTTCCTGAATACATCGTTACATCTAACAGCAACACGATAACAATTTACAAAACAAACAAGTGGCAAATACACCATTTGAATTTGACACATGACAATATCTTAAGTAATTCAGATTATCACATGGCAGTTTCCAAGACGCTTTTCAGACATGTATCGTGTCCGCTGATGTTTCTAAGATACATTTGGGGTAGTGTTGGGCCCGCTTTCAGGCCAACATATGACAATGTTTTGGCCCTTAGATCAATAAGTCTCGGATCCTTATTTGGAAACAATTAAAGAGAAAATGTTTCCCCGACAACGACGCCAAAACTTTGATGTGGGTAAAACCTACCCGCCAGTGTATGAGATCAGTTATAGTAGTCAAGTGTCGATCCCACAGAGACCAATGTAATATCAATTAAAACTATACCAGTAAACTAGGTCGTGAAAATATGGAATTGGGGAAATTCTATAGCTAAGCTAAGTAAAAAATACAAATAAAAAGGATAGAAATCAATGAGATAAATGTGTTTAAGGTTAAGGATCTCCACAACAATGCTTCCGTAAATAAAATCACACTTTACCTTACCTGAATCTAGTCCAATGTGCCCAAATCTAACTAACAATCGTTGTCGCGTAGAGCTAATCACATTCAAACCCTTTAAGCACTTAGAGTCTAAGGATAAATTGAAATAACATTCGTCGTCGCGTTCCGCTAAGTCCAGACAAACCTAGAACATCTATGATAGCCTATTAATCCTCAAGATTAATTAAGTTGTTGTCGCATAAATAACACTCGGGTTCAATTCCTAAGGATCTAATAGAAGTTATTACCTCTCGGTCTCAAACCCTATCTGACTACCTATTAACGTTATTACATCTTGATCTCAAACCCTAATAGGATTCAATTCAAATAAGCTACTATGGGCATAAAGCATCTAGGAATAAATTAAATATTATTTCAATTCAGGGAGAGATATAATTCTATTTACATACGCATCGTCGGAATCATCTCAACCCTAGAACTAGGAATTTAGCCAAGCATGATTGAAGAAATATTCAATAGATTTAAACTGGCCATCAATATATATGAATTGTTCAATAAAAGCGGGAGATAAGAAAACTTAGTTTTAATGTCCAAATATTAATCCAAATTGACAAAGACTAGAACAATAATACTAAGTCTTCAAAGTACTAAAGGCCAAAATCCCCCATGAAAATCATGTATGTATGTGCAACTGCCAAGCTGAACTAAAAACAAGACCTAAACTAATTTATTAACTAAGCCAGTTAATCCCCTCAAAATTCTCCCCCTTGTCGTAGTCAATATCTCTACAATATATATCCTCCTCTTCTAGACTTGCACATACCTCCATCAAAGTAGGGCTGAAAATCACTCGTGGGTGACCGATCTACCCGGAAAACCCGACTCGAATGTATGGATGATCACCCGAAGTAAACTGGGTGACAGATGGTTGGTGGGTCGGGTGAAACGGATGACGGGTGGGTGATGTAAATCTCACCCATCACCCGATCCATCACCCGCACTTCATCCACCCATCTATTCACTCGTCGACAATTGTAGTTATAATTCTATTTTATTAAAATGTATGACTTTAATTTTGTTTTTTATGTTTAAAAGTTGAATATTTTATAAATACTTTCTATTAACATCCATCAAATTCTATATTTAGAACAACTATTTTCATATATTAAAGAAAATTAATTATTTTTTACACTTAATCATGTATTTTATTACATTCAAATGATTATGAAATATTAACAATTATGTTATACGAATGACCGATCCACCCGAATCACCCGTGGATGATGGATGGACGGATGTGGGTGAAACGTTACACGGGTGACGGGTGGATCGGGTGGAGGATTTAACTTTTGAATCGAGTGATAGAACGACTCCACTCATCCATCACCCAACCCATTTCCACTCCTACACCAAAGCGGCATCGAGTTTAATCCAATGACCTTCGGGCTGCCCCGTTGCCTTGAGATGGACCCTTGAAAAGCCCAATAACACAAGTCCCATAATTTGATTAGCTATCATTAAATATATCAACGTAAATATATTCCTTATAGCGCATGTGGTTAGTTAGTCAATCCTCATAATTCTGCTGCCTTTTTGTATAGTTTCGAATCACACTGAACTTAAAATGTCTGAAATAATAAAATATGAGTGTAGAACCCAAATGTAAAATATAGAAAAAATAATTATAAAACGTATAAAATATGCATGAAAATAATCTAACCTAAGATGCAACTAAATACCTAAAATATGTATAAAATAGGTGTTATCAATGGGAACAACGTTAATGGGCTCTTACAAAGAAAAATCATTGGATACAAAGAGGCGAAAGTTAAGGAGCCTATACGACTGACACATCAATATGTCAACGTATTGGCGAAATTCATGGAACGTCGACCGAACGCATTACATGCATAGCCAGAATCAAGAGATTTAATTATCAGTTGTTTCAAACTTGAATTAAAGAGCTATTGGATGGACATAAAGAGAAGTTCGAAGGATTACATGTATGCGATTTTTTTTTTGATAAGGTAAAAATTTGAGTACCGACAACAACGTCGGAAAACTCGAGAGACCAATAAATCGGCAACCGAAAAATCGGTTAAGAACAATAAAGAAAACAAAGGAAAATACAACAAGCAAAAGCAAGTCAAACGAACTAGGGAGAGAGGTGAGTCAAGCACAAATCAACAGACATTTCCACCAGAACTAGGGTCAAACAAGATGAATCATGGGCATGTGCTGAATGGACTACCATGACGTTGCCCTCACCTAGATGAGGGATCTTTAAGAGTCTCGACCACCCTGACGTTGCCTACAATGGATCTTCAGGAGCCTCAAATACAACTATGACCACAATCGGAATAACTCGGTCTCCACCTAGATCAACTCAACAAAAGCAAAGAAGTACTAACACCCAAGCTTGCAAAACAGAAATGCAACCAAACAAGTACAAACAACAAAATAACAGCAAGCAACGGTGCAGGTTCGTGGCGCACTGGTGCGTTCTTGAGGGATCGGGGGCTCGGTGTGGAGCGGGGGCTCGGTGCGGATGTGGATGCTTCCGGGAGGCGGACATGTGGCCGTCATCGAGCGGCGGTGCGCTGCAGTTCATGCCCAAAATTAGTATCCCGGCGGCATGAGCCATGGAATACCGAGGTGGGTCCCTCTAGCTGGGTCTCATGAGTATGACGGAGGCAAATTCTGAGAACTTTGCTTCCATGAGTAGGAGGTTGTAGCTTTTAAGCAAAGGTTAGGGTTATGGAAGAGTTTTCTTTTTAGATCCTTCCTTCGATTCGAATGACACTCTACGTTCGGACCGGGTTCTGGTTGACCACCTTTCGATGGGGTGGACCCTCCCAACACTAATAGTTCCATACACGCCGTCAGAAGGACTCGAACTCGAGATCTCTGAATAGAACGCTTAAGGGGCCTAGTGTCAATACCCACAGACCAGCTAGATGTTCGTAAAGTTATGGAAGAGCTTTGCAAGAGACATATTTTGAAAACTGTAAACTTGAGATTTGTTCACTTGGGAGCAAGAAAGGTGAAGGGTAGTAGATTTTGTAATCTTTTTGGAGAGATTGAGCTTGAAATTTGTGATTATTGAGGATGGATCTAGATCTGGATCAGGGATAAACATGAGGGAGATGGGGCAGCGGCCAAGGAAAGAGAAAGGTTTTTCTTTGAGAAATAGCAACCAATACCCCAAATCATATATGGCTTTGCAATTCTACCCTAGTACTTTTGTTTTTTGCAAATATACCCTATTGACTTATTTTTGGCTTGTTTTTTGCAAAAATACCCCACAAATAAAAAGGTAAATTAAAATATGACTTTACCTTTTCTTTTGGAAAATAAAATATGATATGACACTATTTTAAATGCGAAAAAAAGCAAATCCCAAATAATTTTGAAATCCCAAATGAAATCTGAAAATTTCGCAACAGGAAAAAAAACCAAGCCTCTCTCCCAGATCTGATATTTTCCGGCGGAATGTCCATCTTCTCCGGCGGAGTGTAGATCTGTTTTTTTATCGGTGAATTTAACCGATTCCGGCGTGAAGGTTTCTCTTCCAGGTTTATTTGCTTAAACCCTTCTTCACCCATTCGAGGTAGCTTAAACCCTTCTTCATCGTTCGAGGTAGCTTAAACCCTTCTTCACCGTTCGAGGTAGCTTAAACCCTTCTTCACCGTTCGAGGTAGCTTAATCCCATCGCCGCTTGAGCTCCGATTAAGGCCCTTGCGATTCGGTCGCGAATCCGATTCATTTGCCTCTTCTGTCTATCTCCTTCGAGCCTTGTTGTTCATTTGGGTTGCTCCGATTAAGGCCCTTGTTGTTGGAGGTAGGTATGTCAAGTTTTTCAGAGTTCAAGTCAAGTAACGCCATTTTAGGGTTGCTCCATTGCTCTTCATTTGGGTTTTAGGGTTGATTCGCTGTTGTTTGAGCTGAAATGAAGTGAGGAAGTGAGGTTGAATGCAGCGAATTGTATAAACCTGTGAAATCCGTGTTTGTAAAATGAGAATGTCAGATTATGTTTGTTTTTGTCACAATTGCAGGAATTACCATTGTTTCAACATTTCTTGTCAGCGTTGATGAAATATTTGTCACATCATATAGTGTTATTGTTGAAATGATCAATTTGATTGTCATGAATGTCAGATTATCTTCCTTACTTGAAATTATAATGTTTATATTTTCCTGACATTATAGCTCTCTTACTCTTGTAACTTCCTTGTCTTCTCGTGTGATCTCTACAACTGAGTATGTTGAGTTAGGTGCTTAGAAAAAGCTTAAATGTTGATATTTTATGTTGTTTGTCTATCTCCCCTAGTGCAACTGAAGTGGTGTAGTTCTCCATATTGAAACGGAGGAGATTAAAATGGGTAAAAAGGTAAAATTTGTTTAGCTCATTGTGTGTAGTTTTCCATAGTTGACATCCTGTCAGTTTGTGTTTAAGTCTAAGTTCATTTAGTATTTATTGACCTTGTATAATTTGTATTTTTTAGGGTCATTTAATGAGATTTGAAGGGAAAAAGTTCATCGGCAGAGTCAACCAAAACTGTCGGCGTGAATTGCTGAATCTTATTGAGAAATGCTTCTCCCCTGTGGACTGGCAAAGGATAATAGATGGTCTATTTGGACCTACTGTGAAGATGGTTCATCGCCAAAACTTTTCATGCCAGCTTGTACATTACCTTTTATTCCGTCAAGTAGAAACGAGGAAGTTGTGGGAGACGTGGTATGACCTGCAAGGTCAGCTGTTGCGTTTTTCAATGAAGGAATTTGCACTTGTGATGGGGTTATGCTGCCACAGAATGAAAGATAATGAGCTGAACCCGGATAAAAATGCCGTGAAAGAGTTATTTGATGTACAGAATTTGACGTTGACTGAGCTCGAGTCTTTATTTATGCGTACACAGCTTGATAGCCCTTTAAAATATAAGATGGCATTATTGATTATATTAGAGGGCGTCATTCTTGGGGTTGAGAAAAAAGTTCGCATAAGCACATGTCATGTGAAATTATTGGCTGATATCGATCGATTCACGAAATTCCCATGGGGCAGGGTTAGCTACATTGAAACTCACCAGGGATTGAGTTCAACGGTGAAGAATAGATTGGAAACGGTTGAAACAAGCAGAGACTCAAGTGCAAGGTTGGGTTACAAACTCAAGGGGTTGCCAATGGCCTTTCAGGTAACATGACAGGATGTAATGTATATTGTATTGAAGTTGGTATTGTAGTTACAATATATTGATGGTTTGGCTGTTCAAGTTTGGCTGTTTGAAGCTGTTAAACCAATTGCTTCAGCGTTTGCACATTTGGTGGATAAAGAGGCCTACCCAAGCGGTCTACGATGGTCATCAGATTCACAACCTGATGCGACGGCTGTGGAGTCTTTCTTAGGGAAGGCCACATCCCGTTTTATTCCAAATGTGGTGTTGATAGAGGAAGAAGCAGAGGTGGAGGTCTTAAAAGAATGCAAATTTTATGGGGAAGTGAAGGACACTTACTTTGACAAGGCAGTTGAGAAATTCGAGCTAAGTAATAAGAGGTCTATCAATGGTAGAAGAAAAGGAAAGAATGATTCAGACTCTGCCCCTGCTACAAAGTCCTCGGGCCTGGATGCAAGACAGGTGATGTGCGCTATGAAAGAGCTTCATGAGCGTATGATTAATTTGGAAAACCAAGTGGACGCAGGGTTTTGTGCTATGAATAAAACCATGGGCATAATGCAACAGATGATCAAGGAGAGGGTATTCAACAAGTCAGGTTCAACAAATGATGAACAAGAGGAAGGGGAGGTAAGATAACTGTCAACAATCGTTATTAAGTTATGTTTGGGAACTTAGATATATATATGTCATGGAAGCTCAAGCATTTGTACTTGTGTAGAATAGTAATGTAATTTTGAATTGTAATTTAGTTATGCATAAAGCTCTATTTTTGACAAACATTATAGAATGGTGCACTTACTGATTATTCTTTTGAGTTAAATCTAACTTGTAATTTATTAAAGCAGAATGGTGTACATGGTCGTGATGAGGATGTCAGAATGGATAGAATGGGGGGGTTTGATTCAAATCCCCTACAGGATGACGATGATGAAGGTGCCACTAAAGTCGACAATGACAATTTAGGAAGCATGGTTGTTTATCGAGAGCAAAAGGATGATGAAGATGGTGCAGTTCAGAGAGATGATGTTGAGGGTGCAGTAGAAGATGAGGGGGAAAATGGAGAAACGATGAAAAAAGAAGAAGACGATAAGAAAGAAGGAAAGCAAGTTGCAAGGAAGACTCGTTCAAAAAAGAAGAAGGATGATAAATATGGTGCAGTTCAGAGAGATGATGTTGAGGGTGCAATACAGGATGAGGGGAAAAGTAATCGCAAGGAAGGAAAAGTAGTGACAAGGAAGACTCGCTCAGAAAAGAAGATGGGTGATGAAGATGGCGCAGTTCAGAATGAGGCAAAAAATAAAATAGGGAGGACAAGAGGAGTTGAGATATGCATCAATAAACCATCCTGACAGGATGGTCCCTCAGATCACCAACATGTTATTTATGAAAAAACTTATTTGCAGACGCAAAAACAAGCTGAGGTGGAAGGAGAGTCTACCAAAGAATCAATTGGACTCTCAACAAGAAAAAGCAGCTCAACAAAAACAATTGATACAACTGGTGAACTGAAGGACCATCCTGTCAGGAAGAGAGGACTGTCCAGAGTAGCCGATAATCCCAAATGATACAAGGTTTCAACGCCCAAAGGATTTTCAAACATGAATAAATTGCAGTGTTGGTTAGACTCGAAGGAAATGTTAGGAAATTGTCCCTCCTGTCTTGATTATATGAACCTGTCTTGAAGATATGAATGCGTGTTTGAGGTGTTAATTAAACCATGTTATGATGCAGTGAGGAAATTGTTTCTCCAACTGGAGAATATCTAAAGAAGGAGTTTTTTTGATCCATTGTTACAACCAAAAGGGTGGCTGAAATCTAATGTAAGCTCCTTTCATTTTTTATATAAATTATCGTGGCATGCAGCAAATTTGTGGTATGACATATATTTTTGGTTTGTAGCACTTGGACGAATGTATGTATTATCTTGGATGTCGCGTGCATGACAAACCAGTGGCAATATTGGACACCTGGTTTCAGCGTAATTTGGACAAAGAAATGAATAGATGGTTATCAGATAAGCAAAGTTATGTTGCTAATGGAGGTAAGATGAGATACCTACGTGGGGAACTGCCTGCAATTTATGGGAAGGATTGGAAGGATGTGGATCGTATATACCTCCCCTTCAATTTCAAGGACAAACATTGGGTAGCTCTGGAGATACAACTAAGTAAATGGTGTGTCACTGTATACGATCCCGACGTCAATTTGTTCAAATTGTCGGAAGTCCATAGGCTCCTTGCAGAGTTGACATATATTCTTCCTGTCATGATAGCACAATATGAGCCTTTGGCAACAATTTATGAAGATAGGCGGGGAAATCCCCTAAATGTGACTCGTGTTCCTACATTGGAGAGAAACAAGAGATGGTAAGTTGTTTACATAAATTGTTCATTTGTTTGTGTGAAATTGGTTATAATATCAGCAAACCAACTACATTTTTTACTTGTGTGCAGGGGCGATTGTGGCGTCTTCACGATCAAGTACATAGAAATGCTAAGTTTCGAACGTCAAAACATCGTGAACGTGGGTGACAAATTTGTGGATGAGTACAGAAAAAGGATAGCCAATAGTATATTCGATATGAACTGGTTTGACTATTGGAGGATATGTTATTCACTTTCATGTAAGCTTCACTGTAGTTGGGATAGTGCTAGTGTTGTATGATTCCTTGTTAGGGGGTTTTCGCTAGAATTGACTTGTATTGTTGACAATAAGTTGTGTTGAGATTGTTTTGGAAATGTAGCAATATTGGTTGTTGCATTTCTTGTTCAAAATTCCTGCCAGTGTTGTTCAAAATTCCTGTCAGTGTTGTTTTGGAAATCTAGGATAATTGCCAGTGTTGCACATATGTTATTTGTCACATTGTATACTCCTATTGTCGGAAATATCCTTTTTTTCTGTTGTTTTAGGGTACAAAATTATTTTGTAATATTATTTGTTCACCGATTTGACCGTTTTAATAATATTTAATTTAGAATAAAAAGCGTAAGACATACACCGATTTACCTTTCTTCGAAGTTCGAATTCTCCCAAAAGCCCCTCCGTGTTTACCTTCCAAAATTCCCTCCACATTTCTTCTTTTTCCTTCCCAAGAAGGCGAATCTGCAAACATCCATCATTGTTATCAGACATTTTCTTCTTCCCCAGAAGGCGACTCTTCAACTCCTCCATCTTTCTCAATTTATGCTTACTTACTCTTGAAGTCCATCTCCACATTTTCTTACTTACTCCCTCCTCCATCTTTCTCCATTAACGCGTTACAAAAGAACCCTAGAAAATGGTAGTGCTTAGAGACCGTAAAGAATCGACCCCAAAGAAGAGTGGAGAGAAAAGGAAGAGAAAAGAAGACGACAGCCAGGTTCGAAAGAAGAAGAAGCAGAGAGGCGTAGTGCAGGCGAAAGGCGGAAAAACTTCTAACAGTTCCATAGGGAAAAAAGCCGCGAAGGGCAGGTCGAGGCCAAAAGCGAATGATGAAGAGGGGAATAAACCCTTAATCTTTAAAGAGGATGTAAGTTGTCTAAATTTTTTTGTTTAGGGCTTAGCGTAATTTTTCAATTGTCCTGTCACCCATCTGAAATGGTTTACTTTGTATCAGGAGTGTTTTTTTAGGGTTTTATGTTTTTTCATCTGTCGTCTGAGGCTTCTGAAATGGTTCGATTGCGTGTGTTTATGGTTATTTTCATTTGGCTTGCAGATTAGGTACAATTATTTCAGAGGTGCACCTTTCTACGGCAGAATTAACATAAACTGTAGGGTGCACTTTGTTCGTGAGATTGAAAACAAGTTGACACATGTGGATTGACAACGGGTTTTGGATGGCCCGTTTGGAAAAGTTTTGAAAATGTTGCAGCATGTATCATTTTCTTCACAGACAGTGCATGCAGTTCTATTTAAGCAACTTGAAACAAAAAAGAAGTGGGAGTCTTGGTATGAGGTGGCAGGGAAATAGTTGAGGTTTTCGATTAAGGAGTTCTCTCTCATAACTGGACTGAATTGTAGGGAACTTTCATTTGTGGATACTAAAGCAGACGGGCTAGTAATGGAGCGTTTTTTTGGTAGTCCTGGTGGTCCTAAGACGACCATACAAGATGTTTACAACAGATTTAAAGAACATCATGAATTGGACAACTACAAAATCAAATTAGCACTGTTGTTGATAGTTGAGGGTCTGTTGCTGGGAGGGGATAAGAAGAGGCTAGTGAAGCCGCTGCATGTTAGGCTGTTGGAGAATATGGATAACTTTTGGGATTATCCATGGGGAAGGGTTGCTTATGAAGAGCTTCACAAGTCATTGACCACAACATTGGCCAAAAGGATGCAAACAGTAGAGAAGGCAAAGCTACTCTCCGACACACCAAGAATTCCACATTCCATTCAAGGCATGCCAGTTGTGTTTCAGGTAGTTTTATTTGCAGCATAGTAGTATACTTTATGCTATACTATGACAGGATATTTCAGTACTGGGTGACAGGATCGTGGTGAATATGCAGGAAGTTTTTCTTGTTTGATTGACACTACATAGTAGTTTTCCAACATACTATTAATTGCATTCCAGATTGTTTTAGGGTGACCTGATCTAAATTTGTAATGGTTGAAATATTAATTACTGAATGTGTTTTATTTGCAGCATAGTAGTATACTTTATGCTATACTATGACATGATATTTTAGTACTGGGTGACAGGATCGTGGTGAATATGCCCGAAGTTTTTCTTGTTTGATTGACACTACATAGTAGTTTTCCAACATACTTTTAATTGCATTCCAGATTGTTTTAGGGTGACCTGATCTAAATGTGTAATGGTTGAAATATTAATTACTGAATGTGTTTTATTTGCAGCATAGTAGTATACTTTATGCTATACTATGACAGGATATTTGAGTACTGGGTGACAGGATCGTGGTGAATATGCCCGAAGTTTTTCTTGTTTGATTGACACTACATAGTAGTTTTCCAACATACTATTAATTGCATTCCAGATTGTTTTAGGGTGACCTGATCTAAATTTGTAATGGTTGAAATATTAATTACTGAATGTGTTTTATTTGCAGCATAGTAGTATACTTTATGCTATACTATGACAGGATATTTTAGTACTGGGTGACATGATCGTGGTGAATATGCCCGAAGTTTTTCTTGTTTGATTGACACTACATAGTAGTTTTCCAACATACTTTTAATTGCATTCCAGATTGTTTTAGGGTGACCTGATCTAAATGTGTAATGGTTGAAATATTAATTACTGAATGTGTTTTATTTGCAGCATAGTAGTATACTTTATGCTATACTATGACAGGATATTTGAGTACTGGGTGACATGATCGTGGTGAATATGCCCGAAGTTTTTCTTGTTTGATTGACACTACATATTAGTTTTCCAACATACTATTAATTGCATTCCAGATTGTTTTAGGGTGACCTGATCTAAATTTGTAATGGTTGAAATATTAATTACTGAATGTGTTTTATTTGCAGCATAGTAGTATACTTTATGCTATACTATGACAGGATATTTTAGTACTGGGTGACAGGATCATGGTGAATATGCCTGAAGTTTTTCTTGTTTGATTGACACTACATAGTAGTTTTCCAACATACTTTTAATTGCATTCCAGATTGTTTTAGGGTGACCTGATCTAAATGTGTAATGGTTGAAATATTAATTACTGAATGTGTTTTATTTGCAGCATAGTAGTATACTTTATGCTATACTATGACAGGATATTTGAGTACTGGGTGACAGGATCGTGGTGAATATGCCCGAAGTTTTTCTTGTTTGATTGACACTACATAGTAGTTTTCCAACATACTTTTAATTGCATTCTAGATTGTTTTAGGGTGACCTGATCTAAATGTGTAATGGTTGAAATATTAATTACTGAATGTGTTTTATTTGCAGCATAGTAGTATACTTTATGCTATACTATGACAGGATATTTGAGTACTGGGTGACAAGATCGTGGTGAATATGCCCAAAGTTTTTCTTGTTTGATTGACACTACATAGTAGTTTTCCAACATACTTTTTATTGCATTCCAGATTGTTTTAGGGTGACCTGATCTAAATTATAGGGTGACAGGATAAAATGAAATAATGTATCTTAATTTGCTAATTCTCAAACCGCTTGTTATTGTAGATATGGGTATGGGAAGCTGTGCCAACATTTGGTCTCCAATTTGCATCAAAGTTGAGTGAATCTGCAATGCCTCGAGGTCTTTGTTGGTTTTCAGATGACGCCCCTGAACATGGAGTGTTGGAGTTGTCTTTGGCTGATCCTACACATGTGGTTAAGCCCATTCTTATTCCCGATGAGGATGAGCTGTCCGACTGCTACTATGTTGTTGAATTGGATGACTCGCATTTTGAGAAAATTGTGAAGGAAGCAATGAAGGGTTTGAAAAAGAAGGGGAAGGGGAAGCAAGGAAAAGATGGAGCGAGCTCGAGTAATGCATCTGTGCAGTCATCAGAGGTGATAAGTCAGATGTTCAGAATGATGAAGAGGTTGGAAAAAGGAGTGCTTGACAGGATGAGAATGCTGGAAAAGAGGGTATCAAAGGAGGAGGAGATGCGTAAGCTCAAGAGTACTGGGAAATCAAAGAATTATTCGGATGAGGATGAATCCTATGGTGAGTCTGATGAGGAAGAGGAGGAAGTTTATAAGGATGATGAGGTGGATGATAAGAAAGTTGAGGGTGTTTTATCTGAGAGTGATGAGGTTGAGAGTGATGATGATGATGATGATGATGATGATGATGATGATGATGATGATGATGATGATGATGATGATGATGATGATGATGATGATGATGATGATGATGATGATGATGATGATGATGATGATGATGATGGTGATGGTGATGGTGATGAGGCTAATGACAATGAAGAACTTCGGCAGGGTGGTGACAAACCGAAGGAGGATGACAAGGTAGATGTTTCTGATGAGGAGGAAGTTTCTGATGAGGATAATGAGACTGATGGTGAGGAAGTTAAGGAGGCTACGGAGGAGGAAGTTTCTGATGACGATAATGAGACTGATGGTGAGGAAGTTAAGGAGGCTGCGGAGGAGAAGGCTGCGTTGGAGAAGGTAGAGGCTGAGGTTCAGGAGGCTGCGGTGGAGAAGGTACAGGCTGAAGGAAAAGAGGTATGAAAATTATCAATTTCTCATCCCTACTATGACATTATTGTTTGTACGAAGTGACAAGATTTATAGTTTATAGTCTGTGAGTTTTTATGTTTTACAAGAAAAGGCATGGTGACAGGATTTGTACGCATGCATGACATGGTTATTATGATTACAGGATTTTGATAATTCCATTGAGGCTAACAATGTTGTTGAGGGTGCGTATGGTGTTATGGCCCTTGTCAAAGACATAAATGAAAATGCTGGCGTTGGGGAAAAGGACCAGGAGCAGGATTTTACTAACGACATTGAAGGAGCACCGGAGGCTACCCAAGCTGAGGTAGAGGAAAGAGAGGAACCTCTTTCAGTGCTAGCCGCTGTGGTTGCTTCATCCAAGAAGGCAAAACCCAGAAATAAACGAGAGCAGCATCTCCAACCGACGAGGTTTCTTCCTAGTCGTATGGTGAAGCCATCCGCCCAAAAAAAAAACACCTTACACAGATGAGAAAAAGGGGAAAATTGTGAAGAAGATAACCAAGAATCCACAGGTGAAGGAGATGACTGCTTTGCTGGAATGGATGAATGTTGAAAGGTTAGTATCCCACGGATTTAATAATAATGTTCAACTATCTTTCATGGATTGAATTACACCTTTTTTGTTTTTCAGCTCTAAGCCAATAGTTGGACTGTGTGGTGAAGAGATGGGCAAGAAGTGGATTGGCCTAATACTGGAACCAAAAGCTTGGCTGGAAGATGGTGTAAGCTATTTAAGTATGATGTCAACATAGTTTACTGTTGGGATTTATTACAATGCCTGACAGGATGAATTATATTTTTTGAAGCATATCGATGAAGTTTGTGGTTATATCCGTAAGGCGCTTTTGGAGTCCGAAGTTAAAAGCAAGGCCACCATATTGGACGTTTTCTGGACTGCTGATTATACGGATGCATTGAAATACTATATGAAAAATTACAGCACTGTTCCACCTGCACCTGAACGTGCACTCGTATACTTTAGGGGAGATCGGCCTAAGACTTATGGGTCCAGTTGGGATGATCTGGACTTCATTAACTTCCCCCTCAACATCGATAACAACCATTGGGTGGCTGTTGAGATCGATTTGCAGCAATGGCAGGCAAATGTATATGATTGTAATGTGGCTTTGAACCCTGACTTGGCCATAGAGAACTGCGTGCATGCGATTTGTCGGTTTCTTCCTCACTTCATGACACAGTACCCCCCGCTTGGCAAGAGATTTGAACATCGGGGTACTAAAGAGATTAAATTTGAGAGAATTCAAGGACTGAAGCAGAACAAGCGTGGGTAAGTCGAAATATGAATCCCCTTACGAATTTTATTACATACTTCATCTGAGTAACAAAGTGCATGTTGTGTTCGTAGTCATGACTGTGGGATATACACTCTGAAACACATGGAGTTGCTCAGTGCTGGTCGGAAAAATCTGGACATTGTGGCAGACAAATTTATTGACGGCTTCAGGAGCGACATGGCTCACAGCGTGTTTGGCGGGATCTGGAGGTCGAGTATATGAGAGTGTGCATCGGTTAGATTACAAGGAAGTTTATTTGGATATAAGATTTTTGGATATTTGGATCACATCGTGTTTTATGACAACTTGAACTTGTTTAGATTGCTCACATCGTTTAGATCACAATGTGTTTTATGACAACTTAACTGAAAAGAAAAAAGTAGTCAACCGTCATGAACTTTCACTAACTGCCCAAGTGCCCACCAACTCCTGTCAATCAATGACAGGATAATATGACAACTTGAAATTGAACTTTTTTAGATTGCATACAAGTTTTATGACAACTTCACTGACAACAAAAAAATAGTCAATCCTCATGAACTTTCATTAAATGTCCACCAAATCCTGTGAATCAGGATATTAACCCAATTAACCCTAATAAATGAAACCCTAACCGCCACCAACCCAAAAACCTCTTTATATACCCCCTTATACAAACCATATTTCCTCATCCACAATCCGCTCCAAAACTTCTTCCACAATCCGCTCCAAAAATTCCCCTTCTCTTGTTTCGTTTGTTTCCTCATACTAACCATGGCTTATGAGCCTAACGACCAAAACGATCACATGGTTTACACAACTGTCCATACCAGGGGGAGACTCATCCCTTCAAGGGGACAAGATGCCAGGATTTCAACCCATGTCTATCAAGGCGGGAGGAAGCAAAACTGGAGGCCCTCGGCTGAAATGGTACAAGATATCCATTGGTTGCTGAACCAACTATTTTATTTTAACGACTCTGAACGGGACGCCTCTTACTTCTTTGAAGTTGTGCCCACCCATGACGGGCCTCGTACCTTGAGGGCCTTATAGCGCCGCAGAGACGCCGTCGCCCTTGCCGCCCAAGGTAGATCTGTTGCCTTCATCAACATATATGCTGTCACTGGAGATATTGTTGATGAACTTCCGCAGCGTGACGGCCCAGAATTATCTGTCTCCTCCGCAAATATATAGAATCTGATTAAGTGATCTAGTTTAGGGACAATGTAATGTAGTATTTTATGGTATGTTATGATAGGTATGTCAAGTAGAAATATGATAATGTCATATAGCGACTATATATAGTCAGTAGATTATGGTATAGTATGTTGAGGTATATTGTAATGTCGCATGAATTAATATTATATGTCAAGTTCCTCATCCATAATGTGATATTATGTAATTCTCTTTTATTTAATATAGAATGTTATGGTAATGGCGCATGAAATAATACTCTATGGTGATGGTAATGGCGCATGAAATAATACTCTATGGTGAATACTCTATGTCGGGATATATATATAACGACGACATGATAATATTACATTAACATACGGATGCATATTAACAAAATACATACCATTTATACGAAAATTAATATGAGTGGTAAGAGATCCTTCAAGAGTTTGGAACTCTGACTACACATATTAACAAAATACATAATTGAAGAGGTAACACAACACAATTAACGGCATCATGGGCCGGTTGAGGGATTAGGACAGTTTCGTGAGTTATGGCCGACAGCACCACAACTTCCACACCTTCTCCTCGGGCCCCTATATTCTCCACGTGACGGGATCCTTTTCTTCCTTGGTCTTCCGGATTTCCTCCTAACAACCGGGGGCAAACATGCTCTATTCAAGACTGTGTCAGGAACTTCCCAACGCTCAAATGCAGGAACCGGATATATATTTTGATTGTACACTTCCTTCCACATTTCAGCAGTAAAGAAGGGATGAACAAGAGTGACAGGATCCACACCACAATCCTTCGCGGCTGCTATTGCATGCGCACATGGAATTTGGTCAACTTGGAAGACGTTGCAGTAGCAGGTTCGAGCATGCAGATTTGCCAAGAGTGTAGTTCCATTGGCATGCACTTGAAACTCATATTGATTTAGCCTACTCACAACCATTGTCAACGATTTCAAATAATTACCTTCTAGCTCAGTAGAAACAGTCGGGGTCAGAATATCCAAATGTCGTTCTCCCTTAAATCGCCTGTCACAAAACCAATTACTCATGACATTCAGTATACCATCAAGTAACCCAATCAACGGCAGTCGACGCAGGCCCAGTAAGCGACTATTCACGGATTCTGCGTTGTTGGACGTCATAATGTTGAATCTGTTTGCGGGCATATGACTTCTTGTCCACGCTTCAAATCCAACACCCCTGAGGTACATACCGACTTCAGGAGACTGGTTGCAAAGTCTTGCAAATTCACGATTAAAGTCCTGTTTGGTGTACGCTTGATTTGCCTTTTGGTACAGAATCCACAAGTCATTTCTTTTAAACCTCGTCTTCACGTTACCCCATAGGTGAAGTGTGCAACAACCATGCTTTGCGAAGATATAGCGCTCTCTTAAACCTTTGTATATACTTCCATGAAGGTCAGACACAAATACGAGGTCATGATCATCGGCAACAACAAAGCGTAGGTGTCGGAAGAAATACGACCATGAACTATCATTCTCGCTGTCAACAACAGCAAAAGCCACTGGATATATTTGTCTGTTTCCGTCTTGTGCCACTGCAACTAGAAGTGTGCCTCTATACTTTGATCCTAGATGGGTACCATCCACAGTTATGACCTGCAGTAGTTTTCAATCAGCTCTACAATGTCATGTATCGATTTGACAATAGTATCACGGAACGTGACAAGATGGAAATATACCTTTCTTAAAAACTTCATTCCATTGCGCCAAGCACCCAAGCTGATGAAACAATACTTGAATCGACGATTAGAGTCTACTTCAACATGTGTGACTGTCCCTGTATTCATCCTTTCGAGCATGTACATGTATCCATGAATCCTAATGTAGCTTTCTTCAGCTGTGCCTCTTATCCTGTCAATGGCGGTTAAACGTGCTCTGTTTGCCTTGTCGTAACCAACTACCACTCCCATTTTCTTCATGATGTCTTGAATTTCGGCAGCACGAGGTCCGGGACATGTACCGGCTGTGTTAAATCTGTAACAGGATTGTATATGTAACATGCTAAGGTTAGTTCATAGACATGCTCATATATGATCGTACTGACAGGATAGTTTACTTACCTTGACATAATATGGTCAACAATTACGCTTAAACTTGCATGTATGTGGTAATTATGCTTTAGCTTCATGCCACATGTATGCTGTCCACAATACTTCCTTACTTGAAACAATCCTATGCTGCCAAGAGCGGTCCCACGACAAAAAAATATGCAACTAGGATCAATGCACCTTACCACATATAACTTCTTATCAGACTTTTGGACGTGCATCTGGAAGCGCCTCTGTAATGCCATCAAAGATAAACGATCCTTAAGATCCTTCTTGCAATTGAAGTGCTCTCCAACTTTTATTTCCAAATTATTGCCGCTCACCCCATTATCCTTCATTGGCTCATCCAATTGCCTTTTACACAACCGTTTGCTATGATAGTACTCGGCTTTAATCTGTTGTAGAACTTCCTCATCAATGTCTATGAATAAGTTTTCGACTTCATTAGTGTCATCCAACAATGTCCCTTCTTCAACATCCTCCTCAAGGTCATCCCAATCAAAATCTCGCCCAACGTCTTCCCCATAATCACTCTCAATGTCAATACAGTCCTGTATTCTTTTCGTTCCAGTGGAAGACCTTTTTTCTCTCCCATCAGTTTCCGAGTCTGCCTCAGATTGGCTCACCAAGTCAACTATTTGAACTTCCCCATTGTTTACACGCCAAATTTTTGGTTTAAGTTCATACATGTCACAATCAACGATATTCCGTATTTCGTCAGTGGGATAATTGTTGCTTACCTTATTGTTCTTGTCGGATTTGGGACGATCAGTGACAGGATGGCGATCTACCACAGCCTCGGGCTCTGCCTCTTGAGTTTGTGTTAACGGTGGCAGAGTCAGACACACTGTGATGTCCTCGTCATCACTTCTACTTGGATGGCAACCTACCACAACCTCTGGCTCTTTGTTTCCCTTCTTTTTCATACTCGCATATAACTCGATAGGCCAAATGTTATCGTGCGAGTGTGCGTTCAAAAACTTTAACGCACCAAGGTCCTCGTCATCTTTGACATCGATTGGTTGTACCAGTGGTTTCCACGATGACATATATTTTATCTCCATTTCATCTATCTCGTCGATGCATTTAATCTTCTCAGCTAACTTTTTCCTGAGATTTGAGTAATTCATATCTGCATACAAAAGAAGTCCTGTGGTCGTTGTGATCCCATCAAAAACACACTTGTTTCCCTTACATGTCTATTCACCACCTGTTTTCAGAGTCAAGTAGTATGATGTTGAACATGTTACACGAACAAAAAGCAAACACAAGTTCAATACTTTATTAGGGCCAAACGGGGACCCCCGTATGACAATGCCCTAACACCAACATGAAAGAGTAAGCAAGACCACAACAGATTTTATTGTAAAGAAGAATAGGAATAAGAACGTGAAAGTCAGAACTCACCCATTATTAAACTTCTTCTATTCCAAAGACATTGAAGACACTACATAATCTATTTTGAAGCTTTGTGGATTTAAGGTATTGTGGTGTTACGGAAGCTTTGTGCAGGTTTACAGGTTGGGTTATGCTTGGATAACAATCCCTAACACGTGGGTAAAGGGGTAGAAATTGGAGGGAAATTTTAGAGGGAAAACAGAGGTTTTCCCTCTAAGTGTGTACTACATTTTCAGAAGTCATATCAAATGAATAGTTATGAAGCAATATTTCTCCAACAAAAACAGCTAAATAAACCTTAGCGGGGACCCCCGACCATTCCTTCTCATTTTTCCTCAACAATCCCTAAACCCTCTCTGTGCCGAACTTGAAGGTAACCCTCTTTGTTTATTGTGTGGTTTTCATACTGGATCAGTAAACATGTATCACTTATTTTTTGCTGCAAATCTTTCTTTGTTTCTACAGTACTTGAGTACAATGTCATCCAGCGACACCTCAAGTTTTCAAAGCGGGGACCCCCGCAAATATGAACATCCACCTTCATCTCCTATACCTTCTCAATTAGAGGAGAAGTTGCAAGAAGAGTTAGACATGTTGCTAACGAATAGCCCACGTTCCAACATGTTGGGTGAAATAATCACACACCTACGTACTGAGATACATGAACTTGGACAGAGAATCATGGAACTCAATACAACTGAGATGCAATTCGATCATGCAATTTGGCGACTAAATGCAAGGGTGGCAGAACTTGAAGCTGAAAACAAGGCACTACACTCCCAGACAAACTTCAGAAACCATGTAATATTTCCTATTTTTGCGTTTAGTGCTGGTGTGATTCTAGGGATTAGTGCTTTCAGCATTTGTAATCGAGCATGTAGGCATGGTTGAGGATGAATTGACTATGAAGTATGTACCTCATGACTTTGGTTTTTTATGTAAGAGGCTGAATTTTATTTTCGAATAGTTTTAGAAAGCATGGTTTCAGCATTTGTAATCTACATGTCAGATTGCCAAAACATTAATGTTGACACTACACACACCGACAATTACCTTACTAGAATAGTTGTCAACTGGATACTATCATTACATTCCTAAAATATTGTAGCGTGGGCTACCATTACATTTCTACAAAAAGGATAGTTGTCAACTGGATGCTATCATTACATTACTAGAATCACAACTACCTACTGTCAAACTACTCATGCACAACCTTCATAGGCGCTACGTAATACACAATCCTTTAGGATTTCTTGCCAGTGCCAATCCTGTCAAAGACCAAAAACACCGTAGTTAATCAACCTTGTTAATCCTGTCAATGACCAACAACAATGACCAACTCTACTTTTTTTACCGGGAATTACCTTTTCTAAAATATAAGGGTTTCCAACTATAATAAGCAATGATCGGGCACGAGTCAGGGCAAAATTTAACCTCTTCGGGTTGCTCAGATATCCCATGCGGAAAGTCCTGTCATATTCATCGTGGTTAGCGGTCGATCTGACTGTTGACAGGATGATCACTTTCTTGACAACTATTCTAGTAAAATCCAACTGTTGACATATTCATCGTGGTTCATCGTCCATACCTATTTGCCACTCAATTAAAATCCAACTGAAGTTTGTGACTCCCTAGGAAAAAACACCAACAACCACACGAGCTGCTCTAAGGAGAGGAAAGAGATGGGTAAGATGAAGTGAAACAAAGAGAGAGTAGAACTGGAAGTATGTACAGTTAGGATAGTCAAACAACACACACTCCAATGAGATGGGGTAGATGAAGTGCCATTACTATCTCCATAAAGTAAGACCTCTGCGAAGTAAATCAGTCTGAATACAGTCACATTTGTCAATCATACATTATTACACTGTGAAAATAGTATAAATAGTATGTCACAATAACAATTTAAAATGTCACGCTTTGGAAATCACCAGCACTACAAGTGCCTCCTCTGTACCTAAAAATACTCAAACATGGAGCATTTTCTAATTAATATATCTTTAAAGTAGATTGGTGAGATAAAGTGCAATTAATATCTATGTAAAGTAAAATTGCCAAAGAAGTATAGCATCAGGAACGGGAGATCTAATTAAGACATCTTGTATTTAGATTAGTGAGATGAACTATCCACCTTCTTAGTAGACATATATCCAATTTCAACGCTGTAGTTATGACATTTTTATTTCTAAGTATGATAATTGTTTTCCTAAGTCCGACAAGAACTTTCTATTATAGCAGAAAAAAAACCTTTTCAATATAACTACCAATTCATCCAGACTAGAATCATTTCTTTACTTCAGAAAATTTCCACTTCATCTCTTCACTTGGGTTTTACATTTGCTCCCTTCTGAATATTTGTTTTTACATACTTTAGCCCTAGAATCATTTCTTTAACTACCAGTTCATCCAGACTAGAATCATTTCTTTACTTCAGAAAAAAACCTTGTCAATATAACTACTAGTTCACCTTGAAACCTGCTTCTTAATCAATCTGCTGAGTTCAACAGTTCTTCGGGTTCATATGCTGAGGTTCAACCCTTCTCTCGCCCATCGCCATTCCTTTTTAACAGTTGCACAGTTTGCCATGGAGATACATCGTCATTCCAGTTTACATCGCCATGGAGATACATCGCCATTCCTTTTTTACAGTTGCACAGTTCGCCATGAAAAAAACCTCTGAATATAACTACCTACCAGTTCAAATCTTTCACTTTAACAGTTATAAGGACGTCTGCAGAATGGAAGGGAGAGGGAGGGGAGGGAGGGATGATGGGTTTAAATCTTTCACTTTCAACTGTTGATGCACCGGCCGACGGGATGGAGGAAGTCGGGATGGCCGAGAAGTGGGCGGGAAGTGGGAGGGAAGTGGGCGGGAAGTGGGAGGGAAGGGGGCGGGAAATATTTTGGGGTTTTAGAGAAAAATCCTAAAAATTATTATTTTACTATTTTGGGCTTTTTGTTTCCTTTTTCTTTTCTGGTTTTTATTTTATTTTATTTCATTTCTGAATTAAAAGAAAAAATTAAATATTTTACAAAAATACCTCATTTGATGTATATATGCAAAAGAAAAGTCAAAATGATATATATGCAACTCACTAATGCATTTGAGGTATTTTTGCAATTCGGTATTTTTCTTTCATGTGTAGGGAGAGCTTTTTTCAAGGTTCGTTTTTCATCGTGTCCAAGTTACATTTATGCGAATAATGAAACAACTATGATGGCAATATTTTAGAGATTTATTAATATTCTAATTAGTTACAATATCTTTTGTTAGCACTATATAAACATGTACTCATGTAAGCAAGAGCATTCTAAGCTTACTTTTAGTAAATAAAGTCTTTATAAATAGTTAGCCAAACATAGCATAAGTTTGTATGTTCATATCATGATAAACTAACCTTCATAGTTTACTTTACGTATTGCAATTCTACCAAAAAACAATCGCCCTATTGTATACAAATTACATGTGCATTAATATCGATAACATTGTTTTTGAGAAAATCCTCCATGAATTGCAAAAGCACTAAAAAAGGTCCTCTTTGACACAAGAACATAAACTAAATAGCTTGTGCCACTATTTACAAGCTAGCCATGAATAGAGAGAATAACGTCCATGAGTTCCTACAAGCTCCGGGCGCCAGGGACATCGGTCCAGCGCAGCTCAAGCTCCACCTCGCCGCGCTCGACGTTTCTTAGCCGGAGAAACATGTTCTGCACGACCTCCCCGTCCTCCCACGTGACGTCGCTCTCCTCCACCAAGCAGTTTTGCCTCCCCGGCTTCAGCCTCGTTATGATGGTCCCGCTCGGAACGCCCTTCAGATTCATCTTCACCGCTTCCAGAAACGGCCTGATGTCGAACTCAGCGTCTCCCATCTTGTCGTCGAATGAGAAGGTGTCCTTGTCATAGACCATCTGTATAACAATTAGATATGTCAGTTCTAGCCAGTAAGATTACAAGGAAAGTCTTGTGGAAATAAATGGAAGCCGTAGCAAACTTATAATTTTCTTTGAATAAGTTTGAAGAATTGTTGTCATATTATTCTCTGTGTACATACAACTTTTTGAGTTGCCACTAAACATACAATCTTGATATCAATTTAGATTAGGTTCAAGTCACACATTTCACACATCTATGTCTATTTCATTAGTCACACTCACACTATACTATCATATTAACCGAGTCAAATATAAAAAACGCGACATTGTCAACCATCAATAGGAGATATAAGTAGATTCTTACGAGCTTCACAGGCTGGTTTGGATCTGTAACGCAGAGCGTCAAGTCTTCTTTCCACTGGGGATTGAGACACTTCTTGATAACACGAGTTTTCAACTTCTGTTACGTACATGAAATTACACGGAAAGAAAGAAAACATGGATCAGTTCATTGAACAACCTCACATCTGAAACTAGTACAAAAAACAATGACCTCCGAATTCACCCAATATATTGCATAATGTCACAAATTAATACCATATTTTGCCTAAATCCATATGATATTGAGGTTGCGTCTGACTGACGAGTATGGGGATTAAGGAATTAAGGCCTTGTTTGGTACCATACCCTGGGTATGGGGTATCAATCAACCTGATCTCCCAGGAATCGGTTTAGGAATCACTCAACCCAATTCCCATGTTGGGTTAGGATTTTTTTCCTAGAATAAATCATTTATGGGATCATTCATTCCAACAATTTACACGCAATCTCAAACCCTCATCTACACTAAGGTATCACCCATACCTAACTTCATCTTTTTTTTGGACATCCAATTTGCTCTCATTACTCATACCCAACAAATCCAACCAAACATAACTTAGAAAGTATCACTCAAACCCATTCCTCATACCTAACCCGATTCATATCATCGTACCAAACAAGCCCTAGATGAATTGGAATCATTCAATCCACATCTATATCTATATACTAGTCTTTTGGGGTTGGTTAGTAATTCCTATAAGCTTTGAGTGATTATAATACTATATAATGGATTTTGAAACAAACATTTGTACAGATCTGGGTAGACAAGTAATTTAAAGTGAGCATAACATAATAATTTTAACTTTATTATATTTAAAAAACACTAAAGAGTGCTGAAATTATGGAGGAAAGCACTAGAACTAGATTAACAGCGCAAAATGCATAAGAGAGAATAGAGGAAGAAATTAGGACCTGTTTGGCGAGGCGGATAACAACATAGGGATCACTAGTCCTGAAATCGCGAATTGCCAGGTCAATCCCTCGCTTCACTCTGATCCTCAACAAACCCAACATATTCTCCATCTTCTGAATTAAATTTTGATTTTGATTTTGATTCGGGTTTCGGTGGGAATGAAACAAAATTTAAGAAATGAGAGAGAAATTGGTAGGCAGCAATGTAGAAGAAGAAGAAGGGCAACAGTGTGCGAGAGAGGTGGGTTGAGAAAGTATGAGGTTAAAAGTGGGTGTCCAACCCAAACAAGGCGGGGGATTAAATAGCAGAGGCCAGAGGAGAATTTTGGGTTCTAAACATTCGGAGAGGGTTTGCTTTGTACAGCTGCGTTTTTTGTAACGTTACAACTTACAAAGTGTGCAATAAGGAGAAATGGAGACCAGGTTGAAAGGAGTGGTTTAGAAGGAAAGAACTTGAAGATGGTAATGAAATTAATAAACCGGTTCGGGTTTGGTATGATGTGACAACTCGGTTTGCATAGGGTAATGTAAGAGCACCCCTTAGAGCACACCCTTATGAGAGCTCAAATGAGAGGCTTAAATGGAAGCTTTTTGAGTTTAAGTCTTCATTTAAGTCCTATATCAAAAGAGCATTTTAATGGAGGGGTTTTTGGAGTGACTTTTAAACCCAATTTATATTTATATTAAATATATCTAAAATGGATGTCTATAGATGGAGAAAAATGAAACTAGAATTATGGTATTTTTTATTTTAATGTTTAAAATTTTAAATAAACAATTTTTGCCTTTTGAAAAGCTCATTGGAGGACGCAGCTCCAATAATGGAGCGACACGTGGCACTCCCTTTAGTTTAAGCCCCATGGGTTGGGGCTTAAACTTTTGTCTTTTTTTAAGCGAGGCTTAAACTAAAATTCTAATATTTTAATAAAATATATTGTTTAAACCCCATGAATAAGCCCCCCATAAGGGGTGCTCTTATGGGGGCTCAAATGAGAGGCTTAAATGGAGGCTTTTTGAGTTTAAGTCTCCATTTAAGCCCCATCCCAAAAATGGTGTTTTAATAGGGGGTTTAAAGGTAGGCTTTTAGTTTCAATTTATATTTATAATTATGCCATTATCACCATAATCTTTTAAATAAATTACTATACACTTTATATTTACAATTATGCCATTATATTAAATAATCTATTTAATAAATTACAATTATGTCATTATATTAAATAATCTTTTTAATAAATTACAATTATGCCATTATATTAAATAATCTTTTTAATAAATTATAATTATGCCATTTTATATTAAACAATCTTTTTAATAAAGTACACTTATGCCATTATATTAAATAATCTTTTTAATAAATTATAATTATGCCATTATATTAAATAATCTTTTTAATAAATTACAATTAAGCCATTTATTTTAAAAACAATGTAAATATATTTTAATTTAAGTGTTTAATTATAGTAGTAATAATAAAACAAATATTAAGGCTTGGAGGAAATTAACGACAAACATATATTGCAAAACATTACAACGATTGATACATAAATTAAAGGAAAGAACATTGATGAAACAACATAAACTCAAGCAAATTACCGAATTTACCAAAAAAACATCATTACACAATGCATAGCTCAATTTTTAAAAACACAAAACACTCAAAAGACTTTAATCTTTTCCAAATCGTTGCCAAATGTGTTCTTTCAAATCTTCCTTAAGTTGGCGGTGTGCATTTGAATTCCGAAGTTGAGCCCGCGTGTTGTTCAGGAAGTTGCTCATACTCGCCGGTCTATTGGTGGAGTATGTCCAATCCTGATTATTCATCGATGTAGGCTCTCCACTTACTCCTTCGGCAAACTCTGGGATTTCATATCCATGATGACTATAAGAATCTCGTTCATCTTCTACAATCATATTATGTAGAATGATGCAAGCCCTCATTATCTTTCCAATCTTCACAAAATCCAAAGAGAGTGCCGGGTTACGGATTATTGCAAATCGAGATTGCAACACTCCAAATGCACGTTCCACATCTTTGCGAACAACTTCTTGATGTTGGGCAAATAACTTGGCTTTAGGACCTTGAGGAATCCGTATTGATTGGACAAATGTCGCCCATGGCGGATAGATGCCATCCGTGAGATAATATCCCATGTTGTATTCATGTCCATTAACATTGAAATTTACGTTTGGAGCTCTACCTTCCAAAACGTCATCAAAAACAGGAGATTGATCAAGAACATTAATGTCATTACACATACCTGGTACCCCAAAAAATGCATGCCAGAACCACAGGTCGTATGATACAACATCCTCCAAAATGATTGTTGGATGGCCATGTCCACGAGCATATTGACCTTTTCACGCAGTTGGGCAATTTTTCCACCTCCAATGCATACAATCGATGCTACCCAACATCCCTGGAAATCCACGAGACTCCCCCACGCTTAGTAGCCGTTGTGTGTCCGCAGCGGTCGGACGCCTAAGATACTCATCACCAAAGAAGGTAATGATTCCCTGGACAAAATGCTCCAAGCTTTTCCTTGCGGTTTCTTCAGAAAGACGAAGATACTCATCACAAGCATCCGCAGCAGTTCCATAAGCCAACATTTTGATGGCACTAGTACATTTTTGTAATGCAGATATGCCAAGCCTACCCAATGCATTTGGCCTTTGTTGAAAGAACTCCATACCATTCTCCAGTCTGTTCACAATACGCAAGAAAAGTTCCTTGCGCATTCTGAACCTACGTCGGAAGATATGATCTGGATAAGTTGGCTCGTCGGAGAAATAATCTTTGTAAAGTTGATCAAAGCCTTGTTCTCTTCCTCTATCTCTGAATTTTCGACGAGATCCCCTACGTGAACTTTCTGCTTGTGCTTTGTATTTGCGTTGTAGAGCCCGTTCTTGAACTTCATTAGTGGCTTGGATATCTTCTTGTAAAAGTATTTGGTACTCACCATCATCGGAGCTATCACTAGAAAGGAGAGGGTTTGAGTTTGAGGAGTTTGAAGATGAACCAGACATGTTTAGAGATTGAAGATTTTGAATGACTTTGATGAGGAGTTTGAAGATGTAAGAAAAGAGAGGGTTTGAAATTGATGAGTGAAGAAGCATCAAAACGGTAAGTTCGTTCCTTGGGCAGCGGGAAATAGTAACAGAAAAACAGAGTAACGAACTCAGTTCCTTAGAGAGGAAAACTTAATCAACCAACTAGTTGACTAAGAAAAACCTCTACCTCTAGGTTTCCCTAGTAGGATTTCAAATGTCTACTTATGTTATTAATCCTGGAATTACAAACAAGCAAGTCTTATCTCAATTTAGTTTACTCATAGATATCTAGACTTCTCAATGTAACGTTCCTAATAACACCTAAGACAAACAAAACCCTAACAAGTACTCAACTCACCAAAGTCTCGTCCCTTGTAAGTGTTCTTCTTCTTCCTTCGAATACTCTTCTCTTCTTTCGAATGCTCTTCTCTTGTTCCGAATGCTTTGCTCACTGAGGATGCTCTCTGTTCCGTGTTCTATCTCTCTTGTTGAATGAAGTTCACAGCTTTCTAATATATAGTCTAGGAAATTCTCATATTTTACCCTAGTTTTACTTAAGGAAAATAAGATAATAAAATCTCATACAATCTTTTATAAAATCATTCTAACCACAATATCTCTCTATCGAGATCTTCCTTGAGGCCCAAGTTGCAACTTCATAATCTGTTTCCATAAACAGATATTCGGCAGCCTCTAGGGTTTCAGCGCGCATCCTCCGTTCCTTGCGCTGTTCCCTTGTTCTGTTCAACATCATGCGTCCCTTCTTTTCTTCTGTTCCAACGTGTTGTTTTGTCATTGTTGGCTTCTCTGTTCCTTTGCTTCTCTGTTTTGACTCTTCATTGGTTTTCATCGTTCCTTTGACTCAATCGTTTCCCGAAACTCATAGTCACACTAAAAACCATCAAAAGCATTTGAGTTTATCATCATCAAAACTAGAGGGAACGTCGTCGTTCCAACAATTTCCCCCTTTTTGGTGATGACAAACTCCTTCAAAATCTGCAAGTCAAAATACACAGTTCAAAACAGACAAGTAAAGGCATTTTCACATTTAATCACACAGATACTATGTTCAAGATGTTAACACTGTTCTCCCTCAGAAAGTTCATTGAGAATTTACCTTCAAGCAGCATTGTCGTTCCCCTTAGCACTAGCTTCTGTTATCAACTCTTCCTTGGGTTTCACATTTTCCATACTTTCCCCTTTTGGCATCATCAAAAGTTCCACAAGAAACAGAAAGACTTGACACACATGCAACTCATAAACAAGATAATTCATTCATAAAGCCATGCGAGGTACAAAGCATAGGGACCTAGACAGCTAAGATCAGAAGATAAGGAACAATCACACAAAAGACATAAAAACATTTAAAAGAAATCAAGAACAGAGGGTTAGACGGGCTAGAATAGGAACGGAGAGCACTTAGATCTCAGGGTCTTCCGCATAATCATCGGCTTTGCTCAAGAAATGATCCAAGTGCAATGTCATGGTGGAGTTCAGTTGCTTGAGCTCAACAAGAATTTGATGCTGAATTGAGCTTCCCTTAGACGTTCCTTCACCAACCGCTTTCTTTGCAGCGATAGTGCCCGTTCCCTTGGTATTGCCCTTAGTTTGTCGGTGATGATCTTCTTGCTTGGGGAATCCATGAAAGGCAGAGAGCTTTAGAGATTTGAGAGTATTTGAATTCTGAGAGATATTAGAGAGAGAGGAGTGGCGGTGCAGAAACTTGTGAAGATATGTCGTATATATAGGAATAAGATAAAATCTTTTTCAAATAAAATCTTTCGGATCTCAACCGTCTCTAAGTTTCCTTCTTTCAAAAGTTTCCTTCAATAACTCTTCTCTCTCCTGATGCAACGGTCACTTTTTACTCGGTTGCCGCATCACTATTCCAGTCGCAGAGCGGTCAAATCGCACAGGGAGCCGTTCCAACGTATACCTGCAACTCAATTAATGCCAGCCTCTGATTCAAATTCAGCGTTCCACAACTATCCGTTCCCCCTTAATCTGAGCAATGGTCTTCGTTCCCCCCTGAGACCAAGAGTGCTTGCGAGGCTAGTCTGGATATTTCAATGTTGGGTTCACACAAAATATAGTATATCCAAACTCATGGTAGGGAGAAAAACAACTCAAGTAATTATTCCCAGTAAAAAGTATAGCAAAGAGGGATCATAGGGAACGTTTACCTGAATCGCGGCTAAGGTAGGCTATACAACCAATTATCATGTGGGCTTGTAATGAGGGTTCAATCATCAAATTGGTTGTTTTGGGTCTTTAAGAAGATGTTAGCATGCAATCAAGTAATTCAACACAAATCAAAAGACAAAGTATCTAAATCCTAATACAAAGCAATTCGAATAAGCTAAAGTCATGAAAATCAAGTCATGAAAGGCACACAGACAAGGAACTTCATGAAAATTATGGAACGAATTAGCCAAGCATTGAGGGAATAATGGATGTGAAGGTCCTCAATTTAGAGAGATCATGCCAAGGAGTAATCAAAGATGCTCGAATGGACCTTTGTCTAGTGCTTTGGTGAAGATGGCTGCCACTTGATTTTTAGTCCTGCAATGTTCCATTCTAATAAAGCCCATGTCAACATTATCACGTAGAAAATGATGACGAATGTCAATATGCTTAGTACGTGAATGATGCACTGGATTTTTTGAAATGTTGATGGCACTAGTATTATCACACATAATAGGAACGGTGTCAAGAGACATACCAAAGACCTCCAGTTGTTGCTTAAGCCACAATACATGAGCACAATAACTTGCCACGGCGACGTATTCAGCTTCTGCAGTGGAAAAGGCCACAGAGTTTTGTTTCTTGGAGCCCCATGAAACGAGACAGGGCCCAAGGAACTGTGCCGTTCCAGAAGTGCTTTTGCGGTCTACTACGTGCCATTTTGTTGTTCCCTTGGTCGCAAAGCTGTGCAACACTCAACAAACTGAAACCAAGTTCATGAACTAAACTAACTTCTTTTACCGTGATGCTGGAGTTTAGTTGTATTTCGCCTGTTCCAATGATTTCTCTGCATCTCTTGTCTCCAAGAGCAACACTCCCTCTTGAGTGTTTGTGAAATGAGGTGAGTTGGTCTTCTTTTTCGATCATGTGGCATGAACAAGCGCTGTCAATATACCACTTCTCGTTCCCCCTCACTTCAACCTGCACAGAAAGAGTTAAGGTTTGGCGACCCAGGCAAACTTACCCTTACCTGGTCGAGACACATAATGCAATTGTTCTATAGGAATAGTTCTAACATTAACAACATATTTCTTCCTAGTCTTAGCATGATTATGATTATGCACATGTGAATCATCATAGAAATCATTCAAGTTCACATTGTTACTCCTATTGTTCCTTCTCTTTGTGTGCTCTTCATAGAACTTTCTTTTCTTTTCACAATCTCTTTGCACATGTCTGTTGTCTCCACAATAACAACACAGCTTGAATTGTTCCAATTGAACATACTTTCTGTTAGGAACAGTACTCTTGCGTTGTTTCGCACGTTCAGGACATGGAACATTTGGTTGCGTCCCTTGAGATTGCTTGAGAAAAATCTTGTGGGCAGGTTGTCCAGTGTACCACGACTGAGTTTCATCCAGACCACTCTCAAGAACTTTGATGCGTTCCTCAAGATTGCGATTCTTCTCTCTAGCATCCTGAAGTTCTCTATCTCTTGTTTCACGTAGTTCCATGATGGATGAGTCCTCTTCCTTTTGGTTGGGACCTGTATAGCCAATTCCATACCTTGCTTTGACAAACTTGACGCTTTCAGCTTCAAGCTTCTGTTCCATCATGACAGAATGAATTTTGTGCACATAGGACTTTATCTCGGACACCTGTGCTTCAAGCTTACTTGGAATAGCTATACTCCTTGCATCAGTATTGTTAGAGACTTCATTCATAAGCAAAGAGACTTTTTCATTTCTCAAACTCTGAAGTTCCTCATGATTAGCCTCACATGAAGAACAAGGAATAGTCGAGGTACTAGTAGTTCTAGAAATATTTTCTTTTAGACTACTACATTCATCTTCAGAATTAGCTAGTTCCTCTTGAGTTTTCATGTTCTCAGCATACATATTTCTTATGAGAGCAATTAAAGATTTTTTATCAAAATTCACAAGAGATTTTAAGAAATCTTCGGGATTTACCTCGGTTTCTTCAGACGAGTTGTTGATGGCCATGGCACACATCGTTCCACTCCATGCTTCAGGATCTTCGTTATCTGAGTCATCTTCATTGCCCCAGACAGCAACGAAAGCTTTCTTTTCTTCGTTCCCAGAAGGTTTGCTTGCCTTCTTCGACTTTGGGCACGAACTGGAGTAGTGACCCTTCTCATTACAGTTGTAACAAGTGATATCCTTGATGTCACGAGTCTCACCGTTCCCTCCTCTACAATTTCTTCCTTTGTTATAGAGGGAATGCATGGCTTTAGTGAGCAATACCACCTCAGGGTCATCGAAGCCATCATTGTCATCGAGGTTGTTCTCAATTCTGTCAACAACCTTTCCAACCATCAAGGCAATTCCATTTTCTTTGGAATCCTTGTTTCTTGCAGCCTTTTCTTCGTTGTCATACTTTTGTATCTTGCTGAATACCTCATGGAACGTCAGTTTGACGGTGTTGGGATTCTCCTTCAGAATAGCTTTGGTCATTGCATGACGATGAGGGAGACCATCAATGATAATGAGAATTTTCTCATCGGGGAGAATTTCCTTATCGGTGACGGAGTGAGCAGTGAGATTTGTTGTGATCTTCTCAAATCGTGCTTGGTAGGAACTCACATCTTCCTTGTCATCCATTTTGAAGTTGTAAAAGTCCTTCTTCGCAGTGAAACGATCAACTTCACGCAGATCCTTGCTTCCCATATACATATGTTCCAAGGCAAGCCATTTAGCATTGGCCAACTCACAAGATTGGAGTTTTTGCACATCTTGTTGATTGAGAGCGTTGTTGATGAGCATGGCTGCTTTGCAATTTTTCTCCATGATCTGGAGATCGTCTTGATCCCATTTCTTCAGTTTCAACTTCTTTTCTAGATCTGCAATGTCAATATCACCAAGAGAGATCACCAACCAGCATTGGTAGTCATGGCTTTGCACCCACTTGATGAAAAGTGTTTTTCAATGTTGATATTGTCCAGCGAGCAAGAGAGGAGGCCTTGAAGAGTTCAAACCAACTTCGACGGTAGAAGGAGACATTGTTACCTATAAATCTGTAAGTAACACACAATCTAGAACAAACCTGCTCTGATACCAATTGTTGAATCGTGTGTGTTAGATCAAGGAACGGTAAGTTCGTTCCTTGGGCAGCGGAAAATAGTAACAGAAAAACAGAGTAACGAACTCAGTTCCTTAGAGAGGAAAACTTAATCAACCAACTAGTTGACTAAGAAAAACCTCTACCTCTAGGTTTCCCTAGTAGGATTTCGAATGTCTACTTATGTTATTAATCCTGGAATTACAAACAAGCAAGTCTTATCTCAATCTAGTTTACTCCTAGATATCTAGACTTCTCAATGTAACGTTCCTAATAACACCTAAGACAAACAAAACCCTAACAAGTACTCAACTCACCAAAGTCTCGTCCCTTGTAAGTGTTCTTCTTCTTCCTTCAAATACTCTTCTCTTCTTTCGAACGCTCTTCTCTTGTTCCGAATGCTCTGCTCACTGAGGATGCTCTCTGTTCCGTGTTCTATCTCTCTTGTTGAATGAAGTTCGTAGCTTTCTAATATATAGTCTAGGAAATTCTCATATTTTACCCTAGTTTTACTTAAGGAAAATAAGATAATAAAATCTCATACAATCTTTTCTAAAATCATTCTAACCACAATATCTCTCTATCGAGATCTTCCTTGAGGCCCAAGTTGCAACTTCATAATCTGTTTCCATAAACAGATATTCGGCAGCCTCTAGGGTTTCAGCGCGCGTCCTCCGTTCCTTGCGCTGTTCCCTTGTTCTGTTCAACATCACGCGTCCCTTCTTTTCTTCTGTTCCAGCGTGTTGTTTTGTCATTGTTGGCTTCTCTGTTCCTTTGCTTCTCTGTTTTGACTCTTCATTGGTTTTCATCGTTCCTTTGACTCAATCGTTTCCTGAAACTCATAGTCACACTAAAAACCATCAAAAGCATTTGAGTTTATCATCATCAAAACTAGAGGGAACGTCGTCGTTCCAACAAGCATCCTTGTTTATCCTCATTTATATAGAGGGCAGAAGCAATCAATGGTAAGATATCTTACACAAGCAATCAATGGCTTCACATGGGTTTGTCTGAAAAGTGGTCCATGCCAACTTGTAGAAGCATTATTATTATGCTTCAGTCCAAAAATCAAAATATAATGGAAGAAAGAGTGCATAAGCAATCAATGGCTTCACATGGGTTTGTCTGAAAAGTGGTCCATGCCAACCACAAGAAACACTAAATGAAATGACTTCTCTTTGGCCTTTTGTCTGAAAAGTGGTCCATGCCAACTTGTAGAATGCATAAGCAATCAATGTTTCACATGGGTTTGTCTGAAAAGTGGTCGATTTTGAATTGTAGAATACAGAAGCAATCAATTGCTTCACAATCAATTAAGTAGTTGTTATCTTTGTTGATGAAACAATCAAAAGAAGCTACAAGACTGAAACATTCAAGATGAAAACATGCCTTATAATATATTAGGCGTTGTATTACAAGATTGAAACATGCATTACGAAAACAAACCATGCAAGACAGAAAATGGACACTAACATCTTCCTCATGAGTACATGCATAAAACTATCACATGCCAGAGAGTTCTTTCATCAATGTCTGCTTGAGAGCCTCTCCTTCCTCACCAATATTACTTTGCCCCATCAAGAACTGGAGCATCTCCCACTTCTGCTTGTAACTCTCCCTCTTCTCCCGCTCCATCTCCAACGCAGCAAAGTAAGCTTGTTTCTCCCTCTTGGTTGCCACCTTTGCCATTTCCAATTCATGCGCTCTACTTAACATGAGGTCTTTTTGTCTCTGCATCTCCTTAGCAAGCTCGTCCTCTTGAACAATGTTTGCATATGCCACTTTTTTCCCCTTTCTTTTACATGCCTTGATACCCTCTGGACGCTCCATAGTATGGCCACTGAATCCACTTGTCGAGGTATTTGCATTTGAAGTATCACCTTCCACATCAGAAATCGATCTTTTGGAGCTTGCACTTCTAGAACTTGGATTGTTCTGGTTCACCTTGTGCAAATAATATTGACTCCATTTGGGCTCATTACAAAGAGCTTTCCATGCATGCATATCAAGAAAGCTCTTCCCCACATCTTCTAAATAAGCGGAATAAGCCTTAGCAACAACATCGTCCTCTGACTCCCCACTACCTTTCTTTCTACTAGCCTCTGCATAAAAACCATTAAACTTAGTTACACTTTTACACATTACCTGCCATCTATTCTTACAACTTTTCACGTCTCGCTCTTGTTGGCCTGGTTCTCTATAAGTGTTCCAGTACTCTGTAACTCGCTTCCAGAATGAGGCTGAAGTTTGGTTCGTGTTTGTTATTGCGTCCTTGCTGGTGTTGATGTACCCACTGATGAGGATCAAATCTCCAGCCTCCCCCCAGGAGCATCTTCTGGGTTTAGTGGGATCACTTGCAACACGTCCACGACCACGTCCACGACCACATCCACGACCACGACCATGACCGGCATCAAGATCTTGAGGTTGTGTGCTGAACATTGGGACCTCCATGGGTTGAGATTCACTCCCAGTTATGGGTTCAGGGAGTGAATTTTGAGACATAATATTCGCATAATATTGCACATTATAAGGATCATAAGGCTCTAGGGATAAATCTTGAAAGTTTGGGCAGTTACCATCATTTGGATTCATGATGAATGTGATATTTGGAAAAAGAGATCTCAAATTTTGAGAAAAGATAGGAATGGGTGGTTAATGTGTGAGTTTTACAATGACCATTACAACTTATTTATAGGCAAATAAAAATTATTTTTTATTTTTATAACTATCCTAAATTATACAATAAATAGTGGATATACCTACCCTATAGTCATATATTAAATATAAAACTACCCTAAATACATAAAAAAAGCCATAAAAAAATTCCATTATGTATTTTAATGTAAAAAAATGAAATTAATAGATATTTATATTTTAAACCACCATAGATAATTTAAAAATAATTTATTTCAATTAATGATATACAATATACAATAAAAAAATTAAAAATATACCAAATATATTCAAAATGGGTGTCTATAGATAGAGAAAAATGAAACTAGAATTATTGTATTTTTTTTAAAATTTTGGATTTATAATAAAAAAGATATGACATTTTTTTTTAAAAAATACCGACGGCCAGGAAATAATCCTGGCCATCGATATCGCGCCACGCGTCGCTCATCTAACGAGTGACGCGTCGCCAATGAAGCCTTGACACGTGGCGGCGTCTGAAGTAAAGCAGCCGTTTGGCTACTTACTTCAAAACGCCGCGTTTTGGACCAAAACGCAGCGTTTTGTTTGGCTGGGGCCAAATTTTTTTAGCCCCAACCAAACGGGCCTTAAAAACACTGTTTTTTAAGCCCGTTTGGATGGGGCTTAAAATTTCCCCTTTATTTAAGCCCCTCCTCCCGGCTTTTACAATCCCCTTTATTATTTTATTAAAAAAAATTGTTTAAGCCCCTTCCCAAAAGCCCCATAAGGGGTGCTCTAAGGGCTAATGACTAATGGGGTAGGGGCTGGCGCCTCACAGTAATCGTATTTTAGGCTAAAAGGACTTATATTTGTGGGGCCCTTATAGAAATCCTTGCCTAGGAGATGCTAGATATATCTTAATTGTCCTAGATGATTGTAGTAGGTAACTTGGACTTTTATGCTCAGTAGCAAGGACCAAGTGTACACATGTTTGGTTGATTTTGTGGCATGAATACTCAATTTGGAGTGTGTGTTAGAGTTATTAGGAGTGATAATGACACAAAGATAGTGCAACATCAATGTATGAAATTCTTTGCTCAAATGGAAATTGTGCATAATAAATCAGTACCAAGCAATCCTCAACAAAATGGCATGGTAGAAAGGAAGCACAAACAATTGATTAAGACTGCAAGAGCACTTCGTGTGCATGCTAATCTTGTTGTATAATTATGGGAAGACTATGTTTTGGCTGCTACTCACTTGATCAACGAAATGCTTAGTTTAGTTCTTGAATGGGGGACTTCATTTGAAGTTCTTTTACACATGAAGCCGAGTTATGACAACTTAAAGGTTATAGGTTGTCTTTGCTATGCTTTACATAAATTTGGAGACAAGTTTACCTCTAAAACCATAAAGTGCATCTTCCTTGGCTATCCATATGCACAAAAGCCTATAAGCTATATGACTTGTCTTCCCATCAAACCTTTGTTAGTAGAGATGTGATTTTTAGAGAGGATGTATTACCCTTTGATATTTTTTCCACTTCTTGTATACCTGACTTTTTTTACCCTACTTCCCTACCTACCACAAAAATGAGGTACATCTCAAAATTTTATATTATAATAAAAAAAATGCACATTAAGCTCAACTAATAGAAGCGTATTCAGCTCAACCAAAACAATGCATATTCATATTTGCAAACTCGTAACGCAATACCAAACCCACAAGATTTTCATCAGATATCTTCGAAAAATCTAGGGGAAAAGCTAAATCACACACGCATTGAACAAATTTTCCCCAGATCAGGAAAAAAAATTAGGGTTCATGCTTACGAAGCAAGATGAACAAATTAGGGTCCAAAATCTCACCCTTTGCGAGTTGTACTTAGATTCGCACTGCAATCTGGAAATTAAAACCCAAATGTTGAGATTAGAGAAGAAGAAAAACTGGAAATGCTATGGCGAGAGATTTTTTTTTACCTTGGAGGATATGAGTCGTGATAAATGAGGGAGAAGAGGAGCATATGAGTGACATTACTCCTTTGAGGTAGATGTAGAGGGTTATCTTTAGGGAATTGCAAATTTGGGGGGGGGGGGGGGGGGGGGGGGGGTTTAGCTTGGATTTCTCCCATCCGGTTCCAACTTCACCAAGCTTCCACAATCTACCTCACTGAATGCGGTTTCACTAGCTGGAGGTGGATGATTTTTTCCCCTAGCTTCGTATGAAGAACGTGCCTAAGACTCCATTTGGTATATCTAGCTGAAATAAGAGCTAGAGATGAATGAATAGCTGGAACTGGAGCAAATGATTAATTGGAGCTTGAGTTGAATTTATTAGCTTAATAAGGCTCCGTTTTGTATATCAAGCTGAAATAGAAGTTGGAGCTGAATGGGTAGCTGAAACTGAAGTTGAATGATTAGTTGGAGTCAGAGCTGAATTTATTAGCTTAATTATTTAAAAAAATATAATTGGTGTTCGATATTAAAAGCTAAAATGAGTGAAAAGTAAAATTCAACTTGTTAGGCTCTATTTGGTATATTCATTTGAAGTAGGAGCTGAAGCTAAATAAGTAGCTGGAACTGAAGCTAAATAAGAAGCTGGAGCTGAATGATTAGCCGAAGATGGATTTATCAGCTTAATTTTTTAAAAAGTGTAGTTGGTGTTCAATGTTAGAAGCTGAAATGGGAAAAAAATTAATTAAGCTTGTTAAGCTTTAACAATCTTGGGGGTAACATTAAAAAAATGGCAGAATTAAGCTACATTAATCTACTATAAGCTCCTTAAGCTAGATTAATATTTTTTTACGAACACTCATTAAAGTTGATTTAAACAAATATGAATATACGTTGATCTCAAAAAAGTTTTGCCGAACGGAACCTTAATCTTCAACAATCTTGGAAGTCACATTAAAAAAAATTGGCAAAATTAAGCTACATTGATATACTACAAACTTGTTAAGCTAGATTGACATTTTTTAATCGAACACTCAGTTGGCAAAGCTTTTTGAGATTAAAGAGGCTCGTTATTATTTTTAATCTACATGACGAGTGTTCGGTAAAAAAATGTCAGTCTAGCTTAAGGAGCTTATGGTAGATTATTATAGGTTAATTTTGCCAACTTTTTTAATGTGACCCTCCAAAATTGTTGAAGATTAACAAGCTCAATTTTACTTTTCTCCTAATTCAGCATGTAATACTGCACCAACTTTTTTTTTAAAAATAATCTAGTTTATAAATTCATTTGCAACTCTAACTAATTATTCAGCTCCAGTTTGTGTTCCAATTACACATTCAACTTCTATTTTAACAGAATATACCGAGTGAAGCTTTAGCAGCTGAAAGACTGGAACTTTTTTTAATGGAAAAAAGCCTGCAACTTTAGTAAGCTGTTTCTTTTAAAAGTAAAAACTTCAAAATTATTTTTCACTATATAAAATTTTTTAGATGTGAAATCTCTAGTTTCTAAACTCATCATTGACATATATGTGATTTTATTCGGTATTATTTCCACAATCCTTTTTATTTTGTTAAAAATGAAATCTCTAGTTTCTAAATTTTAATCCGCTCAATTCCAGACTTACCCCTTGTTTGGTTGAACGTGAGAAATTAAGTTCCTGGGAATTTACCTACTTCCTAGGAATTCTACATCAATGTCAATGAGAATGGGGGATAAGATTTTTCATAGAGGATTGAATGAGATTATCTTTGTTAGGGTTAACAAAATGCTTTAAATAGCCTACTTCTTTCTTGGAGAACAATTAAATGAATTTTAATGGGCTTTTTTCCTCTTCCCTCTTGCTTATTAAGTAAGGCTGAAATATTAAACAATCATAACTTAAAATTAATCTTTTATTTTTACCTCCACAAATGCCCCTCAGATCCTTTAAGTTGGGTAAAAGTTAGAGGATTCATGCAACAACTTGCTGAACGCCAAACTTTCTTTCCATTTGGTCTTCATAAAGGTATGTTCTTGCACAATGCCCATAGGCTATTCTTGGTGCGTTCTTGCACAATGCTCGTAGGCTATTCTAGGGTGCGTTCTTGCACATTGCCCGTAGGCTATTCTAGGAGTGTCTGTTCTTGCATGATGCACCTCGTAGGCTAGTCTGTAAGTGTGCTTCATGCACGATGCCTGTAGGCTAGTCTGTGAGTGTGCGTTCTTGCACGATGGCCGTTGACTAGTTTGTGAGTGTGCGTTCTTGCACTAATGCCCTGAGGCTAATTTGTGAGTCAGAACCATGCAGCTTGTGCTGGGTGGCCATCAGGCTGATATAAACTCAAAACCCTGCAAGTTCTGCCAGGTGGGCATCAGACTTTCCTTTGTTATCCTGGTACACAGCTAAGACAAAGCAAAATACCAACAACACAACACAAAAGCTAATGCATAACACACAAGCGTTATATGAAATCAACATGTTTATTTACACCGTGACTAGACAATTCGATGTCTAGTTGTGTGAAGCTCAGGTATCTGGTTAATATATTTTACTATATAACTGAAAAGAGGGGAATAAGAACTTAGCTGTGAAGTTCTCCTTTCAAATTCGCACTCGGACTGAAATCATCTATTTGCCCCATTACTGTAAACTGACTTAAGCGTCAGAGGTGAAATTGGGGACAAGCCCCACCTTTGGCCTTTCTCAATGATAGCAGGGCACCAAAAAGATAATCGGAGGACACCGAAAGATCGTCGGAGTTGCGGGTTCTCGTCGTCGTCATCAATATTTATTATGGTACAGATTTATGCTACCACAATTTAGTTCATAAAAAAAGTACAATGTTTATGATGGATTCGAATTCGTAAATTGAGAAAAATATCATCTTTACCATCTAACTAGAAAGGTGCGATAACATTTGAATATGAACATACGCAATGGTGGAGCCATAAATGTTTTCTAAGAGGGGTTATAAAATCATTCCATGAAAAATTGTAGTGTATTGACCATATATTTGGATCATTAATAATATGCAAATAATCCAAAAAAATTTAAGGCTATTTTTATAATTTCTTATTGACAAATGTTATAAAACTAGGAGGATGTTTTATTCTAACAAAAATATTTTAAAGTAATTTACAATTTTGAAATAGTAAGAGAAGTAGAAAAGTGGGAACAAGAATGTTATTTGTATAAATAATATTGTATATTATGATTTTAGTATTTATTTAAGGATAATTCAATCACTTATACAAACTCATAATTCGTAATTATTATGGGCGAAAGATAAAAAAAAATAGACATGTTTGGGTCAAAATCGTAAAAAGGGTGAAAATGTGGGCGCACTTTTAAAATTTTCTTAAGAGGAACAAAAATTGGAAGAATGGTACGAAGAAAAAAATCAAACATATGTCATTTCCTTCTCCTTCAATTGAACTACCAATTGGACAAACATTTGTTTGTTTCAAATTTTACATCCTACTAAAATATGTCACATAGGGCCATTTTGTTAGTGTCAAACCTCGGATGAGTTGGGTAAATGACCTATGTGCGACGTTTTTATTAAGAAACTAATCTCCTAGGAAACTAACTCCCTCCCCCTCCCCCTAAACCCCAAAAAACAATATTTTAGAGAGAGAAAAAACAAAAAAGAGAGAGGAAAAAAAAGAATAAAATAAGCTAGTAGGGGTAGGAAAAATACATAAAAACTAGTAGGGGTAGTTTTGTTAATTGAAAACTCTAAAAGGGCCAATGGGCCCAAAACACTCTTCAAACCTCGTAGCCTACTTTTTTCCCGTTGCTGACCGTTTAGCTAGTTTTTTTAAATTTTTCTTTAGGTTTTCATATTTTAGATGAACCTTCCACCGTTATTTTAATTTTGTTGTTTGAAGATGTTAGGGGCAGGACTCTCCTTCATTTGATGTCTAATTAGCCCTTTTTTATTCGATAAATTTCTAAAGAGTACCGCCTCTTCTTCGACTAAAAAAAAATAGCACTAGGATACGAAAAAGAGGGGTTTGGTGACCCCCTAACCCCCTTGACTCTGCCTCTGGACATAAGGATACCTTATATTAACTCTTTATTATTATTTTTTTGGTTTAGCAGAGAACAAACAAAGTGCTTAGAAATATTCATTACTTAGTTATATATGTTGAAGTGTAAGATATTCTGTGTGAGACTTGGGTACGGCTGCACGCTCCCGTGTCTTGACATTTTGATGCAATAATTAATGAATTTTAAAATCACAGGTTGAATCAATGACTGTGATAGGGAGTAAATCCTTAAAACCTAGCACAATCACTGATTTCTTAGATTCTAGAACTACTACTTGGGGTCTTTTTGGCTTATTTCTTAGTGTTTTGTTTTCTTTCCTTGCCTTGTTTGGCAATGGTGTGTCTTCCTTCTCTGCCCTTTGGGGGCCAACTCTGTTTCTCTGTTGTTGTTGTAATGTTTCCTTGTTATTTTTAATATAGTTGGTCCTTTTTCTCAAAAATTTTTCTCAAAAAAAAAAATCACAGGTTGAAGGATGTGAAACCGACTGCCTCGATCAGTAGTCTTAGTGTTCTTGTTTTTTTAATGTGCAGCTGCAGAACCAACATATCAGTTGGTGTCCAACAGCCAACCCTAAATTCATATACACTATTATAATCAGATTTTTTTTAATCATTTGCTTAATCCATTGCTTGGAGAATTTTCTGATCTTTTTTCGGATTAAAAGTAAAAGTCCTCCTCCTAACCTGTTCCATGTGTGTTACTTTTTATTCACCTGTGTTTATTATCTTATTTACTTTTTTCTTGGGTCGACTATACTTTTTATTTCAATTTATTTGTTTCTCTTTTTATTAACGTTCTTATATTATGTTTTTCATGTCGTTTTGTCCGACAATCAAGTTTCTCGATCTCTTGATTTACTAGACATGTCTGGTACTTCAAATCTTTTACTTATAAAAAATAATAATAATCGAGCGTGTTTTTTTCATCGGAAAAGACAAAAAAATAATTGTAAAAAAGTGCTTTGAGTAGCGTAAAATAATGTACGTAGTTTCCAATGCAGTGCTATGTCTCAAGGTATAGCTTCCCACAATGGTATCTGTGACGTTTTCTATACACATTTTATTTTCCAAGTTCAGGTTTTTGTAACACCCCAAACCCAGTGTTGGGTTATGGAGCCTGAAGGATTGTACACCGAAAGCCCAACTTTCAGCGATTCAACTAGGGTTTCGGTCTTTAGCTTAAATACCCTGTTTAATCGTTGTAATCGTTATCACAATGGTAAGAAAAACCCTGGCTTGGTAGTGTCCCACAATGGTATCTTTGCTTCGTTTTCTCTCGTTACTGCGTTCGAATCCTAACAACTAGTATCAGAGCGATGGTTCTGGCAGTCACGATGGGAGACGAAAAATCGCCGGTGGAGAAGTTCGATGGGATGAATTTCGGGTTCTGGAAGATGCAGATCGAGGATTACCTGTATGATAAAGATCTGTACTTGCCTCTAGGCGAGAAACCAGAAGACATGAAGGAAGACGAGTGGAAGTTGTTGGACATGAAAGCGATGAGTGTGATCCACTTGTCGTTGTCCAGAAACGTGGCGCATCACACTTTCAAGGCATAGATCGACGACGAAGGGTATGCTGCAAATTCTGTTCGCGATGTATGAAAAACCATCCGTAGTGAACAAGGTTCACTTGATGCGGCGGTTGTTTAACCTGCGGATGACGGAGAGTATAGCGGTGGCCAATCACTTGAACGAGTTCAATATGACAATTGCGCAACTGAGCTCGGTTGAGATCAATTTCGATGATGAGGTACAAGCCCTAATTCTCTTTACCAGAGAGTTGGAGCGGGACAATTACTGTTGTTAGTGCTTAAGCGGGGAAGGCAAAACTTAAGTTTGATGAAGTCAGAGATCTAATTATCAACGAAGAAATTCGCAGGAAGGCGTCAAGTACTGCTTCAGGATCAACCTTGAGTACGGGAAACAGGGGCAAGTCAGATTCTAAGGCAAAATCAAATAGTGGTAGGTCGAAGTCAAGAGGGAAGGATAAACCCAAGGACAAGAGCAGAATCAAGTGTTGGAATTGTGATGAGAATGGGCATTATAAGAGTGAATGTAAGACACCGTCAAAAAACAAATCAGTGAATTTAACCACATAAGACATTGCGCGCAGATGTATCGATCCTGAGCGAGAGCAGCCCATTAGAGTCTTGGGTGTTAGACTCTGGAGCTTCGTTTCACTCATGTAGCAATTCTGACATAATGGATCACTATACTCCTGGAGATTTCGGAAAGGTCTATCTTGCTGATGATGAGGCCTTAAAAATCGTGAGGAAAGGTGATGTTCGGATCAAGGCACCGAATGGATCTGTGTTGCAGTTGCAAGGAGTTAGGCATATTCCTGGTTTGAAAAGAAACATGCTTTCAGTTGGGCAGTTGGATGACGAGGGTTATGTTGCAACCTTTGGTTGCAAGAGCTGGAAGATAACCAAATGAGCTATGGTAGTAGCTCGAGGGAAGAAGGAGGGGACGTTGTACATGACGAGCAACGTTCGTGATAGCATTGCTGTTGCAGGAGAGAACGGTGATGCAGATTTATGACACTGTCGTCTTGGCCACATGAGTGAGAAAGGGATGAAAGTGTTGTGTTCGAAGGGTTTGCTACCAGGTTTCAAATCTGTTGAAATCGGATTGTGTGAAGACTGCGTGCTCGAGAAATAGAAAAATGGTGAGTTTTTTGAAGGGTGGCAGAACTTTGAAGAAGCAGAAGTTGGAGCTGGTCCATAGTGATCTATGGGGTCCAGTACCTGTGACATCTCTTGGTGGAGCGTCATATTACATGACCTTCATTGATGACTCCATAAGAAAGGTACGGGTCTATTTTCTGAAACAAAAATCTGATGCTTTCGATTCTATCAGAAAGTGGAAGGCCCTAGTAGAGAATGAAACATGTCTTAAAGTAAAGTGTTTAAGATCTGATAATGGTGGAGAGTATGAGCTTTGTGAGTTCAAGGATTTTTGTGCTCATAATGGCATTCACATGGAGAAAACCTTGAAAGGAACCCCTCAGTAGAATGACGTGGCAGAGCGTATGAACAGGATCTTGAATGAACGTGGTAGGAACATGAGACTGAAGTGTGGGCTTCCGAAGATGTTCTGGGCGGATGCAGTTAACACTACTGCATTCTTGATTAATCGAGGACCATCAACTCCCTTGGTGAATGGCATTCCAGAGGAGGCTTGGAGTGGTAAAGAGGTAAATATGTCCTTTCTTCGGATATTTGGGTGCGTTTCATATGTTCACGTGGCTTCAGTTGAGAGAAGTAAATTGGATGCTAAGTTTGTCAAATGCACGTTTATTGGATATGGCTGTTATGATTTCAGATACCGGTTTTGGGATGAACAGAACCCGAAGGTTATTCGCAGTCGAGACGTTATGTTTAATGAGCAGGTGCTGTATAGGGATAGTCTGGGAGCATCTGAAACAACCAGTTCAGAACCTGAGGTTGTGGAGTTAGACATCTCTAACTCGGGTGGGAGCAAGGTGGTTCGAAATGACCAGGAGGTTGTTGTTGAGGAAGAACCGCACACCCCAGTAGTTCCGCTACGGAGGTCCACCAGAGAGCGTGGATCACCTGAAAGATTTTCGCCTTCCAACTACTATCTGTTGTTGACTGATAGTGGTGAGCCAGAGTGTTATGCAGAGGTAACTCGTGGAGAGCATGTGAGCAAGTGGAAGCTTGCAATGGATGATGAGATGGATTCGTTGGTGACCAACAAAACTTGGGAACTCGTGGAGCTTCCAATGGGAAAGAAGGCATTGCATAACAAATGGGTTTACAGAATCAAGGAGGAGGCAAATGGAAGCAAGCGTTACAAGACAAGGCTAGTTGTGAAAGGATTTCAGCAGAAATACGATATTGATTATACTGACGTTTTTACTCCCGTGGTGAAATTGACTACTATACGTTTAGTGCTGAGTATGGTGGCTGTAGAAAACTTAGAGTTACAACAGCTGGATGTGAAAACGGCCTTTTTCATGGTGACTTAGATGAAGACATCTATATGAAGCAACCAGAGGGCTACGTGTCAGAGGGTTACGTTTAGACTTGTACAAATCCGGGTTCCCGACCCGGGCCGGTTTTTTTTTTTTTTTTACCCGGTCAACCGGGCTGGGTTTTTTGTCCAGGCCCGCCCGGTCAACCGGGCCGGGTTACCCGGCGGGCTGGCCCGGTCGGGTAAAATTATAAATATATATAATTTTAAATATATATATATAATTATAAATATATATATAAAAAATTATAAACAGTAATTTTAAATATATATATAATTATAAATATATATATAATTATAAATATATATAAAATTATAAATATAAATATAATTATAAACAAATATTAATTATATAAACAGTAACGGGTACCGGGCCGGGCTTCTAGGGCCGGTCGGGCCTAGAGGACCTTCCGTGCCCGGCCCGTTACTGTACCGGACTGGCCCGGCCCGACCGGGCCAATATTGTTGTCCAGGCCCGGTTTTTTAATCGGGCGGGCCGGTCAGGCCGGTCGGGCTAGCCCGGACTTGTACAGGTCTAGTTACGTTGAGCTTGTGTGCAAGTTGAATAAGAGCTTGTATGGTCTGAAACAAGCACCTAGACAGTGGTACAAGAAGTTTGATGGATTCATGCACGAAATTGAGTTTGTGAGAAGTGAAACTGACCATTGTTGCTACTTCAAGAAGTTTGACAACAACTACATCATATTGATGCTATATGTTGATGACATGCTGATAGCAGGCTCTAGTGCTCGAGAAGTGAGCAAGTTGAAGAAGCAGTTGTCTGAACAGTTTGCTATGAAGGATTTGGGAGAGGCTAAGCAGATTCTGGGTATGCGGGTTGATCGAGATAGGAATGCTAGAAAGCTGTATCTATCGCAGGATGAGTACATCAAGAAGGTCTTGAAGAGGTTCAATATGCAAGATGCTAAGCCAGCTAAAGTCCCTTTGGGTAGCTACTTCAAGCTATCTAATAGGGACCCGCCTAAGAGTGGAGAAGAACGTGCCCAGATGCAGAGGACTCCATACGCTTCAACAATTGGCAGTTTGATGCATGCAATGGTGTGTACAAGGCCAGACATTGCACATGCGGTGGGAGTAGTTAGTCGATTCATGGGCAATCCAGGGAAGGAGCATTGAGAAGCAGTGAAGTGGATCCTTAGATACTTGAGGGGTACTACTGAGCAAACCTTATGTTTCGAAGGCGAGAAAGTGGTGTTAGTAGGTTATGTTGATGCAGATTTGGCATCAAGTGATCTCAACAAGAGAAGAAGTACAACCGGGTATGTCTTTACATTGGGTGGTACCGCAGTCTCTTGGGCTTCTAAGTTGCAGAAAATCATGGCTTTGTCTACTGCAGAAGCTGAGTATGTTGCAGTGACTGAGGCTAGTAAGGAGATGGTATGGTTGCAGAATTTCTTGCGTGAATTAGGGAAGGAGCATAGGGATAGCATTCTATACAGTGACAGTCAGAGTGCCATTCACTTGGCTAAGAATCCAGCCTTTCACTCGAGGACTAAGCACATAGAATTGAAGTATCACTACATACGCCATCTCTTGGAGAGAAAGGTTCTGCAGTTGATGAAGATTCGTTTTCTCTCGTTACTGCGTTCGAATCCTAACACCCAGGGCATCATAGCGTCGTGGATTCCACCCGGAATCCACAAGGCGAAGGAAACAAACGGAATAATAACGACGGCGAAAGCTACTTAAGACTAGAACCTAATAAAATTAACGGTGAAAATTAAATGAATGTCTTAAACAAGGTCAACTGGACTCAACAATAATGTTAGAGTACACAACGGAATACAAAAGGAAGTCCAAAGGCTAAACTAGCACCACTATCGAGCACTTCCAACTCCTCCATGTAGCTTTTCAATCTATGCACAACTAAAACTTGTAATAAAAACTAATAGAAACCAAACAGAAAACCCCAGAGTAACATGAGTTAGTAATTAGGATCTCAACAATGAACCCACAATCAAATCACAAATCTGGAAACTAAACAGACAAATTACAAACAAAGTTTAATCAAAGCTTAAACGCACCTCAGAGTAGATTACTAAGATAATCAAACGAACACAGCGGAATCATGACTTAGTAACAACACACAAAATAACACACACACACACACACACAATACAACACACGCACACACAACACACAAAAAAACACACCCAAAACACAACACATATACACCGATTGTCCAACCACAATAATGACATACATACAAGCAATATTTGTTCTATCATGAGAGGCTAAACCACAATCCTAACACATTATGTGTCACAAACTAAGAAACATAAAAAGATAGAGGGAATTTCAGTAAACCACCCCTTAAATAGGGCACTTTACCCACAACCACCCCTTATACACGTAATTACTTACAACCATCCATTAAATCAATTCCGTTAGCGATTAGCCACCCCAACCCCTTTTCCATCCAGTTACACCGTTAACACGTGTAGATGAGCCGCCGGGTCGAGGGCTGAAATTCCGACGACCTCCTCCTTCTTGACGATGCTCTTGAAAACCCCCAAAATTCCGACGACCTCAAAATTGAAAACCGGTCAAAAACCAAAACCGGGTTCGAATAAAACAAACCAAAAAAATCAATTTTTTTTTGCAAAACCGGTCAAAAACCGATAAAATAAGGGCTTTTTGGTAAATTTACACGTGTTAACGGTGTAACTGGATGGAAAAGGGGTTGGGGTGGCTAATCGCTAACGGAATTGATTTAATGGGTGGTTGTAAGTAATTACGTGTATAAGGGGTGATTGTAGGTAAAGTGCCCTATTTAAGGGGTGGTTTACTGAAATTCCCTCAAAAAGATAACCACGAAAACCATTCACTCACTTCAGCTAAGTTACAGAACAAGTAAACACAAAAATTGCAAATAGAATGTAGAAATGCAATCGTCATGCAGGCCAAGCCAAGACAATCAACTAAATAAGTCTTGGGAGACTTACATCGAAACCAAGCAATAATACTCAAGGAAGAGAGATCGTCATTCAAAACCCGACCTAAACAAGCCATACAAATATCATACACATGTCAACACAAAAACCATTGAAACACAATTATAAATGAAAGATTCCAAATTTTAGCATCTAAGAGTCAAATTGAAAGATATAAAAACTAGATCAAATTACTTCCTAAAATCCTCAAAATAACTAGAACATTAGCCTTGAACGTTATGAACCTAATGCCTCAAGAATCATCTTAATCGGACTTCAAACGAAAAATATATTACAAATACACTCCACTGCTATACCATTGTTTTCATATTTGAACCCTAACTCGGTTTTGCATATAAAACCATAACCTAACATTCCTAAAAAATCATGAAATTCAATATACAGAAATTAGGCTCCAAGACAATTCCATCGGCGTACCATACACCCAATTCCGACCTAGACTCAATTTATAATAAACTTCCAAATGTCAACATATCAATCCTGAAACTCACAAAATCTGTTCCCTAGAATTAACCAAAACTCATTATATACAAATCGAACATCTACAAAATTTGTACAACTACTATATAGTCAAGTTACCTATGCACACAATTATTTTCATAATTTATTAATCAAATTATCATACCCAAATCGACATAGTATCAAACCAGCGCAACAATCATACAAATTACAGATCTCCGTTTGATCTAGTTAATCCTAAATCCACAAACTAATCAATATATACATTCACACAACTACACAAGTCCGAAATCTAAGAAACAACATAAATTAAGAGATCAAAGAATCAAACTTACTCCCACTGTTGACTATATAATGAGGATATAAAATACAAAGTGGCGGCCCTTTCCAACGCAACAACAACGGCAAAGGTCGTGGGTTTATATGTTCCTAATTTTAATGGGTTAGGTTAAGAGGATAACTAGGTTAATCCAAAACACCAATTAAACATTTAAATTATTGTAAAAATAATGACTATTATCTATTAGTAATATTCTTTAATTTCCAATAATTTTTAAATATTCAAGCTTTCAAATATAGTATCCTAACATGAAATATATATATATATATATAGAATTTGGCTCTGGTGAAACAGCCTCTTAGAGTAAAACGGTAGTACTAATCTAAAGCGTTGAATGAAAATAGAATTAATGGTCATGATTTAATCTAGAGGGTTGTAAAATAGGCTGGTGGATTCACCCACACACAATTCCTCCAAATCCCATGATATTAGGGATTTCTTTTACCCATATTATTCACTTTCCAAATTTCTCTTCTCCCTGTACGATTACTCTCTCCAGAATTCAGATTAGTCGTTCTTCAGCAGCCGCCATTGTCGTCCTCACGGAGCTCGCCAAGAACCGTTCGGTGGCTGTGAAGAGATCTGCATCGACGGCCTCCAATCGCCGTCGGTGGATGTGAAGAGATCCGCGGCGGCGAAGATCCGATTGCTCGCCAAGAACCGTTCGGATAACCGCGCGCTGATCGCCGAATCTGGAGCGATTCCGGCTCTAATTCCCCTCCCCCGTTGCAGCGATCCCTGGACGCAAGAGCCGTGACTGCTCAATTTGTCACTCCATCCAGACAATAGGATGCTAATCGCCGGCGCTAGAGCCGTGAAATTCCTAATTTACATTTTGAAGACGGGGACGGAGACATCGAAGCAGAACGCGGCGGCGACATTGATGAGCCTGGCGATGATTGGCTTGCTTCTTACATGGCTCGTTTCCTTCTTCATCGTCATGGGTCTAATCGTGCTAGTTCTCTACCAGGTCAATCCGTTTCCCCCCCTTTGCAAACCCTAATAGTTTCTTCTGTGTATTTCAATTTAGTGAACATTAGTTGTTTTGTCGAATTGAATCGGTATCTCTTCAGGTTATGTGCTTGGCGGATCTAGAGTTCGATTATATCAACCCTTATGACTCTGCGTCGCGGATAAACAAGGTTGTCTTGCCGGAGTTCATTACACAAGGAGTTCTCTGCTGCTTATATCTCATCACTGGGCACTGGTTTATGTGTCTCCTGTGCATCCCGTATCTGTACTACAATGTTAAATTGTAAGTTCCCTAGTAATCTTGATGTTAATTTGTTTGGCATCTTGTGTTTGTTTGAATCATATGTATCATGTATCAGGCTATAGGTATTCCAAGACTTCTTCTTGGGAGAAATTGGTGATATGTATATATATAGTCTGTCTCTGTCATGGTTGAATTGGTGAATGTTGATGCTTTTGACAGTAAATATAATTAGTTTATTTGATTGTGGATTGTGGATTTTGACAGTAAATATATATAAGAAGTTGAGGGCGTAGGAGGCGCTGGCGATGGGGATTGTGGATTCGGCGCACGTCGCGGTGGTTTTCAACAAGAACCCAGATGCAAGTTCCTCGTCGTTTGATTCAATTCAGGGTCGAATTCATTCGATGGAATCGCTTGGCCTCATGAAGGCCGATGTGGCGGCGGAGCTTCCCGAGACGACGACAGAGATGATGAGGAGGTGGAGGAGGAGGAAGAAGGCCCTACATCTCTGTGAGTTTAATGGAACCCTACGTTTGATGTCTCTCTCTGGCTTTCTTTTAGTTTCGTTATATTTTCATATAAATTCTGCTCCTTTTCATTGATTTTGTTTCTCGCGGGTGGTCTTTTGAAAGAGATGCTTGAATTTTGGGTTTTCTGTGATTGAGGACTATGGTTGGTGTTGTTGGCTACATGGTGGTATTTTTACTTCTTTGATCTATTAATATTCTACTATTAGCCTGTTGTCATTCAACAAAATGCTTTAGTAATTGTGGTCTTGTTATAGTTTTCCCCTTAATTCCTAGTCGCTTGAATAATATTCTACTATTAACTTTGAATATCGACACTCTTTTTATGAATATCGACTACTTACTTGTATGACTATGCGTACAAAATACATGAATATCATCACATATGGAATGAATATCGCTATTATGATATTTAAATGGCTTGTTGATGGTGTTGTTTGTACTGTTTGCAACTGATATTCAAATTGTTTGATGTGATATTCATACAAATGCTTTTGATATTCATGTTTTATGTACGTTTCATGATCGGAGTAATTGATATTCAAATTTTATGATGTGATAATCACTATGATGTTGTTGATATTCAACATTGTTTTCAGGCCTAACTGTTACACCGACGAAGAGACGTTTGAAGCTTCCTGCTCGTCTAAAAAAGCACAAGTCATTGCGTAATAGCGATATTCATGTTTGTCATTCCTAATATTCATGTAATCAATACTGATGTTCATGTACATTTTTCCGTGTATAACTATCTATGTTATTGTGAAGTGATTATTTTTTGTTTGGGTTATGATATTCATGGTGAAACATAGTGATATTCATACTAATATAGAATGATATTCATGGTGTAATTGATTATGTTATTCATATAATATTAAGTGGTGATATTCATATTTTACGTTGTGTTATTCATGTCTTTAATTAGTGATATCCACATATTAAACAAAAATATTCATACAAATATGAACGATATTCAAGAAACAATGACAAAAGCAACAAGAACAAATTTGCAAATCTACGAATTTGCAAAGCATTAGGACGCTGACAAAATCAAGTGGTGATATTCATGTTTTAAGTGGAGATATTCACATCCATCGATATTCATAAACGCATGAATGATATTCATAAAGACGTGATCGATATTCATGAACACTGAAAAATAGTTGAAGAAGAAGAAAATGTATCAGCAGAATGAGACGATTTTAGGAAATAGAAAATATTATATTTTCTCTCTCATCTAACAACCTTATTTATTATCTTTTCCTAATTAAAAAATTAAATAATTTCCTTATTAGAGTAGATTTGGTGGTTACACCCCTACCATATCTATTGTAAGGCTCAATCATCAAATCATCCATCACCATCAATCCAACGCACTAGATTAATACTTCCGTTTTATCATAACTCTCGTTTTACCGGAGCGTTACTCATATATATATATATATATATATATATATATATAGAATTAGGTTCTGGTAAAACTAGCTCTTACAGTAAAACAGAGGTACTAATCAGGGGTGTTGGATGAGGAAATAATTAATGGCTCAGATTTAATCCTAATGAGTGCAAATTTGAGAAATGAAATTGGGTGCACCGGATTATACAAAATCCTGATTTCATGAGATTTTATTTCTATCTAAAATCTCTCAAATTTCACATATACGGTTACTTCCATTTTCTCCCAAGATACTCACTACCATAAAAACAAGATTTTAACCTGGGCGTAAAACATAAAATAACCCGGATTTCGGCCAAAAATGGTCCAGGCTTCAGGTTGAGGGTATAATAGTTTATATATCTCGGACCCCTTTTGACACGCCCGAGTTAAATACATGACTATAAAACGCAAGGAAAATGGACTATATAACCCGGACCATGGAAACACGCCCGGGTTAAAAAGAGGTTAAATAACCCGAACCATTTGTCGTCCGTGTTATATTATGTGGTCCAAATATCACAGTAGGACTTTATAACCCGGATCTACCAACAGTCCGGGTTAAAAGTCTCATCAGCATCTCATTTCAAGGGGTGCTTAATAGCCCGGGTATTTTAAGGTCCGGGTTATATTGTCATGATATAAATGTGTTAAATAACCCGGATTTTTCTTAGTCCGGGTTATATAATGTCTTAATAATAAATGACCAATTTGTTATTGCATATTCCTAGCCTGTAATTAAAATGCACCAATCACGGCTCTTCTCAACGCATTAGCCACTCTAAAATCTATACAAAAAGATGTAATAGCTATGTTAAAATGAAATGTCATATCACATTTCAACATAATATGCCAATATTACAAAAAAGTAACATTGTTCACCTAATTTGACAATGTACTAGATAAACCAACTAAAGAAAGAAACAACACTAAAATCATATTAAGGCACAATGCATAGCTGTCTAGAGAAAGGAAAATAATAATTTACAATTCATCACCTAAAAAATTTAACAGTTGAAGCAACAAAATCACCTCTTATGATTCTTCATTCCACTGCCAACGTCTTGATCTCGAATAAGTCTACACCCTTATACTTTCAAAAGTAGGCATTAAGTCTCCTTTGGTACTCCTTGTGTATTTCACTCTCTTTCATAGAGGCAACACATCCTGCACTTATGCACACAAAATTGGCGATTGAGATACATAAATTTTCACTCAGTTTTCCTTTATACTAGAAGTTTAAAATGCATATTCTATTATAATCTCAAATCATAGAGAAAACGAGTCAGAACAAAATTACATCCTTACAAAAATAACTACTAGCATATATTGAGATTTATTTGATGTGTCCAACATGTATTTTGTCATGTAAATAACACTCGTACATAACTACTTACCTGCACAAGAGAAAAGAAATAATCCAACCACTCCTTTCGAAAGTCATCAATATCTCGTGTTTGTAGGTAGTCATTTCATCATACCACTGAAATATCAAACACGACAATTGTTAATAAGTAGTATATCTCAATGGGAATCGCAACATGTTCAGGCCACACAATAAATTGTCCTATGGCATCTCTCACTATGTGAACCACATCAGTAGGGTGTGGCAGCACAACATCACCTTTTATAAGGGTGATCACTTCAACCTTCACACAACCTCTCTAATGGTCGGTTATGAAGTACCCATGCACCTATGGAAGAACTATGTACTTTCCCTCTTAAGTTATAGCCAACTATAGAGGTAGGCAAGGTCAACTAGTCCTAATACTTAGCTTAGGATAACTGAGAAAATATGTAGCAATATAACAGAGAATAAATTGAAAAGAAATTAGCAAATTGACTTTGGATATTAATGATTAATACAAGAAAAAGCCTTGGGTATCCAAGCTCTCAATAATATCATTTCAATACGAACTATGCACATTCCACATTAAAGAATGATTTATGTTCTTTGTAACCATAAATTTAAACAATCACCTAGCACCGATGCTCCCAACTACTCTGCATTTCCCTCCCTACTATAAAAATTACAAGTTTTTCCCATTACTCATAAACTGAAAAGTTAGCATGCTGGAGCCTAAGATAGTATTATTCAAAGGTTATATGTGCCAAGTTTCCCAACTATAACTGTAATGCAAAATGTCACTTATCTCATGTCAGAACACATATATAACTCAACAAGGCTCTCTAGAGTTTCATAGAAATTTTGGCCACTTGATAGAATGGATTAAAAATAGATGTAAGATTAAGATAACAAGTTCCCCAGTGAATCCTTCAAACAAGAAAAATTACCAACAAGATGACAACAAAATCAAGCTTTATATGCTAAATCTTCCATAAAGCAAGGCCAAATTATGTACGAAAACTGAAAATAAAAAAGAGTAATATGTAATCCCTTGAAGATATGCAAGTTAATTTTTATAAATACATATGCAAATTGAATTATAAGATGAATTAAAGTTGATGGCAACAGCACCACTGGCAAGATGTTGGCAGAGCCGTGACAAGTAGATTTGAGTGTTAGTAAAAGACATAAGAGGCAGAGCCTTTCATTTCTTTTCTTAGGAGGATGTCCGAGAGGAAATCAAATCAATCATCTGTAATGATGGTTTGTTCTACCTTTCTAGGCTATACATCTTCATGGAAAGGAAGCAATACTAGGAAATTTCATAGTATAAGAAACAGGGACCCTAAAAGAACCAACAAATGCAGTACCACCAGATAAAAATGTAAATCATGTTCAACAACCCTTAACAAGATAAAGAGTTCTTCAAACATCAACTATCATAAGAAGATTCTTAGCAACACAAAACTAGTTGCAGGCTAAATTGAGGAATAAAATATAATAACAACTCCATAGTCAACAGAATGATATAAATGAATCCAGTTTTCTAGCCATAGAACTCTTAACTTAAAATCTTTAAAAAATCAAAAATTAAATCAGTAAAAAAATGTGTCATTACCTTGACTCTAGCATTATCCACAAGCGTGATCAATGGTACAAGCTTCAAATAGCGATCAATCTCATTTTGTGCCTTCCTGAACTGATAAACAAAGTTCTACTCCATTGCAAGCAGGTAGAGGTAGCTCTTGTCCTGACAACTAGACCTAGAAAAACCATCAGGTTAGATCTTCCAATTCCGTAATAGAAAATCCACAATTAACTAAAATCAAAGCAGACCTAGAAAAACCAGTCAATGAGAAGGGAGAACTTCAAGTAGCAAAACGGGTGCAGCAAAATGGGTGCTACAGTAACGAACTTTAGGGTTTAGAAAAACAGAAGGAAGAACAACACAAACTTGAACACCAGAAGGCAGATTAATAGCAAAACTGGTGCTACAACATCATCAACAAAGAGACTAAAACCCTCTAAGTGTACGTGTACCTGGACTTGAACACCAGAAGGAGAGCATGTGTGCAACAAGAGAAGAACCGAAGAAGAAGAAGAAGAAGAAGAAGAAGAAGAAGAAGAAGAAGAAGAAGAAGAAGAAGAAGAAGAAGAAGAAGAAGAAGAAGAAGAAGAAGAAGAAGAAGAAGAAGAAGAAGAAGAAGAAGAAGAAGAAGAAGAAGAAGAAGAAGAAGAAGAAGGGTTGCAGATGAAGCGCAATCCAAGAAGACCACCAAATTTGTTTAGATGCACAAGATTTTTTCGAATAGAAGAACAAATTGCAAGTAGCACGAGCAATCAAGCATACAATCGAAGGCAAAAGCTCAATTTAGGGTTTATGATTAGGTTGCAGAACTTGGGTTTTTCTTAATTAGAATAATGTCTCGGGTTGGAAAAAAGAGCTGAAGTTGGGTTTTTTTAATTATATATCACGGATCTGCATAAATCCAGGTTATATACTTTCAGCATATATATTAAATAATCCGGAAAACACACATCCAGGATATATAGTGATCCAATTTAGAAAATAAACGTATACTAAATAACCCGAGCGTTGTTCCAATATATATATCCGTGATGTATTCTTAAATTACAAGACAAAATAACCCGGATATATCAAGCCAAAAAACGCCCGGATTATTCTCGTACATGGTCCAAAGAGCAATGTACTCAAATAACCCAGGCGTGTTGAATTAAATCCGGGTTACTTCATAATTTCATTAAAAAATTTAAAAGAAAATTCATTTTTTAGTTATTTTAGATCCTTATTATACCGGATATTTAGCGTCCGGGTTATTATATCACGAGTTAAAAGAGCATTTTTGTGGTAGTGACTGCTTCAAAACCGTCTCTGCCAAATCTCCCTAAACCTCCATTGAATCTTTGCCTCTGCGACTCCGCGACACCGACTCTGCCTCCGGCTCCGCGACTCTGTCTCTGTGACACCGACTCCGGCTCCGCGACTCCGACTCCGCGACTCCGCCTCGGTGGTTCCCTCTGTCTTGCATAAATATCCATGGGTGGTGATATTTGTGCAATATGTGTTGATATTCATGTAATTGGGTGATAATATTAATGTAATTGGATAAGGATCAATATTCATGAATTGAGTGATGATATTAATGTAATATTCACGATATTGGGGGTGATATTTGTGTAATATTTGTTGATATTCATGTAATTAGGTGGTAATATTAATATAATTGGGTAGTGATCAATATTCATAAATTGATTGGTGATATTCATGTAATATTCACCATATCGGGGGTAATATTCGTGTAATATGTGTTGATATTCATGTAATTGGGTGATAATATTAATAATTGGATAATGATCGATATTCATGAATTGAATGGTGATGTTCATGTAATATTCACGATATCGGGGGTGATGTTCGTGTAATATGTGGTAATATTCATGTAATTGGTAGTGATCGATATTCATGGATTGAGGTATGTTATTCATGTACTTGTGTGATATTAATGTAACTGATTATGATATTCGTGTAATTGATTATGTTATTCATATATTATTAAGTGGTGATAATCATATTTTAAGTTGTGGTATTCATGTCTTTAATTGGTGATATCCCCATATTAAACAAATATATTCATACAAACATGAACGATATATTCAAGAAACAATGACAAAAGAATAAATTTACAAATCTACGAATTTGCAAAGCATTAGGACATTGAAAAATCAAGTGGTGATATTCATGTTTTAAGTGGAGATATTCACGTTTATCGATATTCATAAACGCATGAACGATATTCATAAAGACGTGATCGATATTCATGAACGCTAAAAAATCGTTGAACAAGAAGAAAATGTATCAGCGGAATGGAGCGGTTTTGGAAGAAAGATATGATTTTCTCTCTCCTCTAACAATATCCTTAATTATCTTCTTTTAGTTAAAATATCTTCTAACTACCTTATTCGAGAAAATCTGGTAGTTTCACCCATACCATATCCACTATATGACCCATTCATCCATCCATCCATCACCCTCCATCCAACATCCCAGATTAATACCTCTGTTTTACCACAATTCCCGTTTTATCGGAGCGCTCTAGTAAAATGACTCTTACGGTAAAACGAGTGGACAATTTTGGAGCGTTGGATTGACGGTGATAAATGGCTAGATTAGGAGAGAGAAAAGATGCTAGATTAGGAAATGAATATCACAAAAAGCTTTTTTGAATTTTATTAATTAACCACCTCCAAAATAGGAAGTTAAATGTAGATTTGGAGAGATAAAGATACTGCAAATCCCCATCGGCGTTATTCCTCAAGCCTCCACCGAGATCCAGTATTCACCATCGTCTCCACCAAACCTCCATAGCAAGAGCTACACTTTGCTACAACAATCTCCATTGAAGCTTGCTTAAATCTCCATTACTGAACCTGCAAATGAGAATATTCGAATTTCGGATTTGAGTATGGAAGACGGTTAAACTATTGAATTCCAATTTTGGGTATACGATTTTCAATTGGTTATGATTTTTGGATACCACTGTGTTTTTAGTTAATACGCATATTCAGTGGAAGTTCGTGCATATCAATATATTTAATTAGTTGAAAATTAATATTATGCATATCGACACAAAAATTGTGAATATCGTTAAATATTCTTTGTATATCTGTTAATTTTATTCATGTTCCATCGTATTCATGCTGATATTCACTATCCTATATCTAATGTTCAAGTATTGTGAGTACTTATTCACTATGTGTATAATGCATCCACTGAATTGAAAAAAATTGTGCATATCAAAACACATTATTTGAATATCGTTCAAGTATTTTTGAATATCTGTTATTCGTTATCATGTTCAGTCGTATACATACTGATATTCACAAACTCTGAATAGATATGCACTATGTGGTAGTTGATATTCCAATTTAATATATTTGTATTCAAACTATTTGAAACTTTGTGCATATCAAAACAAATATCATGAATATCGTTCAAGTATTTCTGAATATCTATTAGTCGTGCTCATGTTGAGGTGCTTGATGTTAGATCAAGCACCTCAACATATTTTATGCGGTAATGGAGGACGGTGACAATCCTAAAGAGCCTACGAATTTAAAGCATTGTTTCCTATAGACGCAAAGTGCTTGTTGCTATTACAGGTCTCATCTAGAGGTTCAAATTGATGAAAATAATTGTCACGCATAATCATCATATCCAACATTACACAGTTCAACAACTATTTGGCATAATCATTGTATATGAGGATGAATAAAATTAAAAAGCAACCTCCAAATCCAACAACAAATGAATCAACTTGAAGGTTTCAAAATCCAATACACATGTTGAGGATGAATGTAACGATTAAGAAGACGATAATGATGAAATAGGGGGAAACCAATATATACACTACATATAATATGCATATCAATGTATGGAAAATGCGTATCCCATCCACACAAATGAATATCATATTCATGACCAAGGTAATAATCCATAATTACAAATTGCATATCATACAAGTATATTTTGCATATCACTGTATGGAAAAATGCATATCCCATCCACACAAATGAATATCACATTCACGGCAAAATAAATAATCCATAATTACAAATGTAACACCCCTAAATATATCCTTGAAAGGTATCACCGCCAGTGATCTCAGATTCCACATCCGAAGCCACCCAAGGCTTAACCAGTTTATACAAATCATAAAACAACATTTATAATACAAAATGTCATAGTATTGGATTAAATCAAAGTTTCGGAATTACATCCGTAATCCAAATACAACCAAAATATATTACAGCGGAAGTCTTTTTTTTTTAAATAAATGACACAAAAGTCTTGATCTAGCGATCACACGCCTATGATCTCAACCTGATAAAACTCTTTAAAATTCCATCTGCCTTCCTCGTCGTTTCTAACCTTCATGGAACTGCAGTTTATCTGATGTGCCGTATGAGACAGATGACACCAGCCAACCATACAAGGGAATATAACCGGTTGGTTAGTCTAATGAAAGACTATGCAAGGGTAAAACAGAAAGGTTCTAAGTAGTCGTATTAGGTTAGACCCAACGCTCTCTTCCTTTGGCGATTCTTGGGCGATTCCGGCGAGTTCCCCCTCTCCTCTCCGGCTTGCTCCGGCAAGGGCCCTCCTCTTGAGTCCCTTGTTCATGTTCATGGTGGTATCCTCACGAGCCACCACCGAACCGGAGTCCTTGTCGGCCTTGCATTCGCCGCCGTGTTCGTCCTTGTCCTCCTCTTGATCCGGCGGTTGGCTCCCTAGGTTGGTTGTGCTCCGGTGGCTTTGCTCTTGCTTCCGGTTTCTGTTTTTGATGGGTAATCTCTTGCATCTCCGCTTCTGTTTTTGGTGCTTTTGATGGTGTTCTTGCTCAACCTCAAAGGCCACGTTAGTTTTGGCCCCTCTCCGATCCGTTTTAGCTCCTCAAAATTTTGTTTTGGGTGTTTCCCCCCCTTTTTGCCATTCTTGGCTACCTTTGACCGCCTCCCACCCTTGTCCACTTGCTCCTTTGGTCTGCCCAGCAGCTTTTGACTGCGTTTTGCAGTTTTGGCCGTTGGTTTTTAGCCCCTTTTGGCCTAGCACTTTTCTGCCGCTTGAAAGTTGCCTTCCCCCTTTGCCTCTTTGGTCCACGGTTGTCTTGCTTGCTTGTTTTGCATGCAGCCGGCTTCACATGGGGAAGAAGAAGAACTCCCATGGTACCATTGATCCTAGCAAGCTTCTCCTTGATACGGTGGTGGCCCCGGCGGTGGTGGCTCCGGCGGTGATGACCAAGGATGGCTCCGGCGGTGGCGCAAAGAATTTGAAATTGACCACGGTCGAGACTTCCAAGGCGGTTGATGCTAGCAAAAATTCGGTGGAGCAAGGAGAACCAATCGACCTTGGCTTGGAAGAGGTGGTGGGAAATAATGGAGATGTTCTTTCCGAGGAAGATTTTGAGGCCGGCGAATTGCTTCCGGCGACCGAAGTTGATCCAAAGGTGGCGTTGCGTCCGGATGGTGGCGAGCATGCCATAGCTACGAAGGGAGCCTTGGCAACCGGTCACGACAAAGATACTCCAAGAGACGCCAATGTTGATGGCCATTTTGGCACTAGGGCCACCGCACCGAAATCCTACGCCGCCGTGGCCAAAACCCCCACCGCCGCCGCTCGGCCCGGTGCCGGCATTGCAAAGCCGAATGCATGGGCCACCGCCTCCAAGAAAATCTTCATGAACTCTGGCCTTGGAGGGAAGCTAGCCTTCACGCCACCATCATCCAACCGTGTGGCCATCAAAGTCGCCGAGGGCCTCCCCAAGCAAGCCGTGTGGGGGTGGTCTCTCCTTGGCCAATATGTGGGCTATCAACCGGGCCATTTCTTGATCGTTGCCATGATGAAAGCTTGGGGTGTCAAGGCAAGATACCGTGTGGAAGAGGGTTGGATGATCTTCCAATTTGAGTCCGAAGAGGATCAAGAAAAGGTTCTTAAAGGAGGCCCTTACTTTATCTATGGCAAGCCGTTGATCCTCAAGCACATCCCGGAAAAGTTTGCCTTCAACCACCGTGACATCGCCACCATCCCGCTATGGGTACGTATCTTTGGCCTTTCTAAGATTTTTTGGACTTCGGAGGTGCTTGGACGAATTGCATCTCATGTGGGAAAGCCTCTCTTCATGGATCCCGTTACCGATAGTAGGAAGAGAGGCTCGTATGCCCGGGTGTTAGTGGAAATCAATTTTGCCGAGAATATTGTTAGGGAAGTGTCACTTGATTTTGATGATGGGGATTCGGTGGAGTGCACTTTCCTTGTTGAGAATGAGCCGTTGTATTGCAAGGGTTGTTGTTCTTTCGGACACAATGACTTGGTGTGCCCTTTCCAAGAAAAAAAGGCAGCCGTGGGAGCCAAAGCCATAAGGGCCTCCAAGGAGCCTAAGGGCAATGCCAAGGTGGACGTCAATGCCACTAAGGGGAATGTTGTTGGCGCCTCCGTCGCAAAGGCCATGGGTGCCGAGGTGAAGGCCAAGGTGGGGGACGCGGTGAATGCCAAGTCCTTGGATGGTTTGCCCTCGGAGGCCGTGGAAAATGCCCATGCTCAAGGCGCCTCGGACGCCAATACCTCGGACAATGAGGACAATGTCAATGAGGAGGATACCAAGGGTTCGGAAGCCTTGGACGCCGATGATGAGTGTGAGTCCTCTAATGAAAGTGTGAGTGAATCCCTTTTGAACTATTGTGATGATGTGGTGTCCCCTAGTGGTGATGAATCTTCGGATGATGATGAAGACCGTGGGGAGGTTGAGCTACCCAAACATACCGGGGATGGAAGTTGTGGAAACCGTATGGAGGAGGTGGAAACCCCCTTTGAGATGGTGATGTCTAGATCACAAAAGAAGAAGGCTAAGTTGGCGGAATCTAGGCCCATGGTGATCGGGCTACCGGCTGCCCCTAAATGGCCTAAGGATTCGGTTCCTCTCCGAAGCTCAAGAAGAACTCGGGGACACAAAAACAAGGTGTCCTCATGAAGATCCTCGCATGGAACATTCAAGGGCTTGGCCAAGCCCGGAAACAAAATGGCTTGCTTGGAGTGCTTTGCGAATTTGAGGTAAAGATTTGTGGTATTTTTGAATCTAAGTGTGGCGGTTTTAATATTGCTAAGTTAGTGCGCATTGTGGCCCCGGGTTGGGAGTTTTCTTCAAATTTCCATCTTGATTCTCGTGGGCGCATTCTTGTCATGTGGGATGCTAGTTATTATGATGTTGTGATTGTTGGCTTGTCTACCCAACATATTGGGTGCCTTCTTACGTGCAAGACTACCGGGGAGAAGTTTGGTGTATGTTTTGTGTATGGCCTTCATAGTGTCGTGGCGCGCCGGGCAATTTGGGGGCATGTGGATGAGCTTTTTGAGGCTCATGACCTACCTTGGCTTGTGATGGGAGATTTCAATTGTGTGATGGCCGAGGAGGAAAGGTTCAATGGAGCCCCGGTTTCTATGTATGAGAGCAAGGACATGGTTGATGCTTGTCGGCGCCTAGGGCTTGTGGACTCACCAAGCACTAGTGGCAACCCCTTCACCTGGACCAACAACACCGTGTGGAGCAAAATTGACCGTGTCTTGGTAAATCCTTCTTGGCTAAATTCTGAATTTTATTGTCATTCTAATTTTCCGGATATGTGGCACCTCTCGGACCACAAACCGGGCATTGTGTCCTTGCGTAGGATCGCCGGGAATGGCAAGAAGTACTTCAAGTTTTTCAACATGTGGGCCGATCATCCGAAGTTCAAGGAGGTTATCCGGGAAGGGTGGGTGACTCATCATCGAGGCTCCTACCAATTCCGGCTTGCCAAACTCCTCTGTGGCTTGAAGAGTCCTTTGAAGAACCTCAACAAGTCGGAGTATAGCCACATCTCCTCTAGGGCGACCAAGGCCAACCTTGACTTCTCCAACGCCCTTGAGGAGTATCGGTTAAACCCGGACTCCCCGGATGCTAGGCGGTTGGTGGAGGCTTCCAAAATGATAGCTTCAAGATTGAATGATGCGGAGGCTAGCTTCCTCGGGCAACAAGCTAAAGCCAAGTATGTCCTCAAGAGCGACCGTTGCTCCAAGTATTTCCACTCCTTGATGAGAGCTAACGGGCGCCGGAATCACATTCCTTTCATCATCAAAAATGATGGGAGCCGGTCTTCGACCATGGAGGAGGTGGTGGGTGAATTTGTGACATTCTTCAAGGGTTTGTTTGGCTCGGAGGTCTCGGTGGCCCTGCCAGCGCCGAGTGTGTTTGCTACTGGGCCTACTTTGTCCGAGGAGGAGGGTGCCTTGCTAGAGGCCCCGGTGTCTAACTCGGAAATTAAGGAGGCTCTTTGGTCCATGGGTGATGACAAATCACCCGGTCCCGATGGCTTCACCGCCAAATTCTTCAAGGCTTCGTGGGAAGATACCGGGCCCGAGGTGTGTGCGGCGGTTAAAGAATTCTTTGTCAATGGTAAGCTTCTCCGTCAACTCAATCATACAATTGTTTCCCTCATTCCCAAAGTGGACTCGCCGATCCGTGTGGAGCACTTCCGGCCTATCTCGTGTTGCAATGTGATCTACAAGCTCATCTCTAAGATCATGACTCTTCGGCTTGGAAAGTTTCTTGGCTCCCTCATCGATCCAGCACAAAGCGCATTTGTGGAGGGCCGGTTGATGTCGGACAACATATTTTTGGTCCAAGAGCTCATGAGAAAATACAATGTTAAGAGAGACACCCGGCGTTGCTTCCTGAATGTGGATCTTGCCAAGGCTTATGACACGGTCTCTTGGGATTTCCTTCGGTTCGCGCTTGGTCACCTTGGCTTTCCTCCCAAGTTTGTGGCTTGGATCATGGAGTGTGTTAGTTCGGCTTCTTATTCTATCAAGATCAACAAAGGCATCCATGGATTCTTCCCGGGCAAACGAGGCCTTAGGCAAGGTGACCCTCTCTCTCCTCTCCTTTTTGTGGTTTGCATGGAACTTCTCTCTCGCCTCCTCAAAAAGGAGACCGCCCGGAGCGCCTTTCACTTCCACCAACATTGTGAAAGTTTGAGGCTCTCCCACTTGATTTTTGCCGATGATGTTGTGCTCTTTTGCCGTGGGGATATGGGCTCGGTTGATGTGCTTATGGAGTGCTTGGAGAAATTCAAGCTTATGACCGGCTTATGTGTTAATGTGGAGAAGTCTTCCATCTTTCTTGCCTCGGTTCCGGACATTGAGAGAGGTCCCATTCTCGCTTCCACCGGGTTCAAGGTTGGTGTGTTTCCTTTCCGCTACTTGGGTATTCCTATTAGCCCTCACGGCCTCCGGGTTATGGACTACAAGCCTCTCCTTGATAAGATTAGTGGGTACCTCAATGCTTGGGCTAAGAAAAGCATCTCATTTGCCGGGAGAAGAGAGTTGATTGCGTCGGTGCTCCAAGGATGCGAAGGGTTTTGGCTTTCTATCTTGCCAATGCCCTCTGGCGTCCTTAACAGTTTGATTGGCATTTGTCGGGGTTTCCTTTGGAAGCGGCCTCGTGTTCGCTGGGTGGATATTTGTGTCCCGAGAGAAGAAGGAGGGCTTGGACTCTTGGACCTTGGAGCTTGGAACAATTGCTTTATGCTCAAACACTTTTGGCATATCTTGAGCCGGCGTGATAGCCTTTGGGTGAGATGGGTTCACCACCGGTATCTTGGTGTGGTGGAACCTCTTGAGTGGGTGCCTCACAAGCGGGACTCGCCTTTGATCAAGGGCATTCTCCATGCTAGGGACTTGATTGATGAGCTTGATGGTAGGGAGTTGAGCACAGCGGAGACTCTCGAGGATTGGTGTATGATGGGGCGTTTTAAAGTGGCTCTGGCTTACGAGGCTATTCGGGATAGAAGACCGGTTGTGAACTGGTCCAAGGAGGTGTGGCCGGAGCATAATACTCCCAAGCACATGTTCATTCTTTGGCTAGCTAACCTCGGTAAGCTTTCCACTTATGATAGGCTCTTGTTCCTTGATGCTGAGCCGGGATGTCGCTTGTGTGGGGCGGAGTTGGAGACCCATGACCACTTGTTCTTCACGTGCCCTTTCTCTAGTGACATCTGGCGTGAGGTTCGGGTTCGCTTCATGATTCCCGCCGAGGTGTCTTCGATTCGCCGTGCTTTGAGTTGGCTTCGGCGTCATGCCCGTGGTCGTGAGTGCCTGGCCCGGGCTCGTGTGTTTGCTCTCTCGGCGACGGTCTACTTCATATGGCATGCCCGGAATGCTCGCATTTTTGATGCTAACCTCGTCCCCCGTGAGGTTGTGTCCCGGTTGATTCTCACTCATGTTTACCGCTTACTTCATGACAGATTTCCTCCTTGTATGGTTGCCTCTTTGTAGCTCGTTCTACTTGTTGTGTAGTGTGGTATGGGGGGCTTGCAGGCTTTCCCATGGGCACTCCTTTATGATTTTCATGGATGGTTGGTGCTGTTTGGATGGCCTGCGTGCCTTTCCAGTAACACCTTTTCGGCATTGTGTGGAAGACTTGCATGTCTCTCCGCGTTTGCCAGTTTTATGGTTGCCTTTGTTTTGTTTGGCCTGGATTCCGATGATGGGGTTGCAGGGGTGCTCTTTTTCCTCTATGTCTGGTTTTTCCCATGGGGTTTTCCAACATAGAGGTTTTAATGAGGCCCGGGGTAATTCTTACCCTGCTCTTACAGCTGCAGCCCTGGCCGTGGGGTTTTATTCTCTGTTGCTCGCTCTGGCATAGTTTGGAAGGCCTGCGTGCTTGTCCATTTGTGCTTTTGATCTTTGCCTCGCTTCTTTTTCCCTCTTTGTAGGGTCTTACTTAATCGAATTTACCATTACACCCAAAAAAAATATATACAAAAAGGTATGATCAAGAGAAGACTCTGAAAGATTGAGTCTTAAGGAAACATATGAAGAGAAGACTCCAACGAATTGAGTCTTATCGGAAGTATGACAAGTGTTTGGGAACATTAAAGTTTCACGCAAACGTTTAAAAGCGACTTGACTATTTGGGTCCACGACCAACCTCACCGCATAATGCGAATTCAGATTCGGAAGGTGGACTTACTCTAATCGAATCCTAGACGAGTTTCCACGTTGTACTTCTCGCCCAAGGTTCATTAATTATGTGCCTAATCACACTTATCTTATTTAATTCCAAAACGTATATTTACGTTATAAGCTTTTATAATATCTCCTCACAAGAGATAATATCTCCTCACAAGAGTTGTAAAAGGGATATCTCCTCACAAGAGATAATCCAACCCTGAGTAAGGGCATGGTCATGACCAGAGAGAGTACTAGGGAAAAATCCACATAGCACCAGTTATAAAGAAACAACTAAACCTCGCAAGGTACATAGCGTTCCTATGAATACTCGTGCTAACTAAACAGTTAAAACACGCAATAGTCCACATCAATGTCATCTAGGCAATAACAGATATAATAGCATTGTTTCTAGCAATATATACAACCTATTATAATATCTGTATATGGGTGCGGTGGGTCTGACCACGGGCGCGGTGGAGGCCAAATCCTGCCTCTTTCACCCTCTTTCGTCCGGGAAGAATTATGGGTATGGGTCTTAACCCCGGATTAAATATATTCGTATCCGAACAAATATTCTAAGCCCCAAAAATACGTCGCATGTATTTTATTCCACTCAGGGAATTATTACAGAGATCAAACATTTTACAGAATGTCTGAACCTCTCTGAAAATAATCTGACTATAGTACGAGAGTTTGGAAAATTACCAAAATACTCTTTACTAAAATGAGGGGTATTACATCACCTCCCCCTTAAAAGAAGTTTCGACCCGAAACTTGGCCGGATAACCTAAAAAAAAAGTGAGGCGTTACAACACTACCCCTTTAAAAAGGTTTCGACCGCGAAACTAGGCCGAAAATAGCCCGGGAAAGCGTCTAAGCATATCCTCCTCAGTTTCCCAGGTTTCCCAAGTAACCTCCTCAGTTCCTGACTTGGACCACAAAATCCATACCAATGGTACCACCTTGTTCCGTAACTGCTTCTCACGGCGTTCGAGAATACGCACCGGTATCTCCTCGTAGGTATCATTTGTCTGAATCTCGATGTCTTCATAACTCAGCACATGAGACTTATCAGGCACGTACTTCCTTAACAAGGATACGTGGAACACGTTATGCACTGGATGCACCGATGGAGGCAATGCCAAACGATACGCTAGAGACCCCACTCTATCAAGGATCTCAAATGGTCCCACATAGCGAGGGTTAAGCTTCCCACGCTTACCAAATCTAAACACACCCTTTGATGGCGATACTCTGACAAACACTTTGTCACCAACCTCAAACTCAACATTCCTGCGCTTCAGATCTGCATAAGACTTTTGTCGACTCTGAGCTGTCAACATCCTATGTCTTATCAAAGCAATGTCTGAGGCAGTCCTTTCGACTAACTCTGGTCCGAGCAAAACCTTGTCGGCATTCTCATCCCAACAAATTGGAGATCTGCACCTTCGACCGTACAAAGCCTCAAATGGAACCATCTTAATGGTAGCATGCCAACTGTTATTGTATGTGAACTCAATCAGACTCAGGATGTTCTCCCAGCTAGTCGGACAATCTAGTACACAAGCTCTTAGCATATCTTCCAAGGTTTGGATGGTTCTCTCAGACTGTCCATCCGTCTGAGGATGAAACGCATTAATGAACCTTAACTCGGTTCCCATGGCCTTGTGGAGTTCTTTCCAGAATCTTGACATGAATCGGCCATCACGATCCGATACAATGGTCTTTGGAGTACCATGCAAACGGACAATCTCGTGTAGGAACACTTCTGATAGCTTCTGGGTTCCCCATGTTGACTTGATAGCCACGAAGTGAGCACTCTTCGTGAGCTTGTCAATGATTACCCATATAGCATCCTTTTAACTTTGAGTCTTTGGCAGCCCCGTAACGAAATCCATAGCAATGTCCTCCCATTTTCATTCTGGTAGTGCTAACACTGGTGCAGAGGTCAGACACTGCTTCAACTTCTGAAAACTGGCCTCGCACTTGTCATCCCAGACAAACTTCTTGTGGACTTTGCGGAGCAGACCGGTCATAGGTAGAGCGATCTTAGAAAATCCCTCCACGAACCATCTATAATATCTAGCAAGTCCAAGAAAACTACGCACCTCCTTCACATTTTGAGGCCGCTTCCAATTTGCTACCGCTTCAATCTTCTAGGGATCAACCATAACCCCATTCTCATTGATCACATGGCCTAAGAAAGCCACTTCCTAGATCCAAAAGTCACACTTAGACAACTTTGCATATAGCTGATTCTGTCTAAGGACTGACAAAGTAATCCGAAGATGTTCCTTGTGAGCTTCCTCGCTCGGGGAATAGATCAAAATGTCATCGATGAAGATCACTACGAACTTATCCAAGTATTGGTGGAAACATCGATGCATTAGATCCGTGAAAACTGCTGGAGCATTGGTAAGTCCAAATGGCATGACTACGAACTCGTAGTGACCATATCTCGTATGGAACGCAGTCCTCGGAATATCTTCCTCACGAATCCTGAGCTGATGGTAACCAGATCTCAGGTCGATCTTGGAAAAGACTTTTTCTCCCTGCAGTTGATCCAACAGATCATCAATCCTCGATAACGGATACTTGTTCTTGATCGTGACTTTATTCAACTCTCGATAGTCGGAACGATCCATCCTTCTTCTTAACGAACAAGACCGGTGCGCCCCAAGGTGATGCGCTCGGCCTTATATAGCCCTTCTCAAGAAGATCCTCGAGTTGCTTCTTCAACTCATGCATCTCAGCAGGAGCCATCCGGTACGGTGCCTTAGAGATCGGCGCGGTACCAGGCTCGAGATCAATGGTAAACTCCACGTCACGATACGGGGGTAAACAAGGAATTTCCTTCGGAAAGACATCCGGAAACTCACGAATGACTGGAATATCAAGAACTGATGGCTCATCTTTCTTGGGCTCGTCCAGATAGCACAGGTACCCGACACAACCTTGTCGAAGTAGCTTAAACGCAGTCATCACATTGATGAGCCTGCCGTTATCAGCGTCATTATGACCCTTGAATTTGCATACAAACTGGCCCCCAGATGACACCGTCACAGTTCTTAAGCTAAAATCGATTATCGCCCTATGACGCGTCAGCCAATCCATACCGAGAATAATGTCGTATGGAGCCATGGCTATACAGATCAAATTTGCTTCGAACTTCTTACCCTGGATGGTAATTGGAAATTCTGACAAACGCTTGGTGCCCACTAAATGTTCACCATTAGGAAGATTCACAACGAAAGACTCACAAGCCTCGTTGCATATTAAGCCTAACTTACTGACACAACTCTCCGAAATAAAGGAATGGGTAGCACCCGAATCAAACAATATACATACTGAAGTAGAATGAAGGTATAAATACCTTAAGCAATTGGAGCATTGGGTCCATCCGCCTCACACATCTCGTAAAGATGTTGACGTTGACCTCCAGAAGCAGTTGGGGCTTTCCCCTTATTTTGCGCAGTCGTCTGCGTTGAAGGACTAGGAGCTTCCACTGGTCTAAACCTAGGTCGATTGTTCTGACTAACAGACCCTTACTGTGATTCAGCTCCTTTCTGCCTCCTCTGCGGACAAAATGTTTGCATGTGCCCCACCTTTCCACAGCCGAAACACGTCTTCTTCTCCTTCGAGCACTCATTGCTCTTGTGCCCGTGCGTACCACAGTTGTAGCACTGGATCGGATTCTTGCCTTGACCCAAAAACTGCATAGACCCTCCATGAGTCATATCCGTTTTCGTTCGGCCAGATTTGGCAAAGTTAGACGGTGGCGCGGGACGTTTGAATCCACTCGCCTGAGGCTGATTCTGCATTGACCTCTGGCAATTACGTTTCTTTGTCGACTCTTCCAGAATCACTTCTAACTTGTAGACTGCATCCACGTACTGCTCTAGAGTAGAGCATCCATGGCGCACCATCAGTGGCTTAATGTCTAGATTCATCCACTCATGGAAATGCCAGATCTTTTGCTCATCACTGGACACCTTCGGCCCAGCATATTGTAGCAGATGATTGAACTTGGCCGCAAGCTCAGTCACTTTCAATCCATCCGTCTTCGGATAGAGGAACTCCTTATGTTTTTCTTCCCTCATAGCTCGGGAGAAGAAACGATCAGTCATTTTGGCTTTGAACATCCCCCAGTTCAAACCAGGGTGATCAGCTAGACCGGTACCTTCCCACCACTCGCTAGCTACCTCCTTCAGCTGAAGGGAAGTAATGTGCACCTTCTCAGCTTCAGTGCACTCAACATTGCGGAACAATCGCTCCATGTGCGAGAACCAATGTGCCACCCTGACTGGCTCTCCTTTCCCATCATAGCTATCAGGCCTCATAGAGCTTATGGCCTTCAGTGCTCGGCCATAGTCGCCTCTATTCCTGACCGCATCTTCTCGGGGTACATGGATATCTAGCTCCTCGAATCAAGGAACCGCTGGAGGAACTGGCACACCTTGTGCCTGAGGCGCAATTGGTCGCATGATATCGGTGAATGCCTGTATTACAATTCCCCGAATAGCCTCTATTGCTCCGGCATCAAATACCATTGGAGCGTTGACCGGAGCTTGGTCATTGCCCCCTGGATTGTTGTTAGAAGCAGTCTCGTGTTCATCCACAGGGTTCGCAGTACTCCTTACATTTGGTCTGGGGTCATTACTTGGCCCAGCACCAGCACGAATGGTATTCCTTGTGTTCACCATCTGTTTACCGATCAAATTCCAAGTATTTTATAACATTAATATTATTTCAATATACTCAATGTCATAAAATCAACTTAGAATAGATCAACTTGGTAATTTTCATAGATGAACTTCAAACTGAGTTACAAGCTTCTACAAAAGGGATCTCCCGAGCGACAAGACAAAATTGCTCGGAGATTTCAGTTCTTAACAAAACAAACACTGAAATACTACAAAGGAACTACTAAAGTCAACATTGGCCCTTATCATGGCACCCTAAAACGTTTCCTGTAAGGCAAACTTCTCATACAAGGCTTCTTAGAACGGGGTTTACCATCGGAATCCGGCGATGGACTTCTCACCCTGCTCGGCCCTGGAGCACATGGCTCATCCCTTGGTCCTGGTGCCCTCGGCCTTACCCTAGGCGCGGGAACACTCTGACCAATCTCATCAGATCCCGGTGGGTAGCAAAACTCCTCCAGAAATCCTAGTTGGAAGTCTGCCCTATTCACCTCATACAAAGGATCGAGTAGCAATCTTGCTTGGCGGATGTACTCCTGGAGTTCGCGGACGTCCCCAATCATTCGGGTGAGACCGACCTCAGTCTCGAAGGTCCTCTCCTCCATGTCGTTTAGGGTGTTCGACCACTCCTCCAGTCGTCCCTCCTGCAATTGGGGTCTTGGCCTGGTCTGTTGAGTCGGGACTACAACTGGTGTACCCATCGACTCCCATGGCCTTGCCCTCAAACGAGCACGTTCAAACGTCTCATCCACCTGGCGATGCGCTTTAGCACTAATCATCTGACTCAGACGAAGTGCCTCTCGCGAGTCAAGGCTCAACCTCAGCCTCCTCTGAGCAGGAATAGGATGTGAGTCCTCATATGCATTTTGTGGATCACTCCTTCTTCTAATGCCAAACTCAGCATAGAGTGTCTCCCAATCGGCCGGAGTCAATGGCGAGTACTCTCGTTCAGGCGGCAACTCCGGACTTGGATAGATAAACTCCATCCCCGGGTCCTCGCTGCCCACCAATAAGCGCTCTAAGCCATCGGACTCGTGGCCCTGATCCTCAAGGTCCTCTTCGGGGTCCTCCTCTAGATCCTCCTCTGGATCCTTCTCAGGATCCTCTTCCGGATCCTCCTCGGGAATAGACTCGATCATGAAGTCTTCGTCGAAGTACCCTCTTGCGTACTCTGACGGCTCCCCTTCATCCTCAGTGTCCTCCCTCGGCTCCTCCTCGGGCTCTGCCACAGGAACCTCGGTATTATCGGACACTAACACTACCGACTCAGGGAGTACGGTCTTCACCTCCTCAGGTGGACTACTGGGTTCCCCGACCTCAAAGCATCGCAGGAGAACCGGGAACTCAAGCCTCACTGGAGATGGCGGAGCCACCTCGGCTTCTTCCGAGTTCCTTTGAAGAGAACAGAATGCACCCATATCTACGAGCGACGAGAAGAGAGTTAGTCTTTCTAAATATAGAAGCGAACTTACTATATCAGACTAAAGAGAAGGCACGACTAGAACGACATATTTTTTTTTCAAGAGAAAATTTTTATTTGGAAATTCCAATCATTCGAAAATATTTTTTAGTTCAAAACGAGTAAATGGTTTATAAAATCCCAACCCGTTTTTTTTAAAAAAAATCGGCTCTGATACCAAATCTGTAACACCCCCAAATATATCCTTGAAAGGTATCACCGCCAGTGACCTCAGATTCCACATCCGAAGCCACCCAAGGCTTAACCAGTTTATACAAATCATGAAACAACATTTATAATACGAAATGTCATAGTATTGGATTAAATCAAAGTTTCGGAATTACATCCGTAATCCAAATACAACCAAAATATATTACAGCGGAAGTCTTTTTTTTTTTAAATAAATGACACAAAAGTCTTGATCTAGCGATCACACACCTAGGATCTCAACCTGATAAAACTCTTTAAAATTCCATCTGCCTTCCTCATCGTTTCTAACCTTCATGGAACTGCAGTTTATTTGATGTGCCGTATGAGACGGATGACACCAGCCAACCATGTAAGGGAATATAACCGGTTGGTTAGTCTAATGAAAGACTATGCAAGGGTAAAACAGAAAGGTTCTAAGTAGTCGTATTAGGTTAGACCCATCGCTTCTCGAATGAAAGCCGATGACGATAGTAAACCTCAATACTTCTACTGAAATATACAAAAAGGTATGATCAAGAGAAGACTCTGAAAGATTGAGTCTTAAGGAAACATATGAAGAGAAGACTCCAACGAATTGAGTCTTATCGGAAGTATGACAAGTGTTTGGGAACATTAAAGTTTCACGCAAACGTTTAAAAGCGACTTGACTATTTGGGTCCACGACCAACCTTACCGCATAATGTGAATTCAGATTCGGAAGGTGGACTTACTCTAATTGAAGCCCAGACGAGTTTCCACGTTGTACTTCTCGCCCAAGGTTCATTAATTATGTGCCTAATCACACTTATCTTATTTAATTCCAAAACGTACATTTACGTTATAAGCTTTTATAATATCTCCTCACAAGAGATAATATCTCCTCACAAGAGATGTAAAAGGGATATCTCCTCACAAGAGATAATCCAGCCCTGAGTAAGGGCATGGTCATGACCAGAGAGAGTACTAGGGAAAAATCCACATAGCACCAGTTATAAAGAAACAACTAAATCTCGCAAGGTACATAGCGTTCCTACGAATACTCGTGCTAACTAAACAGTTAAAACATACAATAGTCCACATCAATGTCATCTAGGCAATAACAGATATAATAGTGTTGTTTCTAGCAATATATACAACCTATTATAATATCTGTATTTTAATCATATATATATACATGTATAATAGAGTTGTTTCTAGTAGTATATACAACCTATTATAATATTCCTTTTTAAATCATATACAGTTATCAAAACTGTTCCCAGACGAAAACAACATTCATCCCAAATTAATTAACAATTAAACACAATTGATAATTAATATAAATATGGAATGATAAGCAAGAGCGAACCGCCACTTGCCTTAGATTAGACGAAGCTCAATGAAGCTCAAAGACAACGGGTTTCCGGGTCCGAAACGAGGACAAAACTCGGATTTCAGATCCCTATGGAACGACCCATAACGAAACCCTAAGTTAGATTCGATAATAAAATATACGAATCTAAGGAAAGACGAACAAAATCGAAAGAACGGAAATCCCAAACGAGATCACAAAGCCCAAGCCACAACCACAAGCGCCCAGGCACACCACGGGTGCGGTGGCTCTGCCGCGGGTGCGGTGGATCTGCCGCGGGTGCGGCCATGGGTGCGGTCGTCGGGGACGAAGAACTCCGACGACACGACGAGGAAGAAAACCTCACCGAGGAAGACGACGGGGGGTTCGACTCATGGTGGCTCCGACTTCTGGATTCCTTGGACCACCCAAGCACCAACTTGAGAGTACCTCCTCCTCCTATGGTAGCTCCGGCGACAACTCCGGCGAAAGCTTGCAAATCCGGCGACAATGGAACGAGAGAGAGATTTGAGAGAAAGAGAGAGATTAGGATGCTTCCTCCTCCAAGTCCCTTCCTTTTATAAGCCAAGCAAGGAGCTCAAGCAACCAGCTCCCCCACCGCCTCAACTTCGACAGGGGCGAAGCTGCTCAGGCGAAGCCGGTCAAAGTTCGGCGAAGCAGAAAAGTAATGATGACGGCGCGGGTGCGGTGGACTGACCGCGGGTGCGGTGGGTCTGACCGCGGGTGTGGTGGGTCTGACCGCGGGTGAGGTGGAGGCCAAATCCTGCCTCTTTCAACCTCTTTCGTTCGGGAAGAATTATGAGTATAGATCTTAACCCCAGATTAAATATATTCGTATCCGAACAAATATTCTAAGCCCCAAAAATATGTCGAATGTATTTTATTCCACTCAGGGAATTATTACAGAGATCAAGCATTTTACAGAATGTCTGAACCTCTCTGAAAATAATCCGACTACAGTACGAGAGTTTGAAAAATTACCAAAATACTCTTTACTAAAATGAGGGATATTACAACAAATTGCATATCATACAAGTATATCTGAATATCATACATAGACAATGAACCAGAGCACGGAGACGATAAAATCAACCAGCGATGAATGGAGGTCGGAGACAATCTGCGACAATGGTGATTACATGAGCAAAATCGATTGAAATTTCTAGATTAAAACTCCAAATTAAAGAAATCGTTTACAAAATTGAATGGAAATTAAAGGCAAAGACGAAGAGCAATTTTAGGGTTACCTTTAATCGGCGACCGAATACGAAGATGACGGCGGCGTTAGAGAGATCGACGCGAGGGATGAGATGAAAGTGAAAGTTGAGATGTCGGTAAACGGAAGAGACGAGTGTAAAGCCGAAAACAACAATGACGGTGCGCTTCTACTCAGAGAAAGGAGGCGAGAGCGGGAAGACGAAGGCGAGATGACGATGAAGAGAAGACCACTTCCAGTCGACGATGGCAAGAAGACCACTTCCAGTCGACGATGGCGGTTGACAAAGAGACACGCGATGAGGAGATGAAAGAGAGAGGCGACTATGGAATGTAAAATCAAATCCCTAAAAAACGCAAATGGAAGATATTAGGTGTGGGTGATTCCACCCCTAAAATATGTGCCTCTTTAAACTAAATCCCAGCCATCAATTTTAAACTAAGCCAACGCCCTATAAGTATTCACTCATTTCACTATAGGAGGTTGTTTCACTAGAGCATGATTCTATATATATATATATATATATATATATATATATATATAAGAGTTGGGATCTTATGGGGAGGGGGTTTGTGGTGTAAAGTGAGGAGCGTCCAAGGTCGTTGGATCAAGTTAAACAAATGGTTGGTATTACTCGTATGTTTTAACATAGAAGGTGGCATACTTGTAATTATTGCTACTTTTTATTTCCTTTCCTAATTTTACCCCTGCTTGTTTCTCCTCTTCTTGTTTCATCATGCATCTCTCCTCTCGATTCCGCCATTGTCAGCCGCTTCCTTGATTCATTTTTTCATTCCCATCACGATAGATCAAGGTATGTGTTCTATCTTTTTGATTTCTTCCTTTAATCATTGCAATTGATTCGTGTACGAACTTCCATTTGGTTTAATGTTTTGTTTTGTTTTGTTCAATCTTCGTTCTTCTCGCTCGTTGATTTTAGGGTTTGGCCAATTTATGTGTTTTATTCTTCGTTCAACATAATTACTCCATCTATTGTGTCTTGCCACTGCGTGAATTTGATTTTTGGATCCTTTTGCTATTGCGTGAATCAGATGTGGCTATTTTAGCTTTCATTCTGTATTTTAGGCGTTTCTGCATTTTTTGGTATATGCACTTACCATGACCTAATTCGTTAGTTGTGCACTTTTCTTGTGTTTTTTTGTGTGTTATCGTATCATGGTTGTACTTCCTTAGTGCTTTTTCAATCAAAATCTGTCATATTTGTGCATTTTGGAAGAAGTTCTTATTCTTGCACCAATTTTGCCTTATTTGTGCACTTTCACCTATTGTACATATATTTTCAGCTTGGGCTTCTTCTTCCTCTATTGTTGAATTTTGTTGTGTTAAATGTTGTGGGAGGTGGTGGTGTTGATCGTTTTTTCATTTGTTGAGTCACATACTTGTGAGAACTATGTTATTCAATTCTCGCAAGAAGGTATGAAATCTTGCATCGGTCAAACATTTACAACATTTGAGGAAGGTGTTGGGCCTGGCATCCCCGAAGAAGACGAGTCGGGAGAATCGAGCCCAAGCCCACTGCAGATCGGAAGAACAAAGGAAAAGCCCAGAGGAGGCGACGAGACTTCACTGGTCGAATGCCCTCCGACAGGATCGCGAGAATTTCGCCATGCATTAAATGACCAGATCACGCAACGGCCACGACATTTAAGCCACCGTAATTACAGAGATTTAATGGCATAATCTTCACCATTACTCCCAGCATTGAAGATAAAATATATGGCAAAAAATATAACGCTAAACGAAGGAAAAGGACTTACCATTTTTGGACGACGAGGAAGATAAGGCGAGAAGGCATACAACTACGCTGAGAACGCAAGCATTCTGGCTCACAAACGGATCAGAACAACACTTACGCTCCCCGCCTAGCTCTCTAGCAATCATCTGCGCTTACTCTCCACCGGTCGCCACCTAAAAGTCATCGGTCGAGTCCTATACGACCACTCGGTCTAAACTACGATAAGTTGTATCTCGATTCGATCCGATCAATACATTATCTAATAAAATCATCTCGCTATTCTACATTTACTCTTTGCTTGTCAATTATCTGCTTGGTTTGGATTGTTTTCTATCACCCGATCGACTAGTTACCCCGTCTAAGGCGATTTAGGTCGTCCGATCTTTTCGCCCCAAAACAATTTGGCGCCCACCGTGGGGCCACTCGCCGATCACCCTTCCGAAACTTTCCAACCATGACTATTGACCCACCTACCGACAATCAAGAACCACGTCTCGAAGACGGAACCCAAGATGCAACAATCACAACCGAAAATCCTACTCCAACCCAGTTCTAAGAACTTTCCCAAAAAATGGCCACCCTTCAAGAGGAACTAGCCCAGCAACGCCAAAAGACCGAAGCCCTAGCCGCTTTGTCAACCCAATCTAAAGCCGAGATCGCGCAACTAACTCGTGAAAATGGGTCTCTTAAGTCGCAGGTACAGTCAGTGGCTTCAGGATCTAGGAACGTGCCCGTCCACGGCGGCACCCGAACACACCTCGACATGGACAACATCGAGCCGATGCCTCCGAGCATACGACGTCCTGGACACACTGAGGGTACGTCTCGAACTCCTTTCGCTAGTCCATTTTCGACTAACCATGTCACCTTTTCCACACCGACCTGAATCGATGAACCACTGGTTACTAATCCGCCAGATGTCTTGGCTTTTTTCCAGCAGACGCTCGACAGACACATGAAGACGATCGACGATCGCTTCAACAGGCTCCCAGGAGTCCCGCAACCAATCGAGAGGGAAACGTCCGGCGGATTCGAAGAATCCCCGTTCGTCGAAGAAATCGCAAGGGTCGAGATCCCCAAGAAGTTCCATCTCCCCAACATGGCGACGTTCGACCGCACCATCGATCCAGATGACCATATCTCTCTCTATAAACAAAAACTAATGGCTGCATATGTTTCAAGGGAGAGCCGCGAGGCAGTCATGTGCAAAAGCTTTGGCACAACCCTCGCGGGTCCCGCACTAACATGGTTTATGCGTTTGCCTCAGGGAATGATTACATCCTTTGCGGATCTGGTCAACTCTTTCAAGAGTCAATTCGCCAGCAGTCGGAGGCTCAAAAGACAATCAAGTGACCTCTACCGAGTCACACAAAGGTATAACGAACCCCTTCGGAATTATCTTAACAGGTACAATAAGGAGAAAGTGGCAATTTCCCACTGTGACGTCACAACCTCCATCGAAGCCTTCCGACAAGGCTTGGTCAAAGACATCAATCTCTACGACGAGATTACCAAGTACCCATGCAAAAGTTTTGAAGATGTCCAGGCCAAAACCATGGCCGAGGTAAGATTGGAAGAGGACCGTGAGTCGCGTAAAGCCTCACGCGAACCCGATCTATTTGACCGTAAACATCCCTCAGACAACCGTTGAGACAGACGATCTCATCCCTATTCTCGTAATCGAAACAAACCAAATCAGGTAAACTCTTTCCAAGACAGGTCACAGGAATGGAGAGACGGTCCGGCGTTGCCTCCTAGGGTCCAGTCTTATAATTTCAATGTTTCCGTGTCAGAGCTCGTCAAGAGTTTCGACAAATATGGAAAAGAGGTAAGATGGCCCCGAAAGAGCAACCGCCCGGATGTCAAGAAGGACATGAGTCGATGGTGCGAATTCCACGGCGACCACGGTCATTCGACCGACGAGTGCATCGCCCTGCGGAAGGAAGTCGCTAGGCTGCTCTCACAGGGGCTCCTGCGTGACGTACTCTCGGAGCGGGCAAAGGCTACCATGGAACGTCGAGGGAAAGCAAGGGCGACACACTAGGGAAAGCAATGGCGACAAGCCCGAGGCATCGGAATTCAAGCCAAGGAGGACATCTAACCTTCCGACGGTCACATTCGACGAATCCGATTCCGACGGGTCGGATAGTCACCACGATGGTCTGGTAGTCTCTTTGTCTATTGGTAATTGTTTAATACGGAGAGTACTAATCGATACAGGGAGTTCGACAAACCTCTTGACCCTTGATGCTCTTAAAGAAATGGGTCTGACTGAGAACGACCTAATCAAGAAGTCGACCCCACTGGTCGGGTTCAGTGGTGAGGTTAAGCATACAACTGGTGAAATCATTCTAACCACATACGCTGGAGGAATCAACCAACAGGTAAAATTCTTAGTCCTAGATTGTCCGTCTCCCTATAATTGTATTCTTGGCAGGCCATGGATACACGCTATGAAGGCAGTACCTTCAACATATCATCAAGTAATCAAATTCTCCATTGAATGGGGAGTCCAAGAGATCAAAGGAGATCAAAGGACCGCAAAAGAATGCTACATCGCTTCCATGAAGAGCACAGTCGAACACAAGACCGCATAGCAACCACAGAGCGGCGAAGGGCCTAGTCGGTACGTCGAACCAGAAATGGAAAAACTCAATGAAATCGCATTAGACCCTTCAAAGCCAAACCGAACGGTAAGGGTCGGGTCGGACTTGGACGATTCGACCAGACAATAACTTCTTGACTTTCTCAGGGCCAATGCCGACTATTTCGCATGGTCGCATGAGGATATGGTCGGAATATCTCCAAACGTTATTACTCATAAATTAAATATGGATCCATCTCATCCCCCTGTCAAGCAAAAACGCAGGAAGTTTGCCCCCGAGCAGAACAAGATAGTCGACGACAAAGTCAAAAGCTTATTGGAAACAGGAAAGATCAGGGAGGTCCACTATCCTGAATGGATAGCCAACGTGGTCGTAGTCCAGAAGAAGAACGGCAAATGGAGAGTCTGCATCGACTTCACAGACCTCAACAAGGCTTGTCCCAAGTGTGATATCCCGTAATTTTGTAAGGCTATTTTGGGAATTATGGATTTTTCCCGAGCGCCAGTTTGGTACGTCGGATTTAATTCTGAAGGTTTGAGACATTCTGTAATGTGCTCTGTATCTGTAATATTTTTCTCAGTGAAGAATTATACAGTCGAGATGTTTTGGAAGTTCGTACTCGTTCGTGTATGACTTTTGTTAACACGGGTTAAGATTGGTATAAGTTTATTGCCCAAGAGTTGTTATCTAATGGGCAATAGTACAAGATTCTTTATCCAAAGGTTTTTGTCCAAGAGCCATTGTCCAAGGGGCAAAAGGGTTTGGATATTGTCCAAGAGGCAAGGAACCCTAATTTCTTCTATAAATAGAGGTGTTGGGTGAGGGTGGAAGAGGGTGCGAAAGACGCGGAAGCACTCTCAAATTCTCGACTCTCAAAAATGCTCTCAAAACGCTCTCTCTCGGAAAGGCTCTAGTGGATCATCGGAGCTCGTTTAGTGTCGTTTCCGGTGGCCAAGAGGAGCATTGGAGGCTCTCGGACGCCTAGAAGCCAAGCAAGGCGAAAGATGAGCCAAATCGATCGTCGAGGGTGAGTTTCTCCTCTCGTATTTCTGTTTTCGTTCGCGACGGCGACCGCCGCGAGGATCACGGCAACCGCCGGCTCGAAGGCGGCGACCGCCGACATGAGACGGCGCCCGCCGTGAGGAACACGGCGACCGCCGGCATGAGACGGCGCCCTCCATGAAGATCCCGGTGCCCGCCGTGATGTTGTGGCCAACCGCCGTGAAGAAGGGCCAAGGAGCGGCGCCCGCCGCAGTTGAGCGGCGCCCGCCGTGCTTGAGGCGACGCCCGCTGCATTTAAGGCGGCGCCCGCCGTGATTGTTGTGGCGCCCGTCGTGAAGTTGTTGTTGGCCGGGTTGATGTGTTGGCTTCCGTAGCCTTCGTTCGGGTTTCATTTCCGTCGATTCCTTTCGTTCTTTCATAGATCGGTATTGTTGTTTGTCGAATCTAACTTAGGGTTTCTGTATGGGTCGATCCGAAGGTACCGGAGTTGGCAGATTCGTCTCTGTGTCGAGCCCGGAATCACGTCGTTAGACTTCGTTCAATCTCTGCGGACTCAGGCAAGTGGCGGTTCGCTCTTGCTCATCGTTCCATATTTACATTAATTATCAGCTGTTTATCTGAGTAATTAATTTGGAATGACTACTGTGTTTGTCTGGAAATGGTTTTATAAACTGTTTTGGAAAATCATATAATTGGTTGTATATCTGTTAGAACGACGCTATTATCTGTGATCGCCTTTCGGGCATTTATGTGGATTTATCTTGTACTGTGGTTGTGTTGTAACTGTAAGTTAGCACAAGTATTTGTAGGAACGCCTGGATCCTGAGAGTTCCATATGCGTTCCTTTATAACTGTAAGGGCGATGAAGACCCAACGATTGTTGAAGTTTGAACTCAGTGAGGTTCATTCTTTTAAAGGGCGAGCAAGACCCTGCGATAGTAGAAGTTTGGACTCTGTGAGGTTCATTCTTTCGATGTAGATTCATAGGTTTGGACTCGGTGAGGTTCATTCCTTAGATATGGGTCATGCGTGACAGGGACATATATTAAAAGCTTTTAATGTGTTAATCGTTTTGGAATTAAATAAGATAAGGTGCCCGAGAGCACTTAATTAATAAATCTTCGACGAGTAGTGCAGCTAAGTAAATAGTACAGCTAGGAAAGCTCGTCTCGACTTTTGATCAGAGTACGTTCTCTTTCCAATCTGGATTCGCTGTAAGCGATGAGGTTGGTCGTGAACCGAAACATCTTAGTCAGTTTTTAAATCATCGTTATGTGGTTCTGTAAGATCCAGACTTGAATGTAGTACGTTCTCTTTCCAATCTAGATTCGCTGTAAGCGGTGAGGTTGGTTGTGAGCCGAAGCATCTCGGTCAGCTTTTAATCGCTGTTGTTTGATTCTGTAAATATTCCAGATTTGTCATATTTTCCTTAAAGACTCATTTCCTTTGGAGTCTTCTTTCGGGTCGATTTCTGTGAAGATTAAGTCTTCCAGAATCTTCTCTTGTGCATACCTCTTGTTGTTATTCTGTGAAAGTGCCGGGTTATGTATCGTCCCTTCGGTTATTATTCTAGGGACAATGATAGTAAACGGTTACTATCACAACCCTTTTTGTAATATCTTTGTTTAAGACTTTTGTTGTACTTTGTTTAAACTCTGTATTTGTCCTATTCGGGATTGGGATATAATCCCGTAACTCATGTTTCATTTGATTGATGTTTTGATTTGAATACTTTGATCATTATGTATCAATTGTATTCCATGTATTGTATTTAAAACGGTAAAGCCTTGGGTGATCTCGGTAAGGAACACTGAGGTCACTGGCGGTAATACCTTTCCAAATGGGTTAAGATTTGGGGGTGTTACAGTTGTGGTATCAGAGCCAAAGGTTTTTAAAACGGGTTGGGTATTTGAAAACCATTTACTCGTTTTCGATTGAAAGGTATTTTCAAAAGGCTCTGAGTTTAAAAATAAAAATCGTGTTTTCATTTTCAACCATTCATAGTCATGTCTTCTGTACAGTCTGATATAGTAAGTGATACGCCGTACTTTGTATGGCGTAGTTAGGGATTATTAGCACATTTTAGGAGACTTTGGCAGGGTTATGGAGGTGATGTTGATGCTTGTAGTGAGGAGCTGCATTGTGGATGATTTGAAAGCACTTACGAGTTGAAGACAGAGTTCGAAGACATGTTGGAGGGCAGGTGATCAGAAGACAGAAGTGCTGGAGTGGAAACCGCGATCTGACGTGATCTCCCGCGATCACTTTTATTCTCCAGGCGACCAGTGGTCAGCAGAACCTTGGGGAGCCGAAACCGCGAGCCATGGCGACCGCGGTTGGTCGCGGTTTTCTGAGCGACTGTGTAACTGCCGATTTTCTCCAACTTCATCAACCTGCATATTGCACCTTTTCACGGCCCAAAAGGCCTTGTGTTCAAGCTCCACTGGAAGGTGACAACCTTTCCCAAAGACCAATCTATACGGAGACATCCCAATGGGAGTTTTGTAGGCTGTTCGATAAGCCCACAAGGCATCGTCTAATCTCAAACTCCAATCTTTTCGACTAGGCCCGACAGTTTTCTCCAAGATTGTCTTGATCTCTCTATTGGACACTTCAGCTTGTCCATTTGTCTGCGGGTGATAGGCTGTAGAGATTCTCTGGGTGACATGGTATTTCCTCAACAGAGCACTCACGGTCTTGTTACAAAAGTGAGTGCCCGTATCACTTATTATGGCCTTCGGGATACCAAAACGAGCAAAAATGTTTGCCTTCAAGAAACCTGCTACAACTCGTGAATCATCAGTTTTGGTGGCCTTCGCTTCCACCCATTTGGAAACATAGTCCACCGCAAGCAAAATGTATAGGTTCCCGTATGAACTAGGAAACGGTCCCATGAAGTCGATACCCCAAACATCGAAAATCTCACAAAAGATGATCGGTGCTTGTGGTATCTCATTCCTCCGGGACACATTCCCAAGTCGCTGGCATCTATCACAGGTCTTACAAAAGGTGTATGCATCCCGGAAGATGCGAGGCCAATAAAAACCTGCCTCTAGCACTTTCCTAGATGTTTTGTTAGCCCCGAAATGTCCCCCACATGCATAGGAATGACAAAAAGTTAAGACCGAGTGTACCTCATTATCGGGGAGACAACGTCGTATGACTTGATCGTTACAGTGCCTCCAAAGATAAGGGTCATCCCACACATAGAATCTAGCATCACTTCGCAACTTGTCCCTTTGGGCCTTGGAATAGTTAGGTGGAAACTCTCCCGTGACGAGAAAGTTCACCAAATGAGCATACCATGGCTTGAAGGCTTTAAGCGCAAGAAGCATCTCCTCTTGAGCAACATCTGAATTCCTGTTGGTCTGGAAACCGCGAGGGACAGCGGGCCACAACGATCGCGTTTTTGTTTATGTCATAGAGATGGAATCTGTCTGACTTTCTGGAGGATAACCGCGGGCAACGGCGATCGCGGGTGGTCGCGGTTTGGCTGCTGCAGTAACTCCAAATAGAGTGTCATCAGGGAAATTTCCCTGAATCTGTATTTGCATCACAGGCTTGTCATCTCCTCCTATCAATCTGCTCAAGTGGTCAGCCACCAAATTTTCGGCTCCCTTTTTATCTCTAATCTCAATGTCAAACTCACTCAACAACAAGATCCACCGAATCAGCCTTGGCTTGGCATCCTTCTTTGTCAACAAGTAGCGAAGCGCTACCTTTCGCACGAGATGAAGAAACATTCGACATATCTTCTTGTGAGGCAGGAGTCGTCGCCAGCAAGTTGACGTTCACAAATTTCCTTTCAGACGCGGGAATCTCAAGCACAATCTTTGACAAGCCCTCTGATCGGCTACTCACTTCTAGATCCTCTGGTTCGGGGACTACAAAAAAGAAAAGTTAAAGCAAGAGTTAAGACACACAAATACACGAAAGAAAAGACAAGTACATACTATCGACTCGCCACTCCATCAACAAAAACGGACATTCTCCCTCCTTCTCCAGAGAAGAGCGTTCGACGAAAAAGAACTTCGACCCTCATCCGCGGTCGTTAACATCAGGGCTCTGCACCAAGGGCTTTCGACCAGGTCGGACACGCAACTGAACGCGACAGGAACTATTCGATCCTATGAAGTAGTTGTACCACAGGGCGTCGAAGTCAAAATCAGCCCCAGTTTGAACATTCACAAGGTCTAAAACCCTAAGTACTCTCCACGCCTGAGGCATTACTTGACATGGTGCCAGCGCCAACATAGCTAAGAAGTCCCTGACAAGGGGGAAAAAGGAAACCTATGCCCTATTCTAAACGGGTAAGAGTAGAAGCAGACCCATCCCTCATAGCGAGCATCGGCCCTCTCGTCTGGGTGAGGCAGCCTGGCAACCGTCTCCGGCGGAAAACCTCCGACTTGGAGCACCTGATCCAGTTCCGCCTGGGATATAGTGCTAACCAACGCATCCGACTCCTTCAAAATAAAACGAGGAGGAGCTTCGCCTTCACGAGAATCGGAGAGAGTCTTCGACGACTCAGAAGCCTCGAGAGAAACCATTTCGAGAATGGGAAAAGAGGAGAATCGAAGAGCTACGACTAAGAGAAATCAGAAAGCTATGGCAAGAGAAACCAAGAGGCTTACCAAAAACTTGCAAAGGAAGATGATGAAGAGTAATCGATTCCTTCTACTACGAATTTATGGAGGGAAGTGAAGGCCTGCAGAGGCGTCGCATCATGCCTCGATCACGCGCCACGTAGCCCTGAGCAAACGCGCCAAATTGGAAGGTGGAGATCGCGTCTAGAGAAGTTACCACGGATTCCGGTCAACTTGCCTAAACCGTAAGCCCATAGCAACTTGGGGCTATTGTTGGGCCTGGATTCTCCAGAGAAGATGGGTCAAATCGGTCGAGCCCAAGCCCATTGCCAATCGGAAGATCGAAGAAGAAAGCCCAGAGGATCCGACGAGACATCTCTGGTCAAATGCCTTCCGACAGGATCGCGAGGATCTCGCCAAGCATTAAATGCTAGATCACGCAACGGCCACTGCCTTCAAACCGCCATAAACGCAGAGATTTAATGGCGCAATCTTCACCATCACTCCGAGCATTGAAGATGGAATATTCGGCCGAAGCATAAACGGTCACAAGAGTAAAAGACTTACCATATCAGGACGACGAGGAAGATAAGAAGAAGCCTACACAATTACACACAGGACAGGCGTTCGAAAAAAAAAAATCACCAGAATAGCACTCTCGCTCTCGACCTAGCTCTCTAACGACTGCTTATGCTAGATCCCTGCCGGTCGCCACTCACAAGTCGCCGGTCGAGTCCCACTCGATCTTTGGTTTTATTACGATAAGTTGTGAAGAACATGAGCAAGAACTAAACCCTTGTTTTGCCTAGCGTGGAAGCACACAGTTAATCTGGTTGTAAGGTTCATCTCTCTTGTTCACCCCTTTGGATTTGGTATTGATTTCCTTGAGCATATTTCTATTACTATCTATTTGGCTAGATTGATCTCCTAGTTCAAATCTATAGTAATTTAGGTGCTAGATTTGGGATAGACGGTGGAATCCCTAATCATAGGTAGCAATCACAATTGCATGAAATTGGTAAATTGAGTTTAATTGTGAAAAGGAAAATGATTTGCATGACATACTTGCGGTGTTAAGTCTTTGTTTGCAATCCGTTAATCTTACGCTTTATGCTATTGATTGAACCAACTTAGAAGGTCTTCTAGGTTATCAATTGGTAAGTGTTAGCAAGACCGGTTGGCTTGTTAATATAAACAAGATCAGAATTGGAACAATCCATAAGATAAATATGAACATGAGAAGAATCGATGATCAACTTGGTTAATTGTTGTGTGGAAACTTGCTAGGTGAAACTTCTTTTAATCTTACTTTCTTAAACTTGATTTTGGTGTTATTTTATTTGAGTAGTCTTAGTAGAAAAACCAATTCCCCCCATTTGTTCTTTAAAGTTGATAAATTAGTAATTACATAGAAATTGACGTGTTAATTCCCTTGGGTTCGACTCCTTACTTGCATGCTATACTCTAGTTGCATATTAGGATTACTTTGATAGCGCGCACGACTGAAAAATTCTATCAGTAAGCTTGCTTCTATGTCTAGAAAGACTAATTCCTTCCCCGTTAGATATGGGTGCATTCTGTTCTCTTCAGAGGAACCCGGGAGAAACCGAGGTGGTTTCGCCATCTCTAGTTAGGTTTGATTCCCAGTTCGCTCGTTGTGAGTTGAGGTTGTAGAACCTAGTAACTCGGTTTGAGTCCATCAATAGAAATTACCAAGTTGATCTATTCTAAGTTGATTTTATTACGATAAATATATCAGAATGATATTAATGTGATAAAATCCTTGGAATTTGATCGGTAAACAGATGGTGAACACGAGGAATGTTATCCGTGCTGGTGTTGGGCCGAGTAATGACCCCAGACCAAACCCGAGGATTGTTGCAGACCCATCAGGAGAGCGTGAGTCTGTCTTCAATAATAATCCAGGAGAGGAAGGCTTGTTTTGGTTGTGGGAAGGAAGGGCATATGCAGAGGTTCTGTCGGCAGGGAATGCAGAAAGGAGCGGAGTCTCATCAGGGGTCTGTTAATCCAAACAACAGACCTAGGTTTAAACCAGCAGAGACTTCCAATCCTTCAATGCAGACAACTGCGCAGGATAAGGGGAAAGCCCCAGTGGCTTCTGGAAATCAGAGTCAACGCATTTACGTGATACGTGAGGTGGATGGACCCTATGCTCCAAATGCTTAGAGTACTTTGTATCTGCGTTCTACTTTTGTTAATGTGTTGTTGATGTGGGTGCTATCCAGACTTTCATTTTGGATGGTTGTAAGTTAAGTTGTGTGTGCAACGAGATTGTGAACCTTTAGTTGTAACTCTTCTTATATATGAACCTTTGGTAATACCAAGTTAATGTTTCGTTGCTTGGTATGGGGTAAGGTCTCGTGTTCGAGACTCACCAACAACCTCTTAGGAGATGGCTGCCTATTAATTAGGTAGAGCTACCAAGGATGGATTGAGATGTATGGACAGCGGCTCATGGCAACAGTGGACGCTGGTAATGGATGGGCCTGGGCTCGGAGCCACTAGTGAGTCGGAAACCATGTAGTGGGCTGGTCCAAGATGGTGACCATTTATTGGGAACCAATCGTCTGTCGGATTATCGATTACCATCAAGGGTAAGAAATTCAAAGCAATTTGACCTAAATAACCATGGTCCCATACGATAATTATTCTCGGTATGGATTGCCGGAAGCGTCATAAGGCAGTGATCAACTTCAGTTTTGATATTCCTGTGGTTAGAGGATTTCCGGGTGTCCTTCCAGAAGATATTCCTAGATACCCCGAATCGTGTCGTGGAGTTTGCAATTGATCTCGAGCCGAGTACCACGCCGATCTCTGAGGCACCGTACCAGATGGCTCCTGTTGAGATGCAAGAGTTGAAGAAGCAACTCAAGGATCTTCTTGACAAAAGTTATATAAAGCTGAGTGCATCACCTTGAGTAGGAGTGCCCTAGTTTTATTTGTCAAAAAGAAAGATGGACCGTTTCGACTTTGTTTTGACTTTCGAGAGTTGAATAAAGTTACGATCAAGAGCAAGTATCTGTTGCCAAGGAGTGATGATCTGTTGGATCAACTACAGGGAGCAAAATTTTTCTCAAAGATCGACCTGAGATCTGGGTATCATCAGCTCAGGATTCGTGAGGATGATATTCCGAGGATTGCATTTCAGACGAGAGATGGTCACTACGAGTTTGTAGTCATGCCATCTGGATGTACGAGTGCTCTAGCAGTTTTCATGAACCTAGTGCATCGATGTTTTAGACCAGTACTTGAATAAGTTCATAGTGGTCTTCATCAATGGCATTTTGATATTTTCCCGAGCAAGGAAGCTCATAGGGAACATCTGCGGATTGCTTTATCGATCCTTAGACCAAGTCGGTTGTACGCAAAGTGGGCTAAGTGCGATTGTTGGATCTAGAAGTGGCTTTCTTAGGCCATGTGATCAATAAGAATGAGGTTATGGTTATTCCCCAGAAGAGTGAATCAGTAGTTGTTTGGAAGCGGCCTCAGGGTGTGAGCGAGGTGCGCAGTTTCCCAGAGCTTGCTGAGCATTATAGACGGTTCATGGAAGGATTTTTCTAAGATCACTCCACCTATGACCAGTATGTTCCGCAAGGTCAACAAGAAGTTGTCTGGGATGACAAGTGCAAGACCAATTTTCAAGAAGTTGAAACAGTGTCTGACTTATGCACCAGTTTTGGCGTTGTCGGAAAGAATGATGGCTATATGGTCTATAGTTAATGCTTCGAGAAATGGGTTGGGATGTGTCTTTGATGCAGAGGGGCAAGGTTATTGCATACGCATCTAGACAATTGAAAACCTATGAAGCAAACTAACCAACACATGACCTAGAACTAGCAGTAATAGTGTTTGCATTGAAAACTGAGGTTACTTGGGTGACCCAGAGGTCAGCAGAAGTTTTTCTCCAGAAGATTGTTCGTTTACATGGCATTCCTAAGACCATTGTATCGGATCGAGATGGCCGATTCATGTCAAGTTTATAGCAAGAACTTCACAAGGCCATGGGAACTGAATTGAGATTCAGCAGCGTTTCATCCTCAGACAGATGGTCAGTCTGAAAAGACCATATAGACCCTGGAGGATATGCTAAGAAGCATACGTACTCGATCATCCGACTAGCTGGGAAGACAGCCTAAGTCTGATTGAGCTCACGTACGATAATAGCTGGCATGCTACGGTCAAGATGGCTCAGTTCGAAGCTTTGTATGGTCACAGATACAGATCTCCGATTTGTTGGGATGATAATGCCGACAAGATTCTACTTGGACCAGAGTTGGTCGAAAGGACAACTTCGAACATTGCTTTGATTAGACAGAGGATGTTGACCGCTCAGAGTCGACAAACGTTTTACGCAGATCAGAAGCGTTAAAGTGTTGAGTTCGAGGTTGGTGGCAAGGTACTTGTCAGAGTATCACCATCCAAGGAAGTTTTCAGGTTTGGTAAGCGTGGGAAGCTTAACCCTCGCTACATGGGACCATTCAAGATTCTGGATAGAGTAAGATCTCTAACGTACCGTTTGGCATTGTCGCCATCGGCATACCCAGTGTATAATGTGTTCCACGTATCCTTGCTAAGGAAATTCATGCCAAGACGAATCTCGTGTGCTAAGCTTTAAGGACATCGAGATTCAGGCAATGATGCTTAAGAGGAGATGCCAGAGCGCATTCTCGAACGCCGTGTGAAGCGACTGTGTAACAAGATCGTACTGTTGGTACGAGTTATGTGGTCCAGGTTTGGGACTGAGGAAGTTACTTGGGAAACCGAGATAGAGATGCTCAGACACTTTCCCGAGTTATTTTTCGGCCAAGTTTCGGGGTCGAAACTTCTTTTAAGGGGGAGGTGATGTGATACATGTTTTGGGGCGAAAAGATCGGACGACCTAAATCGCCTTAGATAGGGTAACTAGTCGATCGAGTGATAGAAAACAATCCAAACCAAGCCAAAAATAGATAAACACAGAATAAATGTATAATAGCGTGATGATCTTATTAGATGTCGTGTGAATCAGACTGAATCGTGATACAACTTATCGTAATAAAACCAAAGATCGAGTGGGACTCGACCGGCGACTTGTGAGTGGCGACCGGCAGGGATCTAGCGTAAGCAGCCGTTAGAGAGCTAGGTCGAGAGCGAGAGTGCTATTCTGGTGAGTTTTTTTTTTCGAACGCCTGTCCTCTGTGTAATTGTGTAGGCTTCTTCTTATCTTCCTCGTTGTCCTGATATGGTAAGTCTTTTACTCTTGTGACCGTTTATGCTTCGGCCGAATATTCCATCTTCAATGCTCGGAGTGATGGTGAAGATTGCGCCATTAAATCTCTGCGTTTATGGCGGTTTGAAGGCAGTGGCCGTTGCGTGATCTAGCATTTAATGCTTGGCGAGATCCTCGCGATCCTGTCGGAAGGCATTCGACCAGAGACGTCTCATCGGATCCTCTGGGCTTTCTTCTTTGATCTTCCGATTGGCAATGGGCTTGGGCTCGACCGATTTGACCCATCTTCTCTGGAGAATCCAGGCCCAACAATAGCCCCAAGTTGCTATGGGCTTACGGTTTAGGCAAGTTGACCGGAATCCGTGGTAACTTCTCTAGACGCGATCTCCACCTTCCAATTTGGCGCGTTTGCTCAGGGCTACGTGGCGCGTGATCGAGGCATGATGCGACGCCTCTGCAGGCCTTCACTTCCCTCCATAAATTCGTAGTAGAAGGAATCGATTACTCTTCATCATCTTCCTTTGCAAGTTTTTGGTAAGCCTCTTGGTTTCTCTTGCCATAGCTTTCTGATTTCTCTTAGTCGTAGCTCTTCGATTCTCCTCTTTTCCCATTCTCGAAATGGTTTCTCTCGAGGCTTCTGAGTCATCGAAGACTCTCTCCGATTCTCGTGAAGGCGAAGCTCCTCCTCGTTTTATTTTGAAGGAGTCGGATGCGTTGGTTAGGACTATGTCCTAGGCGGAACTGGATCAGGTGCTCCAAGTCGGAGGTTTTCCGCCGGAGACGGTTGCCAGGCTGCCTCACCCAGACGAGAGGGCCGATGCTCGCTATGAGGGATGGGTCTGCTTCTACTCTTACCCGTTTAGAATAGGGCATAGGTTTCCTTTTTCCCCCCTTGTCAGGGACTTCTTAGCTATGTTGGCGCTGGCACCATGTCAAGTAATGCCTCAGGCGTGGAGAGTACTTAGGGTTTTAGACCTTGTGAATGTTCAAACTGGGGCTGATTTTGACTTCGACGCCCTGTGGTACAACTACTTCATAGGATCGAATAGTTCCTGTCGCGTTCAGTTGCGTGTCCGACCTGGTCGGAAGCCCTTGGTGCAGAGCCCTGATGTTAACGATCGCGGATGGGGGTAGAAGTTCTTTTTCGTCGAACGCTCTTCTCTGGAGAAGGAGGGAGAATGTCCGTTTTTTGTTGACGGAGTGGCGAGTCGATAGTATGTACTTGTCTTTTCTTTCGTGTATTTGTGTGTCTTAACTCTTGCTTTAACTTTTCTTTTTTGTAGTCCCCGAACCAGAGGATCTAGAAGTGAGTAGCCGATCAGAGGGCTTGTCAAAGATTGTGCTTGAGATTCCCGCGTCTGAAAGGAAATTTGTGAACGTCAACTTGCTGGCGACGACTCCTGCCTCACAAGAAGATATGTCGAATGTTTCTTCATATCGTGCGAAAGGTAGACTTTCGGCTTTAGGAGTCTTTTTATTGTTTTTCACTTTGTCATGTACTTTAGGATTTCTCCTTTTTGTTGTCCTGTCGTGTCAGGTTCCCCTGGTGGTCGGTCGAGTGCTCGCCTGAGGGAGGCATCGGGAAAAAGCTTGATTGAGCAAAGGAAAGCAGCAGCCAAGGCGGCGTCGAGCAAACTGGCTCTGATTGACCTGACGACTATGGTTAAAGCTGGCTCTAAGAGGAAAGCGAGCGCTCGTCCTGATGATGTCAAGGCGGAGGACAGGGCTGCTAGGTCAGAGTCCGACCTTGCCTCTTTAAGGACCAAGCTGGAGGGAGCGGAGAGTCGCTGTCGTGAGACTGAGCGTCGTCTCACCAGGGAGCTGAAGAGCTGTCAAGGGGAGCTGGTCACATGTCAGAGGGAGTTTGAAGAGTGCAGGGCAGGCATTGAGGAGGAAGTGAAGCGGGCTCGGATTGCCGACGGTCAGATTGCTGGCGACGTTGGGGCCTTCTACGCGGTGAAATCACGCATCGAGATGATTGAAGAGTTCAACGAGGGCAAGCATGAGCTCTGGGACCTGAAGGCGGAGAAGGAGACTTTGGACTCCATGTTTCCAAAGGGCGATCCTGGTCAGGAGTTGTTCTGCTTAGCCGGCGTCGGAAAAGAGGCTGTGGATGAAGATGCCGATGAGGACGAAGCTCATTCTGGCGATGCTAAGTCGACCGACGGGATAGCCCCATTCGAGCCAGCCCCTGCCGAAGGTAACGTTGTTGTTCCCGATGCTTGACTTTGTTTATCCCACTTGTGTGTGGGTTTAGACATTTGGTGCCTTTGGATAATATATGTTTTGGCGACCCGTCCACCATCGCGGGTCGCTGAATATTTCTGTTTGATGAAGTCCTACAGATGTGTAGGCAGACAATATGGTTTGGCGACCCGTCCGCCATCGCGGTCGCGTATTTATAAAAATGCTTTTTATTTTGCTGCAAATGCGTTTTTACATGTAGAATTGCATGCTAGTTTGTTTCGTACATGTTCGTCGAACTTTCGAGGAAGTTGTCGACGACGTTTAGTATGTCGTGTATGTCGGTTTCACTCGTGTGCTCCGTCGAGTGGGGTTTCACCGTGTGTATGTATGTAGAGCAGGCCTGCGATGTGTTTGTGTATGTGTTAGTCATGACATTATGCCGGGGAGGTAAGCAATATATAATAAGGTGCGTGTTCCTTATGTTTAATTGCGTGAATGTAATAAGGTGTTGTACCTTATGTTTTGTATAAGGCAGGCGGTGTGCCGACGTGCCTGTGTTGTCATCTCCCCGTAATCCGATCGATCGTGTAATGTAAGCGCTATATGCGGATGACAGGATCCATTTGCGGACGACTGGGTCCATTTGCGGACGACGGGGTCCAATGTAAATGATGTTCTGCATTTGTGTTTTTGTAAGGAGGAAATCCTCGCTTAGTGTCAGATGATGACATGTAAAAGAAAGTAGCGATGTATATGCGATGGCATGCGATATGTATGTGACGGATGGCAATGTATATGCGATAGCATGCGATATATATGCGACATATGGCAATGTATATATGACATCATGCGATGGGTAGCCATGTATATGCGATGCATAGAGTTTTGCGTGATGTTTTTACCTTATCGGTTCAGAAATGGTATAGCTTGAGATGTGCTGCGTTCCAAGTCCTCGGGATTGGTTGTCCGTCTTTGTCTTCTAACTGATACGCTCCTTGTCCGACCACTTCGGTGATCAAGTAAGGTCCTTCCCACTGTGGTGCTAGCTTTCCGTCGGATGGGTTCTTGGTGTTCTGGAATGTCTTCCTTAGGACCCAGTCTCCGACCTTGAACGCCTTGATTCGGACGTTCTTGTTATAACTCATTGCGACTTGTTGTTGGAACCTGACCATCCTGATTCGAGCTCTCTCTCTGATTTCGTCCGCTGTGTCGAGATTGTGTGTTAGTTCGATGTCGTTCTGTTCACTTGTCTGAAGGTTATAGCGAGCGGTCGGAACTAGTAACTCAGCCGGGATGACCGCTTCACTCCCGTAGATGAGAGAGAAAGGCGATTGCCCGGTCGCATTCTTTGGAGTAGTCATGTCGGACCAGAGAATAAGTGGGAGTTCGTCTGCCCATTTGCCTTTAGCCCCTGTGAGGCATTTCTTGAGGTTGTTGATAATGATCTTGTTGCTGGATTCGGCTTGTTCGTTGGATTGCGGATACCGAGGTGTGGATGTGACCAATTTGATGTTCCATTGGTCGTAGAAGGCTCGAGTCTTATGACTGATGAATTGGGAACCGTTGTCACACACGATTTCTGATGGGACGCCAAATCTGCACAAGATATTGCGTTTTATGAATGAAATGACGTGTTGATCTTTTACCTCTCTATAGGCTTCGGCTTCGATCCATTTAGAGAAGTTGTCCGTCATGGCAAGGAAGAAAACTCTTTGACCTGACGCGGGGGGAAGCTTTCTGACGATGTCAATTCCTCATCGCATGAAGGGCCATGGAGCCAAGGTCGGATGGAGGAGCTCTGAAGGCTGATGATGGATGGGTGCATGCCGCTGGCAGGCGTTGCACTTCTTGGTGTATTTCATGGCGTCTTGGTTCATTGTTGGCCAATAGTACCCGTTTCGGAGGGCTTTTCCTGAGAGGCTTCGTCCGCCGGTGTGGTTGCCACACTCTCCTTCGTGTAATGATTGTAAGATACGTCCGACTTCTAGAGTCTTAAGGCATCGTAGGAGTAGCCCTGTAACAGATCTTTTATACAAGATATTGTCAATGATATCGTAAGAGAGTGCTTGTACCTTGAGCCTTTTTGCTTCTATCTTGTCGTCGGGTAGAATGCCGTCTTTTAACCACCTGATGTAAGGTAGCGTCCAGTCGTTATTGGTGTCAATGATGTCTTCTTCTGGTCGGTCGCCTATTTCCATAGCGATGAGTTCTTGGAGTGGTGTTGTTAACTCGACGTATGTCCTTGGGACGGTTGGCGTCATGATGTGGGCCAATGGTATGTGTGGAAACTCTTTCGGGTCTAGGACGGATCCTAGATTGGCGAGTGCATCAGCTTGGGAGTTAAGATCCCTGGGCACTTGTCGGATGTTGAATGTCTGGAATTGTCCGATCAGTTTCTTGGCTACCTCCAGGTAGGCTATCATTCTGGTATCTTTGGCATTGTACGACCCCCGTATTTGGTTTACGACCAGCAAGGAATCGCAAATGACTTCGATCTCTCGGACCCCTAGGTCACGAGCCAGGATGAGTCCGAATATGAGTGCTTCGTATTCACTTCGTTGTTGGTCGTATCCCACTCACATCTGACAGCCTGAGCTATCTTGTCCCCCTGTGGCGATTTCAGTACGACCCCAAGCCCCGATCCTCTGGCGTTCGACGCCCCATTTGTGTGGAGCTCCCATGTACCTGTCTCGTCTGTCACGAGTAGTTGTGTCGCTTCTTTTGCGGCTTCTTGCTCTAGGATCGGACTGAAATCAGCCACAAAGTCGGCTAAGGCTTGCGACTTGATCACTGTCCTAGGCTCATACTCGATGTCGTAACCACTGAGGTTTATGGCCCATTTGGTCATTCGTCATGTGAACTCGGGTTTCCTCATGATAGCTCTCATGGGATGATTAGTGCGAACAGTAATAGTATGGGATTCAAAATACGGTTTGAGTTTGTTCGAAGCCATTACCAATGATAGTACGAGCTTTTCAAGTGACGAATACCTCGTTTCGGCTGGTAACAGCATCCGACTGACGTAGTATATTGGCGACTGTTTGCCATCTTCCTCTCTGACCAGTACAGCGCTTACGGCCGACTCTGACACTGCAAGATAAAGAAATAAGGGCTCGTCGCCTTTAGGTTTGGTCAGTAACATGGGACTGGCCAGGTATTCTTTGAGGTTCTGAAATGCTATTTTGTGTTCTTCCGTCCATTGAAAGGATTTGTTCTTCTTGAGTGCGTCATGGAAGGGTTTGCACTTGTCGGATGATTTGGAGATGAATCTGTTCAGAGCTGCTATTCGACCTGTGAGCTTCTGTACATCTTTGACACATCGGGGGGATCGAAGGTTGATGAGAGCCTTGATCTGTTCTGGGTTGGCTTCTACTCCTCTTTGTGTCACCATGTAACCTAAGAACTTCCCTGACGACACTCCAAAGGAGCATTTAGTAGGGTTTAGTTTCATATTGTACCTTTTGAGCACCTCAAAGCTGTCGCGTAGGTGGTCTATGTGATCTTCTTTCTTTTTGGATTTGACCAACATGTTGTCTATGTAGACTTCCATCGTGTCTCCGATTTGGTCTTTGAACATTTTGTTGACTAGTCGTTGATACGTAGCCCCTGCATTTTTTAGACCAAAGGGCATTACTTTGTAACAATAGATACCTTGACTGGTGATGAACGCTGTTTTTTCTTGATCGTCGGGATCCATGAGGATCTGATTATAGCCGCTGAAAGCGTCCATGAAAGTGAGCATTTCGTGCCCTGCCGTGGCGTCGACCATGGCGTCGATATGGGGTAGAGGAAACGAGTCCTTGGGACAAGCCTTGTTGAGGTCTGTGAAGTCGATGCAGACTCTCCACTTGCCGTTCTTCTTCTGGACTACGACCACGTTGGCTAGCCATTCGGGATAGTGGACTTCTCTGATTTTTCCTATTTCCAGTAAGCTTTTGACTTCGTCGTCGACTATTTTGTTCCGCTCGGGGGTGAACTTCCTGCGTTTTTGCTTGACAGGGGGATGAGATGGGTCTACATTTAATTTATGAGTAATAACGTTTGGAGATATTCCGATCATATCCTCATGCGACCATGCAAAACAGTCGGCATTGACCCTGAGGAAGTCAAGGAGTTGTCGTCTGGTCGAGTCGTCCAAGTCTGACCCGACCCTTACCGTTTGGTTTGGCTTTGAAGGATCTAGTGCGATCTCGTCGAGTTTTTCCATTTCTGGTTCGACGTATCGACTAGGTCCTTCGCCATTCTGTGATTGCTATGCGGTCTTGTGTTCGACTGCATTCTTCATGGAAGCGACGTAGCATTCCTTTGCGTTCCTTTGATCTCCTCTGATCTCTTGGACCCCCCATTCAGTAGGGAACTTGATGACCTGGTGATATGTTGAAGGTACTGCCTTCATAGCGTGTATCCACGGCCTGCCAAGGATACAATTATAGGGAGACGGACAGTCTAGGACTAAGAATTTAACCTGTTGGTTGATTCCTCCAGCGTATGTGGTCAGAATGATTTCACCAGTCGTGTGTTTAACCTCACCGCTAAACCCGACAAGTGGGGTCGACTTCTTGATTAGGTCGTTCTCGGTCAGACCCATTTCTTTGAGAGCATCTAGGGTCAAGAGGTTTGTTGAACTCCCTGTATCGATTAGTACTCTCCGTATTAAGCAATTACCAATGGAAAAAGAGATTACCAGTCCATCATGGTGGCTTTCCAACCCGTCGGAGTCGGACTCGTCGAATGTGACCGTCGGAAGGTTAGATGCCCTCCTTGCTTTGAGTTCCGATGCCTCGGGCTTGTCGCCTTTGCTTTCCTTGGCGTGTCGCTTGGCCGCGGAGTATGTGTTCCCACATATGTCGGACCCACCTCAAATGGTATTGACAACTTTTGTATGGACAGGAGATGGGGGTTTGTTCTGTTTTACCTAATCTCGGCGTTCCATGGTGGCTTTTGCCCGTTCCGAGATCATGTCGCGTAGGAGCCCCTGTGAGAGCAGTCTAGCGACCTCCTTTTGCAGGGCGATGCAGTCGTCGGTCGAATGACCATGGTCGTCGTGGAATTCGCACCATCGACTCATGTCCTTCTTGACGTCCGGTCGGTCGCTCTTTCGGGGCCATCTTATGTCTTTTCCGTACTTGTCGAAACTCTTGACGAGCTCCGACACGGAAACGTTAAAGTTATAAGACTGGACCCTAGGAGGCAACGCAGAGTCGTCTCTCCATTCCTGTGACCTGTCTTGGAAAGCATTTACCTGATTTGGTTCATTTCGATTACGAGAATAGGGATATGGACGTCTGTCTCGACGGTTATCGGAGGAATGTTTACGATCGGATGGATCGGGTCCGCGGGAGGCTTTACGCGACTCACGGTCCTCTTCCAGTCTTACCTCGGCCATAGTTTTGGCCTGAACATCTTCAAAACTTTTGCACGGGTACTTGGTAATTTCGTCGTAGAGATTGCTATCTTTGACCAAGCCTTGTCGGAAGGATTCGATAGATGTTGTGACGTCGTAGTGGGGGATTCCCACTTTCTCTTTGTTGTACCTGTTGAGATGATTCCGGAGAGGTTCATTGTACCTTTGTGTGACTCGGTAAAGGTCACTCGATTGTTTCTCATGCTTCTGACTACTGGCGAACTGACTCTTAAAAGAGTTAACCAGATCCGCGAATGATGCGATCGTTCCCTGAGGCAAACGCATAAACCAAGTTAGTGCGGGGCCTGCGAGGGTCGTGCCAAAGCTTTTGCACATGACAGCCTCGCGGCTCTCCCTTGAAACAGATGCAGCCATTAGTTTTTGTTTATAGAGAGAGATATGGTCATCTGGATCGGTGGTGCCGTCGAATGTCGCCATGTTGGGGAGATGGAACTTCTTGGGGATCTCGACCCTTGCGATTTCTTCGACGAACGGGGATTCTTCGAATCCGCCGGACGCTTCTCTCTCGATCGGTTGTGGGACTCCTGGGAGCCTATTGAAGCGATCATCGATCGTCTTCATGTGTCGATTGAGCATTTGCTGGAAAAGAGCCATGACATCTGGCGGATTGGCAACCTGTGTTTCATCGATTCGGGCCCCGGTAGACCCAATCGGTGTAGAAAAGGTGACATGGTTAGTCGAAAATGGACTAGCGAAAGGAGTTCGAGACATACCCTCAGTGTGTCCGGGACGTCGTATGCTTGGAGGCGTTGGTTCGATACTGTCCATGTCGAGGCGTGTTCGGATGCCGCCGTGGATGGGCGCGTTCCTAGATCCTGAAGCCACTGATTGTACATGCGACTTAAGAGACTCATTCTCACGGGTTAGTTGCACAATCTCGGCTTCAGATTGGGTTGACAAAGCGGCTAGGGCTTCGGTTTTCTGACGTTGCTGGGCTAGTTCCTCTTGAAGGGCGGCCATTTTTTGAGAGAGTTCTTGGAACTGGGTTGGGGTAGGATTTTCGGTTGGGTTTTCTGTAGTTTGGGTTTCGTCTTCGAGACGTAGTTCTTGATTGTCAGTAGGAGGGTCAATAGTCATGGTTGGAAGGTTTCGGAAGGGTGATCGGCAAGTCGCCCCACGGTGGGCGCCAAATTGTTTTGGGGCGAAAAGATCGGACGACCTAAATCGCCTTAGACGGGGTAACTAGTCGATCGGGTGATAGAAAACAATCCAAACCAAGCCAAAAATAGATAAACACAGAATAAATGTATAATAGCGTGATGATCTTATTAGATGTCGTGTGAATCAGACTGAATCGTGATACAACTTATCATAATAAAACCAAAGATCGAGTGGGACTCGACCGGCGACTTGTGAGTGGCGACCGGCAGGGATCTAGCGTAAGCAGCCATTAGAGAGCTAGGTCGAGAGCGAGAGTGCTATTCTGGTGAGTTGTTTTTTTTTTCGAACGCCTGTCCTGTGTGTAATTGTGTAGGCTTCTTCTTATCTTCCTCGTCGTCCTGATATGGTAAGTCTTTTACTCTTGTGACCGTTTATGCTTCGGCCGAATATTCCATCTTCAATGCTCGGAGTGATGGTGAAGATTGCGCCATTAAATCTCTGCGTTTATGGCGGTTTGAAGGCAGTGGCCGTTGCGTGATCTAGCATTTAATGCTTGGCGAGATCCTCGCGATCCTGTCGGAAGGCATTCGACCAGAGACGTCTCGTCGGATCCTCTGGGCTTTCTTCTTCGATCTTCCGATTGGCAATGGGCTTGGGCTCGACCGATTTAACCCATCTTCTCTGGAGAATCCAGGCCCAACAATACCCCGTAATTTTGTAAGGCTATTTTGGGAATTATGGATTTTTCTCGAGCGCCAGTTTGGTACGTCGGATTTAATTCTGAAGGTTTGAGACATTCTGTAATGTGCTCTATATCTGTAATATTTTTCTCAGTGAAGAATTATACAGTCGAGATATTTTGGAAGTTCGTACTCATTCGTGTACGACTTTTGTTAACGCGGGTTAAGATTGGTACAAGTTTATTGCCCAAGAGTTGTTATCTAATGGGCAATAGTACAAGATTCTTTATCCAAAGGTTTTTGTCCAAGAGCCATTGTCCAAGGGGCAAAAGGGTTTGGATATTGTCCAAGAGGCAAGGAACCCTAATTTCTTCTATAAATAGAGGTGTTGGGTGAGGGTGGAAGAGGGTGTGAAAGATGCGGAAGCGCTCTCAAATTCTCGACTCTCAAAAACGCTCTCAAAACGCTCTCTCTCGGGAAGGCTCTAGTGGATCGTCGGAGCTCGTTTAGTGTCGTTTCCGGTGGCCAAGAGGAGCAATGGAAGCTCTCTGACGCCTAGAAGCCAAGCAAGGCGAAAGACGAGCCAAATCGATCGTCGAGGGTGAGTTTTCTCCTCTCGTATTTCTGTTTTCGTTCGTGACGGCGACCGCCGCGAGGATCACGGCGACCGCCGGCTCGAAGACGGCGACCGCCGGCATGAGACGGTGCCCGCCGTGAAGATCCCGGCGCCCGCCGTGATGTTGTGGCCAGCCGCCGTGAAGAAGGGCCAAGGAGCGGCGCCCGCCGCAGTTGAGCGGCGCCCGCTGCAATTGAGCGGCGCCCACCGCAGTTGAGCGGCGCCCGCCGCAGTTGAACGGCGCCCGCCGTGCTTGAGGCGGCGCCCGCCGCATTTAAGGCGGCGCCCGCCGTGATTGTTGTGACGCCCGCCGTGAAGTTGTTGTTGGCCGGGTTGATGTGTTGGCTTCCGTAGCCTTCGTTCGGGTTTCGTTTAAGTCGATTCCTTTCGTTCTTTCGTAGATCGGTATTGTTGTTTGTCGAATCTAACTTAGGGTTTCTGTATGGGTCGATCCGAAGGTACCGGAGTTGGCAGATTGGTCTCTGTGTCGAGCCCGGAATCCCGTCGTTAGACTTTGTTCAATATCTGCGGACTCAGGCAAGTGGCGGTTCACTCTTGCTCATCGTTCCATATTTACATTAATTATCAGCTATTTATCTGAGTAATTAATTTGGAATGATTACTGTGTTTGTCTGGAAATGGTTTTATAAACTGTTTTGGAAAATCATATAATAGGTTGTATATCTGTTAGAATGACGCTATTATCTATGATCGCCTTCCGGGCATTTATGTGGATTTATCCTGTACTGTGGTTGTGTTGTAACTGTAAGTTAGCACAAGTATTTGTAGGAACGCCTGGATCCTGAGAGTTACATGCGCCTTTCTTTATAACTGTAAGGGCGATGAAGACCCAACGATTGTTGAAGTTTGAACTCAGTGAGGTTCATTCTTTTAAAGGGCGAGCAAGACCCTGCGATAGTAGAAGTTTGGACTCTGTGAGGTTCATTCTTTCGATGTAGATTCAGAGGTTTGGACTCGGTGAGGTTCATTCCTTAGATATGGGTCCTGCGTGACAGGGACATATATTAAAAGCTTTTAATGTGTTAATCGTTTTGGAATTAAATAAGATAAGGTGCCCGAGAGCACTTGATTAATAAATCTTCGGCGAGTAGTGCAGCTAAGTAAATAGTGCAGCTAGGAAAGCTCGTCTCGACTTTTGATCAAAGTACGTTCTCTTTCCAATCTGGATTCGCTGTAAGCGATGAGGTTGGTCGTGAACCGAAACATCTTAGTCAGTTTTTAAATCATCGTTATGTGGTTCTGTAAGATCCAGACTTGAATGTAGTACGTTCTCTTTCCAATCTAGATTCGCTGTAAGCGGTGAGGTTGGTTGTGAGCCGAAGCATCTCGGTCAGCTTTTAATCGCTGTTGTTTGATTCAGTAAACATTCCAGATTTGTCATATTTTCCTTAAAGACTCATTTCCTTTGGAGTCTTCTTTCGGGTCGATTTCTGTGAAGATTAAGTCTTCCAAAATCTTCTCTTGTGCATACCTCTTGTTGTTATTCCGTGAAAGTGTCGGGTTATGTACCGTCCCTTCGGTTATTATTCGAGGGACAATGATAGTAAACGGTTACGATCACAACCCTTTTTGTAATATCTTTGTTTAAGACTTCCGCTGTACTTTGTTTAAACTCTGTATTTGTCCTATTCGGGATTGGGATGTAATCCCTTAACTCATGTTTCATTTGATTGATGTTTTGATTTGAATACTTTGATCATTATGTATCAATTGTATTCCATGTATTGTATTTAAAACGGTAAAGCCTTGGGTGATCTCGATAAGGAACACTGAGGTCACTGGCGGTAATACCTTTCCAAATGGGTTAAGATTTGGGGGTGTTACACCAAGGACTCGTTCCCTCTACCCCATATCGACGTCGTGGTCGATGCCACAGCGGGGCACGAAATGCTTACCTTCATGGACGCTTTCAGCGGTTACAATCAGATCCTTATGGAACCCGACGATCAAGAAAAAACAGCGTTCATCACCAGCCAAGGTATCTATTGTTACCAAGTAATGCCCTTTGGTCTGAAAAATGCAGGGGCTACGTATCAACGACTAGTCAACAAAATGTTCAAAGACCAAATCGGAGACACGATGGAAGTCTATATAGACGACATGTTGGTCAAGTCCAAAAAGAAAGAAGATCACATAGACCACCTACGCGACAGCTTCGAGGTGCTCAAAAGGTACAACATGAAACTAAACCCTACTAAATGCTCCTTCGGAGTGTCGTCGGGGAAGTTCTTAGGATACATGGTGACACAAAGAGGAGTAGAGGCCAGCCCAGAACAAATCAAGGCTCTCATCAACCTTCGATCCCCCCGATGCGTCAAAGACGTACAGAAGCTCACAGGTCGGATAGCAGCTCTGAACAGATTCATCTCCAAATCATCCGACAAGTGCAAACCCTTCCACGACGCACTCAAGAAGAACAAGTCCTTTCAATGGACGGAAGAACACGAAGCAGCGTTCCAAAACCTCAAAGAGTATCTGGCCAGTCCCATGTTACTAACCAAACCCAAAGGCGACGAGCCCTTATTTCTTTATCTTGCAGTGTCAGAATCAGTCGTAAGCGCAGTACTGGTTAGAGAGGAGGATGGCAAACAGTCGCCAATATACTACGTCAGTCGGATGCTGTTACCAGCCGAAACAAGGTATTCGTCACTTGAAAAGCTCGTGCTATCATTGGTAATGGCTTCGAACAAACTCAAACCGTATTTCGAATCCCATATTATTACTGTTTGCACTAATCATCCCATGAGAGCTATCATGAGGAAACCTGAGTTCACATGACGAATGACCAAATGGGCCATACACCTAAGCGGTTACGACATCGAATACGAGCCTGGACAGTGATCAAATCGCAAGCCTTAGCTGACTTTGTGGCCGATTTCAGTCCGACCCTAGAGCAAGAAGCCATAAAAGAAGCTACACAACTACTCGCGATGGACGAGGCAGGTACATGGGAGCTCCACACAGACGGGGCATCGAATGCCAGAGGATCGGGGCTAGGAGTCGTGCTAAAATCGCCACAAGGAGACAAGATAGCTCAAGCTGTCAGATGTGAGTGGGATGCGACTAACAACGAAGCTGAATACGAAGCGCTCATATTCGGACTCATCCTGGCTCGCGACCTAGGGGTCCGAGAGATCGAAGTCGTTTGCCACTCTCTGCTAGTCGTAAACCAGATACAAGGGGCGTATAATGCCAAGGACACCAGAATGATAGCCTACCTGGAGGTAGCCAAGAAACTGATCGGACAATTCCAAACATTCAACATCAGACAAGTGCCCAGGGATCTTAACTCCCAAGCTGACGCACTCGCTAATATAGGATCCGTCCTAGACCCGAAGGAATTTCCACACATACCATTGGCCCACATCATGACGTCAGCCGTCCCAAGGACATCCGTCGAGTCAACAACATCGCTTGAAGAACTCGTCGCCATGGAAATAGGCGACCGACCAGAAGAAGACATCGTCGACACCAATGATGACTGGATACTACCTTACATTAGATGGTTGAAAGACGGCATTCTACCCGACGACAAGACAGAAGCAAAAAGGCTCAAGGTACAAGCACTCTCTTACGATATCATAGATAACATCTTGTACAAAAGGTCTGTTACAGGACTACTCCTACGATGCCTCAAGACTCCAGAAGTCGGACGTATCTTGCAATCGTTGCACGAAGGGGAGTGTGGCAACCACACCGGCGGACGAAGCCTCTCGGGTAAAGCCCTACGAAACGGGTACTATTGGCCAACGATGAACAAAGACGCCATGGAATACACCAAGAGATATGACGCCTGTCAGCGGCACGCACCCGTCCATCATCAGCCTTCGGAGCTCCTCCATCTGACCCTAGCTCCATGGCCCTTTATGAGATGGGGAATGGACATCGTCGGAAAGCTCCCCCCCGCGTCGGGTCAAAGAGTCTTCTTCCTTTCCATGAAGGACTACTTCTCTAAATGGATCGAAGCCGAAGCCTACAGAGAGGTAAAAGATCAACACGTCATTTCATTCATAAAACGCAATATCTTGTGCAGATTTGGCGTCCCGTCAGAAATCGTGTGCGACAACGACTCCCAATTCATCAGTCATAAGACTCGAGCCTTTTGCGATCAATGGAACATCAAGTTGGTCACATCCACACCTCGATATCCGCAATCCAATGGACAAGCCGAATCCAGCAACAAGATCATCATCAACAACCTCAAGAAACGCCTCACAGGGGCTAAAGGCAAATGGGCAGACGAACTCCCACTTATTCTCTGGTTCGACAGGACTACTCCAAAGAATGCGACCGGGCAATCGCCTTTCTCTCTCGTCTACGTGAGCGAGGCGGTCATCTCGGCTGAGTTACTGGTTCTGACCGCTCGCTGCAACCTTCAGACAAATGAACAGAACGACATCGAACTAACACACAATCTGGACACAGCGGACGAGATTAGGGAGAAAGCCCGAATCAGGATGGTCAGGTTCCAACAACAGGTCGCAAGGAGCTACAACAAGAACGTTCGAATCAAGGCATTCAAGGTCGGAGACTGGGTCCTAAGGAAAACTTTCTAGAACACCAAGAACCCATTCGACGGAAAGCTAGCACCGCAATGGGAAGGACCCTACTTGATCACCGAAGTGGTCGGACAGGGAGCATATCAGTTAAAGGATAAAGACGGCCAACCGATCCCGAGGAGTTGGAACGCAGCACATCTAAAACTCTACCATTTCTGAACCAATGAGGTAAAACATCACACAAATCTTATACCTCGCATATACATTGCTATCTGTCGTATACAAATCGCATGCCATCCCATATACACTGCTATATGTCGCATACAAATCGCATGCCATCGCATATACATTGCTATCTGTCGCATACAAATCGCATGCCATTGCATATACATTGCTATTTGTCGCATACAAATCGCATGCCATCGCATATACATTGATATCTGTCGCATACAAATCGCATGCCATCGCATATAAATTGCTATCTGTCGCATACAAATCGCATGTTATCGCATATACATTGCTACATGTCGCATACATACCGCATGCTATCGCATGTACATCGCTATCTTCTTTTACATGTCATCATCTGACACTAAGCGAGGACTTCCTCCTTACAAAAACACAAATGCAGAACAACATTTACATTGGATCCTGTCATCCGCAAAAAAGCGCTTACATTACATTACACGATCGATTGGAACACGGGGAGATGACAATACAGGCACGTCGGCACACCGCCCGCCTTACACAAAACATAAGGTACAACACCTTATTACATTTACGCAATAAAACATATTGCTTACCTCCCCGGCATAATGTCATGACTAACACATACACAAACACATCGCAGGCCTGCTCTACATACATACACACGGTGAAACCCCACTCGACAGAGCATACGGGTGAAACCGACATACACGAAATACAAAACATCATCGACAACTTCCTTGAAGGTCCGACGAACATTACGAAACAAACAAGCATACGATTCTATATGTAAAAATACAATTGCATCGAAATAAAAACATTTTTATACAAATACGCGACCCGCAATGGTGGACAGGTCGCCAAAACACATTGTCAGCCTACACATCTGTAGGACTTTAACGACAGTCATTCATAAATATCCTGTGACCCGCGATGGTAGACGGGTCGCCAAAACACATAATATTCAAACCCATACACATGTGGGGCAAACAAAGTCGTACTATGCAAAGAAAACAAATCAAGCGTCGGGGGCAATGGCATTACCTTCCGCAGGGGCTGGCTCCAGAGAAGCTATCTCGTCAGTCGGCTCGACATCGTCGGGATGGGCCTCGCCCTTATCGGCGCCTTCATCCACGGCCTCTTCTCCGACGCCGGCCAAGCAAAACAGCTCCTGACCAGGATCACCCTTTGGGAACATGGAGTCCAGAGTCTCCTTCTCCGCTTTCAGGTCCCAGAGCTCATGCTTGCCCTCGTTGAACTCTTCGATCATCTCGATGCGCGACTTCACAGCATAAAAGGCCCCAACATCGCCAGCAATCTGGCCATCGGCAATCCGAGCCCGCTTCACCTCCTCCTCAACGCCTGATCGGCACTCTTCAAACCCCCTCCGACTTGCGACCAGCTCTTCTTGACAACTCTTCAGCTCCCTGGTGAGGCGACGCTCAGTCTCACGGCAGCGACTCTCCGCTCCCTCCAGCTTGGTCCTCAAAGACGCAAGGTCGGACTCTGACCTAGCAGCCCTATCCTCGGCCTTGACAAGCATCGCCTGAACACCGGAGTAAGCTCCCAAGAAATACTGGAGGGCCTGACAGAAAGACACACGACAACACAAAAACGCAATCAAGAAACGCGGTCGAGCAAAAAGAAACATAAAAACAAGAACAAAGGGCAACTCACCCTCCACGCGGAGCATCCCGCTTAACCAATGCAGTCTAGAGGGGAGACATCCTTAACTTCCGACTTCAAAGTCGGGTCCTGAGCGCGAAAAAGGTCGGCGATCGACTGTCCGACGGCACCGATCTTGCTGACCCCCTCAGCGGTCGCACTCTTCTTCCTAGGGATGTCCTCCACCTTGACGTCTTCAGGGCGAGCGCTCGCCTTCCTCTTAGAGCCAGTCTTGACTAGAACCGTCAGATCCACCAGATCCGGTTTGCTTGACGCGGCTTTGGCCGCCGCCTTCCTCTGCTCGATCAGACTTTTCCCTGACGCCACCCTCAAACGAGCACTCGATCGACCACTAGGGGAACCTAACACGACAGAACAACAGAAAGGGAGAAATCCTAAAGTACACGATAAAGCGAAAAACAGTAAAAGATGCCTAGAGTCAAGAATCTACCTTTTGCACGAGACGATGAGACATTCGACATGTCGTCTTGAGAGGCAGGGGTCGTCGACAACAGGTTGACGTTCACAAACTTTCTTTCAGATGCGGGAATTTCAAGGATAATCTTCGACAAGCCTTCCGACCGGCTACTCACTTCTAGATCTTCTGGTTCGGGGACTACAAAAAAGAAAAGTTAAAGCAAGAGTTAAGACACATAAAATACGCGAAAGAGAAGACAAATACATACTATCAATTCGCCACTTCGTCAACAAAAACGGACACTCTCCCTCCTTCTCCAAAGAAGAACGTTCGACGAAAAAGAACTTCGACCCCCATCCGCGGTCGTTGACATCAGGGCTCTGCACCAAGGGCTTCCGACCATGTCGGATACGCAACTGAATGCGACAGGAACTCTTCGACCCAATAAAGTAGTTATACCACAGAGCGTCAAAATCAAAATCGGCCCCAGTTTGAACATTCACAAGGTCTAAAACCCTAAGAACTCTCCACGCCTGAGGCATTACTTGACATGGCGCCAGCGCCAAAGTGGCTAAAAAATCCCTGACAAGGGGAGAGAAAGGAAATGTGTGCCCTACTCTAAACGGGTATGCGTAGAAGCAAATCCATCCCTCGTAACGCGCATCAGCCCTCTCGTTTGGATGAGGCAACCTGGCGACCGTCTCCGGTGGAAAGCCCCCGACTTGGAGAACTTGATCCAGCTCCGCCTGGGACAAAGTGCTAGCCAATGCATCCGACTCCTTCAAAATGAAACGAGGAGGAGTTTCGCCTTCACGAGAATCGAAAAGAGTCTTCGACGACTCAGAAGCCTCGATGGAAACCATTTCGAGAAGGGAAAGAGAGAGAGATCAAAGAGCTATGACTAGAGAAATTAGAAAACTATGGCGAGAGAGACCGAGAAGCTTACCAGAAGAAACTTGCAAAGGAAGATGGGATGAAGACTAATCGATTCCCTCTGCTCCAAATTTATGGAGGGAAGTGAAGATTTGCAGAGGCGTCGCATCATGCCCCGATCACGCGCCACATAGCCCTGAGCAAACACGCCAAAAAAGGATGGTGGAGATCATGTTTTCGGAAGTTGCCTCGGATTCCACTTTCCTTGCTTAAACCGAAAGCCCAAGGCAACTTGGGGCTATTGTTGGGCCTGGCATCCCCGGAGAAGACGAGTCAGGAGAATCGAGCCCAAGCCCACTGCAGATCGGAAGAACAAAGGAAAAGCCCAGAGGAGGCGACGAGACTTCACTGGTCGAATGCCCCTCCGACAAGATCGCGAGAATTTCGCCATGCATTAAATGACCAGATCACGCAACGGCCACGACATTTAAGCCACCGTAATTACAGAGATTTAATGGCATAATCTTCACCATTACTCCCAGCATTGAAGATAAAATATATGGCAAAAAATATAACGGTAACGAAGGAAAAGGACTTACCATTTTTGGACGACGAGGAAGATAAGGCGAGAAGGCACACAACTACGCTGAGAACGCAAGCATTCTGGCTCACAAACGGATCAGAACAACACTTACGCTCCCCGCCTAGCTCTCTAGCAATCATCTGCGCTTACTCTCCACCGGTCGCCACCAAAAAGTCATCGGTCGAGTCCTACACGACCACTCGGTCTAAACTACGATAAGTTGTATCTCGATTCGATCCGATCAATACATTATCTAATAAAATCATCTCGCTATTCTACATTTACTCTTTGCTTGTCAATTATCTGCTTGGTTTGGATTGTTTTCTATCACCCGATCGACTAGTTACCCCGTCTAAGGCGATTTAGGTCGTCCGATCTTTTCGCCCCAAAACAGAAGGTATGGATTTCTACAAGCGTTATGCGGCGGAATGTGATTTTGATGTGCGCAATGGTTGCTCCCACAATGTAATATCCCTCATTTTATAAGGATAGTTTGGAACTTTTCCAACTCCCGTATTACAAGTCGGATTAATTTCAGAGAAGTTCAGACATTCAGTAATATGTTTGATCTCTGTAATATTTTTCCGAGTAATATTAAATGCAGTTAACATGTGTTCAAGGTTAAATAGTCGTTCGTGAATGAATATATTTAACCCGGGGTTAAGAAGATTAACCCAAAGTCAAAACGGATAAAAAGGTGAAAAAAAATGGCCTTGACCGCACCCCGCGGTCAAGTGGCCGCACCCGCGGCAAAGGCCAAATTTGGAGGCAGCAACAGAGTCACCACCGCACCCAGTGGCCACGCCACCGCACCCCGCGGTGCAAGCCATCTTCGTCGCGATAAGATTTCTGAAAATCTTATCCTTGGCCGAGCAAGTTGCTCCACTTGTTGTTCCCTTGTTCCCAGCTGGTCTCCTTGCTTGTCCCCTCTTGGGAGGCTTGTTTATGGGCTATAAAAGGGGTCAAAATTAGATGGGAGAGGGCATCATCTTCTTCCTCCTCTGTTTCTCCTATGTTTTCTCCATTGAAGCACCAAGCTTTGAGCTTTGTTGTGAAGGTGTTCGAATCCCTTTGAGTGTTGGAGAAGGTACTCCTAAGTGGTATTAGAAGGTCTAAGGTGTTAGGAGATCGAACCATAATCAAATCGAAAGCAAACGAAGTGATTCGGTGAGTTTTCTCCATTAAAACACTGTCGCGAGCTCGCCGCTGTAACACCACCGCACCCCGCGGTAAGAGCTCCACCGCACCCGCGGCGAGCCTTGTCCGAGTGTGTGTTCTTGGGTGTGTGGTCTTGGGCGAGGCTTGACTCCCTCAATTCTTTTCGTATTCTTTTAGATTCATATACGTGGATATTGAATCTAACTTAGGATTTCTTTATGGGTCGATCTGAAGGAATCTGTGTTGCCAGATCTGTCCCTGTTTCGAGCCCGGAAATCCCATCGTCGTCTTTAAGCTTCTGCGGATCTAAGGCAAGTGGCGGTTCGCTCTTGCTCATCATTCCATATTTCAATTAATTATCAATTGTTTAGTTGTTAATTAATTTGGGATGATTTACTGGTTTACTGTTTGCGTTGGGAACAGTTTTGTTAAATGATATGATTAAAATGAGATATTATAATAGGTTGTATATCTGTTAGAACAACGCTATTATATATATATATATATGATTAAAACATGATATTATACTAGGTTGTATATCGGTTAGAACAACGCTAGTATAGATATATGTTTTTGATGTTGGCCATGATGGCTGTGATGTGGATTATTATTGTGTTGAACTGTTTAGTTAGAACGAGTATTCGTAGGAACGTTACTGGGACCCTGGGGTCCAGTCGTTTCTTGATAATTATTGGTTGAGAGGGCATCGGAGACCCTGACACCAACTGGCGGATCATGATCGTCCTCTATCCGAGTATAGAGATGGTGCACTTAGCTAGTGTCATAAACCTTGGGAAGGATTCCCTTCGATATATGTCCCTCATGGCGAAACATATATCTAAAAGCTTATAATGTGATGTGTGTTTTGGAATTTAATGAGATAAGTGTCATTGTCGCACATATTTAATATACCCTTGGGCGAGTAGTGAAGCTAGGCAATAGTGCAGCTAGGAAATCTCGTCTTGACTTTGATCAGAGTAACGTTCTCTTTTCAATCTGGATTCGCTTTGAGCGGTGAGGTTGGTCGTGAACCGAAACATCAAGTCGTTTTTGAACGCTTGTGTGATTATTAATGTTCCCCAACATTTGTCATGTTTCCGATAAGGCTCATTTCGTTGGAGTCTACTTTTGGGATTGATTGTTGTACTCGGTCTTCCAGAATCTTCTCTTGATCATGTCTTTTCATGTATTCTAGTATGAGTATGGTGGTTGACTATCGTCATCGGTTTTAATCCGAGAAGCGATGAGTCTAACCTAATACGACTATTTCGAACCACTCTGCTTTGTACCCTTGCGTAGTCTTTCATTAGACTAACCAACCGTAATTATTCTCTGCATGGTTGGCTGGTGTCATCCGTTCGATTCGGCACATCAGATATGTTGCCATCCCGTGAAGGCTAGAATGACTATAGAGGCGAACGGTGTTTTGACAAGTTTATTCAGGTTAAGATCCTTGGCGGGTGATCATTGCGATCAAGACCCTTTGTTGGTTATTTAAAAGACTTCCGATGTGTTAAATATGTTTTGTGTAAAGACTTCCGCTGTGTTTTTTATGTATTTGGAATTATGTTGTAATTCCGATACTTTGGTTTAAATGAAAGTTATGATATTTTGTATCATAATTGTTGTTTGATGATTTATATCAACTGGTAAAGCCTTGGGTGACATCGGACAGAACGTCTGAGGTCACTGGCGGTAATACTTTCAAGAGGTTATTTGGGGGTGTTACAGACTTGGTATCAGAGCCGATTTTTTTTTTTACGGGTGGGTTTTAAAACATTTTCTTGGAACGAAAATTTTTATAAAACCGTTTACTCGTTTGAAACTGAGAAATGTTTTCGAAGGCTCTGAATTTTCAAAGAAAATTTTTACCGTACATAGTCGTGCCTTCTCTTTAGTCTGATATGGAAACGAACTTCCATATTTAGAAAGACTAACTCTCTTCTCGTCACCCGGAGGATATGGGTGCATTCCGTTTCTCTTCAGAAGGACTCGGAAGAAGCCGAGGTGGTTTCGCCATCTCCAGTAAGGCTTGAATTCTCAGTTCCCTCGTTATGATTTGAGGTTGTAGAACCTAGTAACTCAGTTTGAAGTTCATCTAATGAAATTTACCTAGTTTGATCTCTTCTAAGTTGATTTCATTACGTTAAGTACATTGGAAGATATTAATGTATGAAATCCTTGGAATCTGATCGGTAAAATAGATGGTGAACACGAGGAACACTATCCGTGCTGGTGTTGGGCCAAGTAATGACCCCAGGCCAAACGTGAGGAATGTTGTGAATCCTGTGGAGGAACACGAGTCTGTTTCTCACAACAATTCAGGAGGCAATGGTCAAGCTTCGGCCAACGCTCCAGTCATATTTGATGCAGCAGCAGTGGAAGCAATACGAGGAATCGTCATGCAAGCATTTACAGATATAATGCAACCGAGCACACCTCAGGAACAGGCTGTGCCAATTCCTCCAGTAGTTCCTAAGCTTGAAGAACAAGATGTCCGTGTACACCGTGAAGAGGCAGTCATGAATAGAGGTGATTATGGCCGAGCCCTAAAGGCCATTAACTCTATGAGGCCTGACAGCTATGATGGAAAAGGAGAGCCAGTCAGAGTGGCTCATTGGTTCTCACATATGGAACGGTTGTTTCATAATGTTGAGTGCACAGAAGCGGAGAAAGTGCACATTGCTTCCCTTCAATTGAAGAAAGATGTTAGCGAATGGTGGGAGAACACCGGTCTAGCTGATCATGTTGATTTGAACTGGGGAATGTTCAAGGCTAAAATGACTGATCGTTTCTTCTCTCGAGCTATGAGAGAAGAAAATCATAAGGAATTCCTCTATCCTAAGACGGATGGATTAAAAGTGACTAAGCTTGCGACTAAGTTTAATCATTTATTGCAGTATGCTGGGCCAGAGGTGTCCAGTGAGGAGCAGAAGATCTGGTACTTCCATGAATGGATGAGCCCAGATATTAAGCCATGGATGGTGCGTCACGGATGCTCTACCTTGGAGCAGTACGTGGATGCAGCCTATAAGTTAGAGGTGACTCTGGAGGAGTCGACCAAGAAGCGTAATAGCCAGAGGCAGGTGCAGAACCAGCCTCAGGCGAGTGGATTTAAACATCCTGCGCCACCATCTGATTTTGCCAAGTCTGGCCGAGTAAAGACGGATATGACTCAAGGAGGGTCAACACAACAGTCGGGTCAGGGCAAGAGTCTGATCCAATGTCACAATTGTGGTGTAACTGGGCACAAAAGCTTTATGTGTCAGAAGGAAAGGAAGACGTGTTTTGGTTGTGGAAGGGAAGGACATTTGCAGAGGTTCTGTTGGCAGGGAAAGCATGAAGGAGCGGAGTCACGGCAAGGGTCTGTTAATCAGAATAACCGACCCAGGTTTAAACTAGCAGAGACTCCTAGTCCTTCGATGCAGACAGCTGCACAGAACAAGGGGAAAGCCCCAGTGGCTTCTGGGAGTCAAGGTCAACGCCTTTACAAGATGCGTGAGGCGGATGGACCCGATGCTCCATATGCTTAATGTGCTTATTACCTTCTGTTAGTATGTTGTTGATTTGGGTGTTATCCAGTCTTTCGTTTTGGATAGTTGTGTAGTAAGTTAAGTTGTGTGTGCAACGAGGTTGTGAATCTTTTGTTGTAACTCTTCTTATATATGAACCTTTGGTTTATACCAAGTTAGTGTTTCGTTGCTTGGTATGGGATGAGGTCTCGTGTTCGAGACTCACCAACAACCTCTTGGAGATGGCTGCCTATTAATTAGGTGGAGCCACCAAGGATGGGTTGAGATGGATGGACAGCGGCTCATGGCAACAGTGGACGCTGGAAATGGTTGGGCCTGGGCTCGGAGCCACTAGTGGGCCATCTGTGAACCATGTAGTGGGCTGGTCCAAGATGGTGACCATTTAGTTGGAACCAAGCGCCTTTTTGGAAATTCCGATTACCATTTAGGATAAGGAGTTCGAGGCGGATTTAATTTGATTAGCCATGGTTCCATACAATATTTTTCTCGGTATGGACTGGCTGACGCGTCATGAGGCAGTGATCGATTTTAATTCAAGAACTGTGATGGTGTCATATGGGGGCCAGTGTGTGTGCAAATTCAAGGGTCGGAATGACGCTGATAACGGCAGGCTTATCAATGTGATGGATGCGTTTAAGCTACTTTGACAAGGTTATGTCGAGTACCTTTGCTACTTGGATCCGCCCATGAAAGATGAACCATCAATTCTTGATATTCCTGTGATTAGTGAGTTTCTGGATGTCTTTCCGAAAGAGATTCCTGGATTACCCCCGAAGCGTGACGTGGAATTTTCTATTGATTTTGAGCCTGGTACCGCACCGATTTCGGAGGCACCGTACCGGATGGCTCTTGATTGAGATGCAAGAGTTGAAGAAGCAACTCGAGGATTTTCTTGACAAGGATTATATAAGGTCGAGTGCATCGCCTTGGGGTGCTCTGGTTCTGTTTGTCAAGAGGAAAGATGGATCGTTTCGACTGTGTATCAACTGGCGAGAGTTGAATAAAGTCACGATCAAGAATAAATATTCGTTGTTAAGGATTGATGATCTGTTGGATCAATTGCAAGGAGCAATAGACTTTTCCAAAATCGATCTGAGGTTTGGTTATCACCAACTCAGGACTCGTAAGGAAGATATTCCGAGGATTGCTTTCCGGATGAGGTATGGTCACTACGAGTTCGTAGTCACCAATGCTCCAGCAATTTTCATGGGTCTAATGCATCGATGTTTTTGCCAGTACTTGGATAAGTTCGTGGTGGTCTTCATCGATGGGATTTTGATCTATTCCTCGAGCGTGGAAGCTCGGTTGTACGCGAAGTTGTCTAAGTGTGACTTTTGGAACAAGGAAATGGCTTTCTTAGGTCGTGTGATCAGTAAGGATAGGGTTATGATTGATCCCCAGAAGATCGAAGCGGTAGCTATTTGGAAGCGGCCTCAGGTTGTGAATGAGGTGCGCAGTTTTCTAGGACTTGCTGGATGTTACTGAAGAGGATATGCTTAGACGCTTTCCCGAGTTGTTTTCGGCCTAGAATAATCAAGTTTCGGGGTCGAAACTTCTTTTAAGGGGGAGGTAATGTAATATCTCTCATTTTATAAGGATGGTTTGGAATTTTTCCAACTCCCGTATTACAAGTCGGATTAATTTCAGAGAAGTTCAGACATTCGGTAATATGTTTGATCTCTGTAATATTTTTTCCGAGTAATATTAAATACAGTTAACATGTGTTCAAGGTTAAATAGTCGTTTGTGTACGAATATATTTAACCCGGGATTAAGAAGATTAACCCAAAGTCAAAACGGACAAAATGGTGAAAAAAAATGGCCTTGACCGCACCACGCGGTCAAGTGGCCGCACCCGCAGCAAAGGCCAAATTTGGAGGCGGCAACAGAGTCACCACCGCACCCAGCGGCCACGCCACTGCACCCCGCGGTGCAAGCCATCTTCGTCGCGATAAGATTTCTGAAAATCTTATCCTTGGCCGAGCAAGTTGCTCCACTTGTTGTTCCCTTGTTCCCAGCTGGTCTCCTTGCTTGTCCCCTCTTGGGAGGCTTGTTTATGGGCTATAAAAGGGGTCGAAATCAGATGGGAGAGGGCATCATCTTCTTCCCCATTTGTTTCTCCTATGTTTTCTCCATTGAAGCACCAAGCTTTGAGCTTTGTTGTGAAGGTGTTCGAATCCCTTTGAGTGTTGGAGAAGGTACTCCTAAGTGGTATTAGAAGGTCTAAGGTGTTGGGAGATCGAACCATAATCAAATTAAAAGCAAACGAAGTGATTGGGTGAGTTTTCTCCATTAAAACACTGTCGCGAGCTCGCCGCTGTAACACCACCGCACCCCGCGGTAAGAGCTCCACCGCACCCGCGGCGAGCCTTGTCCGAGTGTGTGTTCGTGGGTGTGTGGTCTTGGGCGAGGCTTGACTCCCTCGATTCTTTTCGTATTCTTATAGATTCATATACGTGGATATTGAATCTAACTTAGGATTTCTTTATGGGTCGATCCGAAGGAATCTGTGTTGCCAGATCTGTCCCTGTTTCGAGCCCGGAAATCCCATCGTCGTCTTTAAGCTTCTGTGGATCTAAGACAAGTGGTGGTTCGCTCTTGCTCATCATTCCATATTTCAATTAATTATCAATTGTTTAGTTGTTAATTAATTTGGGATGATTTACTGATTTACTGTTTGCGTTGGGAACAGTTTTGTTAAATGATATGACTAAAAGAAGATATTATAATAGGTTGTATATCTGTTAGAACAACGCTATTATATATATATATATGATTAAAACATGATATTATACTAGGTTGTATATCGGTTAGAGCAACGCTAGTATAGATATATGTTTTTGATGTTGGTCATGATGGATGTGATGTGGATTATTACTGTGTTGAACTGTTTAGTTAGAACGAGTATTCGTAGGAACGTTACTGGGACCCTGGGGTCCAGTCGTTTCTTGATAATTATTGGTTGAGAGGGCATCGGAGACCCTGACACCAACTGGCGGATCATGATCGTCCTCTATCCGAGTATAGAGGTGGTGCACTTAGCTAGTGTCACAAACCTTGGGAAGGATTCCCTTCGATATATGTCCCTCATGGCGAAACATATATCTAAAAGCTTATAATGTGATGTGTGTTTTGGAATTTAATGAGATAAGTGCCGTTGTCGCACATAATTAATATACCCTTGGGCGAGTAGTACAGCTAGGCAATAGTGCAGCTAGGAAATCTCGTCTTGACTTTGATCAGAGTAACGTTCTCTTTTCAATCTGGATTCGCTTTGAGCGGTGAGGTTGGTCGTGAATCGAAACATCAAGTCGTTTTTGAACGCTTGTGTGATTATTAATGTTCCCCAACATTTGTCATGTTTCCGATAAGGCTCATTTCGTTGGAGTCTTCTTTTGGGATTGATTGCTGTAAGACTCGGTCTTCCAGAATCTTCTCTTGATCATGTCTTTTCATGTATTCTAGTAGGAGTATGGTGGTTGACTATCGTCATCGGTTTTAATCCGAGAAGCGATGAGTCTAACCTAATACGACTACTTCGAACCACTCTGTTTTGTACCCTTGCGTAGTCTTTCATTAGACTAACCAACCGTAATTGTTCTCTGCATGGTTGGCTGGTGTCATCCGTTCGATTCGGCACATCAGATATGTTGCCATCCCGTGAAGGCTAGAACGACTATAGAGGCGAACGGTGTTTTGACAAGTTTATTCAGGTTAAGATCTTTGGCGGGTGATCATTGCGATCAAGACCCTTTGTTGGTTATTTAAAAGACTTCCGCTGTGTTAAATATGTTTTGTGTAAAGACTTCCGCTGTGTTTTTGATGTATTTGGAATTATGTTGTAATTCCGAGACTTTGGTTTAAATAAAAGTTATGATATTTTGTATCATAATTGTTGTTTGATGATTTATATCAACTGGTAAAGCCTTGGGTGACATCGGATATAACGTCTGAGGTCACTGGCGGTAATACTTTCAAGAGGTTATTTGGGGGTGTTACACACAAGGATAATAAGGATCATATTGTGGTTTTGAAATACTTGGTTTGTTATAGGGAAGACTATAAACTTGGTCAAAATAAGCTTAGTGGATGATTCAGGCTTTCAAATAGGGTTGGTTGTAATGTGAAAATCATTTTTTCAGATTCGTTGGAAGGTCTAGTTATATAGTGAAATCATTTAAATAATGTCATACACATCGGTTTGTTGATAACCCTTATATGCGATTAATGAAAACCAATAGAAATTTGGACCTTCGTCATAACAAGTTTGTGTTGAATTTCTCAAGAGCTAATGTAGGTCATGTTAAGTGTCGTAGATTGTACAAGAAAATTGTCGATGACTATGGAAACATTGGTGATTTTGTAGTTCATTTTAAAAACCTTAGGCAAGACTTGTTGGCATACTTTTGGTCTCTTGTTTGATTTTGCTCAAAATTTTAAAATTCATTTAAGACCTATTAGCTCAAAAGGTAGAGCAATGTGCTTAATGCACATGATGTGAGTTCGAATCTCACATAGGTTGCAAGAGTAAAATCATGTTTTGCACAGACATTGCCGAATAATGTTTTAAGCGCTTATTTATGCACTTTTTAGTAACTATTTATGCACTATTACATACAATACATGCACTTTCATAGACAGTATAGTAATATAACATTCAACTTATGCGGGATCTTGACAGTACCAATCTCTGTCTCATGGATGAACATTAGGATTGTTTCTACCTTCCTCTCTGAAACGTTTATGATCACCAAGTGGATTTGCAAAAGGCCTTCCATTTCCTCTACCTCAAGAATAAGGTGGCGAATAGTTACGACGGATAAGAGATTCACAACAACTCCACCACCATATCCTCGACCATGACGCAAATCTCCATGATCATCAAACTTAGGATTGTATTTGTGATCAACATTTCTATGACGTGTAGGAGAGCCAGACACTACACATGTTTTGTATCCTAGAAGATGTAAAGAGAACACAAAGAAGACAGAGAAAGCATGTAATGTTGAGAGAAAAGCATACCCAAGATGGCATAATTTTCACTTTTTCACTAGATGCCAAAATATGAAGATGTAAAGAAAAACAAATTTTAAAAGCTCTATTCGTACTTTTTCCATCATGGTTTTAAGATACATTTACCATACATAGAGAGTTTCCTCCTTAGTAGCTTTTGACAAAAATGCCAAACAAACATCTCAAACAACATTGGACCACATCAAAAATCGACGATGTTTCCAATTCACAGGATTTACACAAATAAGGTTTATCCAATTACCTCGCAACCATGAAAGTCGTTGTAATGAATCCATACATTGCCCCCATTTCTTCAATTATATGCTATTTAGTGTGGAACATAATGTTATTAGATTTTACAAGTGATCGCTCGATCCGTATATTGATTTTATTATTTCGATATAAAAAAGATATAATCAAATATTACATACAAGACATGCACTTTTATACACTGATTTATCAAAAGCGTGATTTGTAGCCTATGGGAGATTCGAACCCACATCTATGTGTATCAACACACTGCTCTACCATTTGAGCTAATAGGCAATGAAAAAAGAGCATTTAGACCTACATAACTTTATAAAAAACACATTCAAACTTGAATAGAAGCATTTATCGCAAAATTACTCAAGAATTCATCAAATAGCTTAATTATGCACATTAAATAGAAAACAACATTATACACTTCAAGGACTTAAGTATGCACATTTATTATCACGACATGCACTTCATGCACTTAGATATGCATACTTAATATGAAGACATGCACTTTTAAGCTTTTGATTATGCACATCTAATAGCAAGACATCACTATGCACTTTGGACACTTAAGTATGCACATCTAATATCAATACATGCACGTATGCATTCTTAGGACATAAACATGCTAGAAAAAGACATGACTTTAGTTTTTGCAGTAGGCTTTGCACTTATTTCACAATTAATCTGCACATTTGCAAACTACTTATGCACTTATTAAATTTGTAAGTATGCACTAGAATTTGACAAATAACAAATATACAAACATATCACTTCACACTACAGATAAGAATATGCATATGGTACACTTAGATACGCATTCTGAAAACCAAACCATGCACCTCAAGTTCACACTACTCAGTGGTACCATATTTCCAACAGCAAACACGAAATTTCAACGTACTCACTGTAACACATACTTTTTTGACAAATACAAGACTAATTCAACGTGATTCAACATAGGAACCCCATAAATCTCTATTCACACAAATAGAAGCATATTGATCTAAAATCACAACATATCAACCCTAAATCGCAACATTGAACGAACATAAACTAAAATTTTTGGAAGTAGATTAATTTTTTTACCTTGTATTTGCTTTCCTTTTCCTTTCGAAGTGTTCTCTTTGCTTGCCATTACGCTTCTCCATTTTCTTCAAATCATGGGAGCTTTAAGCAATTTTTTAGAGAAACGAATGAGAGTGGTAATGGATGGAGATTTCGAAGGTAGATTTAGGGATTTCAATGGCGATTTCACAATGAAGGAGTGGTGGCAGATGTAGATTTCGAAGGCGATTTTGCACTAGGGTTTAGAGAATGCGCTATTGAAAAAATACGAAGAAGCTTCTGGAAAGGGGGTATAATTTTGTGCATGTAAGAAGGGTAGTATTTTGGTGCATATTTACAACGCGCTGCCATCCAAAAATCACTCCACCAGACATGTGCTTTTATTTTGATTTTTTTTAATATTTAAATGTTATAATCTCAACTATTGATCTAACTCATCCAACGGTTGAGTTTATTACTCACTTTACACCTAGTAGCTACTATGTACCAGAACCACACTCATATATATAAACTATAATCCAAAGTATTCTACCAACTCAAAAACTTATTAATTATCTCCAACATGAACTAATTCTCCATTATTTTCCTTAATAAGAATATTCCTTCATAATAAACTCTAACTCTGAAATAGATCGTGTAACCCAAACTAGTTCACCTAATTCTAAAAAATAGATAAGATCATCTCATAAAGAAAACAAGGCTACCTATCTCCATAAGCGTTTGCAACCCAAAATCCAACGTGTAACCTCTAATGATACAAGTAATAAATGGAGAAGAATGTTTAGCTCGGTTTCCCAGGTTTCCCACGTAACTTCCTCAGCTCCAGACATTGACCAAAGGATCCTTACCAATGGTATCACTTTATTGCACAGGTGTTTCTCTCGATGCTCTAAGATGTGCACGGGTTTCTCCTCGTATGTCCCATTTGGCTGAATCTGGATGTCGTCATAACTCAGAACATGAGATTTATCCAGCACGTACTTCTTCAACAAAGACACTTGAAACACATGTGTTAAGGGTGGCAATACTAGATGATATGCCAAAGATCTGGCTCGGTCAAGGATCTCAAATGGTCCAACATAGCATGGATTGAGCTTTCCACGCTTCCAAAATCTAAGCACACCCTTGGTTGGTGATACTTTGACAAATACCTCCCTAACGTCTAACTCAACATCCCTCCGCTTCAAATCCGCATAAGAGTTTTGTCGCCTCTGAGCTATAAGCATCCTACGTCTAATTAGAGTGATATACGAGGCAGTCCTTTTGACCATCTCATGTCCTAACGATATCTTATCGGCATTCTCATCCCAACAGATTGGAGATCTGTACTTTCGACCATACAAGGCTTTAAACAGATCCATCTTGATGGTTGAATGCCAACTACTTTTGTACGTGAACTCTATCAGGCTCAAGTTGTTCTCCTAGCTGGTCGGTCGATCTAGTACACAGGCTCTCAACATGTCCTCAAGTGTCTGCATTGTCCTTTTAGATTGTCCATCCGTTTCAATTCAGCCCCCATAGCCTTGTGTAGTTCCTTCCAAAACCTCGACATGAATCGACCATCACGATCAGCTATGATGGTTTTGGGTGTCCCGTGCAAGCGAACTATCTCGTGTAAAAGCAATTTAGATAGCTTCTAGGTTCCCCAAGATGACTTATTGGATACAAAATGAGCACTTTTTGTAAGTCGGTCAATGATTACCCATATCACATCTTTATGCCCTTGCGTTTTGGGCAATCCTGTGACAAAATCCATTGCAATATCCTCTCACTTCCACTCCGGCACTGGAAGTGGTTGTAATTCTCTCCTTGGCCATCAATGTTCAATTTTCACTTTTTGACACAGCAGGCATCTTGCCATGAATTCCGCTACATCCCGCTTCATGTTGGGCCACCATAATTTCTTCCTTAGGTCCTTATACATCTTACATTCTTACTGGATACTAGATGTATAGAATATGCAAAGGAATGAGCCTTCCTCATTACCAACTGGCAAATGTTGTCCTTGTCGGGCACACACACCTGATCCTGGAACCAAAGTGATCAATCTTCCTGAATCACAAATTCGGGAGCCTTCCCCTCATGAACTTCACTACTCAGCTTCATCAAAACAATGTCATCAATCTGTCCTTCTTTGATTTGATATAACATCATAGCCTGAATCGCGAGCATATTCAGGTGTCCCTGCTAATGACCAAACCAAACTTTGGTCTCACTCCTCAACAGTTCCCGTTGTAACTCTAGTTGAGCAGTGAGTATAGCTACTACTTTCTCATGCGACGTCTTTCGGCTCAATGCGTTTGATACCACATTAGCCTTCCCTGGATGAATAAGCAACTCAATATCATAATCCTTGAGCAACTCTAACAAGGGTCATTGCCATATATTCAACTCCTTCTGCGTAAAGACATACTTCAAACTTTTGTGGTCGGTGAAGATTTGACATCTGACACCGTAAAGATAGTGCCTCCAAATCTTCAGCGCAAAAACCACAACAGCTAATTCCAGATCATGGGTCGGGTAGTTTGCTTCATAAGGCCTCAGCTGTCGAGATGCGTATGCAATTACCTTCCTCTTTTGCATTGACACACATCCCAACCCTTGCTTCGAAGTGTCACTGTAAACCACGAACCCTTCAGTTCCTTTTGGTAATGTCGATATTGGTGTTGACATCAGGCACTCTTTTAACTTCTGAAAGTTGGCCTCACACTTTTCATTCCACACAAACTTCTTGTGAACCTGGTGGAGCAATCCGGTCATAGGTAAGGCTATTTTGGAAAACCCTTCTATGAACCGTCTATAATACCCCGCAAGTCCTAAAAAATTATGCACCTCCTTCACATTCTGAGGTCGCTTACAATCAGCCACCGCTTCAATCTTTTGGGATCACCTCCTTCACATTACCCCTATCTCATTGATCACATGACCTAAGAATGTCACTTCCTTCAACCAAAAGTCATACTTAGACAGTTTAGCATAAAGTAGATTATTTTTAAGGATGGATAACGTAATATGAAGATGTTCCTCATGAGCTTCTTCGTTTGGCGAGTAAATCAAGATATCATCAATAAACACCACCATGAACTTATCTAGATACTGATGAAAGCATCTATGCATTAAGTCCATAAAAGCTGTTAGAGAATTCGTAAGTCTAAATGGCATGACTACGAACTCGTAGTGACCATATCTCGTCCCAAATGCAGTCTTTGAAATATCCTCCTCACAAATCCTGAGTTGATGATACCCAGACCTCAGATCGATCTTGGAAAAGACTTTAGCTCCCTGCAGCTGATCCAAAAAATCATCTATCCTTGGCAAAGGATACTTATTCTTGATAGTGACTTTGATCAACTCTCGGTAATCAATGCAAAGCCTGAACGAACCATCCTTCTTCTTGACAAATAAGACTGGAGCACCCTATGGTGACGCAATTGGACTTATGTACCCTTTCTCAAGCAACTCCTCAAGTTGCTTCTTCAACTCATGCATCTTCACTAGAGCCATACGGTAGGGCGCCTTGAAAATGGGCGTCATACTAGGTTCCAGTTCAATCGTAAATTCTACGACACGATTTGAGGGTAATCTTGGAATTTCCTTCGAAAATATGTCGGCAAATTCATACGGTAGGAATGTCGTGAATCAAGACTTCATCCTTTTTGGGTTTATCTAGATAACATAAGTACCCAACACAACCTTGTCGAAGTAACTTAAACACATACATCGTGCTTATAAACTTTCCGTTATCGGCGTCATTACGACCCTCAAACTACACACAAATTGGCCCCCAAATGAAACTGTCATTGTCCTCGTATTGAAGTCGATTACCGCCCCGTGACGTGTCAGACAGTCCATCCCGAGAATGATATCGTATGGAGCCATGGCTATACATATCACGCCAGCTTCGAATTTCCGACCTTGAATGGTCACTAGAAATTCTGACAACCGCTTGGTCTCAACTAAATGTTCTCCATTGGGAAGATTCACCATAAATATTTCTCAAGTATTGTTAGATATAATTCAATTATATCGTTGGTTGATGTACTTTAAACGCATCAATGAGGAATAGCCATTTAATAAAACTTGCTAATTTTATTAAGAAGGGAAAACATGATGTAGCATCCAAACATCCTAAACACTGAATACGGAAATAAACGCTAGGAGACTACTGCTCTGTTATTGTTTCAGAATTGAGAAAAATCCTAGAGGAAAACGACTAGAATGCTAATAGTTATTGCTTCACGTTGGTATCCCGGAACAAGTCTCTATAGGCTTTAGTCGACATGGGCTTATTCGGAGATGTCTTATCCTTCGCTTCTGCCGCTGGCCTTTTAAATTCCCTGGGCTCTGTGACATTGGCTCTCTCCACTGGCACTGGTGGATAGCAAAATTTGTCCAGAAACCCTGACTGAAACTCTGTTGAGCACAATTTCCGCCTTGAATTGGGGTCAATTAACTTATGTGCATGCTCGAGGTTTTGCGGTATCGTAGGAGCCTTCTTCTACAAGAGTCACGTGAGTCTATCAATGTTACGAGCTTGCTCCTTCAAGCCTTCTAGTGAACTCATCCACCCCTCTATATGCTCTTCTAGCACTGGGGTGTTCACCCTAACTTGTTGAGGTATAGGGTCATCAGAGGCTATGTAGACTTCCCATGGCCTAGCTCTCGTTCTTGCCCGTTCAGTCATCTCTTCGACCAAACAACGAGCTTCAGAAGGACTCTTCCCCGCGAACACTTCCTGCACAACTAGAGGTGTCTTTAGGTCGTATTCCTTCCTTTTAGCACTCAAGAATCCTCTCGCCTCGTATTCAGCTGAAGACAAAGGTGTGTATGAAGATGTCACACAGTTGTAGAACTAGACTAGCTCAGGCTGTATTTGCTCATCCTCGCTTGCATAGTAGGAATCCTCAATTGGATCCTCTTCCATTGACTCGAGAATAGGAGACTGCATGGTTTACACCTGATCCTCCCCTTCATTCTCGTACTCAGGATCCTCAATCGGGTCCTCCTCAGTGGTGGTTCACAACTTCTATAGCTTCCCTCGGTGGGGTGAATTGGATGACAAAATTGTCGCTCCCATCAGTATTGCTAGAATCAGACTTTGTCCTAAATGTCGGAGCGATCAGAGACTCCTCTGCAACTCTATGTTGAGACCTCATAATGACCATTGTCTGAAGAGACAACTTGTCAAAATCTTGACTCATCCTTTTAAAACCGACATTGTCTTCCTTTTTATAACCCCTTGGTAATAAATTATAGTGTAGTACTTTGAAAATAACTCCACCAAATAGTTTTTGCCCAAGATAACTTTTTGAGAAAAACATTCTTAAGTCAAAACTTAAGTTTTTAAAGGAAGAAAATTTTCACACCAAATTTTGTTTTATAAAAACTCAAATAAACACAAAGTGGATTAAAAATTTTGAGTTTTTAAAACATTTTAGCTCTGATACCATAATTGTAACACCCTAAATTACTTTAGAAATATTACTGCCAGTGAACTCGGATCGCATATTCGAAATCACCCAAGGCTTACTGTATTGATTGCAAACACAAAATAATACGAATCAATCATAAATTAATCCAAAAATGTCTTACAATCAACATTGCGGAAAACCATAACTAGATAAATATCAAAGATAGTAGCGGAAGACTTAAATAGAAAATACTAAAATTATATAATAGGTCATAAACCTAAAATCTAACTTCAGAATATTCAACCTTATATAATACCCTAAAATAGGTTTAATTTAATTTTAATACTCATAAAATTAAATTAACCAAAAATGTATCTAATTAACCCTAATTAGCATACCTAATTGTGATTAGTTAAACAAAATCGAACCAAAATAAAATAACAAAACCGAACCGGTCGTTATCGAAAAGGGTCGAACGACACTCTTCGAAGATTGGTTCGATTCTCCCTCGTCTGACCACCAAATGGCTCATGGTTGGTGTCTCTGGATTCTAGACTTCGAGACGAAGATTTTGGTACTTGAATCGTAACTAGAGGTGCCCTAACGAAGGAGAATGTCATTCTAGAAGTTCTCAAAATTTATGTTGATCGCCGAAACCTAAAGCTCGAAATTGGATAAATTCATTTCATGGGTGATAGGGTATTTATAGGGGGATTGAAGCTCTTAGAGATAGCTTTCCAACCCCGCAAGTTTTGGCCTAAACCGATCTCAAACGAGATCAAATTTTGGATTTTACCCGAAATTCGTTTTTACGGGGCTATTTATCTTTGAGGATAAAACTTTATCAATCTAGGTGGTTAAAAATCCCGATTTTGGTGGGATAGAATTTAGGATAAGTATATCTTCAAAGCCCATGGGCCAATTGAAGAAAACGGGATGAAAAACTGAGCCAAACTTCATTAAAATGGAGTTTGAAGCTTACAACTGCCTTGGGGAAGAAGGGTTGATCGTGGCTACCCCACTTTTGGCTTAATTGTACATTTTGCCAAACTTTCTAAGTTATGGTAAAAATGTTCTTATTTCACTTTTCAAAAATAATGAAATTTGCCCAAACTTATATATAATCTTACCCAAAGTTTATATATACATTCTAAGCCAAATTTATGAAGAGTGAAATTTGAATTAGAATTAATTCAAGCTTAAGTTGTAATCCTTATAACTTAACCTTATTTAAATCTCAATTAACATTTTGTTAATCTCAATTTAAATACTTTAGCTTAAAATTGATTGGTCTCACTAGATTATCCTTAACATAATGTTAAGATAATTCTAAGTGTCAGTGACTTAAAATGTAACATACTTTTATCGAATAAAAAGTATGCTTAACTTGTTCCCCTAGAATAATGTAACAAAAATAAATTCCCTTTATTAAAAGTAAAATTACATTTATGCCATCATCTAAAAATGAGGGTTATTACAAATTAAGTATTCCCTCCGTTAAGAAATAGATGTCATTTTAGCTTTTAATTTTTGTTAAGAAATGCTTGTCATTTTAGAGTTTTAGGTAATGATTTATTGGTGAGTTACGAGGTAAGTTATTGATATGATCTATGCAAAAAAAATTATTCATTGGTTAAAAATGAGGAGGATAATTATTAAATTGTAAATTTGAGAAAAAAATTGTAAAATTTCAGCTTAATAATTGTATTTCTTAATAGTTGTGTGTAAACTAAAACGATATCTATTTCTTAATAGAGGAAGTAATAAATTTCGGTGAAACTAATTACTACACCTTGAAAGTGATGTCAATATGTCACGCATGCATATAGTGTTTGCACCTCTAGTCTATTATTTAAACTACTTGAATGTGGTAATTAATATTTTGTACGTTGGAAAATGGTGATTCATTATTTCAATGTTGATTGCTCTATTAAAATCAAAGATAACCAATCCTTACGTCAAATTCCCTCACAACATGAAATCAAAGCTACTCTTTTTGATATGGCAAATGACAAGACTCCTGTACTTGATGGTTTTCCTGTTGATTTCTACCATAAATTTTGGTATGTCATTGGTGATTCTTTATGTGCTTTTATTCGAGCTTTTTTTCACTCGGGACAACTCCTCCATGCCTGGAATCATTCTTTCATTGCTCTTATCTCCAAAACAGATAACCCAACCACAATTAATAATTTCCGCCTTATTAGTCTCTATAACACTAGTTATAAAATTATTACAAAAATCTTGACAAATCGACTAAAGCCAATTTTGCCCAAAATCATTAGTCCCCTCCAAGGTCCTTTTGTATAAGGACGTGTAATCCAAGACAATATACTTATTGTCTATGAAATATTCCACTCATTCCAAAAAAAAAGGAAAAAAATGATGGATGGCTCTTAAACTTGACATGGAGAAAACATATGACAAACTAGACTAGACTTTTGTAACTAATGTTCTTTCAAAGTTTAGTTTCCACCAACAATGGATTCAGTGGGTCATGACATGCATTTCAACTACTACTTACTCTGTTCTTGTCAATAACAAGCCTGGCAGTGAATTTCAGCCCTCTTGTGGACTGTGACAAGGTGACCCTCTTGCTCATTTCCTTTTTGTTATTGCCATGGAATACCTCACACGTACTCTCTCTTTTGAAGCACAACGTCCCCCGAGTAAAATTGGTTTTAGACTAACTATTGGTGGACTTTGTATTCCATATCTTAACTTTGTTGATGATACTCTAATTCTATCCAATGCTTTTATGGAAAATATGATTCATATTAAGGCTATTCTTGATATGTTCTCACAACAAAGTGGCCTTGTAATCAATTTTCAGAAAAGCAGCCTTCAGGTTTCTAAGAATATCTCCAAACCACAAGTTGTATCAGTTGCTAACGTCCTGGGCATACGTATCACTACTACTATGGAAAAGTATCTTGGCATTCCTATCATTAAAGGCCGCGTGAATAATTCTATTTTTTGTGAATCTCTCTTATCTCTTAAGAAATAATTATCCAAATGGAAGGCTAATTCGTTATCTCAGGTTGGCCGAACTGTTCTTATTCATGCTAATCTCCTTTCAAAAGATAATTACCTCATGCAAAGCTTCTTGCTTCCCAAAAGCGTCTGTGACAATATTGACAAAATAAACAAGAATTTATTCTGGAATAAAACTAGCTCCAACTTTCATCCACTGATTAGTTGGGATAGAATCTGCGCCCCTAAGTGCTTAGGGGGTTTAAACCTTAGAAAGGATGAAACTAATAATATTGCTCTTCAAATGAAACTACTCTGGAAAATTCTAGTTGAACCAAATAATATGTGGGTTTGGCTAATTTATGATAAATACATTGGTCCAAATCATCTTTTTGACCATAAGAAGTCAAGAAAACACTCATGTCAATTCGGTAGACTTCTCAACTTAATGGAAACCTTCAACAAAGGACTCTTTTAGCAACTTGGCGATGGCACGTAGATTAATTTCTAGAAAGATAATTGGATTGAACATCAAAATCTGATCTCATATTCTACGGGACAAGATCTCAATACTAAAGTCACTCAATTATAACCATAGACAAGAATTGGGACTACCAGAAGCTTATTCATATTCTGCCTTCGTATATTGTCTCCAAAATTGTGATAATTCGGATCCCTAGTACAAATATACCTGACAAATTAATATGGGCTCCTTCACTAGATGGAGAGTTCAGTGTTAAATATGCCACTCGGTTGATCTCTCCGACTTCGAGTCCTAATGATATTAGTTTCTCGTGGATTTGGAAACTTAACATACCACTTAAGATACAAAATTTCTTATGGAAATGTTGTACTTATTGTCTTCCGACTACTGAACGCTTAAATAGATTCTATAATCGAGTTCCTACTCATTGTAGTCTTTGCAATGAATTGGATGAAGACACAAACCATCTTTTTTTAAAATGCAAATTTACACTTGATATGTTTAATCGAGTCTACCAAAAACTTGGGATCTCTTACTCTCTTCCAAATGAGAACACTTTTCGAGAAAGCTTGGATATTTTTCATCTATCTAACACCTCTAACCTTGAATTAGCTTATTTTTTATGGTGGAATATTTGGAACCACATAAATAATATTTTATTTAGACCATCTTCATCCAGCACAGCTGCGTCCCTAACTCACTCCACTATTACTTCTTTCAGAGAATGGACATCTATTCATTTGAGTAAACCTAAGCTGAATAAAACTCTTTGAAGGTCCAAACTATTGACTTGGAAGAAACCCCCCTCTCATTATTTTAAGCTAAAATATGATGGATCCAAGAGAAACAATCTCACATCTCACATTGGTTTTATCATTCAAACCGGTCAATCCCAAGTTATACATATTGATAAAAAGCAGATTCCAAACGCATCTATACTTCAAACTGAGGCTTATGCCTTCCTCGAGGGCCTCCGTCAGGCCTTACGCCTAAATATTAGAAATATCGTTGTTGAAGGCGATAATTTAACTATTATTAACTATGTTAATAAAGTTTGGAAAATCCCTTGGGAAATACGAACAATTATTATTGACATACTTTCCCTATTAGATTGCTTTCATTCATTTCGGGTCTTTCATTGCTTTAGGAAAGGTAACAAAGCTGCAGACTTTCTGACATCAAATGACATTAACATTGATCATATTCGGGATTGGATCGCCAAGAACATACCTTCGGCTGCTACGTCTCAGATTTACACTATAAGAAGGGAACTCCACTCCATGAGTTCTACCACTGATTCTCGTTATCGGAATTTTTTGAAGATCATCCGCTACGATGATTTAGCTTGCCTTGTACCTAACAGGAGTCTAGTGTTTGTTTGTACAAAAAAAAAGTGTAGAATGACGCCTAAATAAAATTGGAGGGAGTATGAAGATTTTTCTTAAAATATGTGTTGATTTTATTTCCTTATTGTGAGTCGACCAATTGATACGGTAAGGGTTGTTTATAACATGTAATTGTTTTCAAATATCTTTACATGAGAGCACTCAGGTGGCGATGAATGAGTGTCGTGCTATATATGAATGTTTACATGCATTTTAGAGTTTTAATCAAATCTTTCGCTATACTTTGTTTCTGTTTTGTTAAGACTCAAACTATATACTTCATAAGGAAAGTTTATATAAAATATTTTAATTGAAAAGGCTTTTGTTATTGCTTTATTTATATAATTTTATTATGTGTCTTACAAAATTTTGTTCGATATTAAGCTTTAAATAACTTCAAATATTAAAATCAGAGGTCATTGGCTTATAATATTTCCGGTATGAATGGGGGCGTTACATGTGCACCATGAGCTTGTGTTTGGGATTAACTTGGGCTCTTTAATAATTTTGTTAGCCCACTTCCTAAATTAGGAAGGGAAGTATTTCATTTATTTATCTATCATCACTTGCATGATATTCGTCTCTTTATAGCTTTCACTATAAGCACGAGTTTCTTTATTGTCTAAACTAGTGTAGTACTCGTGTCTTGCACGAGATTTGTTTATTTTTCCTTACATTTATAAAATAGTATATCAAAATTATATATTTAATCGATATAGAACTGTTATAGAAGTAGATAAATGATAATATAAAAAAGAACTCATTGAATAAAAAATATTAAAGAGATTGACAAAATATTATCAAAAAAGAGGCGAAACTATCCATAAACTTTATATATAGTAAAAATTGGCTAATTAACTTTGAAGCGGTGATAGCCACATACCTAACATTAATACTACTAAAACAATCAAAATAATCAAAATGTTCATCTAATACATGAAAATTAAACTCTAAACATAAAATCTCGTAAGATGTTCAAAATTGCTATAAATTATAAAAAACTTCCTTGTATACTACATTGGTTGTAGAAAATTTTGGTTCATTTTGGGGGTATCACGTGGCGTAGTAGGTATTCTACTTTAGTAGATATATAGTAGATTACATACAAAAAATATATGGTTAAGAATATATACTTTTGCTACGTTTTTGGAAAGAATAGATTATACAAAATATTCATATTGTTTGCATATCCGGTTAATATGGGCATATATTTTATTTTCTTTGATTTTCGAAAAAAACAACGAAAAAAATGAGAGCTTGACACATGACAAATTCAATACTGTGATGCCACGTGGCAATAGAAAACTTTGGTTCATTTTGGGGGCGCCACGTGGCGTAGTAGGTATTCTACTTTAGTAGATATACAGTAGATTACGTACAAAAAATATATGACTGAGAATATTATTTTCTACGTTTTTGGAAAGAATAGATTATACAAAATATATTCATATTGTATGCATATCCGGTTAATATGGGGAGAGATTTATTTTCTTTGATTTTCGAAAAACCAATGAAAAAAATGAGAGCTTGACACGTGGCAAATTCAATACCGTGATGCCACGTGGAAGCAGAAAATTTTGGCTCATTTTGGGGGCGTCACGTGGCGTAGTAGGTATTCTACTTTAGTAGGTATTCTACTTTAGTAGATATATAGTAGATATTAGATTTTTAGTTTGTAATTAAATATATCAAAACAAAGTGGAAAAAATGAGAGAATGACACATGACAAATGAAGGTGATTTGATTAGGGAGAGTCATGTGATTTAGTTAGGTTTTAGTTTAGTGTATATATAGTAGATTGTTGTATAAGTTTTATATTGGTAATCTTTATTAATGATTTGTGTGATTCTTTTGTGCGTAAATTAGGAAGTGATTAGTTTATTTATGTGATTGATTTGTATCAAAATTAGGAAATTATATTAAATGTAGGAAGTGATTACTTTGATTGATTTGTATCTAAATTAGGAATTAGTTAAGGTGTAAGATAGAATTTTCTCTATATAAATTTAGATTTACAAAAAAAAATGAAATTCTCAAAAAATAGCATGTGATATTTTTATTGTGAGGGTGCAATGTGGCATATTGAAGTTTTGTTTTAGTAGACATATAGTAGATTATTTATAATATAATACTTTGACAAAAAAATGTAATTGTATTTTATGATTATATCTATTAAATAAATTAGATATATATTTCTACGCGTCCTTTCCCAGACCACGACCATATAAAATAGATACAATAAATAAGGCTTTTCAAAAATAGGTTTATGAATTAATGTTAGTACACTTATAGCTCAATATTGAAAACTACCTTTAACAATTTATTTTCGTACTAAACTAATAATCATAAATTTAACATTACTAAGTAATAATTTATATCTTATTTCATTTAAGTATAGAGTATGTAATGATGTATCCTTACAGAACATTTATTTCTAAGATTTTGTTTACTCAATTAAAGTAGATAAAATATTACATAATTAAAATGCTAATTAATCCGTAATTAGCTAGTAGTATAGTAATACAAAAACCAAATATAAACATGTGCACTATATAATCCTCCGAGTCCTCCTCCATATTCTTATGTCACTGATTTGTAAGCAAATCTGAAATTGTAAGCAAATCTGCAGGTTTAGTTTTTGGAAACAAATTATTTATTTGGTACGAATTTATATTGCACTACAAGTTTATTTGATTTTTTGTGGTCCATTTTAAACAGAATTAATGTTAAAAATATTACAAATTTATTTTCGTAAATCCATATAAACATCAAGTGATTATGGAGTTGATCATAGATGAAGAGAGTTGATATAAAGCAAAGTAATAAATGCGATCAAAATAAAAACAAAAAACATCGTAACTAAGCTAGATTAAATATATAGAGAAATTTGAAAAATATTGCCTACAAAATTTGGGAAAAAATACTATTTCCTCCGATTTAATTTGATGGTTTTTGCATTTCATTTTTTATCAAAATTATTTGTCGTTCCAACCCCTCTTAATTACTATTTTTATTTTCCGATATCCAAACCAATTGTTGTGTAATAATATTATTTAATTAATGAGGAAAAAATATGTGTATGTGTCTGATCTGATATCTTCCAAATTTAATTTAATGCAAATTTAAGTGCATTTGAATTTATTGCTTAATGGATGCGTTTAAAGAAATAATAAATTGCTTTTTAATTTGTGTGTAATTGGATAAAACGTCAATTGACTATTGAGTAACAAAATCAAAAGTCTAAAAAGGCAAATTAAAAAGATTTTTTGTGGTGTATTTTGGAAAGAGTTAATGTTAAAAATATTATAGATTTATTTTTGTATAGTGCATAAACAAATATTACAGAATATTTTGTGGTCAATATTGGAAAAAGATAATCAAATATTACATAATATTTTGTTGTACATTTTGGAAAGATTTTATTGTAAATAATATTCGTATGACAAATATAGGATTCTATTACTGCAAATTTTTTATTTTTAAAATAAATCTAAAAAAACACAAGCTGTCACGTGTCCAATTCAATACCGTGACGTCACATGACAGTGTAAAATTCAAGCTCTTTCTGGTGGCGCCATGTGGCGCTATGGGTATTCTGCTTTAGTATACATATAGTAGATTGTTCTTTTTTTTTCTTGTGATTTGTATGCTTTTTGAAGACCCAAAAGAAACTGAAGACCCTCTCAGTCGGATATCCATTTCATTCCTCATCTCATTCTTTTAATGGAGCCAAGTGTAAGCTTTTTTTTAACCAAAATTTTAAAAACCAATTAAGACCTTCTGTATAAGTGCTTGCATTTTTCTTATTTATTTTTATTTAAATCGGGCCAAATAATAAAGGGAGCTACCTATCATCACATCCTTTTAACCATTTGTAACACCTTTATATGTATTAATTTACAATATTGCCCATTAACATTCACATAATTACATTATTGATTCGAAGCCCTAAGTTTTAATTTAGGTTGGATTTGTTTTCTCTTCTTCCTCTTCAGTGTCTAATGTCCATCGCTCTTGCTTTCGTATCTTCGCTAGACTTTAATATTCACAAGCATCATCAATAAGTTTGTGTATCCACAATTTGGAGAAGAATTAATTACATGCATAAAATTAATCATAAGTTTTAATTCCTTTTTTGTTGGACCATCAAAACCCTCCATTCATTTATTCGATTGATTAACCAAAGCAAATGAAATATATGGAGTCTTATCAATTTAATTATTGATCCTCCTCATAATTGCATAATTTTTCATAACTAACTATTTGAAGATTTAATCAACTAAGTACAACATGTATATTACACAGCCTACACTTCACTACATCTATGAGCTATGGCGATAGAAGATTTGTTGTGGGTATGACCAGGGACGGACCTATCATGGGCTCACAACCCCCATTGTACCCATGCTAAAAAAATAATATTTTTTTAAAATCTTTTTTTCTTTTTCAATTAGAAATTTATAATACATACCTTAAAAATATAATTTTATCCAAATTGACATATAGATTCTTAAATAAAAAATGAACTATCTCCTCTATGTATATGCTTATTTGTGTTATAAATTTCTAAATTTAAGTCTTATGGGTTTAAAAAATTGAAATTTATACAACATTGTTGAAATTATGAAGAGAAAGTAGTAAATAATGATGAAATTTGTTTAAATTGTGTAATTGTTGGATCAATTTTAAAAAAATCATTTGGAATTCGAACATAGAGTTTGTTGTTTAAAATCAGGGTTGGTCGTGTAGGGTAAACAATAGACATAATGTAAATAATAGTTTTTTTTTTATCTATCGGCTAAAATATCTCATTTATAAGATAAATAGAAAATTAATAGAACTTTTTATTTTTATTATCTAAATTTAGCGTGATACAGATTTTTCTCGTTCGAGTAGGACAAAGCAATGGAATTTTCTCATTATCGTTTTAATACTTTTGCATTTAGCTCAATGATATCGGATGAACAATATAATTTCACTAAAAAATATCTAGTGAC